>OX421968.1:35358288-35958288 GCA_949128115.1 Anaspis maculata
ACACACAGCATTATTTTCAAGTGTACCATCAGGTACAAACATGGCGTGATGGACGTGATGTGAAGAACAAGTTTCTGGATTGGGGATGGAAAGCTACACCCCATGGTATTCAACATATCCCAATGACCGAGGCCCCTGCCTCATAAAGTCTTTTGTCGCAAATCTCCTGAAAACTGTAGGTACGTAGGCAGCATTTTCGATGAGAATGTAACTACAAGCAACTGTGAAAAGATAGCTCTTGTTTCGAAGATGGTGTTGTATCCTTCGGGCCCTAGATGTTTTTAGTGAGAGGGGGTCTTCTTGACACATATCTTCCGTCATCTCACGTAGTGTTGTAACTGAGTTCTGGTATTTTTTCTCATGTCGCTCCCTGAAAATCCTTCATGCGAAACTGGCGATATTATCTTACAAATGTGTATCGAAAATGATGAGAAGAATGAAAATCATTCATTTTCATCATTTTCAGTCTAGGTTGGCCAGATCATATTATTAGTTGAGCATGGAGAATTTTTTAGAAAGGACATGCAAAAAATATCAAAAATCAGTTACGACACTACGTGAGATGACGAACGATATGTACAGATGTTAAGCTCGATCCAAGTGCGATTTAGAAATTTCTGTTTCACAGCTAGGCTCAGATGACTAGTTCAAACGGTTTTTTGCTACATGAGTTGCTCATTCATGTAAGCATACATCCCTGTGACGCGTACGACTTGGTAGGTATACAGAATGGAAATAATAAAATAAATCTTCGAATTTTTCTATTCAAGGTCAAATAATTCTTGAAAAAGACAATCTTTCATTATTCAGCAACCTTATGATCCCCTTTTGAACATGTGAGAAATTTAGCCTTCTATAGCCGCTGGTATTCTACGTACCAGGGTGAAATCAATTTTTTGTTTCACCCTGTATGTTGTGTTTTTGCAGTTTGAGGAGTCTGACATTTTTGTATCTTGAATGAGAGATTATAGGCTCGTTACAGGGCTGGAAATGGTTTTTGTCTTGATTTATTCGATAAAGATCGAAATATTGGAAAAAATCGATTGCACCCTGTACGTAAAATACCAGCGGCTATGGAGTGGTACATTTTTCACATGTTCAGCAGGAGACTATAAAGTTGCTTAATGATGAAAGACTGTTTCTCTCGAGGATTATTTCAACGGAAAAAATATTTTTAAATATTCATTTTTCATTGTTCATCCTGTATACTAAATAGTACACGTCACATGGATGTCTGCTTTTACCATGTTGAAGAGGTGAGGAAGAGCAAACCATATAGCAAAAAAACCGTTTAAGAACTACTTTCTTCAAGCAAGAGATGATTTTTTGACTATTTCAAGTAGGTACACTACAGGCTCGGATGACTAGGCAATTTTTTTTTCAGGTTGCATCCCTGTCTGCTGCCGGTACATTTTATGATCCATCAAATTATACCGAGGCACTCTTGTTGGGAACAAAATTTGGTTCAATTCCGTTCCGTACTTCAAGAGTTATGAAAAGTTGAAATTTAAAGTTTGACAGCTTGTGATTTTTTGACAGACGCAACATTGAAGGTTCTCACTGACTATTTTGTATGCATTTTTTCGAGGGCTTCAAAATGATGTATCACAAGTTGCATTCGGTGAGATGAACCTTCTGTCATTATTTTGTAGTGACACTTCCAAGTGACAGGTCAAGATGACATTTGTATTTTGTCGTTGAAACCTTGTCACTTACGAATCTACCAAATTTGGTCGGGATTGGTTTAACGGCTTGGGAATAAATCTGGGCACAAAATTCAACAGACCGACCACCAGACTGACCGTTAGACCTGCAGACCGACCGACCTATGAATATTTTTTGGAAGCCTTTTTTATGTATACTCGAATGCAAAAGAGGGCAGATCTGTTGAAAGCCCGATAATTTTTTTTCAATTGGTCAAATGAAATGATGAAAGAGAATGAAGTCGCTCAACTCATTTGACATTTCTCAGAAACCATGGAATCTAGAAAAATATTTTAGGCAACATTGGTTGCAGAATCTTAAGCTCTAATCACTGCAACAAGAGTTATTCAAGAAAAACTGAAAAAATTGACAGATTTTTCAAAATGGAGGAAAACGCTCCGGGTCTCAGAAAATTTTTTCATCACGAATAGAAAGAGGGTTGTTTTCTGGACATGTAGGCAAAAATCCAGCTTTATGGGAGAGATTCCGACCTCAAGCCCTGAAATGAGCTAGGATGACTGGGCTATCGGTAATTTGTAGCCTTATCCAGAGAAACTTTTCTGTGAATCATTGTTGTGAAATCTCTGACCACTTATTGGGAATGACTTCCGATGTCAACACTTCAATAATCAACATACAAACCTGCAATATCCATTGTCGGGGAGATTCTTGTAAAATTCATACGGAATTGCATCACTTCCTGGAGCCTTTTTGTTTTTACAGATCGCGAGTACCTGGCAAATTTCATCTTCTGTGATAGGCTTATCTAACTAGGTAAGGATGCATTACCCCGAAAAACACATCTGTAGAGATTACACGCGTCCGATAACAGTGTTCATAAAAACTCTCCCAATCAATAAGACTTGAGGACCCAGAAGGTTGTTTTTTTTAATTGGCTCAAATGATGAAGATGATCCTTCAAATGGGACGCTTTCTTCTTTTTCATAATTCTTTTGAACTCTGACTTCAACTTACAATAGTCTTTGAACAAATCCTGCTGAAAAGATTATTTCTTACATAACCGAAGACAGTGCGCGACTCTCCGTTTCATCTCCATGCACTCTCGATCGAACCAAGGTTTCTGACGCTTCGCGAAGCGCCGTTCGCACTCCGCGACACAAGACCCAGCCCGCCAGATACCTAAATAAAAATCAAAATGATTGAACTATAGACAAGGGCAAGTTCCAAAGTTTCATGAAAATCGTTCCACTAATGAGAGATTTCAATATGGCGGCAGAATGTTGGAATTTGGCTGGAGAATAAAAATGATCATACGAAACAGAGGTAAGTCCCAAGCTCCATGAAAATCTTTGTGATAAGAAATTTCAATATGACGGCCAAGATGGCGGCAGAGCATCATTTGTCAAAAATTGGATGTATCTAAATGAAGTTCACAACGCCTGCAAATTTCACTCAAATTGGACTACTTTCAGAGTAATTCTAAATGGCGGATTAAAGATGGCGGCCAAGTGACAAAAATCATTGGTCAGCTTTATATGATGGTCACGTACGCATTCGATTGACGTTTGCACCACATCGATATCTCTTTTCGTTGAGGCATAATTCTCCTAGTTCTATCACTTCGAAACATGTTCAATATGAAGAATATAAGATGGCGGCGGGGCATCAATTGTCGAAAATTGGATAGATCCTGATGAGGTTTACATTGCATGCAAATTTCATTTTAATCGAATCACTTTTAGAGAAATTCAAAATGGCGAATCAAAGATGGCGGCAGAATAACAAAAAACTAAAAGCCAACTTGACATCCTGGACATATGTACTATTGATCAGCGTTTACATCACATCGATATCTTTCTTTCCTGAGGAGTTATCCCGGATACGGACGGACGAACGGACGGACGGACGGACGGACAAAGTGAAGCTAAAAGCACCTTTTTCTCATTTTTTGGGAAAGTGCGCTAAAAATCACTTTCACTAGATCGTTGTACAAGTATTTAGAATTTGTAACGATCCATTTGGACGTTACAATACTTGGACCGCCAAATTTTGAAATTTGTATTATCATCACTTCGCCCTATACAACGACGGCGTGCAGCCCGATGCAAAAAGCCTTATCTCTAACAACCGCTAGTTTTTCTTCAATGCCATTTATAAGTCTTTGTTTTGAACTCCACGTGCATGGATTATATTTTCAAAAGGATCTTAGCCATCCATCGTCTTTGAACGGATTTTTCGAAATATATTTTGTTCAAAAGAAGATATTTTGTTGGTTGAAGGCCAGCTTTTATGGTATTTTTGTGGACCGAGTAGAAATTACGATCACACTTATAGTTTTTTTTGCAGTTGAATTGTTCATGTCGTACTACTTTACACTTTACTATCCGGTGCCCATCTCAAGCCACTCACAACATTGCGCAACATTGTTTTGTTGGTGTCATAAGTCACTGTAGGTACGTACCTACCTAATCTAATTTTTCACTGAAGTGATGTAGGCAACCAACAATACAACAACATCCAAAAACTGAACTTGTTCTTATGCGAACGTGTTGTTCCTCAATTTTTTTTTGCAAAAATTTATGGATAATAATCCGCAAATTTTATTTTACATTATCATTCCACACGCCATTCTGAGTGATTTGCCTATTTTTCGTTTCGATTTACGTGTGTCGCTTAAGTGTCATGAACCCGTCATTTTTTTCAGATATTCGATATTTTTCATTATCACGCGACTTCGCGACCGTTTGTTTACTGAACGGCCTCACGGAGTCAGGCACTAACAGCTCTCGACCTCATGGAACGCCATAGGCGTCCGTCCCAACGGATTCTAGCTATCAAAAGCGTGTTTGTTTTGGATTAAGGTTTACAAATTCGTGTGAGGGGTAGATATGATTTGTCCGATGAGTTTCAAAACACGTCTTTCCTGCCTCAAGATGAAATGAAATTTTCACGTATGTTAGGTTGCGGCCATCAAGCAACAGCACCGGACCCCGCAAATAACTTTTTTGCTCCGCTCATGGTACATTTTGACACAGCTGGATTTTAGCCCCTCCCGTCGGCCCTTAGCAACAGATGATTGCTCAAACCTCTTACAGCGAAAGCTGTAGATAATCTAGTAACCTTACATTTCTCTGTTTCATGTTCACATGCGCAGACGATTACGTGACGGATTATGAAAGTTTAGGCGCCGAGAGCAGCGAGCCGAATTAAATCCTTGTCGTACAATTTCGAATTGTTGTAGACAAGTTTCGCAACCGGCAGTCAGTTGAGTTGGTCGGAGAGCTTAGGTCGTGGTTCGATGACGTGCAAAACACAAAAAGCAAACTGATCGCAATAGCTTTAACTTATTTAAGGGGTGCCAATCGAGGAGCTACTACGAAGTCGCGGAAATGTGGGTTTTCCTCGATCTCCACCCACGCGTAAACCGAGTGTAAAGGTTTATGGTATTGGGGCGTTCTACACTTCATGTTGAATTCTGTGGTTTTGCACGCTCTGGCCTTCCGGACGTCACCGCGAAGGGGGCGAAAGGGCTGTCAATGTCAAACAAAAACAAATGCTACGGACTAGTCGACGTTGAAATAAAACTGTGAAGAAGTCGAGAGGACGGGTGTTTATTAGCTTTCCAGAAAGGAATCAGCACGGTAGGTGCTACAAAATAGCGCCAGTAATAAAAGTTGAGCCTTCGGTTTTCGCTTTCAGCTGTGAACCGCAGCAGCAGCTGACCTCCAACTACGGACGTGGAAGTGAGGTTATGTCATTTCAGAAATGACCGAGGAAAGTGCTTCACACGCGTTTCCCATTGCCGAGAGTGGATCGAATCCTAATTATGTTGAGCAACGCTAAGTTCCTGTCATCAATAGACCTGCGAAGCGCATTCTGGCAGATTGGCTTGGACCCTTCTTCCCGTGAGAAGACGGCATTTTCACTTCCTGGTAGAGGACTATTTCAATTCACCGTCCTTCCGTTTGGTCTGGTCAACGCCGCGCAGCCGCAACAACGTCTGATGGACGCCGTATTTGGTCCAGAATTGGAGCCAAATATATTCGTGAACCTAGACGATATCATCGTTGTTGCGTCCACGTTTGAAGAGCATGTTGCGCTGCTGGCGGAGGTGGCCAGAAGACTGAAGGAAGCGAACTTGACAGTCAACATCGAAAAATGTCAATTTTTCCGCCAATCTCTGAATTACCTTGGCTTTGTAGTCGACTCACGAGGATTGCGAACCGATCCTGAAAAGGTTCATGAGTTCCAGAATCATGCATTATAGTTCAATAAACGTGTATTCAACTATATTTTGGTGTCTTTTTCGTTTTGGTGTATTCATTAAACGTGTATGGTATACGTATATCGTATACCAGTTGAATAAACGTATATAAAATATACCAGTTGAATAAACGTATATAAAATATACCATTTAATCACGGGAACCTTTGGCATGTCCCTCCTTTCCTGTTATTTTGATGTAAAACTAGCGTTTTTTTGACAATATGTGATAATAAAACTGCATAAGTCTTAAGAATGCTTATTTTATATCTGTCCGTTTCAATGAAGTATGCTATTTATACACGTGTATGATAAACCAATTAAACCATAGTTTCGCAGCTGTCTTTCGTTGGCCTTCGCGTCTTTCCGATTGCTTGAACCAATAGCGTCTTATACAGGGTGTTGCATGAGGAAACCGACATAGCTTAAGGGTAGGTCCAGTTTTTCTAGGCGAACTAGGATCTCGCTTTGAAATTTTTCTATCGCTTTTCGTTTTGATGTTACAGGGTGAATCATGCATTTTGTCTAAGTTTTTGATGAGCTATATCTTCCGAATGACTTATTGGATTGGACTGAAATTTGATAGGTATGATTTTCTAATGATAGCTAATACATTGCTGTAATTTTCCAACTAAATACTGAAAAATCGGATTTTTAGAAATAATGTTCACCAGACTTGATTCCGGTCCTGGACTTTTGTCTTTTTTGCCTTACCAAGTGATACCAATGTGGAAAAGTGAAAAAAACCGTGACAGCATTAAATTAGAGGATGAACATCTCAAAGATCCGTGAAAGAATGCGTGTTAGACTGATTTTCACTAGATCGCAGCCGACCCTAATCTCAAAAGATATTTTTTTCTGGGAAGACTTTGGGTGTGCCGAAGAAATTGAAGGATGTTCCTTGTGGCATTTTTTCTGGTGTTTCTGAATCTGATACTGGTTTTGCAAAAAACATTGAAAAATATGACTTTTCTAACAAAAACTTTGAAAATAAAAAAAATCAGTCCGGCCCTGGAACTTCTGAACAACTTTATGATGCAATGTATTAGCTATCATTAGAAGATCATACCAATCAAATTTCAGTCCAATCCAATAAGTCATTCGGAAGATATAGCTCATCAAAAACTTCGACAAAATACATGATTCACCCTGTAACATCAAAACGAAAAGCGATAGAAAAATTTCAAAGCGAGATCCTAGTTCCCCTAGAAAAACTGGACCTACCCTTAAGCTATGTCGGTTTCCTCACGCAACACCCTGTATAGTTCCGTCAAGTGATTATACCGTATGTTCATCAAAAACTTCAATAAAGGGAGGCTGTGACGCAGGCCATTCGATCCGAAAACGGCCAGGTTATCATCGGTCCATGGCCTCCCATTATTGAATTTTTTAATGAACATACTGTACAAGATAGAAGAGGTCCTGCGCGCGCATCTGCAGTCTCCATCAAGAGTCAAGACCAACGCGACGTCCATGTTTGTTGTTTTGACTTCTGTTTGTGTTCGTCGCCGAGTCCGCTGACGCCATCAGTTTTCTCGTAATTTGCCAAGGTGAGTACCAGCTACCTACGTTATTATTGTGAATGTGTAAATCATAATCACCAAAACTCATACTCAACGGAGGTGAAGAGCGTCTCTACAGCGCTGAAGGGGTAACACAAGGCGACCCACTTTCTATGCTGATTTATGGCTTAACAACCATACCACTCATCGAGCGTTTGCAGAACCCGGACATAACACAGTGCTGGTACGCCGACGATTCCTCTGCTCAAGGAAATTTTCATGATTTGAAGAATTGGTGGGTCAAGCTGAACTCTGAAGGTCCAGATTTTGGATATTACCCTCAAGGACGTAAATCCTACCTTATAGTTCATCCCGGAGAAAGGCAAGAAGCTCAAAAATACTTTGAAGGAACAGGAATTCAAGTAGTAACTGGACAACGCTTTCTTGGTGGATTTATTGGAAACGAGGATGAAAAGAAAAATTATATTGACGGAAAAATACAAGAATGGGTGAAGAGTGTTGAGAAATTATCGAATGCATGCAAATTACAACCCCAATCAGCACACGCTGCTTTCACAAAATCATTGAAATTTCAATGGATATATTTGCAACGGGTGATGAAAGGAACTAAAGAAACCTACCTTCCACTAACAGAAACTATAAAAAACAACTTTATACCATCGTTACTGAACAGCGAAGTTACAAACGAAGAATCGGACATCTTTTCCTTACCGATAAATAAAGGAGGCCTTGGACTGACAAACCCAACTCACACTGTTGAATTGTCTTTCAAAACTTCGAAGGCAGGCAGCGAGAAAATATTGGAAGCAATTACGAAGAAGACCACTCTGAATGTCGAAGACCATAACAGCTGCGTACAGAGAGCACAAATGGAGGCCAGAATTGAAAGGAAAGAGAACGAAAATCTACTTTTAGAAATAACACTGAAGAAATTATCTAGTGAAAAAAAAAGGGCGATCGAACGATCTGTTTTTGATATATCAACAAATAAATCTTCGGGATGGCTTTCAGTGTTGCCTTTGAAGAGACAGAACTTCGATTTAACACCATCTGAATTTAGAGACGCATTGGCCATCAGATACAAAAGAACGCCCGCTTCCATGCCACCTGCGTGCGATGGATGTGGTGCGGCCATGTTCACTCTCGAACACGCATTAAGTTGCAAAAAGGGTGGTCTAGTAACGAGAAGACATAACGAGGTACGTGATGTTTTGGGCGAACTTATAGATAAGGCATGGGGTAATTGTATGAAGGAACCCATTATTGAGGAGCAAAGCGAGACTACACCTGGACTGCGAGGTGACTTAGCCTGCAGAGGAGTATGGGAGAGGCAGAAGACGGCGTTGTTTGACATCCGTGTTACTGACACAGACGCCCCTTCATATACCTCACGCCCTGTACTCGCGGTTCTGAAGTCAGCCGAACAAGAAAAGAAAAAAAATATCTCGAAGCTTGCGAAAGACGCCATGTCTCTTTTACACCATTGGTATGCTCAGTCGACGCAGTGTTTGGGCCACAGATGAGAAGTTTTTGTGTGGTACTTGCAGAAAGATTGGCTGATCACTGGAGAAAACCACAAAGTGCAATAAAGACCTGGCTTAGAGTACGAATAGCCTTCGCCATAATACGTGCCTCAAGCCACTGCATTCGCGGTACCAGGCAAAAATGGAGATGCTGCGAAGACCTTTTAGGTTTCGATGATGGTGCAGCCTTATTGCTGGGGTTGAAATAATTATATACTTATATTATATACACTTTTTATGATTATTATTGATGTTATTATAATTATGGCAATAAATATTTACATTTCTTCCAAAGCCTGATCAGGGTTTAGTTTTCGTCAGAGGTAATAAGCCGTCAATAAACTTGCCATTGTCCCAACATTTTATTTGTATCTAAATACATTATTATTATCAGATTATTGCCGACCAAGATACCTACTAAATGCCAAAAGGAACCGCCGCCCTACTTATTTTCTTATGACTTCGGTTCCCGCTGAATTTGCCTGGATTTGAGATAATGTTGTAGCGTAGCCTTTTATTGGCTTACAATTATTATTATTATCAAATTTAATAATATGCAGAAAATTTTGTTTGTACTTATGACTTAATTATTTCGCCTCCGCTTTATACTTCAAGAGAAATACTCAATTCAATACGTATTTTTACTGCCCACTTGCCTACCGGGGTGGGGTAGGTAGGTATTACCTAATACCTCAATTATTACAAGCTAGGTATTCAATAATCTTCTGCTGATGTTTCACCGTTGTCAATATTCGATTATAATTTGAATTATCTAATTTACAGAAGCTGTGAAGAGCTGCACAGCGGCAGCCACCGATAGTCGATGAGCCAGGAGCCAAAAATCACGATTTTGGTTTCCACCCTGGGGACTTGATGTGTCATACCTTTTTGGATTCCCCACAACACCAGCATGAAAATAAGCCATGATACGTTTCTGTATCGAGTAGCTTAAGACCGCCATCTTGGAAAAACCGCGCCAAATATGTAGTTCTTGTGGTTTGTATTTTTTTTCGCATCAACGGCACCTCCAATTGGGAAAATGAAACTGAATAAAATTAAACAACAAAATTTACTATAAATATCGTTTAGCATCGTTTTTTGACAGGTCTCGTTACTCCAAATATGACAGTTCATAGTTTAGCTATGGCAAATTTCTTTATTTGACATTTTCGAGTATACCCAATCATATTTATACAAACCGAACTTCACGTCATTGTCTTTCCAGCTTACCTTACTAGAAATGCTGCTCTTAGCGGCATTTTGATGTCCGTCTGTCCATCGGTCTAACTGTCTGTCTCATCAATTAATTGCCCCTGAACGAGAAGACCTAGTGAAAATAGACTCCTTCTGTGTAACATGTAGTCACCGGAGAATGGAATTGAGAAAAAAGACATTTCTCAAACCGTCGCCATCTTGATCCGCAATGTCAAATTTTCTTAAAAGTGGTCCGATTTTCATGAAACTTGAAATACCAAATACACTCATGTTTTATAAGTAAAAGTATGATTTTAATGTTTTATTTTTGATCCGACGCCATTTTGTCCGCAATGTTGAAATTGGTTAAAGTGGTCCGATTTTGATGAAAACTGGAATCTAGTCGTGTCTTGTGTATGCATTGATGGTTTTTATGTTAGTTTCACGATTAGCGCCATATTGACGTGCCACATGGAGATTATTCTCCAGCTGTCACGCAAAATCAATTTATTCAAATATTTTCTGAACAACGGGATTCCGATGTGACTGGAAAACTTGTTGATGGAAATCGGTTTTTGTTAGTTCTATTCTACAAGTAGAAACTTCAAAAAAATATATACGGAAAATGCTATTGAATTTTCGAAATTTGCAAAAAAATTTGGAAATTTTTGATTTTTTTTTGATAATTTGAGAACCAGATAGCAACGCCTATACATCTTTATTTAAGAAAGTCGCATACTGAATTTGAACTTTCTATTTTCAAAAAAGTTACCAAAAATGGTTTTCCAGTAAACATGAAAAAATGAATCAGTAGAAACCATTTTTAGTACTTTTTTTTTTAAATAGAAAGTTCAAATTCGTTATGCGATTTTCTTGAATAAATATGTATAGGCGTTGCTATCTGGTTTCTGAATTTTCTGAGAAAAATTGAAAAATTTTCAATTTTTTTTGCAAATTTCGAAAATTTAATAGCATTTCCCGTACATTTTTTATTGTAGAAGTTCCTTCTTGTAGAAAAGAACTAACAAAAACCGATTTCCATCAACAAGTTTTTCAGTCACATCGGAAACCCTTTGTTCAGAAAATATTTGAATAAATTGATTTTGCGTGACAGCTGGAGATTAATTTCCATGTGGCACGTCAATATGGCGCTGATCGTGGAACTAACATAAATATCATCAATGCATGTACAAGACACGACTAGATTCCAATTTTCATCAAAATCGGACCACTTTAACCAATTTCAACATGGCGGACAAAATGGCGTCGAATCAAAAAGAAAACATTAAAATCATACTTTCACGTATAAAACATAAGTGTATTTCAAGTTTCATGAAAATCGGATCACTTTTGAGAAAATTTGACATTGCGGATCAAGATGGCGACGGTTTGAGAAATTTCTTATCTCTCAATTCCATTCTTCGGTGATTACATGCTACACACAAGAAGTCGATTTTCGCTAGGTCTTCTCGTTCAGGGGCAATTAATTGATGAGACAGACAGTTAGACCGATGGACAGACGGACAGACGGACATCAAAATGCCGCTGAGAGCAGCATTCCTAGTAGAGTAATCTAGAAAGGCAATGACGTGAAGTTCGGTTTGTATAAATATGATTGGGTATTCTCGAAAATGTCAAATAAAGAAATTTGCCATAGCTAAACTATGAACTGTCATATTTGGAGTAACGAGACCTGTCAAAAAACGATGCTAAACGATATTTATAGTAAATTTTGTTGTTTGATTTTATTCAGTTTTATTTTCCCAATTGGAGGTGCCGTTGATGCGAAAAAAAATATAAACCACAAGAACTACATATTTGGCGCGGTTTTTCCAAGATGGCGGTCTTAAGCTACTCGATACAGAAACGTATCATGGCTTATTTTCATGCTGGTGTTGTGGGGAATCCAAAAAAGTATGACACGTCAAGTCCCCAGAGTGGAAACCACTCGAGCCCCCTGGCTCAACGACTACGACAGAGAGATTGCGTTGGCAATTCAAGACTGGCTGAAGCAGGCCAGTCACCACCGATATATCAACGAGAATAAACATAAAATATAAGTTCTTTTTTTTTACTTATTTACTAACATAAAATATAATGACATTGACAATGACACTTTATACCAATTATATTACATTATAATTACCTTTTTTGCGTTTCATTTACATACGAAATTTGAACCGTAGATACAGGTTTCTATATACAAAAAAAAAACGGTATATTAACAATGTAAATTCTGTATAGCGTCAAGGTTTATTCACCGCGCTTCATACACGTTTGAAATCTGGGTATGGTATCCGACTTTTAAACGTGTATCCGGCGGACATTTCATCAGATATTCAACGGTGATAGTCAACTATAATTATACGACTGGTTTAAACCAAAATTATACGTGTAATGAACCATTTTGTGTTGCTTGGGTACCAAGGCCAAATGGTTCTTTCTAGGGGCTATGCTCGTGGTACCGCCGGTTCATTCCCAATTTTTTGACCCTGATCTCGCCCATAAATGACTTGACCAAGGGGATGAAAAAGGGACATAGAATTGTCTGGAGCAGCGAAGCCGAATCCGCGTTCCTGAGCATCAAAGAAGCTCTAGTGTCGGCACCGATTTTATCAGGACCAGACTTTTCACGACCTTTTACAGTGCAGAGTGATGCTTCGAACACTGGCCTAGGAGCTGTCTTGACACAGGTGAAAGATGGAGACGAGCACGTGATTGCATACGCCAGCCGTACGCTTTCAAAAGCTGAAAGGAACTACAGCGTTACTGAGCTCGAATGCCTCTCCGTACTTTCTGCAGTCGACCGGTTCCGACCATTTATTGAGGGCACCAGATTCACCGTGATCACAGATCATTATTCGCTGCTCTGGCTTTTCCAAATGAAAGACCCCATGGGTAGACTTGCTCGATGATGGAGCGTACGCTGAAAAAGTCGAGAGGACGGGTGTTTATCATTTTTCAGAAAGAAATCAGCACGGTAGGTGCTACAAAATAGCGCCAGTAATAAAAGTTGAGCCTTCGGTTTTCGCTTTCAGCTGTGAACCGCAACAGCTGACTTCCAACTACGGACGTGGAAGTGAGGTTATGTCATTTCAGAAATGACGGAGAAAAATGCTTCACACGCGATTCCCACCCGCGGAAACCCCAAGAACAAGAACAAATGTCGCTTAATACTGCCCCAGAATGGAATTGGGCTTGAGTTTCAACGGACGCACTCTTGAAGCTGCGGCCAAGGATAGCGGAAACAAGTGAAAAAGACCTCACGACAACGACGACAGTGGTCCTCAGCCTGGCAGATCTGGAAGTTCGGCTCCGAACATGGCAGGACGGTGTCGTTTCGGTTCGAGCTGACAGGGGGCTTCGGGCCTCAATCCTGTGACGGCGACTAGCGATGCGGATGACGGGACGCGCCTTGGTGTTGCCTTTAGTTGCCGTTGATGGTGGTGGCAGTGGAAAGAAGCTGCTTCACACGTGGCCATCTCGTGGAGCGACATGGAGTGGAATTGACATTTTCAGTCGATGGTGTTATCGGAGACTAGGCCTGGTGGCATAAATGGAGCTCAAATGCTCGGTATACAAGCGTGGATAGCCTAAAAATATTGCAGGAAAGGTTCTAGGTTCGTGAATCGGGAAATGTCAGAAATAAGAGGTTACCTTGAGAAAATTCAGTCGACCGCACGAATTACATGGGATTCTTGTCAGATGGCTTAGAGGCTTTCTAGGAAACCCCCTCGTTTTCGGAAAACCTGATTTCACCCTGGAACGTGGATCGCCTTCGAAACGTGCGCTCTCTACCCTTCGATCCGTCGGTTTTCTTATCAGCTCAGTTTCCTGTCATTAATGCCATTTTTTTTTTAACTTTTTATCTTTCTCAGGTAACCACCCATCAAGACGCCCGCCGGATTTGAAATTTGAATCTTTTGATTAATTTCTGTAAGCATTCTTTCAATAATAAATGATTTGAAAATATATGACTAAAAGGCGGTCTTCTCACAAAACGTTTATAAAATATTCCTGACTGCAGTTTCGGGAGCCTCTAGTCTCCCGTCGTCAGAGGTAAAATACTAAAACACAATAATTAAATTAACATATAATAGGTGAGTATAACATACCGGGTGGGCTAAAAAAAACCGCACTGTTTTCTTTTCCTCGCCAAATTTTTGTTTCTTGGCCGATTTCAACAAATTTGGTGTCAATGTTTAGCTAATAGAATAGGCTACAGGAATGATGTAAAAGAATAGGCGTCATATCGAAATTCAAAATGGCCGACACAATCGAAAATAAGCCTTCTTTTGCTGTCGGTTTTTTTATGAAAAATTGTGAAAAAGACACAACTGAAAGCATAACAAGAAAGAACAGACCTCTTTCTACGTTTTGAAACCAAAATCAGCTCAGTCGGTTCAACTGTTGTTGAGATATAGCGAATTTAAAAAAGCCTGCTTGCTACTTTTCCAAACAGATCCGAGTAATTGAAATTGAGTTTTTTACCTGCCAAAATTTTGTTTCTTCACTGATTCGAACAAATTTGGTATCATTGTGTAGCCAATAAAACAGGCTTCAAGTGTCATATAAGAAAATGACCACCATCTTGATATTCAAAATGGCCGATTGATATTCAAAATGGCCGAGACAATCGAAATCAGGCCTTCTTTTGTTCTCGTTTTTTCTCAATGAAAATTGTTAGACACAACTGAGAGCCCAGTTTGAAAGAACAGAGTTTTTTCTACATTTTAAGACCAAAATGAACTCAATTGGTTCAGTTGTTGTCAAGATACCGCGAATTTAAAAAAGGTCCGCTTGCTACTTTCCCAAACAGATCCGAGTAATTATTGAAATTGAGCTTGCCGAATTTTTCTATCTTGTCGATTTTCATGAACTTGGTATCAATAATTGCTAGCCAATTGAGTTGGCTGTAAGGGCTTGCGTTGAAAATGGAATTTTGGAATGCAAAATGGCGGAGCGTTTTTCGAACATGGTCGCTCTTTTTGCTATCTGGTTCTTTTTTATACTGAAGGTTATCGGAATGATCTAACAGATGAGAGATTTGAGGTAAATTAACTTTTCTCTACATTTTGACACCAAGATAACTTCAATCGATTCATCCGCTCCGGAAATATAACTATTTTACAAAAAATTCCCAATACTTACAATTTTTGTTGGATGCAACATTTTTGAAATTTGTAATTTATTTCAAAGGAGCTTTTAATGGTCATTATCATTTGTAATTGAATGTCAATAGTTCAAAGGGTTAATACTAATTACCAAATTCACCTATTATCATCCATGCATATAATTTTTCTATAGCCTCGGTTCTAACACAGTTGTGATGAAAATGCTAGGTGGGCTTTGGAAAAATAATTTATTCTTGCGGTAACCATGACAAAGTGTTGACAGTGAAGTCAGTGTCAGTTTTGCGATTGAATTAGGTACCTAAACTCAAAAATGCTTTCGACAGAGGATAAAATCCTCATCAAAGCTCTACTTGACTCTGGCCGTACCATCAGACAAAAAATTGCTCAATTTCCTCAACGAAATTTCAAAAAGCGAACGCTTTTCGATTTGGCCAAAAAAATCAGAGAAACTGGATCGATCAATCGAAGAGTTGGTAGTGGCAGACCAGCCACGGTCAATAATGGACTAAGCTAACATCTTTTTAATAGTTGAAGTTATTATTACTGAATGTTATAACTTATACTGCTTCGGCAAAAAAAAAGAGCCCACCAGTTTATTCAGAATAATGTGCAAACGCAAAAGATCAACTTTTTGAAGGATCTGTCCGTGTAAGTACAGCTGAAAATTATTGAGATTTCTTGTGCACGAGCGGAAGCGCGACTTGAGCATCAGCATAATATCATAATAATCCGGTGATCTCTATCCAAAAAGCTCAAGATTAAGTTTATGAAATTGGAAGGTGGAAGGAATCGGGTGGTATTAATTAAAAATAAGCATAAGCTTAGATTTTTGAGGAGTTGCTAAGCAGACTTTCCCTAGCAACGCCTATGAAATTCAAGCAAGTGCTTATGCTTATTCTTTATTAATACTACCCATTGATTCAATAATTTAAAGGAAAACTCCGAGGAAGTCAGTGGCTTGATATGCAGCCCGCCAAACCGACCTGGAACAAGCAAATCTGTGAGACAGGTCTCTCATACAACAGGTGGGCATGCGGATAACTTTTTGAACATCTTCAGTTGCAGAAGCCTCTGATTTATGGATCAGGATCAATCCTTTGATAAGTTGATTTCATACTTTTTAGGTATTTCTCGAACATCGGTGAGAAGAATCGCTAAAACCCGATTGCAGCTCAAAGTTGTCAAACGTGGATATGTTCAAAAGCTGAGCGATCCCGTCAAGGGCAGAAGGCTAGTGCGGTGTCAAAACCTTTTGCGGAGATTCTTTAACAGGGATGACATAAATGCCATTTGGTTTTCTGATGAAAAATTATTCAATATCAACCCACTGCGAAATTCTCAGAATGATCGCTTGCACATTGGAAGAAATATGAAGAAATTTGAAGTGTCACTGAACAGACTCAATCGGGAGTTGCATCACCATGCTCCTTCTGTAATGGTTTGGGCGGGTGTTTCTTGTTATCACAAACTGCCACTAATATTTCTTGAGCAGGGCATGAGGCTGAATGCCTTGGATGATCAAGAAAGAATCTTCCAAGTGATTTTACCACAAGTTAGGGCACTCACGCCAAATTTTACCTTTATGCAGGTCAATTTGCAACTCAAGTCTGATAGAAGCCTTGTGAAATATTAGTAATTTTTTTAGGACGGTGCACCGGCACACACGGCAAGAACGACCATTAATTATTTAAATGAAGCTAACGTGGATTTTATACAGCCACCGAATTGACCTCCCTTCAGTCCAGACTTGAACCCCATGCACTATTTTGTGTGGCCCTACCTCAGCTAACGTCTGCATGACAACGGACGAAATCAGTTCACTACAGTTGAGGAGCTCCAACAAGGCTTAAACCAGTATTGGGAAGAGCTTCCCCAAATATCCATCCAAAGAGCCATAATGAGTTGGAGAAGAAGGGTTGCGGCAGTTGTGGTTGCCCAAGGAGGTCACATTCAAGGAGTATGACGTGAAATTGAAACAATTTTTTTTTACAATAATTGAATATATTACAGGGTGAATTTCATTGAATGGGAATCACAAAAACTCTCCCACAAATTTGCATTTATTTAAAAAAAAATTTGTTCAATAATTTTCTGTTAATTTTTTTCCTCATTGTAAATATTGTAAATACCTAAGATATTGTGAGCATATCTCTTATATCTTGAAACCAACATCCGTACTGCTCAAACAAAGTAAAAACATTTGAGAAAAAACAGATTTTGTGTTTTGACGTTTTTTTTAGGCGCATAAATTTTTCCAAGGTCGACCTATTTTCGGAGCGGATAAACGATTGAAGTCATCTGGTGTCAAAATGCAGAGAGAGTGCCTTTAGTTTGTCATTTCAGTATTTTTTCACGAAAAGAAACGAGAGCAAAAGAATACCTATTTTTGATTGTGTCGGCCATTTTGAATTCCAACATTGTGGTCATTTTCTTATATGGCACTTTAAGCCTGTTCTATTGGCTACACAATGATATCAAATTCGTTTAGATCAGTGAAGAAACGAGAATTCGGCAGGTAAAAAGCTCAGTTTCAATTACTCGGATCTGTTGGGAAAAGTAGCAGCAAGCAGGCCTCTTTCAATATGGCGCCCATTCTCTTACATCATTCCTGTAGCCTATTCTATTGGCTAGACATTGATACCAAATTTGTTGAAATCGGCCAAGAAACAAAAATTTGGCAAGGAAAAGAAAACAGTGCGGTTTTTTTTGGCCCACCCGGTACGTAAAAAGCTTGTAAAATATTCTGGTGAAGAAAATTCGAGTAAATATGTGACGTAAATTGTCAAATTTTCAAGGTATCTTGAATTGAACACAGAATTTTCTTATGAAGATGGTTGTAATATGACTATAATTTAGCGAACAAACGATCAAAATCTAAAGCATTATAAAAATTCTTGAAAGGAAAATCGACACAATCATTTAATAAAGTGATAGAGTGATCGTTTGTGGCTTTACAAATTTCTAAAATTTCTAAATTATTCAAAAGTTTACCTTTATTACACTTACGGAGAATTTCAACGTTACTGTCAATTTTGAAATTATGGTGTTCAGAAATAATGTGATTTGCGAATGTCGAAGAGGTGTCGGTCGAAAAGGTTATAGAACCTTGTCTAATACATCTTGTGTGTTCTTTAAATCTGTCAATAGATTTCCTACCTGTCTGGCCAATATATATGCTATTACAATTGTTACATTCCAATTTATAAATTCCAGAATTTTCAAAAGGTTGTAGATAGTCTTTGGTGTTCACAAAATAACGATAGAGATTTGATTTTGTTTTAAAAGAAATATGAATTCCTAACGATTGAAAAACATCTTTGACAATATTAGAAGGAGAACCGAAAAATGAAAGACTGAAAAAATTTACTTTCTTCAACATAATTGACAAAAAAGGTAAGAGATTTTGACTGAAATTTCTTGAACAATTTTGAAATGGTTCTATGGCTATAGCCATTGACTTCAGCTAGGAATTTGATTATAGTGAAGTATTTTTTTAAATTTATATCTGATAAAGGTATTTTGAATTTTGAGTCGATGGAATAAAGAATTGAAAGCAGCAAATTTGTGATTTGTTGGATGACAAGAGTGGTTGGCAATGAGAGAGTCAGTATGTGTAGGTTTTCTGTAAATACTATAAATAAATTTATCATCATTTTTGGTAATCAGGAGGTCTAGAAAAGGTAAAGTGTTGTTCAATTCTCGTAAAAAGTAAAATTAATTTTGTGATGCAGAGAATTAAGGTAATTTAAAAATTGATCTAATTTAGTGTCATCACCATCAAATGAAACTACAGGGTGATTCACCACCAAATGGACATAGCCTAAGGGTAGATCCAGTTTTACCAGGCGAACCAGGATCTGGCTTTGAAATTTTTCTAACACTGTTTGTTTCGAAGTTACAGGGTGATTCATGTATTTTATCGAATTTTTTGACAAGCCGTATCTTCAGAACGACCGAATAGAATGGATTATCTGACACATCGCCCTATCAAACAGTTTGAAGTTTCCAGGGCCGGCCTTGTAAGAAAACTTCAAAGCTTTTTTCAAAAAAAGACATTCTGTATGCATATTTTTAAAATTTCATTTTCAAATTCGGAAAGTACATCAAACATGCTAATAATATCGCAAAAAAAAATTGCTTGGCACCATTGAGCTGTCAAAACATTTTTGACAACCGCAATGATTTTTGAGGTTGGGATTATTTCTAAATTAATATTTTCGAATATTTGCAAATGATCTATTATGGCCCTGAATTTCAGCCGTTTTGTCAGATAAATAAAAATGACATTTTTCTAATTTTCTCAGAAGTAACAAAACATTTCATCAGAATTTTCAAAAAATTTCTAATACGTCCCTCAATTTCAGCTCAATTTGGGATAGAAGTGAAGCTGAGGGACGTGACAATATTTTTTTTTAAATTCGGCTGAAACTTTTTGTTACTACTGAGAAAACGAGAAAAATGTCATTTTTATTTTTATGACGAAACGGCTGAGATTTGGGGCCATGATAAATCATTTCTGAATATTTGAGAATATCAATTTACAAAAAATCTTAACCTCAAAAATCATCAGGATTATCAATTTTCTTTTGACAGCTTAATGGTGCCAAGCAATTTTTTTGCGATATTGATAGAATGTTTCATGTAGTTTCTGAATATCAAAATGAATTTCGAATAATATGCATACAGTGTCTTTTTTGAAAAAGCTTTGAAAATATTTTTTTCAAGGCCGGCCCTGGAAATTTTGAACTTTTTGATAGAACGATGTGTTAGAGATCAATAGAAAAATAAATCCACAAAATTTCAAACCAATCTGTTGGGTTGTTCTAAAGTTATGGCTTGTCAAAAAATTCTACGAAATACATGAATCACCCTGTAGCTTCGAAACGTACAGCGTTAGAAAAATTCAAAAACCAGATCCAGGTTCGCCTGGAAAAACTGGACCTACCCTTAAGCTATGTCCATTTCGTGGTGAATCACCCTGTATACAATCGTCTACATATCTAAACTAAAAAAGTACATTAGATTTGAAAGGATTGTTATTCAAAATGTGGTTTGATTCAAGGTTAGACATAAAAACTTCGGCTAGAAAAGGTGAAAGATTGGAGCCCATTGATAAGCCAAATTTTTGTTCGAAGAAACAATCATTGAATTTGAAAAAATTCTGTTGTAAGGCAAGTCCTAGTAATGAAAAAAATGTTTAAAATATGATGAGTCAAAATATCAGAACTAAAAAGGAAGTTTCTAACTAAGGAAATACATTTTTCTGCTGGAACACTAGGAAATAAATTGATCACATCGAAAGAAACTAATCTTGAATTTGGAATATCTTATAAACGTTTTGTGGGAAGACCGCCTTTTATTAATATATTTTTACATTCTATACCCACTGTGAGCCATGGCGGATAAATTTCTGAAGATAAATGATTTGAAAATGAAAGTTGATAATTTTGTTAAACTTGTCAAACAATTAAACTCAGGATTCAACAGAGTAATGTCTAAAACAAGCGAATGTCTACAGCGGTACTTTGGCACCCTCTCAGGCGCAAGCGCGGGCAAGAAGCTGGCAAGAGGCGCTTCGTTGTGCCAGCGTGCCTGCAACGTTGCCATAGCGGGTGCCATGGTGACGGTTGGCGGCCTTCTGAAATGCTGTGCCCCTCCCCCCTACGCCAGGCTCGGCCTGACACTACAATCAACCAACGCAGCTCTATTTACCTACCGTTTTTAGGACACAATAGTTAATTCGATTTGAGCTACAAAACAAAGCAATGCGTTTTGAATTGATCGCACTTCATGTTTATCGTCATCACGACTTGCATTGTGGTGGTGAGTGGTATAATAATGATAATACTGCACCGCGTAAGTGAACAATAACAGATTATGTCGGGAGCTCTGTACTTCTTCGAGCAATTTTTTCAAGCATCAAGGACTCGTAAACTAGGAAGGAGCTGGTTTGTGACGAGAATGTAATATTGATATAAACTGCTTAACAATGAAAGTGTTACAAAGCAAAAATTCACCCAATTTTGAATCGCTATAACTTTTGATTGGCACATATGATTCTGATTTTGTTTCAAGTACTGAATAGCCCAATCTTTTGGCCATCTTCCTTGTCAATATAAAATGCATAGAGCTTTTCATAAATTTTCTACAGGGTGATGAACAGAGCTGTGCAAAATTGATGAAAGTTCAACATACCCCCGTTTTCGGCGAAATTTTTTTTTTGGAGTATCAACACCAAATTTATGAAGAATGATGTGTTCCCTCGAAACGGTTTTTGAATTTTCGGGATTCCAGTCGAAACAGCCAAAATGGGATTTTTTTATTGTGAATACTGCACCGGGTGATCATTTAAAAACTATCCACCTGCAATAACTCCCGATTCCTAGTGAATATTTCTTCGAGCAAAAACAGGTAAATTTTTATATCAAAGGGGACCTCTAAAACATAAATTGACAAATTTCTATCTCAAGCCCCCTATCCCCCACTCACTCCAACTTTGAAATTTCAAATGACATGACCTACCTTGCGATACATCAAATTGAAGAGAATTAAATTTTCCTTCTGAAAAAATCATTTACAAAAATTTCAACTCCACCTTCCTTCGCCCTAAAAATTCTCTGAACTGTCTTCTTTTTAATTCTGGACCTCTCAATTATTCTTAATTCAGTCAGTGTCATCGTAGAAAACATCGAAGAAAAGAATTTTCGGTGGAAAAAGTGCTACCCAAATTGACTCTTTTGCTCTCCCCCACCTCAGCTTCAAAATTCAACGAAACACTACCCCCTTTGTGATACATCAAATTGAAGGGAAATGAATTTTCTTTCCGAAAACAATTTTTTTGAAATTTTCAACCCCTCTCCAAATAAATTAGACATTTGGGGTGTTTTGTGAAAAAAATGGGGGTTTTAAAAAATTTGAAAAAGTTTGTTCATGGAGAGAATTTAACTTCCTTCAATTTGATGTATCACAAAGTAGGTACCTATTGCCATTTGAGATTTTTGGGATGAGGTGGGGGGAGTGAAAGGATGAAATTTGGGTGGCATTTTTTCCACAGAAAATTATCTCTTCCGATGCTATGCAGGATGACGTTGACTGCATTGAAAAGAATTGAGAGGTCAAGAATATTAAATTGGACACTCAGAGAATTTCAGGAAGAAGGGGGGTGGGGTTAAAAATTCTATAAATATTTTTTCGGAAAAAGATAGACAGATAAACAAACAGATAGACAGATCTTATTGACAGAATCCCATTTAGGGGACCAACATTTCAAGAAATGATGCCAAACATGCCTATGTTTTGAAATTTGAGGTGAAGGCAAAAAATTCCAAAATGGCGGAACTATGGTTAATTCAATTCTAATGACGTAGTCCCATGTTGACTAAAGAGAGTAAGAATTGACCTTTTCTCAATGCTAAAAACACAAATTTCAGGAGTAGTACCAAAAAGCACGCTGCCGATTGGGCTTTTCTTCACCCCTACACTAGACAATAGGAACGTGTTGCAAATTAAATTGCTCAGAATTGTTCAGTGAACAAGCCTACCAAGTGGCGTCATCTTGATATGAAAAGTTTTAATGTTTTTGCGTTGCTACAGGAATAATATACAGTATTCACAATAAAAAATCATATTTTGGCTGTTTCGACTGGAATCAAAAAAATTCAAAAACCGTTTCGAGGGAACACATCATTCTTCATGAATTTGGTGTTGATACTCCCAAAAAAATTTTTTTACGAAAACGGGGGTATGTTAAGCTTTCATCAATTTTGCACTGCTTTGTTCATCACCCTGTAGAAGTTTTATGAAGGGCTCTATAGATTCCATATTGACAAGGAAGATGGCCAAAAGATTGGGCTCTTCAGTACTTGGAACAGAATTAGAATCGTTTGTGCCAATCAAAAGTTACAGCGGTTCAAAATTGGGTGAATTTTTGCTTTGTAACACTTTCATTGTTGAGCAGTTTAGTATATTATTCAACAAGCGGGTAATGATTGCTCTTTACTCAATGAGGATGCAGTTTGCCGACACGAGCCTTAGCGAGTATGCTTTATCCAGTCTTATCAAAAAACGCAGGCATGTATGCGCGTGATAATGCGTGCATTATTCAATAAGATTGGATAAAAATGTACCTAATGCGTAGAGGGGAGATCCAACACTGATGTTTTAGCAGTCTAGCACTTCGCGATGTTCATCCTAATAGCATGCAGCCTGGAATGAATGAGAAAAAATTGCGAGTATAGAAGAGTATTGTGCCTATTATAGGCGAAGTATTCGCATAGTAAACAGCAAAACAGCCAACAATAGGCGGCCATTGTCGCCAAAGACGGTGAGCAGCCAAAGGCTTCCTGAGCTTCAGCCATCACAACTTCAGTGGCTAAATTGCATTGTGTTCAGATGTGACATTTCATATAGGATGCGATTTACTCGTTGAAAGTGTTGAAACATGAATTATTCATGACGGCGCGGCGGCAGCGTGGACTTTTTCGATATGTCTGATGTATGCGGGATATAATTATTTGTCGTCCCCCATATTGCCCAAGAACCATATTCACATTCACTTACAATACCTCTCATCCACGGATATACCTAGGTACCCATTATTGCTGCGCAATGCACATATTTTACATTTATCAAATAAATTTATCATCATCATCTTCTCGTACTGTCACACGTAGGTTACCTTTATATTCCAGGCTTCCAATGACCAACGACGAGAAACAAGGTACCTTTTAAAACGGTGGAGAGTATAAGTTTACGATTTGGCATTTCGGCGATTTTGTCGCTGTGGTCGTTTTTCATCTCTGTGCCCAGGATGAAGATACCGTAATATGCCAGAGCTCTCCGGCTGTAAATTTATCGCGTTCGATGCGGTTATGGATGAAAATATAGCCGTGCAACATTAAAATTCAAGACATTCGATCCTGATGTACACACATCACTTTACTTAATGGACTTCCTTCTAACCGCACTCTATCTGGTTCTGTATTTCTACTACCTCTGCTCCTGGCTCCTACTTCTGCTTTCTGCCACTACCATTACTGGTATTACTACGGAGTACTGACTTGACGACGCTGACGGCCCTTGCTTGGGCAAACCGCATCTCACCCTCGACATGTCGACAATAGTAAAGTTGCACAGTACTGCTGCAACTTTCGATAGAGTAGTCGCGATTTCTGATTTAGTTTCATTGAGGTTTTTATTTATTCCCAGACAGCTTTTACGGCATCACTTGACTACAACACGACCTTTTCTCCCCGTGTAGTATTTATTTTACGTTTATCGTCGTCGTCAGTCGTCACATGATACGCGACAGCTTGCGCACCACTTTTCCCTCCCAAAGTCTAATACAAATTGAACGTTATTGGAGGAGGCTTAAATTTAACGCGCACCACCTGGTGTTATAGGTATACATCGCGCGCCCATATACCTACTAATTCCGGTGTACAAAGATAACCCCCTCAACCCCTATAAATCTGGCTCGTTTTCCTGGAGATTGAAACCTACCGACATAATGACCGTTTAATTTACTGCACTACTGCGGCAGCGGTGACTGACACCGCGGCACCACGCGGTGCACCGGCGAGTCAAGCTCATGCAAGGGCTAGGTGCCAAGACTTGACCTTATCTGAAACAGCCAAGTCCAAGCCAACAAAAAAAAATCATTTGTGACATCAAAATTTTATTATTATTCTCTTGGGTTTAGATTCATACCCCTAGCACTGAAACAACAAGTTTATTGTGCCCCTTGTATGCTTAGGTACTGTATAAGCCCCGTTGCTTAAAAAACAACGTTAGAAGAGGTGTTCTTTTCGTACAGTTCAATTCTTAAAAGATGCACCTTACGTCATCGATCGTATGCGTATGAATTAAGATTGAGACGTAAGTCGCAGTTTGTAGAGGATGCTCTGTACCGGCATGGTCAGGGCGGGACAAGCGCTATGCGCTACGACTGGATTTATGCAGATTGCAGTTGTCTTTGTCATCATCACGCTTTTACCAATAAAGCGTGTAAAAGACATGGTAGTCCATCGGGTCATCTCGTTCGACGGAAACTTCGTTCGACGGAATCTTCGTTGGACGGAAACTTCGTTCGACGGAAATATTTTGAGACCTTCGCTCGACGGAAATTAAAACCGCACTCTTACCGCACCAGCAGTGCTCAAACTATGGGGCAAACATGCATATGCAACACCCATATACTTCACTTACACGAGTTCGTAACTGAAAAAAGCCCTACTGTTTTATTTTCCTCGCAGAATGTTTGTACCTCGGCAGACTTTGGCAAGTTTGATATCACTGTGTAGCTAATTGAATAGAGGCTACAACATTCGCATATGAATGGCCGTAATTTCAAAATTTAAAATGGCGAACATTACGGAAAATATACCTAATAAAGTGTTTACCTATACCTACATACCTACCTCCTTTTGCAGTCGCTTTTTATTTCATTTTTTCATAGAAAATTAAATGTGCAGATGTTGAAAAGAAACTGTAGTGATTGGGTCCAAAAATAATTACGGTAACACTAACACGTATAATAAAGCACACAACGGCTAACTATTCCAGGATAAAGTTACCTAAAAAAAAGGAGAAAACGTGATTTTCGCTAAATGACAACATCTATCAACCTTTACCTCAATATTCCGCAGATATGGCTCACAAGAAATTATACCAAGTATCGGATCCACAACGTCCCTCGGAAAAACCGGTGAGATGTATCCAACAATGATAAATCAGCTAATAAAAGAAAAAAATATAAGTTACACTCGATGGCAATAGGTATTTAACAAACCTTACCGCACAGAAGCTACCGTAGATGTTCGAGAAAAATACTAGCTCCAAAATTCGGCATATACAACAGACGACAACGGAATTATCCAGTAGGTAATAACCGATTTCTACTGCACTGATAATTACAAATCCTCCAGCTGGAGTAATCACAAAATGCGAATATATCAGGTGCAATAATTTCCAGAAGTCTCTTCGAGCGTCGAAATTTTCAAACTTGAACCACCTACCAGACTTTTTATTAGCGCCTCCGACCTTATCGCGCATTTCTTCGACGAGCTGCTTTTTTCGCTCGGTCCGATAAACTCCCATCAGATACCTCCAGTAATAATTTACAGTATTATGATTTGGCAAAGCGAAATTTTAAATGAAAGAAAGAAATTACTTAGATGAAGGAAAACTGAATACAAGGACCTAACTCAAGCCAATGACCACGAGTGGTCTTAGATCAAAAAATTAACGTTACACAACTTCAATATTTTGTGGGGCCCCCTCTTGTCTGATGCAGTGCTGCAAGACTTCGAGGCATAGATTCCATCAAATTGGCGAGGAAGCGAGCGAGGAAGGTCCTGGGGAATAGCAGCTCCCATTCATCCTGAATCGCATTCGCCAAGACATTATTGAATTTTTGAAAACCATAGAAACCAATTTTTAGAAAATTTACTGTTGACTTGTATCCCAATCTGCAGCACTCAATATAAAAATTCATATCTTCATTACCTATAAGACATCCGATCTAAGAAATTCCAAAAACTGTTTCGAGATAACACATCGTGCTTCATAATTTGTGCATTGGAAAATAAATAGACAAATTTTTTCGCAAATTAGGCTTTGTTGAAATTTTTTCAATTTCGCATTGTTTTCTGTATCACCCTGTGGAAATTGTATCACTAATTTCTTGAGATCTTATTATTTTATAGGACAGATAAGAGAAAGATTGAGCTAATCAACGCAGCAAAAAAAATTGAAATCGCTTAAGGTACAAAAAAGTTTTCAGCCTTCAAAGTCGAACTGTTTTTTTGGTGGCGACAACTAATTTGTCTCGCAGTTTATATGGGAAGGCAGTAACTAACAAAAAATTCAAAAAGCGTTTTTTTTTTTGGGGGGCTTTGGGTAGCTATGCGCATTATCTATCTCTACTCAAAATCAGAAAGCGATAAAAAATTATCGCAGAAAAAACAGTAATAATACTTGCTTACTGCTTTTTCAACAAATGGACTGAAACAACTCATGACGCAGTAAGTGCACAAATAAAGCGTGAAAATGCATTATCTTTGTTCCACTACGTAGATACGGCTTTCTTGCGTTTGTCTCGGATAGCAAGTTCAAACTCACTGCCTTTTTATGCTTGTTATTTTTAACGATAAAAAGTACTACTCACTCGTAATCACGTTGCGATTTTAGGTGAGGTACCCAAGTGTTTTAATAATTTTGACCACGTAGGTACCCACCTAGTTATTTTTTGATTGTGACTGTCAAGAAGGCTTGTTAACGCAAAAACGCTTTGCGCGTGTTTTGAATTGTAAAATAAATTAGATTTTGGAGTGCAATTTTTTGAAAAAATATAAACTTTTACATGAAATGAAAAACGCATACTCCAGCCAAAATGCCTAGTTTTTTTTTTTGAAAAAAATTTACCTGTTTGTCAATTAAAGTAAAACTAAGAAATCGAATAACCATCTCCTACTTCATATATCAAACTACAAGCATTATATGTCACTTACTGCTTTTCGACCAAATAATATATACATCTTGAATATTATCTTGAATTCAAAGGGAAAAGGCAGTATGTGGAATATTCAGAGAAATAATAATAAAAAAACATGGTTTTGACATAATAATCAAATTTCTGACACTTTTTTTCACAAGTGAACAAAACTGTATGAGTAAATCCCCTATACCTAATATGTTTGTTCAAGCTAAAAGTTGAATGTCCATTTTTGACAAATACCTCTGAAGGTAGTAGTAGTAGTAGTAGTAGTAGTAGGCAGTAGGTGTATTCGATCACCTCTCGTTAAGGACGGATTCGGGTACCAGTCCCTAGACTGACCGCCATGCAGCAGCACTAATTCTATGTTCGTGTCAGTGAAATTTTGTGCTGGTAGGTATCGCCAATAGTGCAAAAGTTCACTCGGCAATTCCGACTCTCGTCGTTGATCATCGTCGCATTTGTCAATTGCTATTGTATCGTCAGCGTCAATTCAACAGATTTCGAGTTTCCTCCATTTTGATGGTCCGCTGGAGAGTCTCCTAGGCCCCCGACCCAACTAATGATGAAACACAAAGTTCTACAACGACCTACTGGGAGCACGACAACCATAAACACTTGGGCGTGGAACAGAACACAGAACTAA
This sequence comes from Anaspis maculata, assembly GCA_949128115.1. Classification (NCBI taxonomy): domain Eukaryota; kingdom Metazoa; phylum Arthropoda; class Insecta; order Coleoptera; family Scraptiidae; genus Anaspis; species Anaspis maculata. Next base: position 35,386,731 of record OX421968.1, read on the forward strand.
AACCGAATTCAAAAACGCTGCATCTAAGTGGTCTGGACAATTTGCATTTTGAATTACGCAAAAAAATAGAAAAATGATCGGGTGGTTTATATTTTCAAAAAGATAATCCTACTAAAAAAAAAAGAAACCACTTGCTCAGTTTCCAATATTTTTTACAAAATCAAAAGGCATATAGCGCGGAACACTTGTTTTCGATTAGGTATATGTCTATTCTTGAGTTTTCCGTAAAGTGAACTATCAGTCGCCCGCTGCAAAATGGAAGAAGGTGATAACTTCTTCGGATCGACATTATACAGGGTGTCCCGAAATTAGCCTGCCATACTTTAGCAGCAGATTCTACGGTCAAAAATAAGAAAAAAAGTTCGTATTAACTTGGGTCAAAAAATGCCCCATAAGGGAGCTACAGCCCCTTAAAGGTGGGTCCCTGAAGATGATTTTCAATTAATATCTCCGAAACTATTTGGAGCAAAATGATACAATTTGACACATGCCCAAAAGTTTTTATGCTTAACAAGATGGGGTGGAAGTCATTTGAAGAATTTGCCCGGTAGTGGGGTAACTTGATAGGAGGTGGGGTAAGAATTGCCCCAATTTTTTTGTGAATATTTTTTTTCAAGATTTTATGCAAAATTATGAAATTTTAGGGTGATTTGCCTAAAAAAGGTGCTCTTGTTAAACTTCGATATCTTGCCCCGTTTCCGACTAAAATTCTTCTGAAATTTTTTTGCGGACTGAAAAATCGAATTTGTTGACGATCGACTTTTTTTGGTTCCAAAATCGGCTTTGAGTATTCCATGAGCGTATTCTACGACCAAAAATAAGAGAAAAGTTTCTCAAGCAACAAGAGCCCTTTTTTTCCGTGAAACACCCTGAAATTTTATAATTTTGCCTAAAATCTTGAAAAAGAGCACACACAAAAAAACTGGGGTAATTTTTACCTCACCTCCTACCAAGTTATCCCATTCGCGGGCGAATTTTTTGAATGACTTTTACCCCATCTTGTTGAGCATGGAAACGTCTGAGTATCTGCAAAATTTTATTTTTTTGATCCAACTAGTTTCGGAGATAATAAATAAAACCCATCTTCAGGGGTTTCCTACCTGCACCTACAAAAACCTGCACGCATCTAGGGGGCTGTAGCATGTAGAAAATGTATAAAGCATTTTCCGGCTTATGTTCATGGAACTTTTCTCTTATTTTTGGTGGTCATAGAATACGCTCATGAAATACTCAAAGCCGATTTTGGAACCAAAAAAAGTCGATCGTCCACAAATTCTATTCTTCAGTTTGCAAAAAAATTTCAAAACGATTTTAGTCGAAAATGGAGCAAGCTATCGAAGTTTAACAAGAGCACTCTCTTTCCGGAATCACCCTGAAATTTCATAATTTTGCATAAAATCTAAAAAAAAAACAAACACCAAATAAAGTTGGGGTAATTTTTACCCTAAATCCTACCAAGTTACCCCACTCCCGGGCAAATGTTTCAAATGACTTTTGCCCCATCTTGTTTAGCATAAAAACTTTTGGGCATGTGCCAAATTTTATCATTTTGCTCCAACTAGTTTCGGAGATATTAATTAAAAATCATCTTCAGGGACCCACCTTTAGGGAGCTGTAGCTCGCTTATGGGGCATTTTTTGACCCAAGTTTATGGAGACTTTTTTTCTTATTTTTGACCGTAGAATACGCTTATAAAATACTCAGGGCTGATTTTGGAACTAGAAATAAGTCGATCGTCAACAAATTCGATTCTTCAGTCTGCAAAAAATTTCAGAACGATTTTAGTCGGAGACGGGGCAAGATATCGAAGTTCAACAAGAGCACCTTTTTTACGCAAATCACCCTGAAAATTTATGATTTTGCATAAAATCTTGAAAAAAAATATTCACAAAAAAGTTGGGGTAATTTTTACCCCACCTCCTACCAAGTTACCCCACTCCCGGGCAAATTTTTCAAATGACTTCTGTCCCATTTTGTTGAACATAAAAACTTCTGGGAATGTGCCAAATTGTATAATTTTGCTCCATATAGTTTCGGAGATATTAATTAAAAATCATCTCCAGGGACCCACCTTCAGGGGACTGTAGCTCCCTTATGGGGCATATTTTGACCCAAGTTTATAGGAACTTATTTTCTTATTTTTGACCGTAGAATCTGCTGCTGAAGTATGGCAGGCTAATTTCGGGACACCCTGTATATTATTATTATTATTATTATTATTATTATTATTATTGTACTGCACCCAACAGGCAAAAAAGCCCAGTTAAAGGGTGAGGGATACCAGAGACAAAACCGAGAGGGGGTACATACTTAGGAAAAAACCTTCGCTCTTATGTCGGACAGAGAACAGTTGAAGAGATCAACCTCGCTCTCATAAGCAGAGTAATTGACAATCATCTGATAGAGAGGAGATGCCACTAGGATGTTGGTTCTAGCTGTGGGAAGGTGGAATAAACTGTGTGATCTAGAGGAAAGCCGAGGAACACTGAGACCCACAGCACCAAGAAAATCAGGGCAATCCAACGTGTTGCTAAATAGACCAAAAAGAAAATGGATTGACTGGAACACTCTTCGAGACTTCAAAGATGACAGGTTGAACCGCTCCAACATGATCTCCTGAGGAAAACCACGTGGAGGGTATTGGTTGTCCAGTATAAAATAAGCCGCCTTCAAAAACCTCCTCTGAACTCTCTCCAAATCATTGACGAAGGAGTCATAAATCGGACTCCAGACAAGAGAGGCGTATTCAAGTTTGGACCGGACGAAAGAAACATATAAGGCTTTCAGTGTTTCAACGTTGGTAAATGCCTTTGAGTTTCTCAGCACAAAGCCAAGACTTTTGTATGCCGAGCTCGAGACATAACTGATGTGCTCCTTGAAGGATAGACCGCCGTCAAAAACTACCCCAAGGTCCTTCACCGTCCGAGGTCTCTGCAATATTTCTCCCCCCAAAGTGTAGTCGAAAACGACGTTTGCATGTTTTCTGCTGTAGGACATAACGCTGCACTTACTCACATTGATCGGCAAGCCATTCTCACTGCACCAAGCAACAATTGTATTGAGATCTGCCTGCAGGCGCCCGCAGTCTGCGAGGGAAGACACCACACTAAAAACCTTCAAGTCGTCTGCATAAAGCAAGTACCTCGCATTGATGTTCATAACTATATCGTTTATAAAAAGGATAAAAAGTAAGGGACCTAGCACAGAACCCTGAGGAACTCCGGAAGCCTGTAAAAACCTGCGGGATCTGAAGCCCTTAAGGTAGACGTATTGGTACCTGTTACAAAGATAGGAGCGAAACAAGGATATTAGTGGGTCAGAAAGTCCATAAGAACTCAATTTGCGGAGCAAGATGCCGTGGTCTAGTCTGTCAAATGCCTTCGAGAAATCAGTATATATGGCATCAACCTGTTGTCCACCATCAATTTTTTCACTGAGGTATTGGGTGAAGTTTGCAAGATTGGTCACAGTGGAACGAGCCCTCATGAAACCATGCTGATGAACTGTGACGGAGTGAGATACATGACTAGATATGAGGCCATGCAAAATCGTTTCAAACACCTTGGAAAAATTGTTCAAAAGAGCAATGGGCCTGTAGTTCGAGACCTCCGCCCTGTTACCTTTCTTGAATATGGGACACAGACGAGAAGTTTTCCAGATTGAGGGGAAATGGGACGTTTCGAGAATCAAATTGAAAATGGTCTCCAAAGGACTGACAAGAATCCAGCGGCAATCTCTGATCAGAAAAGCGGGTATCTGATCTGGACCTGCTGTGCAACCATTTTTCAACTTCGCAATGGCACGCATTATGTCATCTTGGCCGATTCGCTTTATAGATAGGTGATTCAGAAAATAATCGGGCGAGGCTGGTGCACCAAAAGAACCGCTACCGGAGGCAGCGAAAGACTCAGAAAAACAGTCAGCAAACGAATCGACTACCTGCTGCAAGTTAGAAGTTGAGCCCTCCCCAAACTTCATGACTGTTGGTATGCCATGACCCCCCTGCTTGGATTTTACAAATGACCAGAATTGTTTTGGATTCTGCCTGATGTTAGTCTCAACATTCCTTGAGTAAAGTCTGTGAGCTCTCTGTATATCACTGTTTAGAGAAGTCCTGACCCTTTGAAACTCTCTCAAGTCACTCTGAGATTGCGTTCTCTTGAATCTCAGTCTCACCCTTTCTTTGTACTTCGTTCTCTTAATCAGATCATGATTGTACCATTTCGGGTACTGACGCACAGACGTGGATCCGCTAGTGGATTTGCTTCTTTTCCTGGGAACATGCTTATCGAGAGCCGAGTACAAAATACTGTAGAACACTGAAACCGTCTCATCAACGTCATTTCCACCGACAAGTGCAGACCAGTCGGTATCGCGCAGTTCGCCGTACAACGACATGAAATCAGCCTTTCTGAAATTAAAAGAGCAGTCCCTCGACCCGGAGTCATATTTCACGGAATGGTCAGAAATCTCGTATTCTACACAAAGTGCCGGATGATGCGAGTCTTCTTTGAGGACTATATCCACAGCTTTATTAACAATGCAGGGTCTCGTGCAAAAAATCAGGTCCAAGCACTTACCACTCTCGTTCAGAACACCATTGTACTGATCCATCTCGTAAAAATCCGCTAAACCAGAAACAGACCTCAGAACAGGTGGTGAAGCTAAATCGCCTGTGTTCATAGTGAAATTTGGAGTATTGAAATCACCGATGAGTAAAAGATTTGAGTGATTGAGAAAGGGATGTGAAATGAACAAATCCATAAGACTATCATAGGTGCTTGCTGTGGCACCCGATGGGGGTACGTATAAAAGAGCGAGATATAGTACTTGATAATTGATTGTTACCTTCACAATTAGCAGATCGACAAAATTCAAACCGAACGCTGCACGATTCAGAACGACCTCCTCGGCATGAAAATCATGGCCACACGCGACGAGAACACCCCCACCCCTAGAAGCCCCAGTCGCCACAGAATCGCGATCACACCTGAACACCGAGTAACGCTCAGGATCGAAAAGCTCGGCGTCCATCACGCCGTCGTGCAGCCAGGTCTCGGTGAAAAGAAAAATGTCATATGAGCTCAAGCTTGTGATGCAGTTGGACAGCTCAGTAGTCTTGGTTCTTAAACCCCTAACATTCTGATAATACATGTTAATGTTTCTGATCTTAAGTTTCTTTGGCGTTTCTGGCTTGGATTCGGGTAATTGCTATTTCAGGCCAAATATATTTGACTTGAACTTGGAGAGTGAATCAAGGTAAATTGGACATTTATCCGTGTCCCAGGCACAATGATCGGTAAGATATTGTGTCTTCCTGGTGCTGTTCGAATTGGCGCAATTAACACACTTGATACTGGTGGACTGGCACTCCCCAACCTTATGGGATCCCGCACATCTCGGGCATGAGGGCTCCGACTTTGCACACCTGTCAGCAAAGTGCTGATAACCGCAACACTTGAAACAACGCGTAATCTCGACGGCATCGAATACGCGGCAATAGTCGTACCCCACAAATACATGCCCTTCGCGGATCATTCTGGAGTATGCACCCACGTCGACCTGAAGCACTGCCTGAAACACCTTGTTGTTCTTTCTCAATGGCTTAATCGATACAACCTGACAGGCCGATCCCTCAGGAAGTATGGATTTATTCTGTGAGCTTAAAAAGCCCAACAACGACTCCTCGTCGAACTTCTGCGACAAACCGACAACCTTTATGCGAGGATTTATCGTCGACAGTGGCTTTACAACATAATTATCACCCAATTTGTCGCTAGCGATATCAATAATTTTCTTTGAATCACTGATGTTGTCGCACCTGATGACCAGACCACCGTCACGTGTTTCGTGAGTACTAGAAAATTCTATATTAGTCGAAACAGGGTTTACCTTCCGCAACACTTCAGACTTGGTCACACCAATCGGTTGGTCAGACTTTTTTGGGTGCACAACCAAAGAAGACTTCTGCTTTACCACTGATGAAAATGTGGCAGCGCCACCCCCGAAACGACCACCGGCAGCAGAGCCATCAAGACACTTCTCAAATTCATCCAACCTCGAGTCCAACCTTGAGGAAACAGAAGCAGCCTGTGCGTCGTCCCTTCGCAGCAATTCGTCACTAATCTTGTTCGTAAAATCATCAATTTTGTCAGACAACAGGGCAACCATTTCAGTTTTAAAGGAATTAAGCTTATCATCGACAATCCTTGTTATAGCCGACTTGTCAACAATGTCGCAACTCAGTCTGCAGGACTCACACATATAAAGAATTGACTTGTTGCTATTCAAAAACCTGAAATTTGCCTCGGTTAACCCCGCACACACATGGTGGAACCATTTCCGACAAGTTCCCTCGCAGCCAACCAAAAGGGCATCCTTCTTAGTTGCTTTGCATTTGCCGCATTCAGTCATAATTAAAATAATGTAAACAAATTCAAATTTAACAAGGTGATAAAATAAAAACACACAGCACGGCTCTTATCGCACAAAAAGTGAGTGATAAGGAAACAGACACAACTCAACAATTTAAAATATGCAACGATCTCACCAAACTCTGGCACAACAGCGAACGATGGCGGATTAGAGGTATACAGAACCCTCCCCAGGTCCGAAAGGAACCCCCGTCCAAACGGCCCGGAAATCGCTCAACAGCAAGTCCAAGAAAATCGCACGCAAACACAGAACACCGCAGACACGTCCAGCTCGGAAGCAAACACGGCAAAATCTTGTATAGTTGTATCTTGTATCTGTATCTTGTATAGTATATGTATAGTTGTCAACCGTTTGTCTACATATTTTTCTCTCCGCCCTGTATATACGACGCCTACATGATCAGTACCGGTGAGTAACGTAACTTTTCTACCACAACTTGATGTTAAAGTAATGGGTAATAATAATGACGTCTGCCAGAAAATCCAAAATCAAATATAATCAAAAAGAAAACCAAATTTGTCTGTAATTTTGTTTTTGGAGAATATCTTAGAAACGGTTCAAGATATTTCACAACGGTTTGTTGCATCCTCTCAAGCATTGATCAGAGCGTCAATTTCCTGATTTGCTCTACTTAGGGCCAGTTTTTCAATAGCGGTATTAACTCGGTATAAGCTATTCTTGGTATATTCACCTAGGTTACTTTTGTCGGCATGCACTTTATTCCAATGTTTATACTCGGAATAACGCTATACCACTATTGTAAAACTGGCCCTTAATCGAACTTTTTTTCTTCTCCACGCTGTACACAGCCCCAGCACGATTGGCGCATTGGGGTATCGATATTGTGATTGGTGTGTAGAATTGGTAACCTACCTTGCGCAGAAGCTTGCAATTCTACACCGAATCTCCCACCACTGACGCCGATAAAGGTCTGATGTAAACGCTCTCATCTGGAAGTACAGTGCCAAGCTTCTACACTACCGTTACCGCTGCTGTTACTGTTACAGTTAAGGTCCATGTAAATGGGGCTTAAACTTGCTGTTCATTGGCTAAAATCTTGTTTTCTAAACTTTAAAAGCCTGAAACATTATGTTATCCGAAGAAGTCATGCATTTGCCAAGATTTAAATTTTTCACCACTTGAAATCGGCGTTTTCGAGATGTTTTTCAAGCGCATTAAAACTCAAATATCTCAAAAACTACGCCTCCAACAAAATGTTCTAAGAGTAACTTTTTTCTCTAAATTGAACAAGGTATCTAAACATGCAATCGTTTAAAATGAAATCTCCAGCAGCGTAGAAAGTAGAGGGGTAAAATAGGGCAACTTCCCCACTATCTACGCCACTGCGCAATTTCGATCAAAAGCGACATCATTTCCAGTAGATGCTTATTTTAGCTATCAATATTCTAAATTTGAGCCAAATCGGTCAAATGGTTCAGAAGGGTTGCGAAATGAACGATTTTTACTTTCAAACTTTGGAGGTCTGTATTTCCGCTATTTTTGCCTTTTCGATACATTTTTTCTGAGAAAGTCTCATTATTTTTTAATTCTCTATCGACTGGTGAAGTGGCGTCAAAGTCGGATTTTTAGCAACTTGTTGACTTTTTACACCCCTAACAAAAAAGCCTCAGCCGGGATTTTTCTGAAACATGAAAATTCGGACAGAGCACAAAGCTCTGAACAAAGCCCGTAATTTTTACGACCAGACGATTTTTTTTTTAGGTCAAAACTCACAACCCTAGTAGGTATCTTGGGCTCCGTAATGAAATAGCGCTGTACTAAATAGCAAAATTAAAAAAAGCGTGTGACAAAATAGCGCTGGTTTAAACCGGCGCGTAACAATATCGCTTGTAACGAAACAGCGCCGTTATCAATGAGCGCTTGTAATGAATGGGCGCTATTACAAATAAGCGTATGCAACAAAACGGCGCGTATCAGACAAGCGCCTGTAGAATTGAGCGTCTGTAATGAATGAGCGCTGTAACGGTTGAGCGCTCATTATTGTCCAACAAACGTTGCCTACAATTTTTTTTAAATAGTCAAAGTCATAATAATTATTATGGAGTTCACAGCGTCGCAGAAAAACGCAAAAATCTTGATGTTCGAAGGCTACAGATATAGAAAGGATAAAACAACGATAACTTCAGAATCGTGGCGATGCACTAAAGTCGGCTGCAAGGGGAGGCTCGTCACAAGAATGAATACCAACACTCCGACGACGGAACATAATCATGCGCCCGATATCGGCGGGAATCAAGCTTATGTTCTCAAAGATCAAATCAGAAGAATGGCGAGTACTACTGCGGAAAAACCAAGATCAATAATAGTACAGGCCTGCAGCCAGAAACTTTCAGCAGAAACTGGGACGTCCATGCAATCGTACGATGCAGCCCGTCAGATGATACATCGTCAACGGAAGAAAATAGCGGCCTCAACAGCATCATCAAGCAACATTTCGGACGTGGAAGTGAGCGACACGGAAAAAAGGACAATAAAAGGTGACGTTTTCTTGCTTTGGAATTCTGGGAAAGAAGATGCTGAGAGGATACTGATGTTTGGTACAAACGGCAATCTGGTATTGCTCAAGGAATTCCCCCACTGGTGTGCAGATGGCACATTCAAAATCGCTCCCAGATTTTTTGCACAAGTCTATTATATCCATGCCTTGATAGATGGTAAAGCCGTTCCTATGGTTTACGCTCTTCTCTGCAACAAAAGAAAAGAAACATACCTCCGATTACTGCGGGAACTGATCGTACTGGAACCAAGTTCAAAACCCGAGAGCGTTTTGACAGATTTTGAAGCGGCGGCAATAAATGCCTTCACCGAGGTTTTCCCTGAGGTCTGTATGGCAGGATGCTTTTTCCATCTAAGTCAGAATTTATGGCGTCAAATTCAAAAGAACCACGACTTGATAACGGTCTATGAAGAAAGCGAAGAAGTAAGGTTGAAATGCAAGATGCTTCGGGCTCTAGCTTTTGTCCCAGAAAGAGACGTACAGTTTTCATTCGAAATAATCTCTGAAGAATTTCCTGAAAGAATGAAACTTATCGCCAGTTATTGGGAAAGCACTTACGTGGGAAAAAGGATAGAGGACATTCCACCGAGATTCAACATTAAATTGTGGAATATGTTTCAAAGGATGGACTCGGATCATCCAAAGAGCAACAATTCCCTTGAAGCCTGGCATAACGCTTTCCAAAACGCTATAGATTGCCATCACCCGTCTGTATCAAGGTTGTTGCAGAAATTGCAGCAAGAACAGGCCAATACGGAAAACAACATACTGCGATATCGTTCTGGGTTCCGAAGTGGAGAGTGCAGCAAGAGTAAATACTTGCAGCAGAAGAGACGTTTGCAGGTCCTTATTGATGGTTATTCCTTCCGACTAGTTGAAGAGTATTTACAAGGTGTTTCTTATAATTTATCGTTGTGAGTTAAAACTCTCGTATTGTTCTTGATTTTTGTTCCAAATGTAAGTTGTTGTATTGAAAATAGCCAATAAAAAAGTTTCAATATTTTAGTATATAACTATAATCCATTAACCTGCAGTGCATGGTGCATTTTCTTTACATGAAAATGCTATAAAATTAGACTAAAAATAGCAAATTGAATAGGCGCTGTTTTGCCGCGCGCTATTTTCCATCAGCGCTGTTTCAGCCTAGCGCTGTTCCGTTAAAGACGCTATTTCAATTCATGCGCTCATTGATTACAGCGCCATTTTGTTACACGCGATTTTGTTACGCGCTGTTGTGATACAGCGCTAATTCGATGGCGCTTTTTAGTACAGCGCTATTTCATTACGGAGCCGGTATCTTGTGCTATGAAGCATGATATGTGCAATGATTACCCTACAATATAGACAACCAACTATTCCGGAACCATCATGAGTTAGTTTTAGAGCCACTGGACCACATACTTAAATAGCTATACCGCTCATGAACCTATTGCGCATTCTGCCGCGCCGCGCAACAGAAGGAGTTAAGGTGGGTTCAGTGTTCAGTCAGCTTATTTAGTCGCTGTTTTAGTTTTAGTCGTTGTCGTAACAGAGAAGAGCGTTCATACAGCAAGATTTAGTCGTAAGAATTGACCAATAGGAGCTCGAATGATACTGCGCGAACCTTTATCTTCATACGGTCCGTGTTCATAATGGGTAGTATTAATATGAAAACTCGTAAAAAAATAAGCATAAATAAGTATTTGCTTACATTTATGAGGAGTACAACTCCTCTGAAATCGAAGCAAATGCTTATGCTATTTTTTTGATTAATACATACAACCCATTACCATCACCATCCATGCTCATACCTTATACCGGTAATTACGCAACCTGCAAGTCGGCATCTTACGACAAAGTTCGGAATTCTTACGACTGAAATTAAAACTAAAACTCTGTATGAACGCCGCGCATATGACGCGTGCTTTCTACTTTCAAATTTACGACAACGACTACGACTAAAACTAAAACCAAGCTGACTGAACCCACCTTTAAAGAATGACGCCATCTTGATGGTTAATTTCCAGTGTATCTCAAAATACCGAGCTATATAGGTACCACAAAATATCTTACGGGCCGAGAAACTAATCAAACCTTCTGCAATTTCACAATAGCGATCCAGTTTTCTCAAGTACCATCGCGTAAGTGAATTTAGTTTTCTTGAAATTACCAAATAATCACATCGAGTTGGATGATTGGGAGCCACTGTACTCTGAGTGAACGAAACGTCAAGTGATAGCTTTTTGACAGTGTTAATAAACATCACGTAGTTGACCGAACTTTTGGACACTGGAATGATCGCACACCTTTCCTTCACCTGTTGAATCCCATGTGATGTTATTAGAGTTGATTTCACATACTTTGAGGGAGAAGCAAAATAATGTCGTGCGAAGTCAAGTGGCCAAGTAGCGAAGTGGTGCCAGTCCACATCACCCAAAATCCCTAAATAACCATCAAGATGGCGGCGCCCATAATAGTGATGGGCAAAACTGTTATTTTTACATAACAGATACAACCTGTTACTGTTATTTTTAAATAACAGTTAAAAATAACAGATACTGTTAATCTGTTATTTTACAAATTAACAAGGGGCCCGTTTCTTAAAACTACAAATGACAAATTACAAGTGTGTGTGTAGTCTTGGTACCTAACCCATTTTTGCAACAATCGGTCGTCAAGGGTATACATTTGTAATTTGTCGTTTGTAGTTTTATGAAACGGGCCCCAGGATTCTCAGTACAATATCACAAGGCAAAAGTAACAGAACTAACTAACAACTAACGCTGGGCGTCGACGATCGGGGTAAACTGTTATTAGTGTTATTTTGTATCTGTTTAGTCAGTCTATGGTTCAGTCGTTCACCGTTGATCGCGCCGGGCGTCGAAGAAGCGGGTGAACTGTTATTTTGTATCTGTTTAGTTAGTCTATGGTTTAGTCTGTGGTTTAGTCGTTCACCGTTGATCGCGCTGGGCGTCGAAGAACCGGGTAAACTAAATATTATTTTGTATCTGTTTAGTCGTTCACTGTTGATCAGTTAATCGCGCCGGGCGTCGACGATCCGGGTAAACTGTTACTTTGTATCTGTTATATTTCAACCAAGATAACAGGTTGTTATTGTTATTTTCAAATAACAGTCGAAAAATAACAGATAGTTAAATAACAACCCATCACTAGCCCATAATTACAGGTGTCGGACGTCTCTCTTGCGCGGTATAGCTATTTAAGTATGTGCACTGGACTGCGCTGACTCGTGGCCGCTCTCCACCAACTTTTCCGTCGAGCGAATGTGTAAAATTTTGTACGTCGAACGAAGTTTCCGTCGAACGAAGATTCCGTCCAACGAAGTTTCCGTCCAGCGAATTGTACTCGTAGTCCATGCTGTTTCTTTTCAACACGGTGATACATGACAATAACGTTGCGCATAACTCGAAAATAGATTCGTGACGTAAGGTGCATCTTTCAAGAATTGAAGTGTATTTAATAAGATAGCCCCCATTTGGCAAAGCAGCTCGCTCCTCTTGCTAACGGTTTGTACGAGTTTGCTATCGGGTTTGTAACTAAACTACTGTATCGGAAAAATGGTTCGACTTCAAGACCAATAATTTCTGATTGCCGAATGCGATTTCCATTTTCTTTAATATGTTAATGCTTTATACGCAGAGTATCAATATTTCTCTCTTAAAAATAAAGATGACATGGATGATGATATGGAAATTTTGATGGGATTCCATCAAATGTTTGTCCACCTTGTTTCCATTTGGATTACCTCACATTTTTTTAGGAGCCCAATAGCCCTAAAAAAGTTTCTGAAGGATTACTGGGTCATTTTTTGACAAACAAGAAAATTATCAACTGTTTTATAATTTTGAGAGACGTAGAAAATTAGGGACAGAGCCGTTTTTTAAAAAAAGTTGTCAACAAAAAGGGAAAAAAAATTTTTAAACAATTTTCAAAAAACGCTCTGTACTCAATTTTCTGATACACTCAGTACACCCTATAAAAAAATTGATTTTTTATCTCCATTTTTGAGGGAGAAATCCTTTATAGTTTTTACCTACTGAGAATAAAGCCTTAACCCGGCAACGGTGAGGTGGGAAAAAGTTGCATGAGTGGTAAGGTGGGGTCTGATGGACCCCTTTTTTCCGGGGTGCTTTTTCGATTGAAATTCAGTTTTCAAACCTTATGCATTAAATTGCTTGAATTCAGCATAAGCTGGTTTATCAACACTATCTCTCAACCTGCCAAATTTCAAAAGAATCCAACCAGTAGCGTAGAAATTATGAGGGGTCACCTGAAGTCAACTTTTCTTCGGATGCTTCTAAATTATTGACCCTCGTAACTCCTACGCCACTGGCTGGATTCTTTCAAAATTTGGCAGGTCGGTAGATAGTTTCGACAAACCAGTCTATGGTAAATTAAGGTTAATTTCATCAGAAAGTTCTCGAGTTACAAATTTTCGAAAGCCGAAAAAAGTGAAATTTGAAGGGCTATATCTTCGTCATTGGGCCGAACTTTGCAAAATGGTAGATAGGTTTTCGTCATATTTTCACGAGATCTGACCACAGTTAAATTTTTTGCTACCATCGCTGAAACACCCTGTATAGTTCCTTAAAAGTTTTTTTAGAGCTTTCACATTGATTTAGCACAATTATTAACCTATAATCGGTTCTTTTCGATTCATCGATTCGTCTCATACGATTTTTTTTATCGAATCCAACTATTGATTGCGATTGAACACTAATCGATTCACTGACAACATTTGGACATCCCTAGTTTGGGTACATAGGAAAAACTGTGAATCATAAACAGGTTTCTACTTCTAAACTGACATGCCGGCACAAATACCTGTAATATGAACGTTTGTATATTCGATGGCAGAGGTCGCCCCATCAACGACAGGACAAGCAGCGGCGACATTGATTACAAAAATCGGTTGTGTCACGCCAAAACTTTCCCGACTAGTATCCAGGAACCTATGGAAAATTTTGTTCAAAACGTTCCTTCGGGTGGGAAGTTGGAATTAGAGAGAAAGATTGAAAATAATTTGCAAGAAAATTTAAATTTTCCGGGAAAACCTCATACCTTATTCCAAATCATCTTTTTGTAAAAATCGTCAATTAAGGCTTCACATCAAGCTCCATCATTCAAGAGTCCCGTCTCGAAAACCCAAGCCGGTTTTACATTCTCAACCGGAAAATTTCCGGAAAATTCGAAAAAAAAACTGTTGGAAAATGTTCAAGAACCAGTTACCTTTTGTTGAAAAAAAAATGGTGAGAATCTGTTCACGGGATAAAAAGTTGGAAAATTTGCAGTTTTTCCAGAGAGGAAATCTCGAAAACCGTGGGTCCAATTTCAAAAGTTTTTCCTCCAAAAATCAATTCAATCTTTTATCCAACTTTAATTCCCAGCATGTCTCCACCTAAAATGAATATTTCGTGGGGCTCACCGCATGTCGAAGTTTGCACTGCAGTATTTTGAAATTCACGGAATGTGCAAATTTCATTTTGAAAAAATCACCGTCGGAAAACCGGAACCATGTCGATTTTGAAAATGGGTTTACACGACGCCCAATTGAATCTACTCTCGATATCAGTTGAAATTTTTCAAAAGTCGATCCCCGAACAGGAATTAATTTTTGAATGGAGTCCTGCGACAAAAGCGAGTCGTTCTGGTCAAAACACGGGCGAGAGGCCGTTTCGGGTGGCAACGGCCAGGAGAAATTTCACACGCACACGCACACTGATTGCAAATGACACTTCCGCTAGTTAGAATTCATCGATCAGATCAAATTTTTGTTTATGATGAAAGCTGTAGTACTTGAAACATGATGCCAGCGGTAGAAGAATACTGACATAACAGTGAAAGCGAGTCAACTAAATTCACTCTCATCTGTAGTTCTGCTTCTAGTTGTCTGTCTATGTTGTGATCTAAGCAATCGATAAGAAGTTTTACTACAAAAAGTTGAGTAGGAGACTTATGGGTTTGGTTGTTATCTCCTCTGGTTCTATATATTCAATTCAATTCAATGTTCAATGTTTCTAAAAAAATACATTTTCATAACATCGAGTCAGGTGTAAGTATAAAAAAAAGAAAAAACACAAATTAATACGTACAAATTCCAGCAATAAGATAATAAATAAAACATTCTTCAATACTACACTATGAATACTAACTAAGAAGAAGAATCGCCCAAAACCAACCAAAACTTATACCCAAATTGGAATAAACCCAAACCAATGCCAAACACAAAAGATTCATCCGTCATTCGTTCAGTGCCAATGACCGCATGACCAGCATGACCAGCATCGATGTAATATAAGTGAAGATAGTCTTTACGTGCGATTCAGTGGCCCTGTTGACGAGTCCTGCAAAGTCACCCAAGTTCCTCATCTTTCCAAACAACCGCGGTCTAATGCACCGATAAAAAGGACAGTCAAACAGCAGGTGAACCAAATTTTCAGAGGCTTGGTGGTTACAGATCGAGCAATTCACTTCGGTGTCGATTACATAGGAGGATCCCCTGTAACAGAACCGAATAGTTCCGCCTGTTCCTGTGAGCCTCAGTTGAGAAAATATTCGGATCATGCAAATAGGCAATCGCATACAAAGGTAACTTGCGGTGTTTGAGTCTACCGTAAGGTATCTGTAAAACTGCGTGAACTGCGAACCGCTCAATCTGTCAAGGTCATCCTGGAACAATTTCTCTCTGTATTTGAGGAGGATCTCACTGATGTGCGAACACAAAGCAGGAATATTCTCTACCGAACACAACTCTGAGTAGCCCAGCTCGAAATAGTATTTTATGTTACTAGCGCCGAAAACCGGGCATAGCATAACGAACGTGAATGCAGCTCGAGGCCCTAGGCCAAGAGCTGCATGTAAGAGAGTTATGCTATGCCGTTTTCAGCGCGAGTAGCATACATCGTTTTTCGTGCTGCTTTTAATAAAATTACAAATAAATAAGATCATATCGCAATAATCATTGGAATAAATTTCAAGTTGGTACTTCTGCCATTTATCACCAAGGCAAGAGGCATATACCTACTAGATGCAGGTTTTTGTGTGTCAAATGTCGATTTGAAAAATTGCGTCCCATGTTTGAATTTTCTAGCTTAAAACCGCCCTCCCCCTCCAATTAGAAGGGCCATCCCCCAAAAATCCCGAAATCACTGAGCTCTAGTGTCTTGTGTGACGACGAAACACAGAAAATAGCATAAATTAATCACTTTTAAACCTTGGCGCCACAAAACGTCAGAAATCATTCTGCAATTGTGCCAACAGCTATCAGAAAAATGACCCTAGAATATCAATTTTAAAAATGATTATTTATGATTTCAACTGATTCAAACCGAAAATTTCACGCTATAACATTGGAAACGTGGTCTCCCTTGAATTTTGCATGATTTTGCAAGGTTAGTTTATTTTTTACGTGTACTTTTTACTTTGCCGCTCTAGATCTTTTTCTGAATATTACAGTGCAGGACACCGAGCGTATATTGTCATTTTCGGTTATGGCAGCACGAAAAGTATGTTTTTAAGCTGCGTATACCAATTGAACTTGATGGAATTGCCTGGGAAAGACCTGTCAAGTTCTATCAATCGAAGAAGACACTTTCTCGGTTAACGATAAGGTGGGAGCAAAAACACTTTTTTCAAAAATTTAAGGGTGTGCTTCAACATTGAGTGACAAAAGCTTGACATTTTCCGTCTCAAGGCGAATCAAATAATTGGGTGTATTTTTTGGCAACAACAACAGACGTTTGAAGAAGCTTAATTGAATTTTTTCCAAGACATCGGCATAACGCGACCCCCATGCCGGAATACATTGTGCTATGGAGTTAACAACAATTGAATTGTGAAGGGTCATTCGAGAATCCCAGCAGTTAAGTTTCGATTTCGACATCAAGCCCATGGCCGCTCCCATGCCAATATTAGCGCGTTGCACTGCCTTTGTTGTATGTTGTAAAAAAAAAGAGGAAGATGTAAATATAATTCCCAAGTAACAATAACTATTCACCACTTCCAAAGCTCTATTGTCATATATAAAACTCTCGCTGTACGATTCAGCAAAATTACCGCTCCTAAAACACATAATTTTGGTTTTCTCGATGTTCACTTTCAAGTCGCTTACGGCCAGGTAATTGGGCAAAATACTGAGCTTCCTGTTCAAATCATTCCTAGAATCTGCCAAAACCACCAAATCGTCAGCAAAAAGTAGCATCAGCAAGTCATTCACCCCGTCAATGTCTATCCCGACAGCTTCTCTAGATCGAAAGTACCGCTCAATACCCGCGAGAAATAACGAGAACAACAATGGGCTCAAGGATTCACCCTGTAAAACTCCTACGGTAATATCGAACCTTTTCGAGTAAGCATTGTCTGCTTTCATCTTCACAGAAGCCGATTCATATAGGTTTTTGACTATTCTGACTATCTTAGAGCTAACGCCTAGACTCAAAAGTCTACTCCATAGAATAGAATGATTCACCGCATCGAGAGCTCGCGTAAAATCAACAAATGCTGCATAGATTTTACGCTTTTTCAGCCGAATATTTATATGGATAACGGATGTCAGTGAAAAGACATTATCGATGCAGCCACGGTTCTTTCGAAACCCAGATTGTGATTCGGGAATAATTTCATTTTCCTCCGACCATGAAGTCAAACGTTCTAACAAGACCCGTGTGAATATTTTTAATAAACAGTTTACTAACGCGATACCCCTATAATTCGTTGGATCACGAGGTGCCCCCTTTTTGAACAGCATTACGAGTACAACCTCGGACCATCCCGATGGGCAAATCTCAAGTTCAAGAATTTTATTGAACAGGGCAGTAATGTAAAAGAGCCAGTTCTGAGGTAAACATTTCAAAAATTCGTATGTGATCCCGTCGCTACCCGCAGATTTGCCTCTACCACACTTAGTTAGACTACTTGTTAGTTCTTCCAAGGTGATGATAGGTGAATCAAAGTGAGGATGTCTTGCATCAAAGAAAGTGGTTTTGTCAATAATACGAGGAGGAAACACTGAGCTATAAAATTCTTACCAAACACTAAGCGGCAGTGCGTGGCCAGAACCGCGTGCACGATACTTCTTGATTGTTTTCCAAAACTCTGCCTGGTTCCTGGACTGTGTCAGCGTGTCTATTATTTGTTGTTCAAACGCGTTCTTTTTTTGTCGCATCGTACGTTTATAGTCTTTTTTTGCTTTCAGGTAGATGTCGCGGAAATGAGAAGTGAAGTTGTTGCGTTTACATGTGGATAATGCAGCGTTAACATTCATTTTTTGCGCGATGCAATCATAATCATACCAAGGTTTGTTCGTACACACCTTCGGTTTTCTTTTCAAAGTTTTTATCATACCTAAAAATTCAGCGTTATCACCAATTCACCAATAGCCGATACCAAGTTTTTGTACAGTTTTTCCTGATCGCCAATGCAAGAAACTTTACTGGAGTAATACATACAAAATAAATAATCCTCATACAAACAGTCTTTCCAAAGCAAGGTCCTGCTTAGGACCTCGGAGCCAACCTCTGACACTTTGGCATCACGGACAGTGCTGTTGGGAATACTTAAACGGATAGAAACAGGGAAATGATCAGATAAGACGGGACATTGCAGGACTTCAAAATCGCAAATGAAAGAGAGATGTGCGCTTGAACAGAATACCACATCGACCACGCTGCTGCCATTAGCCCTGACACAAGTGAATTTGCCTGGGCAATCACTGGGTGTTCGCCCGTTCACAAGTATGAATGAATTCGAATCCATAAACTCGAGCAAGTGACGCCCTCTTGTGTTCGGTACACTGTCACAACTTGACCTTAATTCACACAAAACGGTACCCATTATGGACTCAAGAGAAACTTCGCCCCGCTGACCCATTCTACAATTGAAATCACCCCCCACAACAAACATAGCATTTTCAAATTTCTCAAATAACTCCGCGACTGTAAGTTGCAGTAGTTCAAAAAAATTCTGGACATCCAATGACGGCTTGATATACATAAATATTATTATCATAATAAATGATTCCTGCTTGATCCTGAAAATAATCCACCAGTGAGTGACAGAAATAACAACATCAAAACAACTCTTTAGTGGAGCGAAATCGGCCTGAAAAGTCGTCGTTTTTTTTTTAAGGTATAACAGCACCAAACCTTATAGGTCTTATAGAGAATCAAAGTCCACGTATGTATGGTCATTTTGGGGATGATCTTGTGGTAGGGACCTTTTTTATGGGCAAAAAACCTCAAAAATTGAAAATTAGCAGTTCAGCATTCACAACGTTATATTTCTGGATCCAGTTAAGCTATCGGTCTGTTCTTTTTTTTAAATAAAAGTACATTGAAAAACCTTTCCAATGGTACATCACTGACTGAAGATAATTGTTTACGAACGTGTTTATAGAACAATAAACATAATATTGACCAAAAATGCAGTCCCTTTTTGACCATGCGAGGAACTTCTTTCCTCGTAGGAATTTTTATATACAACCTGCGAGAAAAATTAAGCCGAAATATCAGAGAAAATTTTAAAGAAAGTTTCATTGATCTAGGCCGTATAGTTTGTCAGTTATGAATTTTTTTCTGGCGCATTGAGTTGGAACGTCGCCTGGCGTGTGCTTGCATACAGTAAATCGCCGCATAACAAACAGTGAACGCGGCACGGCGCGGCGATTTACTGTATGCAAGCACTCGCCGGGCGACGTTCCAACTCAATGCGCCAGAAAAAAATTCATAATCAACAAACTATACGGCCTAGATCAATGAAACTTTCTTTAAAATTTTCTCTGATATTTCGGCTTCATTTTCCTCGCAGGTTGTATCTAAAAATTCCTACGAGGAAAGAAGTTCTTCGCATGGTCAAAAAGGGACTGCATTTTTGGTCAATATAATGTTTATTGTTCTATAAACACGTTCGTAAACAATTATCTTCAGTCAGTGATGTACCATTGGAAAGGTTTTTCCATGTACTTTTATTTAAAAAAAAGAACAGACCGATAGCTCAACTGGATCCAGAAATATAACGTTGTGAATGCTGAACTGCTCATTTTCAATTTTTGAGGTTTTTTACCCATAAAAAAGGTCCCTACCACAAGATCATCCCCAAAATGACCATACATACGTGGAATTTAATTCTCTATAAGACCTATAAGGTTTGGTGCTGTTATACCTTCAAAAAAAAAAACGACGACTTTTCAGGCCGATTTCGCTCCACTACTTGTATAAAACCAGCAGCCCACCACTTGCCCTTCCCCTGTCTTTTTGCCGTAGTGCTGGTGAACATAATACTTTATAACTAGGAAGAGCATGGTGGCGGATCCACAATCGCATACGTAGCCCATGTTTCAGAGACACACAGAAAATCAAATTCAGAGTTGTTTTTAATCAGATCGTCCAAGTTTCCTAAACCGTTCACATTGGCAAATGTCACTTTGAATTGTGTAAATAATTGCTACAGTTCGGGCTGCTCTGCATCTCCATCTAGAGGATAATCCGGCTTCTGAGTGTTGGGCCTGTCTGCTTTGTATGGGCGGCGCGGGGATTCCTCTTCTTCCCTGGGCCGCTTAGAATCAGATTCAGTTGCGTCGACGATTTTCGGTTCACCATCAAAATACCGTATAACTAGTTTCTTGTTTTCTGTCTGCATTCTCGTCTTCATTTCTTCACGCAACTTCTTCAAGTGGGCCGACTGTTGCGGGGTTAAATCTGCTCGAATTTTAATTGTGGGGAATAGTTTTCTGTCGATGTACTTTGCAGAGCTGACGGCTTTCCACTTGTCCTTCTTGTTCAGAAGCTGAACTCTGACAATTGCAGGTGCGTTTCGGTCCCTTGTTACAATTTGTTCAGCAGATGTGATTATGGGATTGAAATTGCGTTCGAGTGTTCGAAGGATTGCCTTAGCGGTCTCCAGGATGTCGGTGTTCGATCGTAGAGGAAAACCAAACATTATCAAGTTCTTTTCACGCTCCAGTCTGTTGCATATCTCCATGTAGCTGACATCATTTCGAGGCGAGCTGTCTTCCAACCTAGCGATATTTTCAGCCATCAGCTTGTTATCTTCTTGTAGTAGTTTAACATCATTTTTACACTGCTGTATTCCTCTTGAGTGTTCTTCCAGTAATTTGTTTGAGACCTCTATACTACGGCTGCACTTCTCAATTGAAACATTGACGGTTGCAAACTGTTGCATGATGGCATCAAAATGAGAACTATCAAGGGCAACTTTCTTATTGAAGCACTCATGGCACATCAAGTTCGCAGCGTCCACATCTTGTTGTGTGCATGGGGTCGCGACGGAGACAATTCTTGTGGAAAACTCTTTTGCAAGTAACACAACGTCCGTCGTCATACTTTACACTCGCTGAACATACAGGGCACACAGGTGGAGCCATTATTCAAAAGCCAGGCTTTGCGTCGGAAAAAACTTATCGCGCTGTACACAAGAAGCAGATCGGGCACCGTTGTAATCCAGAAATTGTACGTAAAAATGCGCTTTCACCGATTTCTTGGCTTTTCACGAAACTATCCACGACCGAAATTTGCACAGGCGGAAACTATGGTTGATGGTTGATAGGTTTCACAAAATTCCTTTCATGGGAAGACTTAGAAAATGTCTAGCAAAACATTATGCGATGCGCACAGCTCTGTGGCCACAACCAGACGTGTACTAACATAGCGGTCACGTGAAGGGAAAAAGGGTGAAACTAAGGAAGTCACCGAAACGGCGCTAATAGCTAGTACTTGATGTACCTCTACTCACAACACATTCCCTTCTTCCATTCCCTAGGACGGCACTGGTCACCCCAAGGCCAGTTAAAACGTTACAACCAAGAGCCTTAACACATCATCCTCGCATCAACTAAATTCACTCTCATCTGTGGTTCTGCTTCTAGTTGTCTGTCTATGTTGTGATCTAAGCAATCGATAAGAAGTTTTACTACAAAAAGTTGAGTAGGAGACGTATGGGTTTGGTTGTTATCTCCTCTGGTTCTATATACAAATTCGGAAATTGTTGGAAAATGTTCAAGAACAGTTACCTCCTTGTTAAAAGAAAATGGTGAAAATCTGTTAAAGGGATGAAAAGTGAGAAATTTGCAGTTTCCCCTAAACAACTTCTGGCACATTAATTTCTCCGCAACCAAAAGTAGAACTACCGAAATAATGGAACTAGTGAAAAGCAATGCACTGTAGTCGTACCTCGTTTTCCTCAGCTATATCGCGATAAGCAATCGTGAGCAGAGCGCGCTATATCGTTTGTTTGGTTACTGTAAATTGTGTATTAAATGTAGCTAAAGTCGGCTAAGTAAGCCGTGTAGGTACCTCGGCTCGGGTTGATTAGATAATTTCTGAATTCATACCCATTATTTATAATAGTTCACTCAAAAATCGAGCAACTTAAATATGGACCGTGTTTTGCTGAGACATCTACTGACGATGTTATTTGATGAACAGACATAAACCAAGTGCATATTTGCAGAGCAAGACGCGATTTTATATTTCGCCATAAACCATGCCTGGGTCCTGCAGGAATTGTGCTGGCTTGCATCTTTGTAAGATGTATGATGGCTGGACGGTGCAGCTGTTGTTGAAATCTTGGTGGTATGGATTGTTTTCTGGTTGCAAGTCATAAAATCAGTTTTTATTCGACGAATCGTCTCATTACCCTGCAAAAGTCCTCGCTGTAAATCCGAATTTGAAGTGGTTAAGGAGCTATAAAAGTGGCGTGTTATTTTACTCCATGGCCCACAGAGAGTAAGAAAATGAACCGAGCGCAAGCCAGAGATAGAGAGAGAGGGGGCGGCAGGGAGAGAGAGAGCGAGAGAAGGGTGGTAAAATGTTGAAATGTTGCGGGTTAGGTTTAACGTGAGTTCATTGTCTGTCTAGAGCCTTAAGAGTCCTCTGTACGCTTAAAGCAGCTCCAACTAAAAGGCCTAGAAATCGAAGGCGGTTATTCTCTTCCAACTGGTATTTGGTGATTATACTTCACATTTCCATGAAAACACGTGAAAGAAAAAAAATCCGAGAAAAGCCGATCACAGCCGAAGATAGTCAAATTTTACGGGCGCCATCCTAGAGCCTTTATTTGACTTGGAAGAAAATTTCTTTTTCCAAGGTGGACTCTCTACAGTATTCTGCACCAACGTACCGGGTGATTTTTCAATAAAATATCTGGAGCCGAAGTTATTTGGCTGTGAAAATTGTTGAAAAAATGCTCAAAAATTTGGAGCTTCATATCTTCAGCTGAAATTTTTTTAATGAAAAATCACCCGGTACGATTGTGCAGAATACTATTGAGAGTCCTCCCTGGAAAAATGATTATTGTTTCAAGTCAAATAAAGGCCCTAGGGTGGCGCGCGTAAGATTTGACTATCTTCGGCTGTGATCGGTTCTTCTCGGATTTTTTTCTGTCAACATGTTTATATAGAGATATGAAGTGGAATCTCCAAATGCCAGTTTAAAGAAAATCACCGGCTTCGATTTAGAAGCATTTTAGTTGGAGCCACTCTGAGCGTACAGAGGACTCTTAAGCTGTTCTAGGACTAGGCTACTGCTCCTGTCGTTTGCCCTTCGCAGTGCTATGCAAACTAGGGTCAGTTCTTATCAGTTATCTGCACGTGCGAGAGTTCAATCAATCACACAGTCCATGTGCGAAGACATAAAGCAGACTGGCAATGACCTCAACTATCACTCTTGCGTTTTTATGATCCATATACGAATGAAATTTGAGTACGGTTTCGTTATTTTCTGGCATAAACTGAATGATTTATTGTTTGGAATGACAACAGTGTAAATGTCGCATTTTATCTTACCACATTACTGTTTGCGTGAACCCAGCAATCCACCTGTGTGTGTGTGTGTGTGTGTATGTTTATGGGTCGGTCCGGCCGAGGAGACCTCGTAAATTACCTTATAATCGCTTAATTCGGTACCAACTACTTCATTTACACAACAAAACACTTAAACAAACAGACAATCAGCCGTTGTCAAAATGATGTCGTCGACCAGCCCATCCATCCAGTTCCACCGCAAAGCACCATCAAGCATCCAAAATTAATTGGACAATCGTACACAGGACAACCCTTGTCTATACTTTTCGAATATTCAGCAATCAATCACCTCTTTTTTGCCGAGATCAATTAATACCAAAACACTAAAACCTGAAACCCTCATGCCTAAGTAGGTTACCTATACCACCGCAGCATGTTATTACCGGCTGATAATTATTTATTAATTAATAGCCACGATGATTCAGCAAACTGATTATTACTACTACCTACTACTTGTATCTTGTATATGGGATAGGGTATAAGGCCATAAGGCCAGGAAGAGATAGAATCTCTGACGCCGACATCGCAACATCTCACACAAATCTGTCTTATGCATAATTACAGGCAGGGAAGTTTAGTTTAGGGCGAATCTATTATGAATTATTGAATAAAGAAGCAATTAATTATGCTCCGGCACATGCTGTTTCCTTATGATAATGTATGTATTATCTACATTGCCTAATCTATATACCTATAGCTATTTATATCTTGATGGTTTTCAGCGTGTTCGTGTTAGGCATTATTACAGAGTAACTTTATAAACCTCCTTGATGTGCTTTTGCTTTTGCCTAGATTTGTGCTGGTGGTAGACTTCAAGTGGCTCAGTTATTAGTATTCTTGATTAGTTCAACTCTTTTCACGAAGAACTCCAGTTCACAACAGAGACCAAATGCAATAATAAAATCTCGTTCCTCGAGATGCTTATCCACAGACGACCCGATAATTTTTTGGTCCTTGACTGGTACAAAAAACCTATGGCTTCTGACCGAATTCTAAACTTCAATTCTCAGGATGCACTGAACCAAAAAAATTCTATACTTAACTCCCTAAAAACAAGAGTCCAACGTTTGAGTGACACCTCTTTCCACCAAAAAACCTCCAAGTAATAAAAGATATTGCAACAAAAAATGATTATCCTCCTCAAGTTATTAATAGAGTTCTTAACAGTCCAGTTTTGACACATCAGAATAGTGTAAGAGCAGTGGATGTCAAATACCACAAGATGATCAACGTTCCAGCCATAAACTCACAATTAGGTACAAGCAATTTTCACACCATTCCACATCCAACTGGCCTTCAATCATATTAAGACCTCAAGGACCCACAATACCGGTTCCTCTCAATTCAAATGTCATCTATATTATCAAGTGCGCCAATTGTAATGTGAAATACATATGCCAAAGAAAGCGAAAACCTCGAAAACTAACACAACAGCATGTTAATGACTGTAGACTGTACAATTTGACAAAACAAAGTAAGACTGCACTTGCCACCCATGTGCAAGACACGGGACAGTCCTTTGATTTTAGAAATGTGAGCATATTGGATAGGGAACCGAATCCCCGTAAACGACTATTTTCAGAAATGGTCCACATTGTACAAGAGCCTGGTCCACATTGTACAAGAGCCTAACACCTGTAATTTGAGAAAGGACGTTGATGGCCTGAATAAGATCTACCTGGGTCTCTTGAGCAGTAGCAAATCAGCGAACGTGAAGGGTAAAGAAAGAAAGCGACAAACTGAGATGTGAACAGTAGTCGGGCTAGCATTGTATTTTTGTGACATGTTGTTTTGTATAGTGCTTTCGCTTTTTCTATTCTATAAATTAATATTGTGAGTGTGATTGTATTATTGTTATTAAGTATTGACGAATTTTTAAATTCACATGTGAAGCCACCTGTCGATCGGCGAGACGTTCCGTTGTCCGAGGAAGTTTCCGATCATTCTATTTTTTGTTTTCGAATTATCCAATCCGACCATAAATTCAGTTTTCTGTTAGCTCCATCTTGGTTCCTTCAGCTCCACACTCCCCCAACAAATCAGCAATTTGCTCCACACTCCCCCAACAAATCAGCAATACAGGTTTCCTCAAAAGAGAGATGGAGAATCCGCGATTCCGCGCAGCTGTTTTCGGCACGTTCTGCGCACAGTGTGCCATGAGTGATCGCGCCATTTGTATTTACATTGCTCCGCCGTGTTAAAAGTGCGTTTAATTTTTTGAATTTTGAAGCCAACCATGCTGGGAAAGTCGTTAAAAAATATAACGAACTTCTCAATGAATACTGCAAATGAATATTCCGCAGAGAAGAATTTGCCAGAGAAGCATTTGATGCGCGTATACAACTATTTTTGTAATGGATATATTAACAATATATGGACGTGCGCAGAAAGCACAGGGCCGCTATTCTTGAATCGTGTGAGAAAAGTCCCTGGGAGTTTAATATAATCCGCACTACACTTCTGTAGCGAAAGTTGCCTAAAAACCACAATTTTAGGCAACATTCGCTACATCAGTGTACTGCGGAATGTATTTTACTCCCAGGGACTTTTCTCACGATTCAAGAATAGCGGCCCAGGTAAATGCGTGTCCCATGTCCCACTTTTAATATTTTTTATGGTGTATAATGGCCATCACTATAAACTTGAAGTGTTTGATGCAAAAATGTGGCCAAGTGTACCTGTAATGCTTTGGTCAATAGCGTTGTTCTACTGGAGCAAAGTGCGGCTATTTTTGACGGGAGTTGTAAGTTCCCATAGCCATGTTGAGAGGGTTCTTGTTGAGTACGAGACGATGTTAATTCGATACTGATTTATTTGTTACAAATTCTGAGTTTATATACAGATGTTAAAATGGTTAATATGACGTAGATGATTACATGAGGTGTATGTCTAGGTCGCAGAAATGCAATGTCTGCTTTATTATTACTATAAGTTTACTATACGCGTCCTTGCTTAGTTGCAATCGTTCAACCTTGCCGCGTGATTTATATAATAATTAAAACAATAGAGTATTTACATGTGTGAATTTGGAAATTACGAAAACCCTGTTCACTGAAGACTGAACAGTACCCTTGAATCAATGATACTTGATGGATACTTGGAACTAGGCAGGAAGCTCCATACTATTATAACGCTGAAGGGCTTCTGGTTCTTTTTGCTTCTTCGAGTGTCACGTCGTATTTGATGGATCCATGTTTAGGGACACATTCGCTGTATAACTTGTGGACTTGCATAGTGGCCCACAACATTTATTTTGCATAACTACTTGTGAAAACTGTATAAATACCAATAATAACACCATCAAAACACACGTTTGGCTTATGGCATCGGGGCAATGTTGACACACTAGGACTGCGACGATTTACTGCGCAATCGAACGTGACGTCACGGGCCAGAAAGAGACGCTCAATTTAGGAAATCTGTATTTCATTACATACAAAATAATTTTCACTATTTCGGAAAACGTAGCCAGGTGCTTTCCGATGGTGAGTTTCTACCAGTGTTCGCTCCTACATGAATCTGATGTACAGTTGAAATCTTAAAAGATGTACCTTATGTCATTGATCGTATGCGTATGAATTAAGACCGAGACGTAAGTCGCAGTTTCTGGAGATGCTCTGGCGCCGGCACCGACAAGGCGAGACAAGCGGTATGCGCTACGACTGGATTTTTGCAGTTGTCTTTGTCATCATCACGCTTTTACCAATAAAGCGTGTTGAAGACATGATAGTCCATGCTGTTTCTTTTTAACACGGTGATACATGACAATAACGTTGCGCGTAACTCGAAAATAAATTCGTGACGCAAGGTGCATCTTTTGAGAATTGTATGTGTGTGTTGTGTATTTTAATTGTTTCTTGTCTTGAAAATGCTGTGAATAAAGTCTTGTGAGGCAAGATTTATGTCAAAATAATTTACCAGGGGTAGGTCAGGCTGAGGTGTGGGGGTAAAGTTAGCCCTAACTTTTTTGGATGTGATTTTTTCACAAACTTAATAGATAATTGTCAAATTTTGGAGTTTTCTATCAAGGAAAGATACCCTTGTCCAACCTCGATGGGAGGCACCGTTTACGACATATTTGAGTTTTAATGTATTCATGGTAGAAACGCTGATTTTGGGGTAATGTTACTATGGAGATAATATTTTTGACCACGTTGTCATACATTCAAACTCAAATATGTCGTAAACGGTGCGTCTATCACCCGTAAGTGCGTTTTTTTTTTGGTAAAAACTCCAATATTTCATAATTTCCTGTTGAATTTGGAAAAAATTCACATTCAAAAAAGTTCGGGTTACTTTTACCTCCACACCTCAGCCTGACTCACCCCCCGTGAATTATTTTGAAATTGATTTCGCCTCATTTTGATGGACATAAGAAGGTTAGTGGATGTGTCAAGTTTGATTGATTTCTCTTGAACGGTTTCGGAGATAATAAAGCAAAACCATCTTCGGAGTCCCACCCTTAGGGTCCTGTAGCTGCCTTAGGAAGCGTTCTGAACCCATGTGCATGATAACTTTTTTTTTTGACGAGAGAAAGCTGCTCTAGAACGTTGTCGGTATATTTTCGGGACACCTGTATAATATAATCTAATTATATAATCATTCAAATAGAGTTTTACTACTAGTTAAAGCCAACTTTTTTCATGTTGTAGATGATTTTTCTGTATATTAGCTAAAAAAAACTGTTGTCTAAGAAATCCACCCAGAAGGTTTATTGGGAAGTTGCCGGATCCTCATCTAATCTTCCAGAGCTCCCTATTAGCGCTTTTTCAATGCATTATCGCGCTCCGGCCGATGACTAGTAGACAGAGATTTTCGTAGACTTAACAATTATTATTTACATCTATAAGATGTTTTTGAGTTGATGATTAGAAATGAGAATAACAACCACAACACAAGTGTAGGTATGATTTCTGCGTTGAAAAACATGAACTTGTAAAACTTTAAGCTTGAAATGGATGCGTTATACAGGGTGTTTCATGACTTATACGACATAGCTTAAGGATAGATCCAGTTTTTTTAGGCGGATCCGGATCTGGCTTCGAAATTTTTCTAAGATCCTGCGTTTCAAAGTTACAGGGTGATTTATGTATTTTGGTCAAAACTTTGATAGGTCATAACTTTGGAAGAAATGGATGGAATCGAATGAAATTTGACAGGAGAAGTTTCTCACTAAGAACAATCACAATGACCAACAAGGCATGAAAAAATCCAGGACTGGACTAAAAAAAATAGCCCTCATAAATTTTTGGGCCAAAAAGCCTTTTTCGCATCGGATTCCTAAAAAAATAACATTGTATTTGGAAAGTTCAGAAAAAATGCTACAGAATCAGCTATCCAATACGAACGGCACACCTCAGTAGGTCTAGTAAAAAAAAAATTTAAAAAAAATTCAAATTTAAATAGCGATATTTTCTGAATGATTTGAGATAATTCATTGCATTTACTACTTTTCAAACAGGAAACGAGCAAAATTTTCAATAAAAAAAATTCAAAACTCCTAATAATAGGTGATAAATACATTACATGTTATTTACAAATGGTTTTCAAAATGCCCTCCCCCAACTTCGACGCATTTTCTACATCTCGTCAATAAATGTCTAGTGGCTTTTCGAATGGTTGGTCTATTGTTTCGCGTTTCATTAGCATCTGCAATGATCTTTCAGCAGATACAGATACAACATATAATCTGTTGTGGGGCGACACAAAACTTTCCCGGCGGTATCCAGAGACCTCAGTGATGATTTTGGGCTAAGCGTCCCTTCGGGAAGGTGAGATTTAATTAGGACGTTGATGAAAAAGTTCTACATAGTTAGTTGAGCGTTAAGCGAGCATCCTGCATCCATTGTTGGACCGACAGAAAAAGTTACAGGTTAGGTTAGTTTTCCAAGATGGATGAAATAATCCAAAAGGTAGAACTAGGTAGCTAACTGTTGTGATATCTCAAAAATGCAATGCTGGTTCCTTATTGAAATTTTTGTTCCTACTTTAGACATGATGATGAAATCACACAAACTTGATTGAGAACTTTTACTGCATCTGTGTGCCAAATTTCAACTCTATATTTTCAATTCAGAGCTTGGACAGACAAGCCCAGACCCAATGTGCCACCTGAGGGCTTTCGATCAAAATCATCTACTCAAAGTCTAATCAGATCATTCCAGGCTGAACTTAGGCTTTCGTACCTGATTTCGATTTGATCGGATCAATAATTCGGTAATTATCGTGGCAGAACCGCTTAATTTGCACGATCGCATAAGCGGTTTTATATTTTCAGAAGGGAAAATTTCCGGGAAATTGAAGAGAAATTATTGGAAAATGTTCAAGAACCAGTTGTCTGTTCTTCAAAAACAAATGGTAGAAATCTGTTCACGGAATAAAAAGTTGGAAAATTTCCAGTTTTTCCAGAGAGGAAAACTTGAAAACCGTTGGTCCGATTTTGAAATTTTTTTCTCCAAAAATTAATTCAGTCTTTTCTCCAACTTTCATTCGCAGCATGTCTGCACCTAAAATGAATATTTCGTGTGGCTCACCGCATGTTGAAGTTTACGCTGCAGTTTTTTCAAATTCACGGAATGTGCAAATTTGTTATTGAACAAATTACCGTCGGAAAACCGAAGCTGTGTCGATTTTAAAAATAGATCTACAAGACGCCCAGTTCAATCTACTTCCGATATCAGTCGAAATTTTTCGAAAAAAGTCGATCCTCGAGCAGGAATGAATTTTTGAGTGGAGTGCTGCATCAAAAGCGAGTCATCCTGGTGGAAATCCGGGTGAGTCGTTCTCTCGGGTGACAACGGCTAGGAGAAATTTTGAAAATTCATAACGCCCGACGGAAAAATGGTGGAAAATTGCAACTGCAGACTTAATTTGACTCTCATGTTTTGTTGCTTCCTGCCAAATTTGGTCCCAATTAATCGGATAGATTTTGAATAATTGAATGGTAAAGTTTTGAACTTTGACATTTTTCATTTTTTGACAGATGACAGATAGGGCAATATGTTTAACCATTATAAATACAGTTTTTCATGGGCTTTCAAACGGCATTTTGCAAGTCAAGTTCTGTGAGATATAGCTTTTGTCATTTTTTGATAGTGACACTTCCGTTTGACAGATGACAGTCAAAAACTAATCAGCTCATTTAACAGCAAGACCCTGTCTGTATACCAAATTTCAAGTCGATCAGACTATCGGTTCGGCAGCTATCGTGTCAGAACGTTTTTCCTGCATCCTGCATCATTACATAACTTTCCCTTGGACGGGCCGGGAAAGAAAATAATAAAAAAAATAAAAAAAATAAAAAACATATATTATATCAAATGTTGCCGACCGGTTTCGCCAATATGGTTGGCATCAACGGGGCTTGTATAAGGTATAAAAATTGCAAAAATCTGGATGTCAAAATCAGCAACAAAGGTACAACATAGGTACCTTGAATTTAACATTTGCATTTTTCAACCTATCTGATTGGTATTTTGAACCCATAGCCACTTGAGGTTGGCGATCAAAATACATCTGTCAAATTTTGATCTTTGACGATTCAAGAGGCCGCCATATTGAACTTTTGCATCTTTCAACCGATCTGATTGGTATTTTAAACCCATACCCACTTGAGGTTGGCGATCAAAATACATCTGTCAAATTTTGATTTTTGACGTTTCAAGAGGCCGCCATATTGAACTTTTACATTTTTCAACTTATCTCATTGGGAATTTAAACTAATAGTCACTTGAGATTGGCGATCAAAACGCATCTGTCAAATTTTGATTTTTGACGTTTCAAGAGGCCGCCATATTGAATTTTTGCATTGTTTAACCGATCTGATTGATATTTCAAGCCTTTACCTACTTTAAGTAGACAATTGAGATGCATCTGTCAACTTTGTCAATTTGACATTTTCAAGGCTGCCATATTGTACTATTGTATTTTTCAACAGATTATATTGAGATTTTAACAAATACTTAGTCAAGATGGACACGTCAATACTAGACCGAGTTGTTAACATCCGTGCATGCGGCCAAGACCTGAATCCAGTATGGCCGACGTCAGGAAAATAGCAATATGCAAGTATATCAACTGAGGTGAGCTCGCTTAATGAATGCAGGGCCAATGTGTGGATTTTTACTCCAAATCGTCAAGATATTCAATTCTGTACTATTTCTTGGGAAGATTTTCCATGTCTGATTAAAAACTAAGAACTAAAGTAGGAGTAGAGGTAGAGAGTAGGGATTAAATTCCAAGTGATAACACCTCGTATTGTAGCACCTTGATGTGGGTCACGCGCAGCGCTGCGGTCAGCTGATCGCGTTGCATGCTGTCACACGTCACACCATAGCGGCTCATTTCTTTGTTGCTCATTATTATTTGTCGTTTCGTTCGATATTTTGCGGTGTATTTAGGATTTG
Organism: Anaspis maculata; assembly: GCA_949128115.1. Lineage (NCBI taxonomy): Eukaryota > Metazoa > Arthropoda > Insecta > Coleoptera > Scraptiidae > Anaspis > Anaspis maculata. The sequence continues at coordinate 35,418,904 of OX421968.1, forward strand.
GACGGTGTTCAATTGGTAAAATAAGCGCTGCGTTCCCTGTGGGTTTATTCCTTGACGGATTCTTACCATTTTGGTCTCTTTCGAAAGCTACAAGGATGTACTTTGGTTTGAGCCCATTGGCATTTCCGAAAGGGGGTTACGCTCCCTCTAACCATTATTATTTTGCTTGTTGATAGAAAATTTGCTAAGAATCATCTCGAACCAGATAATTTTCTTGGATATTATTGGACTGACTCAGTTTCGGAAGAGGTATAGGTCTAACTGGTTGGCGAAATGTTAGCTGAATTTATTTTGACGTGCATTCATTTTAGCTGTGCATGGGTTTTTGGTGCCTGGACTATTATTGCCACTCAAGTACACCGATAGTTTTCCAAAAAAGTACCTAATTAAGACCGTAACGTACGTAACCAGCCGGAAGAACGTCGAAAGGCGGCCAAGATCCAAGAGCCAATACTTACCGTAGGTACTGAATGAACTTTAGCAAGCTGTCCAAACAGTAATTTTTCGACTTACATCGGCAGGGATATTAGGAAGGCTCCTAAATATTACAAATAAAGTGCTCGCCAATTGAAATGGTCCACCCAAAAAATACAGTCACATTCAAAGTGTCATTACTTTTGAATAAATGAACTATTTTGAATCGTTTTATGTTTTTTCATTAGCTCACGGATTGGACTACAACATGTCATGGACTATTTTTGGTACAAGTGTTTTTGTATCGATTATACAGGGCCCTCAATCAGGTACCGCAAAAATGGAAAAGTTTGAACAGGTCCCATTTCACAAAAAATAGTTTTTGGTTTTCTCCAAGTGTTTCAGGGGAGTTGTTATAACCATATGTTGAATCGTTTTAAAATTTTTTTGTCTATCTGCTCTAATTACAGGGTGATCTCAAAAATGTAACCTTTTAGTTTTGCAGTAATAACTTTATTCGTTATTGACCGATTTTGGAAAATGAGGACATTGGTTAAAGCTAAAGGCTCAGGTCAGAAGGATCGAGGATCAGAATTGACTTTAGATGGAAATTCTGGAAAAGTGATTGGATCAAAAGTGACTAAAATGACAACCTTGCTAGAGATCCGGTTTAGGGCAGGTATTAAACAAATAACAACTTGTCTTTCAAACAAACCATTCTTTCTGAACATTTTGGGGTGTTTCTCATTTGTATGGGTCAAAAATTGTGGTAATGAATCCAAATCAGAAATGGATGCTTCCAACGAAGAATACTGGATGTTTTTCGCCTAAAAATAGACGTAACCTGGGTTACGAAGATCAGAACTGGTGCCTATCTCATTAAATGTGAAGGAAACATACGACAATAAAAAGGTAACCTAGGTAACGTGCATTTTCAGTCGAGGAAGGTCCGGTATCATCTTCTGAAAAGTGAATTTGTAAAATGGGTCCCGCATCGACAATTTTCATCACCTAAAATCGGAAAATACCTCAAAATGTTCGGAAATGAAAGTCTGTTTGAAGGCAGGTTGATTTTTATTTAGTTTTTTTCCTGAATTTGATTTCTAGGGTGCTTCATATTCAGGTCACTTTTGATTCCTTCACTTTTTCAAAATTTTTGTCTTCAGTCAGTTCCGATCCTCGAGCCTTCTCATCTGAGTCTTAAGCTTTAACAAGAGTCCTTATTTTCCAAAATCGACCAACAATTGAAATAGATATAAATGCCAGACCAGAAGGTTGAATTTTTGAGATAACTGTGTAATTGGAGGAGATAGACTCAAAATTTTGAAAACTACCTCAAGGTATAGGAACAACATCTTTCCTCAAACACTTGGAAAAAACCAAAAAATATTTTTTGTGAAATGGGACCAGTGCAAACTTTTCCATTTTTTGCAGTACCTGATTGAACGCCCTGTATAATTGATACGAAACACCTGTACTAAAAACGGCCCATGACATGTTGCAATCTAATCCGTGAGCTACTCAGAAAACGTAAAACAATTCAAAATAGTTTATTCATTCAAGAGTTATGTCACTTTGAATGGGACTAATTTTTTTGGGTGGACCATTTCAATTGGCGAGCACTTTACACGGTTCTGCTTTTTGTTCCACTACACGGTGTCTTCCACGACAGTACCTTCTTCACGGTTTAGGTTTCCATAACATATATCGTCGCTTCCATTTTCAAAGCTCCATCATGTTTCCAGTATTTCCAGTAGTTACCTTGAACAAAAGTGAAAATACATATATTTATGAACAAGGATTTGGTGTCTCAATTTTCTCCAACAACTCTTCACTGACCAGACACTACTCTCAGTGACATGCGTTTCGTTCACAATAGAACCCTACGAGTCCAGGCAGAAATTGCAAAACACGCGAAAAATAAACATTTTCTCGAATTCGTGTTACTCGTACACAATCAATCACTTACGCCTCTTGGAAAACTTCATCTGACCAAGACACTATCGACGGACATGCAAAAAATTGACTAAACTCGCCAAGGAAGAACCTGACATTTGCCCAAAACAACGGAAAATCAACATCGTGGTATACAATTCCCTTTCCACTTGTCCGGTGTCAGTGGAACAAATTCCCTGTCTACTTTTCAACCAATGCTGTCACCCAGGCGACGGCTTGCCGGCGCCGGTGACAGCTAGTTACATATTATGCTGTGCCAAAGGAGAACATATTATGCTAATTTGATGATAACCATATTATTGGGATATTGTTTATTTTCCTTGCGTTTCAAATAAATTATTAGAAATGCATTCAGGTATTGCACAGGAGGTTTCCTTTTCGAGCAAGGCAACTTCTAATTTTCAAGCTGATGCGGCATTCTCTGGCGCGGTGAAAATGGTGTAGACTCGTGCATAGCACTCACCTGTTGTGTGGTTGGGACTGCCAGAGCCCGCAAATCCCAGACACCTCGTAGAATGGCCTATTTACGACATGGTCTTATAGCACGTTTAAGATCCTCTCGAGTCCCATGCCTATATTATAATTTTCTAATAACTCCGGGCAATATCGCTGCTGGATTTGCGCTATGCGCTCAAACTCATCCAAAAAGCTTTTCAGTCTCGTCCTTTTGCCAATGAATACCCTGGGTCCTACACAAATTCGTCGTGTTTGGCTTAGCACACCAATTAGCATTCGGCGCAAATTAGGCACACAACAATCACTATTTATATTGAATGTTTGCTGATTACTGCAAACAATTGTTGCACGCGAGAATCAAGCACCGAAATCAATTACCTAATCATGCCAATTATGAGAGGGGGCCTAATTAATTCCGTGCTCGCTGCTTTATTTCTTTTAAACAGACTGAGCGGAGCAACAGCATCAAAATTCGACAGATCCAACACGGGCTATTCCCCTTTTTACGAGCATCGGGGCATTGTAGTGATTTCTTAGCCGAAGGTCGAGTCAAATAAGGCCCTCCGTCTACCTCGCGTCTTACCAAGTAATTCTCCCAACTGTATGACTCCAAAACCTGTTCAATATGGCTACTACAGGTAAATAGAAATTCAAAGAAAATAAAATACTAGTATAAAAAGTAGTAAAAATCTGTTGTGGGGCGACACAAAACTTTCCCGGCGGTATCCAGAGACGTCAGTAATGATTTTGATCGAAGTGTCCCTTCGGGAGGGGGCGATTCGATTTGGAAATTGATGAAAAAATTCTATTTAGTCGAGCGTTCAGCGAGCATCCTGCATCCATTGTTGAGCGGACAGAAAAAATGACAGGTTGGGTCAGTTTTCCAAGGTGATGAAATGATCCAAAAGGTAGAACTAGGTAGCTAACTGTTGTGATATCTCAAAAATGCAATGCTGGTTCCTTATTGAAATTTTTGTTCCTACTTTAGATATGATGATGAAATTACAAAAACTTGATTGAAAACTTCAACTGCATCTGTGTGTCAAATTTCAACTCTATATTTTCAATTTAGAGCTTGGGCAGACAAACCCAGACCCAATGTGCCACCTGAGGGCTTCCGATCAAAATCATCCACTCAAAGTCTAATCAGATCATTCCAGGCTGAACTTAGGCCTCCGTAACTGATTTCGATTCGATCGGATCAATAATTCGGTAATTATCGTGACAGAACCGCTTAATTTGTACGATCGCATGAGTGGTTTTATATTTTTAGAAGGAAAATTTCCGGGAAATTGGAGAGAAATTATTGGAAAATGTTCAAGAACCAGTTATCTATTCTCTAAAAAAACAATTCCAAGAAATCTGTTCACGGAATAAAAAGTTGGAAAATTTGCAGTTTTTCCAGAGAGGAAAACTCGGCAACTGTTGATCTGATTTCGAAAATTTTTCCTCCAAAAATTAGCTCAATCTTTTCTCCAACTTTTATTTACAGCATGTCTGCACCTAAAATTAATATTTCGTGGGGCCTACCGCATGTAGAAGTTTGCATTGCGTTTTTCTCAGATTCACGGAATGTGCAAATTTCATTTTGAAAAAATTACAGTCGGAAAACCGAAACCGTGTCAACTCTGAAAATAGACCTGCACGACGCTCAATACTTTCGATATCAGTTTAAATTTCCAAAAAAAAGTTGATCCCCGAGCAGGAATAAATTTTTGAGTGGAGTCCTGCTACAAAAGCGAGTCGTGCTGGTCGAAACACCGGCGAGAGCCCCTTCTGAGTGGCAACGGCCAGGAGAAATTTCGAAAATTCATTACGCTCAACTGGAGAATGGTGGAAAACTGCAACTGCGGCCTCAATTTGACTCTTTTGTTGTGTTGCTTCCTGCCGAATCTGGTTCCAATCCATCGGATAGATTTTGAATAATAAATTGGTAAAGTTTTGAACTTTAACATTTTTTATTATTTGACAGATGACAGATAGGGCAATGTTTCCAACTGTTCTGAATACAGTTTTTCAAGGGCTTTCAAATGACATATTGCAAGTTGAGTTCCGTGAGATATAGCGTCTGACATTTGATGATAGTGACAGTTGGGTTTGACAGATGACAGCCAAAAACTAATGGACTCTTTTCAGGAAACAACCATGTTTGTATACCAAATATCAAGTCGATCCAGTCAACGTTACGGCAGTTATCGTGGAAGATCACAGACACACACAGAAGACACACGCGCACGCGCCCACGCGCCCACGCGCGCACGCGCACGCAAGTATTGAAAAAGTTTTGAAATTGGTTAACCTCCTTTGAAGCTACGACATTTTGAATTCGACTGAAATTTTTGGGTGGCCCATTTCAATGGGGTACTTGCCAATGAAACAGATTTGACTGGAAATACTTTCAATCATCAACAAGAGTAATGAATAGTATTTCCTGAAAATTTCCGGAAATTATATCCATTGGTTCAAAAGATTTTTTTTTTCGATTTTTTTTTTCAAAAGGTTGGTAACAGTAGGGAAACTTTAGTAAAATTTTTTCGTCTGTATTTTTCAAAAATTGTGGAGCCACTTTAACAGTTTTTTGAGTTTTTAACCCAATAGTGCTGTTTGTTTAGTTTTTAGTATATTTGTGACGTCACAAACATACTTTTAAAACAGGCACTACGGCCGCAATTTTGAGAATTTAGGAAAAAGAAAAAATACGGGTACAATATTTTCGCCCATACTTTCGATTAGGCCAATAAAAAAAATTTGGGCAAGTACCCCATTGGTGCGCAGTTTATTATACAGGGTGATTTTTTGAAAAGTTTCCACCTCTGATTTCTTGCCGCCAAAATTTTTTAAAGGAAAACGCCGAAACAGGTCTATTTTTGTTTCAAGGGGGACATTTAGAGCACATATTACCAAATTTTTATCTTGAACCCCTTCGCCCCCGCCCCTCCCTGCTTTGAAATTTTAAATAGCATGACCTATTTTGTGATACATCAAATTGAAGACAATAAAATTCTCTTTCTGTTGAACATATTTTAAAAATTTTCAAACCACCCCCTACTTTTGTGAAAATCCTCTTTTCGTTAATGAAAGGACAATGTTCCCCCTATAAACTCTCGATTCTTGAGAAATAGACTTTCCAGCAAAAACAGGTCGATTTTTATTTTAGTGGGGTCATCTAAGACAAGTATGGCCAAACTTTTATCTTCAACCCCTTCGCCCCCACCCTACCCTACTTCAAAGGGGTGGTTTAAAAAAAATAGAAATATGTTTGCGGGAAAGAGTTTTTATTGCCTTCAATTTCATGTATCACAAGATAGGTAATGCTATTCGAAATTTCAAAGTAAGGTAGGGTGAGGGCGAAGGGGTTGAAGATCAAAATTTGGCCACTTGTGTCTAAGATGACCCCATTGAAATAAGAATCGACCTGTTTTTGCTGGGAAGTCTATTTCTCAGGAATCAAGAGTTTATAGGGGGAACATTGTCCTTCCATTAACGAAAAGAGGATTTTCAGAAGGGTTGGGGGGGTGGTTTAAAAAAATTTGAAATATGTTTAACGGAAAGAGAATTTTATTGCCTTCAATTTGATGTATCACAAAGTAGGTCATGCTATTTGAAACTTTAAAGCAGGGTGGGGCGGGGGCGAAGGGGTTCAAGATAAAAATTTGGTGATATGTGCCCTAGATGACCCCCTCGAAACAAAAATTGACCTGTTTCGGCGTTTTCCTGTAAAACATTTTGGCGGCGATAAACAAGGGGTGGAAACTTTTGAAAAAATCACCCTGTATACACGAATGACTTACCTCAGATTATGTCCGAGCGAGTTCTGCATGCTATAAATGACAACTGGAATCCGGTACGTTGTACTTTGTCAACTTCCGTAATGGCACACAGCTGGTAACTTGAGTGAACAATTGAGATCTATCATGTCTGAATTAATGTCCAATGTCCAACAATTTCTCACACCAGTTATGGTCCAAAGAGAAAATAAATATTCATTTATTTATTAATCTATATCACACATAAAACTGAAGGTGTTGTTCACGACAATGCCGCTAATATTGTGAAAGCTATAACAGATAATGAAATTTCGTTTGGTCATTCTGTTCGATGCTTTGTGCATTCACTACAATTGTCGATAAACAAAGCCTTAGAGTCACCCTCAGTAAATGAACTACTGGAAAAATGCAGCTCCGTGGTCAGCTTTTCTGACCGTTCTTCAGTAGCTTCTACAGCCTTGAATAAGGCCCAAAAGCAGTTCGACATGCCTGAGCATAAGCTCATTCAGCGTGTCCCGATTCGATGGAATTCAACTAATGTCGGGCCGTATGACCGAACAAAGAAGGGCAATCTCGGACACGCTGAATGACCCCTTTGGTATGCAACAGGAAGCAAGCATACAAGTATGTGTTCGATACCAATGATTGGGATGTTATGGTGTGATTGGTGAAACTTTTGGAACCGTTGCTAACCGTTTGGTATCTGTCGGGAGAAAAATATACAACACTGTCACTGGTGCAGCCTCTGCTTCATTCGATGATGGAAAATTACCTAGAAGAAAATGAAGATGACGAAGAATTCATTGAGGAAGTCAAGCTCGTTGTTTTGAATGATACAGAGCAACGATTTCTGCACCAGCGAACTTTGCAAGTTTCGGATATTGCGACGTTCCTAGATCCGCGCTGCAAAAATAAAGTGGGATCCATGAAGGGAGACGTAATCGGGAAATTGGAGCTGGAGATCTCTCAGCTTGAAGCTCTAGATAATTTTGCCTCATTTTGTTGAACATCAAAAGGTATGTGGATGTGTCAAGTTTGACTGATTTCCCTTCAACGGTTTCGGAGATATTAAATAAAATCCATCTTCAGGGTCTTACCTTCAGGGGCTTGTAGCTCCCTTAGGAAGCGTTTCGGGACCCATATTCATGAAAACTTTTTTTCTTGTTTTGATGAGAGGAAGCTGCCCTAGAACGTTGTCGGTATATTTTCGGGACATCTGTATATGCAACAGCATGAATGTTATAATGTGATTGTTTGTGTGTACCGTCAGGAGCAAGATATTACATATATTAAAATTTTTGTCACAGGAAAAGAAGCGACTGTTTCAAACTCAAATCAACCAATAGATCGAGATGGCAAATTGTGACCGACAAAAAAGGTTTGGTCCTCCATTCCTCCACCAGTTTTTGCTCTTCATAGAAATATTTGTCTTCGAGTGGCTGCTATAAGATGTTAGAAACAAATGGTAGGTACAATCGGAGATAAGTGGACGACTGTCGCCCTAGAATGTTCAGTCTGATCTCGGCGAACACCAATTTTGGACGAGTTCTTCTTCTGATCCCAATTGCTGTCGTCCTCTTTTGACCCGAAGAGGACGACATACCGAAGACTTAAATATGGCGATGAGCAAATCAGTGGAGCTGAAGAATAATGGAAGGATGTTTCAGGGACGAATTCCACTTTTATTTTGATTGATGCTTATTACGATACTAGGCGAATAGTGCGCTTTCTTGGAAAGCGAGGGTGTTGCACTTCTTTTGGCCGGCAGTGGTGGTGGTATGCTGTAATGTCTGTTCCGAGATCATTTTATTATTCTCAAGTACTAGTCTTACTTCTGGGTGACTGATAGGTAGGTAGGTAGGTAGATAGATGAATAATTACTGCAACGGCCGGAGATTTTCGAGTTTTTGTGAATTGCTTTCCGCTTGGTTAAAATTTTCGCAACGTTCGAGCCGAATTTGAAGCACTTTGGGTATTAGGTAGGGACTACTTATTACTATCGTAATTTTTAACGTGTATCTGTTGACAATTTTGCAAGACAAAGATAAAGAAAATATCTTCATATGGGTTAAGGGGCATACCGGTGTTACGGGCAATGAAGGGGCGGACTCCTTGGCTAAGGAGGCATTGGCTTTACCACATGTGGAAGACGTAGTCACATACTCTGGTCTGTACTCCATAGTAAGAGTAAATATCAGAAAAGAGTGGAAAGCCTATTACCACTTTTTAGTCCTTATGACTCGGCCAGGATAATGGAGCGATGCACCAGCTAGCTCGAGGGTCGGGGTCGTGGTGGTGATTGGTGTCCCGGCGCCAAATAATTTTATTCCTTCAGATCGGACACTGCCTAAATCACTAAAAGGTGCGTAAGGAAAGTCATCGGTCCTGATTTCAGTATTTTTCGTTTATTGAAGACGATGGCGATACAGGCGGTACTGAGGTAGGCGTCAACAGTACGTCCACGAAGAAAGAAAGCCGGCTAGAAAACAATATGCACCGAGGCCCTCGGCGTGGCAATAATCATGTCGAATTTTCGCATGGGGAGTACAATACTTAACCCGGAGGAAAGGAGCCAAGTAAAATTGATACTTGCAACAATAAATAAGATACTTTACGGCATTTCATACCTCCGAGGTTTACCATCTGTGTGCAACAAAATATCGTCTAGGATAGACTTTAGCTTCGGAAACGCTGTGGCCAACAATAATATTCCAAGTTTCCCAAAAACAGCGCTTTCCCCACAGGGTTGAGAAAAGACATGTATCCGACCGCAGTCGATTTCACCATATTCTATTTTCCAAAACTATTACTTTTCTCAACGCGAGCACACATGCGGTATCTCGAAGGCCCTCTGCGCTGAACTGATAACAGTTTCTTCCATTCTTTTTGTCCCTAACGTTCTATCGCGGACAACCTTCCCCCTATCAGGAAAAACCCGTAACAAGCTTCATGGGGAGAATTCGTTAACAATTCGAAGAATCACTACCATTTGATGTTTGCTTGTGGGAATCATCAAGCATCAAGGGCTGACCAAAGCTCTGATGAAGAACTTGGTCAGCATCAGGAACTGTTTTCTTCCTCTGAACATCACATCCCTGTTGGCTACAAGTAACCCCCAAATCCTCTCACTCATTATAGAATTCTTCCAAAATATTGAGACAAAAAGTTTGAAATTGAATAGAAAAGATAAGATTTTGAATAAAAAGTTCGTGCTAGTGGCTAAAGACTAAGCCCTCAAGGCCAACCAATAAACAAAAAAAAAACGTGTACCTTTAAAATCTGAATTGGGGCACGCCAGAAGCTGACGTCATGGATAGTATGACGTTTCGAGTGCACCTAATCGTTCACTATGCGTGCACGTCAGCATGTACCTAGACAGAGCGTTTATGTTTCTTAGAGTTCAGAATAAGATGAAGATGTGGTCGTCCTGTCTTGTACAAAAAAACAAAGTTTTTTCTACATAGCAAAGATTTTGGAAACCCTAACATGCACCTTGCACATGGAATACTATGTTAGTTTTCTTAGATTGGAATTTAAATTGCAGGAACAATTTTGTACGCCAGATGTACCTGACCAAGCGTTTGACAACTTTGACAAAGAACAGGATGTAAAATTTATCCTTCTGAATCCTAAAGTTAGCGGGACAGCTAAGTGGCAATCTTATTATAAGTTCCCAGTTAATCTTTCCCATTTGGAAAAGTTTTTTTTCTTCTATATACTTTGAGAAGTTTATTGAATACAACATAGTAAAATTACAGTTACAATAAGTAATTAGTGGGTAATCATAATACAAATAAATAAATAATGAATACCTATAAGTAAAAAACTTCATCCATTTCAACAGAATCCTCAAACGTTCCTAGAATACTTGCTGCATTACCCCTTCGAGTTTCCAAACTAATTTTTTGAATAAGAAAAGAATTTGGTTTTCACATTGCCAGATTTCTCAATTAAAAGTTTACCAAGAGAATTTGTAAAATTTAAAGTTTCTGAAGACCAAACACCTTAAGTTTTCACGGCGAAAGCAACAAATTCAAAATGCTCAGATAGAGCCGAATAATTTCTCGTTTTGTCTCTCACTGCTCTAGAGGCAGCAGCACCTGCTAACAAAGACGTATTTTCGACATGAGAGGGAGCAAGTGTATCCACACAAGTGAAGTCCCAGATGAGAGGCGACCTTTTCCCCAAGGAATTAATGACATACCGTCTGGTCTTTTACCACCGGTTCTGCTCAGGCCAGGTGGTTCCAAAATTGAAGGTATTAGCCCAGGCGCCAGGGAAAACAATAAGGAAATAATTGTTTCCTGGCTGGAAACTAGCTTAAAACGATCTGTGTAGCTTAGGTTTTGACATACTAGTTTCCCCTCTTTCGGAAATGTCGGCGTCATGTCGCCATCATCAAGAAGAAGTGCACCAGCGTGGTTTTTGTCGAATATCTTAATTTTGGGTCATCTGACAGCAAAAGATGTAAGGAGTCATTTTGAAGTCTATGAAATTCCCTACAGTTTGACTTTTCAATAAATTTTCTGCGACCTATGGTCTCTGAGATAGAGCTTCTGGAAGCGAGAGTCATTGTCGTGAAAGCTCCATGGCCACTTGACTCGAAAAACTGAAATGTCGATGTGACAAAAAAAAATTCAAAATGAGATTACTCGAGAATTCTTCATGCTATAGTTGCGGTGATGGTCTTAAACTCTTCCTCTTGAACCGTAGATTACGAATATTGAAAAGTCAAAAACGTCACATTGTACATATACAGGGTGTACTACGGGAATCAAATCAGAACAGAGAAATTTGACATATTTCTCCGATTTAGCCTATGCGAAACTCTAAGCACTCATCACGAGTCCAATATCAATATGCATTGCTATGAAAGCTTCACTTGATACACCTAAGAAGTGGTCAGCTCACAGCCTTCCTGTAAAGTGTTTTGAAGGCCCTCTGAAATCATCAAAATTTACAGTAGCAAGATATGTATGTAACAGTATATTATATACCCAGGAACCAAAGTGAATATTTGATCCCTTGGGTGAAGTTTGTTGCTCGAGGGCCCTTTGGGTCCAAATCTCCAAACTAAAAATTCACTTTGGTCCCTTGGTATATAATATACTGTTATATTCATTCGTTGATACTGTAAATTTTTAATATTTTGATGATTTCAAAAGGCCTTCAAAACATTTTACAGTGAAGCTGTGAGCTGACCACTTCTTTAGTGTATCAAGTGAAGCTTATAGAGCAAATCCATATTGATATTGGACTCGTGTTAGGTGCTTATAGTGTCGCATATAGGCTAAATCGAAGAAATATGTAAAATTTCTCTGATCTGATTTGATTCCCTCAGTACACCCTGTATATGTACAATGTGACGTTTTTGACTTTCCTATATTCGTAATCAACGGTTCAAGAGAAAAAGTTTAAGAACCATCACCGCAACTATAGCATGAAGGATTCTCGAGAAATCTCATTTTGAAATTTTTTTGTCACATCGACATTTTAGTTTTTCGAGTCAAGTGGCCATGGGGCTTTTACGACAATGCCTCTCGCTCCCAGAAGCTCTATCTCAAAAACCATAGGTCGCAGAAAGGTCATTTGAAAACTATTCCGTAGGGAATTTCATTGGTTTCAAAATGACTTCTTACATCTTTTGCTGTCAGATGGCCCAAAATCTAGATATTTGGCAAAAACCACGCTGGTGCACTTCTTGTTGATGATGGCGACATGACGCCGACATTTCCGAAAGGGGGGAAATTAGTATGTCAAAACCTAAGCCACACAGATCGTTTTAAGCTAGTTTCCAGCCAGGAAACAATTATTTCCTTATTGAACTGATTTTTTCTCCCTGGCGCCTGGGCTATATGTCGACAGAAGCCAAAGCACGCTTGATTGTGTTGTTCGAAGCGACATGCCTTGGAATTCTGCCAACACTCCTAGAACAAAATAGGCCATGAAGACCACGGGGGGCATTAACGTTGGCTCCGCAAATGCAAGTATGTGGCTGGCATAATTTAGAACCTAGCCGCAATGCTACTGCTCAACATCTCAACGTGTTCTTGTCCAACAGGGTACCCAGAAGAAGGAAGGGATAGGCTTCCAGCCAGGCACCTGATTCTTCTCGTGCGCAGGCCAATAAACGTGCTTTATCGGTTATTTCAGTTGAAGATCTTAGTAATTATTTGTGAAGCTTATCCTCCATCAAAGGTGTATCCCAACTCTTTTGAGATTTGGGTTCAGTGGGAGGCCGGCTTTTGGTTGTAAAGCTAACTAGCTATTTTGTGCTTCGGACAGACAGTCAACTTCGAAATCACCGAGTGATGGAGAAACGATTGTACCAACGAGGTTGAGCGTACTGTAGACCAAGGACAAAAATGCCGAAAGGGCTACATCTAAGGCACTGCGGACCCTAAACCCCCTACCTAAATTGACTGGTAAAGAAGCTTGCTTCCAACAAGAATCGGTCAACTTTATATTAAGAATTTGTTGCAAATTTATTTGAATGACAAGAGTCTACTTTGGATAAAAGATTTTGACATAAAAAAGTTGGGCTAGATCTGAAAAAATAAGTAAGACGTGGAATCCAAAAAGAAGATTCCAGTTTTTTTATATTATTATTTTTTGAAAATGAGTCAAGTTTTCTATTTCTTTTCTCTTTTACTTCCCCGACCCCACCACCCAACGAGGGAGGAAAGTATTGCGTACGCGCTAAAAATTTTTTTTCGAGATTTCGACGGATAATATAATACGACGAAATAGTTACAGCGCTACTGAGCCTGGCATAAGAAACAGAGATAAAGGAATATAGCTCATCGCTCTTATGTTCAGTTCAGTTCTTACGTTTATCATGATTCATTGCCCTCTTCGTTGGGTGGTGGGTCGGGGAAGTAAAAGTACTGGCTAAAAGCCGATAACTTGAGACTTACGTCCACGAAAAAGTAAACGATATCGTGAAGACGAAATCACTACCGGTTTTACGCCCAGACGAAGTAACCACCCTGGTCAGAAATGACGAGTTTCTTATTATGCTGGCAAAAGCTGACCACAAATTACCGATCCGAACATCTGCATAAAATGAAATGAGCAAAACGGAGATCATTGATCATTGAGCAAAGTATTCATTAGAATGAGGAAAAAAAATTTGAATTGGAAGAGTTTTCATCTATTTTTGATCCAAGGTGCTCCGACCATGTCATAGCTGTAACTGATTCTATTTCACGGCTGTTACGGACACAATTTCGGATTGAAAGTTCAATTCACGATTTGAATACAGGCGTCTTTTGATCAGGTGTGGCGCTGATGAGTGATAGGGTTTTTGGCAGGTCTGGAATGGACGTGATAAAAAGGGGATATAAAAAAATTAGAAACGATTTCCACGTTTAGGAGAGGCACCTCGTTTTTCACGTATCCACGATTCCACGAGTAGAAATCCACACAAAATTGTTGAACTCAGGCCGTTTGTGATCGAGGATTTAGGAAATCGCATCTGGAAGTTCGAGCTAAGATCCATCCTGTTTCATGTCATCCAGACCGGAACCGTGAAGCCATTGTCGTTTCCCTCTCACTCAGGTGCTAATTCCGGGCCTAGCGTGTACCGAGTGCCTATAGACCAAACGGGCTCGCAGTACGCCCCCATCCCTCAAACACCTGAAAGACAGTTTGATAAACAACCGGCATCCAGAGACACCGTCGACAGAAGGCATACATTTTACCATCGAGCTCTTCGAAGATTTCTCTTCCTTCCACGTCTCGTGAACCAGTGATTCAAGACGCAGTCGTTGTCGCCACTGCCTCATCGGTCCCAGTGCTGCAGGCCGAGTTTTGACTAGCCACATCCGTGACACAACTCGGCGACTTTCCTCCGGGTCATACTCCGTGTGCAGCAGCGGAATCTAAACTTGTCTGGTATCTCAGAGGTTGGAGCGCACTCTGCGCAATCGCACTCAAACCTGAGCCTGGTTAAAGCAGAATCTCCAAACAAAACCCGGATGTAAATTTATCAACATTCGTGAGAACAAGGTTGAATACATTATCTGCCTCATAAGTGACTTTGATTGCATGACTCCGTTGCAAAAAAACGACTGCATGGTTACAGACTATCTACAGTTTTACTCGAGAACACTCCAGACTATTCGCGATTTCAAAAATCTAGACGCGCTCTGGTGCCGCTTGTGCGGACTAAAACTATGAGTAAATCGGCTCTGATCTAGAAAGCTCTAACGTCCATCTGACATTTTTGAATTTGTTCTTCTGTCAGCGCGTTGTCTCATTGACTTCGCGTGATTCAGAAACGGCCAAAAGAAGGACTTATATACCATTTGCACTGTCTTTAGTAGTAAATTAAGAAAAGGCCAGGTAGGTCTGTCATTTTTATCAATTACCTAGGAAGACGCATCACAAGTGCATATCATCACAATCATAAACGCTTTCGGCGTGGTTTCGCAAACCATGTGCCGTGACGTTCGCTACCTTTTAAACCTAGCGATAATTTTTCGACAGGTAAGTCTCGCTAGCTAGTTCTAATTTCTAATAACATCAGTAGTCCTCTTCCAAATACCACGGCCCGTTAGGCTGAAAAGAAAACACAACGAAGGCAGGTTGCCTGTCTGGGCCGACGAAGTCTCGGCGGGGTCCTGGTCAAAGCGCGGGCGCTCACTGTTTGTCCAAGAGAAGATTGTCAGCATTGGGTACTGGAAACTGGCAACCTGCCTCCACTGTTTTCAGCCTTAGGCCAGAGTCAGCGCGCCTTGAAATTCTGTTAGAGGAATCCATACGTGTAAATACTGGCATCAACATTCGAAATACCCACCAAAGAAACGCACAGACTCTTTTAAATTCACAATTACAAAGGATATTACGGAGTGCGAGGTCGGTGACAGATATCTGAATTCTGATGAGACAGCACTGTCACTGACGACACTGACACCGACAAAAGTTACTTGTAGTCCTCCATTTTGTTTCCTGCGACGACAGCGCACCATCGGTAGTTGAAATCGCGAATAGATTCACTTTCGGACCACACCCAGCATATTATGGTTCAGTGACATAAGAGAAGGTTATTAAGCCCAAACTGCAACTTGACGACAGCAGCCCTATTATCGTGTCCCTCAAAAATTTTGCTTCATTACAAAAGCTGGATGATCAGGTTGGGTTGTCCTACTGTAAGCAATCTTCTAGACTCACTCATTAAAGAGAAATTACGCTTACTCCCAACTGACTTCCAGATACACAATAATACACGTGCTCAAATATGTGTATCCAGAGTCCTACGGTGGATCTCTTGAACATCGCTTTAACGCAGTCACCGAACACAGGGGGGCTATGGCCAACAATATCGGTGGTATCTCGACTCATTGCCGAACTACTACTTCTAATCTTAAATCTTTTAGGGAAGCATTGGAAGATTATAACATCTTTTTCCAGATAATTTTTATTTACATCCAAACTCAGCTCTCAGATGTTCGAACTCTAGAGAATTCTTAGCTCCTCAATATGGAGCCATTCTGGCTTTTGAAGGATGTACCCACCGAGTGGAGAATGACACTTTGAAAATCACGAAGCCAGTTTACCGACAATCTCAGCCGATGCCTGTCATTCAGTCATTCAGATCTCCGATCTGCCCACTACCTTAGTTTTGAACTCTTGTGGGTTCAAAGGGGCCGGCTATGTTGGCGCCCTTCGGCTGCCGACAGCACCCTCTGACGCCCGAGGAGAGGGAAGAATGGTCAACACCAACCCGGACCATAATCTTACCTGTGTTTAATTCGGCAGAATACTCAAGACATTTGTAGAGAAAACACGTGAACTTTGTAACTTTGTCAAATATTATAAATAAACCGTTCAAAAATCATATGTTGATATATCGTTATTAAACAAAGACAGAGTTTGGAGGAAATATGTAGCTCGTGGAAGGGATGTTGATTTGGTGCGCTTTCGTGAATTACTCAAGATTCTCAAGCGAGAAATCGACATTAGTCATAGGAATTACACCATCAGTATTGAGAATGACATCACCCATAATCCGTCGACTTTCTGGAAGTACATCAACTCAAAAGAGACAGCACGGGGGTTCGGGGGTATTCCTTCTAAAGTGTCTCATGAGGGCGTCGAGTAAGACAACCCTCAGGACATCGCTGATGGGTTTGCTAAACAGTTCTCTTCCGCTTTTGTTGGTCCAGCTTACCCACCGCCTGGACGACCTACAGGTGAGTCTTTGAGAACGGGTGATTTGCTAGCTTGATGAGGTGGAGGAGAGCCAGGTTCTTGCTGCCTTGAGAAAAGTCAAAGCTACTACTATGACGGCGCCGGCGGGGCCCGATCTTGTACCTGCTTTCCTTGTTAGGGACTGTTGTTCGGTCTTTGCAGGGCCTCTAACGAGCCTATTCAACCTTGAACTAAAAAAATCTCAATTCCTGACGATCTGGAAGCGAACACGTATCTGTCCTGTTTACAAGAAGGGCAGTAGGAGTGACATATCCAACTACAGACCCATTCCCATCCTGAATAATGTTAGCATAGTTTTTGAGACTGTGTTGCATTCTTTCATTTATAACCATACCTCCAGGTTGATGTCTCCGAGTCAGCACGGTTTTATGAGTGGTCGGTCGACCACAACCAGTCTCATGTGTAAGACTCAGTTTATCAATAAGGTTATGGATTCCGGTGGTCAGGTTGACGTTATTTATACCGACTTCTCTAGGGCATTTGATACGCTGAACCACGACATTCTGCTGTGTACAAGCTATCCTCCTTTGGCCTTCCCCCTTCCTTGATTGAGCTTCTGAGGTCATATCTGTGCAATAGGCGTTTATTTGTTCAGCATGACAGTTGCCAATCTAAGGAGTTTGTCCACCTGTCTGGTGTAGGGGTGGGCGATATTGTAAAAGCAGTATCAGAATTTGATATTGAAACTGTATCAAAAAAATGTGATATATCATTATTTGATATACCGAGTGGGCCATAAAAAACCGTGCTCTGAATTTTTCCTTCTTGAATTTCTATTCCTCCACCGATTTTATCGAACTTTTCAGCATTGGATAGCCAATTGAATAGGCTATCATTTCTGTATTTCAAATGGTCGACATACCAAAATTCTAGATGGCAGAAATAATTGAAAATAGACCTTCTTTTGTTCTCGTTGCTTTTTATTGAAAATAACCAGAAAGTCAAAACTAATAATGTATTATGAAGGATTAGACCTTCCTTGTCAATTAAAGACCACAGCCAATGAAATAGGGTTATCTGCTGAGGAGCTATTCCGAGTTGAAGCGAGGCCTACTTTCCGTTTTTTTCATTTCCGCATAATTGACCCAAATTTAGCTTCCCTGCCCGCCAATCCGCCATATGCTCATTTCTCAACCGATTTTCTCAAATTTGGTATCAATGGCTAGCCAATTGAACAGGCTACCTTGAAAATATGACAAAATGACAGACCTGTCAAAATCCAAGATGGCGAAGCAATTGAAAATAGATATTCTTTTGTCCTCATTGCTTTTCAATAAAAATGAGTTGAAAGGCAAAACCAATAATTGTTATGAAGGAATAGACCTTCCTTGACAATTCAAGACAACAATCAATCAAATCGGTTCATCTGATGAGGAGCTACGGCCAGTTGAAGCGAAGCCTATATTCCGTTTTTCTATTCCAACAAGGACGAATAAGGCCCATTTTCAATAGTTTCCGCCATCTTGAATTTTTACATGTTGGAAATTTTCTTAAGTGAAAAATGGCAACCTGTCCAAGTGTCCAAGTGGCTAGCCATTGATACCGAATTTGAAAAAATCGGTTGGAAAATAAGGACATGGCGGACAGGATTATAGTCATTTATGCGGGAATGAAAGAACCGGTAGGTAGGCTTTGCTTAAACTTGCCGTAGCTCCTCAGCAGATGACCCGGTTTGATTGGTTGCGGTCTTGGATTGTCAAGAAAGGTCTCTATTCCTTCATAAGAAGTATTGGTTTTGACTTTCCGCTAATTTTTATTAAAAAGCAATAAGGACAACAAAAATTCTATTTTCAATTGCTTCCGCCATCTTGGATTTTGACATGTACGTCATTCTCTCATATGAAAACGATAGCCTGTTCAATTGGCTAGCCATTGATACAAAATTTGAGAAAATCGGCTGAGAAATGAGCGAATGGCGGATTGGCGGACAGGATACCTAAATTTGGATCAATTATGCGGAAATGAAAAAACCGAAAGTAGGCTTTGCTTCAACTCACAATAATACCTAGCTTCTCAGCTGATGACCCGATTTTACTGGTTATGGTCTTGGATAGGGTGATTGCATGAAATGCGTTCACATGATCACCGGCAGACAGCGCAAGGATCGACAGTTATGTTTTGACGTTTGTTAGCGAATTGCACTAGGGGCACATAACAGGGCCGCTATTCTTGAATCGTGCGAGAAAAGCCCCTGGTAGTAAAATACATTCCGCAGTACACTGATGTAGCGAATGTTGCCTAAAATCGTGGTTTTTAGGCAACTTTCGCTACAGAAGTGTAGTACGGATTATATAAAACTCCCAGGGACTTTTCTCACACGATTCAAAAATAGCGACCCAGGTGTAAGGCATTGTTAGAAATGATTAGAAATCACAATCTCGATCTCGTTAACGCCGAATAAACCAGTATGTGAGCAAAACACGTAAAATGATAGTATTTAGTGAGGCTAGCAGGTTAGTCCGGTTGACGTTGACTCCGACATGGATGAAACTTGACAGATGACAATGACACTATTGACATTTTGTCATAAACGCCCTCTACATGCAATCACCCTATTGACAAAAAAGGTCTATTCCTTCATAATACATTATTGGTTTCAACTTTCTGGTAACTTTCAATGAAAAGCAACGAGAACAAATGAAGGCCTATTCTCAATTGTTTCTGCAATCTTGAATTTTGATATGTCGGCCATTTTGAAATACGGGAATGATAGCCTTTCCAATTTGCTAGCCAATGTTGAAAAGTTCGATGAAATCGGTGGTAAATATCGGCTACCATATTTATCACCGATTTCATGATATTTATATTTCGGTTAATAAAAATTTTAGAAGGAAAAATTCAGAGCACGGTTTTTTATGGCCCACCCGGTATATCAAAATATCAATGTATCAAAGTATCAAAACATAAAAATATCAATATATCTAAGTATTAAAATTTCAAGATATCAAAGTATCGAAGTGAAAAAATATCAATATATCAAAGCAGGTAAGTAATGAAATATCAGCATATCAACGTACTACACGTCAAAACTAGTACCTACTTGAAGCTCTTGTAGCATAGTCGTTGAGCTGAGATAGAGAGTGGTTGGTCACTCCACTTTTAATAACCACATATTTTCCTCGAAGTATCAACATTTTGCTTAGACGAAAGACGACCTCAGTCGCTGTCGCCGACTGTTGGCTATGACTACCACCCCCAACAGTCACCATCTGCATACTTTCGCATTCGAATTCCTTCCGAATCGTGTTTTCTATCCTTCTTAGCATTCGACGAATTATTCCGATCCAATTCACCATAAAGAAAACAGTGATTTGGTAGAGGTAAGTCACACGTTTAGGCTTACCAACCGTACTCTTTAAAAGAGTAGGTACAGGTACTCTTTTTGAGACGAAAGAGTAGCGTACTCTCAATTATCCACATTCTGAAGCCAAATGTACTCTTTTTAATTTATTCGGACGAATTTTTCCCATTCTCTTTCTTCTATCAAGTACTATAGACCATATAATAATAAATAATCAATGACCCCACAAATTAAGTATGTTCTTGGGCGCATGCGTACTGCTGTAGATTCAAGACACAATCAAGACCAATAATCTCAGTCCAGTGCTGTGACTATACTGTGCAGTGCGATATTGGTGATATTGATATCTGTGTCAGTACTGTCAGTAATGTAACCACTAACCAAAGCTCCCTGTACCTACTGTCACGTTCGCACGCAATCCACGCATGTGGCCAAAATCCAAGAATATGAGGAATATTTCATCATCATCAACTATATTTATATTTTTATTAACAATATAATCATACAAATAATATGAAAAAATCATAAAATGTAAAATATTTCGGAGAACTCTTTCCCTTGTGGCAAAGTTCCCAAAATACAGGCAACATTGCCTCGCTGTAGAGCTATGCTCATGCGTTGGAAGAGAAAACTCGTTGCTCGGTGCTCGTCTGTCCTCGTTGCAATTTTTTGTCCAATGGCCCGCAGAAAATGTAGAGCTTCTTAACCCCAGATAACGACTATATATTTTTGATTATATTTCACTTTTCCGTTGTGTTTTACATTAGGACATCAATGGCATCATAATATTATACAATATGCAATACACGTAAATGGGTGGATTCTCATGTGTGAATATCGCAAGATGTTGATCATCAATTATTGTCAAAGAAGAGCCAGCAAATCCTCCAAAAATTCGAATTTGACGAGTGTCACCGAATTTTTTTGAGAATATCTTTAAATAGGAATCCACCTTAAGTCTTCATGGTATTCAAAATTAACTGATCACGCCCCTTTTCACAAAAAATTTCCCCCTTCGCTCACACCGTACTCTTTCACGTTCATGTCGTCTCCTAGATCCTAACCTTTGTGCTAATAAATTTCAATTCTCTGCAAGTGGTAGCAGGAGCAGGTACCTTCGTGCCTAGCGAATTTCAACATGTATGTCGATGAAGCAAGCGAAGCGTTCTTTGGGATTACTTCGAAAAAACACAAAATGGTAGTGCACGATGTAAATTTTGCAACAAATCTGTATCGGGAAAAAAACACGACTAATTTCGAGGTTGCATGGTAGAGCAGCTTATAGCTGAATGCCGCCTCGTAAAATAAGACAATTAAAATAAATAAAAAAAAATAAATAATTTAATGGCTCATTTGAAAACTCGTCATCCAATGCTCTACACAGATATGGAGAAAAAAGATATCAGCGAAGTAAAGAATCTTCTGCTATTGGCGAGAAAGCCAAGGGTATGATTTAAAATTTTGAATCATTTTAATTTTATTTGAAGGTAGGAAGGACAAGGGCACTCCCAACAAGTACCTACTACCTACATAGCACTTTGATTTGATGATTTCCATTCTGTTTGTTGCGTTTACTAGCCCAATCTATCCTTAACAGATCCTGTGATTGTGGATATCAAGAAACTGCATGTAACATTCACACAGGGTGATATGTAAAAAGGTGAAAAATTGCGACAACTTCATCCAACCCCCATTTGCAAAAAAATATTTTTTACAAATTCCAAAGTGAAAATCATGAAGTGTGATGCCTTGTCTCAAAACGGTTTTGGAATTACCAAGATTGGAGGTCTTACACAGAAGATATGAATTTTTATATGGAATGTAACAGATTTGCCCTATTATCTCGCAAGATTGAATCACTTCCAATGAATGGGTGGTTGACATTGAGCACGATTCTTCCTACAACCGTTCCGGATAACTTGAGCTTAAAAAAAAAACAAAATTTGGTGTGGGGCCAGGCAGGGGGCAGTTTTTGAAAAGCTAGTCACTGTGTGTTTTTGGCACGTTGCATTTCATCAATATTTCAGATGTGGAACATGCTTTTTTCAAGTCTAAACCCCTGAATATGGTAAAACTTAATTTTCCGTGGAAGAGGGAGTCCCCTGGAAGTTCACTTGTTTTACTTGTGCTATGCCTGAGCTTTACCCCTGATTGCGTTTTCTGGTGATACCGTGCTACAAAGGTAATCAACAAGTAGCAAAGTCCTCACGGGGGTGAGTGTCATGAGCGCATTTTCGGAATGTAGATAAGTACCACTATTCACTGTTACCTGTAAACAGATTCTCTCAAAACTACCACAAGAAATCATCAATCTTTATGAAAACACGAGTGGTCAATAATAAATAGAAACAACAGAATGACATCAACCAAAACTAGAAAATATCCTGAATGAGTGAGAATTATACCTACATCGATCACAAGCACGAAGCCAGCTTGTTGAGCCACAGCGCCACGACTTGAAAATCGCATCCGCGTAATATGAGTACATAAGTATAGATTCCGCATAAAAAAAGAGATATCTTCCTTGAGAATCAATCAGGGTGATTTTTCCACGAAAAATTTCTTCATTCCCTTCTGCATCTTTCGTTCGCTGAATGTATGCATGTATCTATAACAGTTTGCAAGATCCCTCGATGTAGAAGTTCACACTGTAGCGTTAAATACCGACAAATGTGGAATCGCGGGGTGAAACCTTTTCAAAACCTACCCATTTCTTGACGATTCCTGAAATTTGCGGTACGATTATTGTTTAGGTACCAACCTACATAAGTTTATTTACTGATCTTCGCGAATAAATGAGTAGTACTTGTTGATTTTCAGTAGAATATAATTTCAGTTTTCTTATTGTTGCATTATCCATTTCTCTCTAACTGCTTATTTCTTTTGTTTGCTTTTCTTGTATATGAAATGATTTTTTTTGTGATTGATTGATTGTGTTTCCTTCATTATGTCCTTATGATCGTTCATTGTTGAATATTGACCCAATACCTATGAATAATTCTCTGTAACAGCGGCCTGCAACGCTGCCACCAATTAATTCAGTCTTATAGGTGGCGCCTACCTAAACAAAAAAATCGTTTGTAACTTGAGACCACCAATCAAATTCGAATTCAAATTCAAAACTTTATTGCTTTTCAGGATTTTATCCTTCACTATGCTACAGGCGCAATTTGTATACATTTCTAGAGATTCCTGAAGATTCCCACAAGATTTTTGGGAAAATTTCAGAGCTTAGTGAAGATTTCTACAGGATAGCTGAAGATCATAACGAAATTTCCAGAAATTCCTGTTTGGATTTACAGGGATTTCTGTGCATTCCTACGGATTCTTCAGGAATTTCTGAAGACTCGTTTCGGATTTCTATAAATTGCTGAATTTTTTCACGGAATTGTGTGAAGATTTGGTGGAGTAGAGGGTACAAAGTGGAGATTTGTATAAAGTTTCTAAGGTTTCCAAGATTTCTATGAAATTTGTAGACATTTCTAGAGATTCCTAAAAATTTCTATGATATTCTTGAGTTTCTAAAAGTTTTCACGATTTTTCATAGATCTCCAAATATTTCTACACGATTTTTAAGAGCTTCTAAGGATTTCTACGAGATTTCTGAGGATTTTTTTCTAACTTTTGACTTTATTCTTTCTTTCGACCAAGTTTGTTTTCAAGAAAATAGGGATCTCTGAAGATTTGTACGGATTTTTTCAAAGATTGTAACCGTTTCAAAATTCCCGCGCCAGAGCGTGGCAAGGGATCCGCTTGGCTGCGGCGATGGTGGCGCCGCCTGGCGGGACGCTTAGTGAGTCGAGTTTTTGGGGCGGAAAAAGCGAAAGAAGAGATGAGCGAGTAGCTCCATAAACGAAGCCCCGTCCAGGGGCACAGCCGCTTGAGGTCAACGCCCAGACCAGCTCCAGCTTGGCGCCGCTTATGCGGCCCCCGTGGGTAAAAGAATTCGCCAGAAACGTTCCTGCCTCAGTTCCTGCCGTCCATCGTTGTAAATTTCGTCATCACCTCTGCCTGTGGGGCCTACCGATCGGCTGGAAAACTTCATGGGGGCTTCACCGTCGCAGCAGTCGCTCCCATCGTAACCCCCACGTAAGCCATCATCGTCACAGCGGCCGTTTCCGTCACGCCGACTCTCGTGCCGACTCCATCGTCGTCGAAGGCATCAGCTGCTCGCAAACCCAAAAACACAAACTTCCGTCTTTCCGCCGGAAAAACACTCAAGTCCGGGTCATCAGCTGTTTGCCACCGAAGTCACCGCGACGCCGTGTCAGCCGCTGCAGCCGAAATTCGGCCAATATCCTCGTCAGGCATTGATTAAAGTTAGGTAGTGTCCCCAGTGTTCATATTGTACCTACTTTCAAAATTATTGTAAATTGTTTGCGCTACCGACCACGTTCCGTTTCCATTTCACATAATCATGTCATGTCGTTGTCTATTCTATGTTTCAGGGCCCATATTATTTAAAATTTATTATTCTAAATTGTATTTTCATCCGTTGTACCAAGTGTTCGTACCTACAACTTAGTTTTGCCTCAATTACTGTGTGAGTGGATTGTTTATAGGTACCGGCCGTAGAGGAGTCCACGACAGCTGGCGGAGCAGTCGAACTCTTCACTTCCTCGCCGAACTGTTTGACCTGGGGAAGAACTTCGTGAAGATGGCGCCCACATTCTAACATCAATACCCGCCGCATAGAACTCCCAAACGCTGCGGCATTCCCCAGGTCAGTATGCAGCGGCCGAGACTCCGTCAGGCTGGGCTTCTTCTGCGGTCGGCCTAGAAACCCACCCACCACAGTACTCGAACCATCATCGTCGATCCCGGATGAGTAATACGTTGATTTTGTTTATTGTGCCATTTTATTCTTTTACTTACATAACACACCCTCTTTCAAAATTATTTGTGTACATACACTGATCGCCACGTCATTTTAATATACTTGTTAAATTGTTCAAATGGCTTTCACACCTCGCCCAATTCACACACCCATCCTTCTCCCAAACCACAACCCGCTCTACGCTTCTAGCCGGCAACGAGTCCAGGGCTTGTACCTGGGTGATGGTCATAAGCGACCACCCTCAGCCCTTCTCCCACGGAGAGAACCGCTCCACCACTACCTTTTGGAGTGGAAAGGTTACAAGATTCCTAGAATATTTCCAGCAATTTCTGGAGATTTCTGCTGGATCTCTAGGGATTCCTGTTGATTAGTATGGGCTTCCTAGAAGTTGCTCAGTATCTTTAGAAATCCCTTTTGATTTCTGTAGATTTTTACGGGATTTCCAGGAATTTTCTAAATATTTCTGGAAGATTTCAAAGATATTTCTTGAGATTTTTAGAATCAGAAAACCTCTATTGATTCTGGATTTCTCAAGATTTCTACGAGATTTCTTTATGGAGATTTATATAAAATTTCTAGGGATTTCTGAAGAATTCTACGAGATTTTTGAGGAATTGCTAAGCATTTCTAGATATGTCTACGTAATTCCCAAAGGTATTTACGAGATTCTTGAGGGGTTCCTGTGGAAATTTCTGGAGATTGCTACAAGATTTTCAAGGTTCTCCAAAAATCTCCACAGGGTTTCTAGGGATTTGCAGGGCTCTACCAAAATTTTTGTGCAGTACTGGGATTGAAGATTTAAATAGATCTATGAGCTAGAGTGAAGATTTGTATAGAAGTTCTAATGTTCACCACAAAACACCACTCTGATGGCGATGGGCGGTGACTGGCGGACACTGGAGGTCATGCGAGATAGGGTGCTGGCCGAAACGGAGCATTTTTAGCGCACTTTCCCAAAAAATGGGAAAAAGGCGCTTTTAGCTTCACTTTGTCCGTCCGTCCGTCCGTCCGTACCCGAGATAACTCCTCAGGGAAGAAAGATATCGATGTGGTGTAAACGTTGATAAATGATATATGTGTGTGATATATGATATATATGTCCAGGATGTCAAGTTCACTTTTGGTTTTTTGCGAGCGTTACAGGATCTGTTGTCTATCGAAAATTTGATATTCTGTTCAGAATTGAATGCTGTACTACATATCCAAAATCGCCAAAAATCGCACCTGGGAATTTTGAGTTATTGGAGGGGGGGTAAAAAATTGCAGCCTTAGATGGAGGGGATGGAACCTGTCAATCCACTGGATGCAAATACATCGTAATTCGACGAATTATATCCCGTTTACATCATTTCGGTGCAAAAAGTGTCGATCATTGTTGAAGGGGGCTCGTGGGGATGTGAAGCTCGGCTAGGGGGGTTCTTTTTTCTTGCTGCGCCATATTGAACCGATCACGACAAGTTTGGCATCTTTTCCGACTAAATTCAATCTCCTAGACTCGAATCCGTTGTGTAAATTTGGATGAAAACAAGTTTAACAAAAGTTAACTTGAGAAAACTTGTTTTTTCTTTGACAATTTTGAATTTTTTCTACTGTTGAAGGTGTTCATCTTTGGAAAATTTTCAGAGGCCATTAAATTGAAGTGTATTCTTCAGGAAAATCGTCCACTTGATGTATGATTTTGTTTTTCGAGTTGAAAAAATCGATTTGAACCTGAGCCGGCGCGGCGCGTCGTCTACTACTGACCAGAACACTACAGCATGCACCTTTAAATGAAAATAGCTCAAATATTTTCATTATCTTGTTCAAACTTGTTTTTATTCAAATTTACACAACGGATTCGAGTTCAGGAGATTGAATTTAGTCGGAAAAGACACCAAACTTGTCGCGATCAGTTCTACATGGCCAAAAAATCAAAATGGACCACCTAGCAGAGCTTCGCCCCCCCCCCCACGACACCCCTTCAGCAATGATCGACACTTTTTGTGCCAAAATGGTATCAACGGGATATTATGCGTCGAATTATAACGTATTTGTTCCCAATGGATTGACGGGTTTCATCCCCTCCATTTCAAGTTGCAATTTTTTACCCCCCTCCAGTAACTCAAAACCCCCGGGTGCGATTTTTGGCGATTTTGGATATGTTGTAGAGCACTCAATTCTGAACAGAATATCAAATTTTTAGGACGTCCATATTTTTTCCGAGGTTGAAATCTATCTTTCTTGTACTATAGTAGGTATCTACTTGTGATCCTTGAAAGATAATGAAAAGTTCCTAGCAAAAATGCTAAAATGTATTGAAAACCCAAAATTCATTGATATCCTGGATATTAATTTTTTTTTTAATTCATCCACTGAATTCTTATTTTTTGTGAGATTCATCTCTGTTGAAGCTGTATTACACTACACAATTTCTTGATCAATCTGTTAGTTGAACAATCAAGTTCATCGTTTTTTGACAGAATTTTGGCAGATTGTTCAATAAATTATACAAGATATTGGGTAGTGTAATACAGCTATATACTACTAATATATTACTTTTGTGAAAAAAGAGAACAGTGACATGGATTCTGAATTCTTTAATTTTTTTGGTCAAGTATAGAATGGGGGGGGGCAGACTAGAAGCTTTGCACACGGGCGCTCAAACCCCTAGGAACGGCCCTGGGTGTCCCTTTACCTACTTGCAGTTTCTTGATATTCACAATCACAGAATCTATTGACAATATATTGGGCTAGTAGACGCAACAAACATAATGGAAATCACTTTCGGCAATCGAAAGTTATTGGCCGTCAAAATCAAGCTATTTTTTTGGTGGCGACAACTTCACTGTGGAGCAGTTTATAACACCTACATTGCAGGCAAAGACTACTGCATTGACGATGTGATCAAATCTTGCGCATTTTTTTAAGAAAATGGACAAGATATTTCACTGAAAAAAAAGCATGCTTGTTGTGGCCAAGCTCAGCTTGGTATGGCGATTTTAAATCTGAAATCGTGTGATTAATACTATAGGTATATTGCTCGAGAGACGATACCCTGAAAAGGCTCTTCGGTCTTACTATCAATGATATTCGCCGTCTTGCTTTCCAATAATAATTAGCCGACCGAAGCAAAATTCCTAATAACTTTAATGTTGAGAAGGGTATGGCTGGCAAGGCATCGGCATTATAGTTTCATAAAACGTCACCCAAACCTATTAGTGTATTGGAAATCGAAAAAAAAACGTGCTTTGCTGGAATTAATTAAAACAAAAACGATTTTTTCACCAATGCAAGCTTACAGTCCCTCCTTCAACATATCAAAAGTCCTCAATTCTGGGACTGCTACAAATCAGAATACAGGGTGAAAGTTCCTTCCTTTCTTGAAAAACTGATGACTGAAAAAAAAAACGGTTCTAGGCTAGTTTGATTGACCATAGTCTTCCAATGAACATATAAAAAATATACCACCCAGCCATTGCTGTGTGATCAAGTTACAGGGTGAAAACTATTGTGACGCTCGCCCCCCTTTCAACCCCCCTACGTTGTGTATTTTAACCCTTTTGTTTCTCGTTAATTAGTTTACCCCTTTCTTAGTTGACAAACCTTCGTTCTACCTACGAGAGGACCAAATCAATCCATTTCACACATAGAAACAAACAATTCAAATCACAAGTACCTTTATTTGATTTGATTAAATTTGAACGAACATAAGCTTTTTGCTTCAACTGAATCTCATTGTCTGATTCTTCATTTCACCGCTTAATTAAACTAGATTCGTAACAATTACAATTTAATTTCTGGAATACGTTATTGCCTTTTTCAGCAATTGTTCACACAATTTCAATTACATTCCAAACAGCATGGCAAATTCATTATTTGTGGAGTTCCCTGTTAAAGGGTTATTAATCGAAAGAGTTAGCTTGGAATGATTATGCACTGCAATAATTCCCAGTTTTGTCGGTTCCCAATTATTGTCATAATGTCGTCAGTTCAATACCATACGTTTCAACTCGAAATTTAGTTGATGGTTTATTTACAGGTATGATGGGCATGAATTAACCCTTTGGGTCTTTGTTTGGTAAAGTCCTTTCAAAAGACTTTTCGGAGAGAACTTTATTTCCGATCATGTATCAGGTAGCTTCAAATGACTTGGCTTTTCAGATTTTGTGTGGGGGATTTCTCGCGCTTTGCATTTTCTAATTTCCGCAATTTTCCGCTCTTATTTTCTACCGCTTCGCGATGGTTGGCAGCCAGGTTTCCGGACTTTCTGTGACAAGCGACATCTTTCCAGACAGGTCGCCGTCAAGCCCGTCCTGACGTTAACTGCCTGTTGATTAACCCTTTGGGTCAGGTAATTGTTGCTTTTGTTTAGATTTAGTTCATGGTGACATCTCACCCGATTCTTTTTGAAGACAGCATCAGTTTGGAAGGTTCCTGGCATCAAGAGGGGTTTGTTGTTGCCAGGTTCTTGTTTGTTCCGCAATGCCGCACCTGACTTCAACTCTTTCTTATTCGCGTCTAACTCTCACTTCTAATTATTCTGAACTTAGAATTCTAGCGCACTGACTAAAGCTTATGCTTGAAAGAGTTAACCGCATAGAGAAGAAAAGCCACGTCAACTTGAAGCACCTTTACAGGTGGGAAAGCCCAGGTAACTTACTTCTTGAAATTCGATTAACTCTGACATTAAGACTGTACTTGGGTCCCAACAGCTGAACATTCTAATAAAGATTGTACACCAGTTAATTGAAGTGCGACTCTGATTTCCAAATATTTTGAATATAATAAATTTCTGAACACCTGAGGTAGCAGGTGGTATTGATTAATGGTCAAATCAATCAATCACTAAACCATACCGGTCATCCGGCATCCCTATACTCTCCTTTCAATTCTCAACAGCTGCGGACCTTTTAGCTGCACTTGTTTTTATGCCTTAAATAACTATTTTTAATTTTTAGGCTAGGCCGATCACCACACTATTTTTAATCTTTTTTTCTTGGTGGGACTGATCTAGATTGAAGCCGGTTCCAGTTCTTTTGCAAGCTTTTAATGTCATACTGAACAAATGAAAAGGATACGTCTCTGCAACTGCTGCTTTTCAATTTACAGGGTGAAAAGTCATTTTCACGTTTCAATTTTTTTCTCGATGAAATCGGCTCACACAACAATTGCGACTGGTTTTTCTGAATATTTGAAGTTTCTAGTTAAACATATCAAAATAATACATTTCTGCTACAGCTATGTTTTTATTTACAAATTGAAATGTTTCGTCGCGTTTCAAGATTTTTTGAATTTTGAACCTGAATATACCCAAACACTTAAATTTATAAAAAAAACGTAGCTGTAGCAGAAATGTATTATTTTGATATGTTTGACTAGAAACTTCAAGTTTACAGAAAAATCAGTCGCAATTGTTGTATGTGCCAATTTCACCAAGAAAAAAATTGAAACGTGAAAATGACTCTTCACCCTGTAAATTGAAAAGCAGCAGTTGCAGAGACGTATCCTCTTCATTTGTTCAGTATGACACTATGACATTATAAGCTTGCAAAAGAGCTGGAACCGGCTTCAATCTAGATCAGTTCCACCAAGAAAAAAAATTAAAGAATAAAAATAGTTTTCACCCTGTAACTTGATACACAGCAACGGCTGGGTGGTGTATTTTTTATATGTTTATTGGAAGACTATGGCCTATCAAACTAGCCTAAAAACGTTTTTTCAGTCATCAGTTTGTCACGAAAGGAAGGAAGTGAGGAAAAATAATCAACTTTTACCCTGTATACTAATTTGTAGCAGTTCCAGAATTGAGGACTTACTGCTATGTTGAAGAGGGAACTGAAAGATAGCCATGGTAAAAAAATCGTTTTTGTTTGAATTAATTCCAGCAGATATTCTATTTCCAATACACTATATCATTAAGGACGGAGTTCAATTGGTAAAATAAGCGTTGCGAAATCAATCCGTCTGGGTTTATTCCTTGGGTCACACCATTTGTGACACCATTTGGGTCTCTTTCGAAAGCTATAAGGATGTTCTTTGGTTTGAGCCCATTGGCATTTCCAAAATCCAAAAATAATTTTTTCAAATGTCAAAATTAAATATTTTTTTGATTTCGGAAATGCCAATGGGCTCAAACCAAAGTACATCCTTGTAGCTTTCAAAAGAGACCAAAATGGTGAGAATCCGTCAAGGAATAAACCCAGACGGATTGATTTCGCAACGCTTATTTCACCAATGACTCCGTCCTTAAGACAGCCAGAGAAGGTTTCGTAAGCTAGAGCTGCTGGTTTGAACAAAAAAAAAAAGTTAATGATTTTTTGGAAATTGCACATGTCGGCTTTTTTCAATTTATTATTCCCAATCGGTTAAAGCCGGCACCGGAGTTTTTGAGACTATTTATATCAGACAATACAAAATATATCGACGGAAAATTTTACAGAAAGATTATTTTATTGTAAAATTATTATTATAGAGAACCTATGATAGTAATTGCTCTTTGTAACATAAATTGACTTTTATCTTTGAAGTAACACCATGTGTTGTAGACTGCATCTGATGATGGGCGCTATAGTAATGCTGTTACTAGAACAATAATTTTTTGAATTATTAAAGAAAGATTGACGAAGTACATAACCCTTCTAAATTTACTTTTTCTCATTAGTAAGTAAAAGCGAGTGTGGTTCTAGTTTTATGAGCTTTTTTTTAAAGAGCTTGCTCATTAAATTTCATAATTCTTTTTATACGCTTATCTTAGACTGAACAACAAACGCATTCAGATGCGATTTTGCATTCATTTTAATTCATCAGTTCCTCACTCACCACACGATGGACTGCTTTACGATTACGAACGATTTCACGAAAAACGGAGACCATCACCAATAGAATAATACAAGAAAAAGAACAGACCTGATGGCGACCCCATGCCACCGAACGAACAATACCAAGGGCCTTAGGTACTGTAACATTTTAAAACTCCCATGTTCTAGTGGTGTTCAAGTTCGAACATCTAGATCAGTCTAAATTTCTAGAAAGTTATTAGTAAATTCATTTAAATTCGAACGAGCGAGCTCCTGCGTTTAAATTTTCAGCGCTTATCGCACCAAACGCAAAAACGAGCTTCATCTTCCGTAACCGTTTTTGTGAGTGAAGTTCAAAATTTAAAGCCGAGTACTCATCAGCAACGTGTAATGCAATTGATACTGCAGCAAGATTCCATAGTGTGTACCTACGCCGTTCGCGAGCCTGCCGCGAGCCCAAGCTGCAACGTTCGCCGTGATCCGACCTCGTGTCGGTAAGTGCCGCGAACACAAATAGTGCGGCGGTTAATAATAACCACCTTGCATTTTGTGATGAAAGCATGAAATTTGGCACATACGCTCTAGAGACTGTCCTTTACTATTTACGAGGCGGACCCACGATGGAACCGCCGTGCAGCTGTCAGAATTGCCATTTGCCTACCTTCCAGGGGCAAAAACTGATGTCGGTTATCAAGCTGATTCAAAAGTGACGTCTATCAATGTAGTAGACCTTCACAGTAACTTCACCGAAACAGTTGTCAATATTACAAAAGGAGGGGGAATGGGAGGGGATAGTTCTAGCCGCGGCACAGATTTTTTTATTTGTGAATTCCGGACCAAATTGACACATTTGGTGTCGTTTCCGACTAAATTGCATCTTCTGAGTTCAAATTGAATGTGGTGATTGCAGTTTGAAAAATAAAGATTTTGTTTTGTTGAAAAAAGTATATTTCAGAAAAAAATTTTAGTCTTTTTTCATTTCGACTTTTATTCTAATTCCGGGCATTCGGAGTGGAAATCCTTATTTAGTTCACTTCTTCAAAGCTTCCTGTACATAAAAACCCTGTACGAGACCTGATTTTTACTTTGACAAGATCGTGAGCCTCATTTGTTCCTAAAGTCGTAGAAGTAATATCCAATAATTTTATTAATTTCCATGTACGAATGGAGGTGTGCGTGCAAAGCCTTGCAGTTTGTAATAAAAGCCTGAAACTTGGCATACATGGTCTATG
Organism: Anaspis maculata; assembly: GCA_949128115.1. NCBI lineage: Eukaryota > Metazoa > Arthropoda > Insecta > Coleoptera > Scraptiidae > Anaspis > Anaspis maculata. Next base: position 35,451,858 of record OX421968.1, read on the forward strand.
GACTGTTCTTTACGATATAAGAGGTGCACTCATGACCGAACCGTCGTGCAGCTGTCAGAATCGCTGCGATACTTTTGCACGCACACTTCCATTCGTACATGAAAATGATTTCATATTACTTTCACGACTTTAGGAACAAATGAGGCTCACGAACTTGTCAAAGTAAAAATCAGGTCTCGCACATGGTTTTCATGTGCAGGAAGCTTTGAAGAAGTGAAATAAATAGAGATTTCCACTTCGAATGCCTTGAATTAGGATAAAAGTCAAAACGAAAAAACCTCAAGATTCTTTCTGAAATTTTTTTTTTCAACAAAACCAAATCTTTTTTTTTTCAAACTGCAATTACAACATTCAATTTGAATTCAGCAGATGTGATTTAGTCAGAAACGACACTAGACTTATCAATTTGGTCCGAAATTGACAAATAAAAAAATCTGTGCCACGGCTAGAACTATCCCCTCCCATTCCCCCTCATTTTGTAATACTGACATCTGTTTTGGTCAAGTTATACTGTGAAGGTCTACTGCATTGATAGACGTTTTGAATCAGATCGATAACCGACTTCAGTTTTTGCCCCTGGAAGGTAGGCATATGACAATTATGACAGCTGCACGGCGATTCCATCGTGGGTCCGCTTCGTAAATAGTAAAGGAGAGTCTGTAGAGCGTATATGTCAAGTTTCATGCTTCCATAACAAAATGCAGAGTTTTTCTGAAAAATGGTCATTAACCGCCGCACTGAAAGGCGTCTTTTATCCCAGAATAAAACAAACAAGAAAAACCAAAGGCGTTCGCATCAAAGTCAAAAAGAACTGACTACAAAGTGACCATCGCACGTCATGGCAGAGTGGCCGGAAGAGAAGGCGCTGGAATTAATTGATCAATATAAAAGATTCCCATTAATATGGAATCCGAGGCACCGCAACTATTTCAAGAAGCCCTTAAAGAAGGTGCTTGGGCTGAAATAGCCGCGGGGCTTGATACGCCCGCAAATAACTGTAACAAAAAATGGTGACGATCCTTTCTTCATACCGAAGAGAAAAGGCAAAAATAAAGAAATCTGTTTGAACAGGAACAGGTAAGTCATGCTGTACGGTTTCAATTTGTAATTATGACTAGGTATACACTGTGAAAAGAAGAAGTTCCTTCTATGCAGGGTTGTTGAGGCTTTTCACGATCGTTTCAAAAAAGAAGTGAGAAAAGCCTCGTTTAATATCACTATACCTATCGCAAATTATATGTCAACAGAGATGTCATTCGAATAAACCGCACTTTTTCTCTTGAAAGTTCTCCTTGTTTTGCTTTCTGGTTTTCCTCATCCTGCGACGTTGTGTTCAGAGAACAGGTTGTGTTACTGTGACTGTGAGACTGATATGTTTGCTTTTATTTCTGTAAATAAAGTTATTCTCACTGGCAAATGCCATCCATTGAGAACGACCGAGCTGGCGGGACAAATGGGACGAGCTCACACCACGTTGCTGAACAGTGTTCCCAATGGAGCACAAAAAACAAGATAAAATTGGAAGAAAGTATGATAACTTGAATATTTATCGTGTCGCTACTATTCACCTAGTAAAAGTAGAGTTACAGTGAATGGAAATCAAAAGTCCGAAAGAAGGCGAGGCAAAATAAACACAACATTATAGTAACCGGTGGAGGCGGCTACAAAAGTTTGGACTTAACTGACATTGAAAATAAGCTGCTGAGTGTTATCGGAATTTCAAACGGATTGCTTCGATCCCTTAAAGCTCGATTATCAAGTCTGACACGTTTTCTAAAAAAGTTTTTTTTTTAAATAAATTTACTACAGTCAGGTACCAGGTACCTACCCATTTGAGTTTCACACAAAAGTAGTATACTCTGTACCAGAATTATACTTACCTGTTCAAGGCATTATTCATCTCATGTAAGAAATCTACATGAAAATTCAGTTCTACAGCATCCATCTTCAAACACTTCAGCAACAACCAAAACTCGCTTGTTAGCTTTAGTGCACAAGCAAGCAAGAATAGCAAGATATTGCTCAAATGACATTAAGAATTGTTACGAAGTACGTTGGTGAATAGCAATTTCGAAGCAAGGGTTGTACAAGCAAGAGTGTAAGCAAGATTGCTGCGATGACATTATTGTTCTTGATCAAAAGTATTTTGGAGAATACAAAATCGCAGCAACTTGCTTGTCACAGAGCTGATCTTGATCGAAGCAAGCAATAACTTTCCTATCTCTTGGCAATGTGATCGGCCTGATTGTGAGTACCAACAACATGACTTTGTTCGAATGTCCGTGGTATCCTTCAATTAATATAAATTTGTTCACCTCATTACGATAACTTATTTTCAATGTTTCTTTTCCATGCAAAGAAACTGCCGGATGACAAGTTTTGTGCATCGTTTCCAACTTATTTTCATGCGGTCCGTTTATTTATGGGATAATTGCTAAGAACGGAGTTGAATTGGTAAAATAAAGCGGATAATCGATCGCTGTGAGTTTATTCCTTGACAGAATCTCACCATCTAGGTCTCTTTCGAAAGCTACAAGGATGTACTTTGGTTTGAGCTCATTGGTATTCTCAGAATCCCAATTTTTCTTCTATTCTCGGATATTGGAAATGCTAATGTGCTCAAACCAAAGTACATCCTTGTAGCTTTAGGAAAAGACCTAAATGGTGAGATTATGTCAAGGCATGAAGCGAAGAATAAACCCACACGATTGATTCCGCAACGCTTTATTATACCAATTCAACTCCGTCCTTAAGGACAGAGTCATATTGGTGGGGAAACAAAAATATTCGAGGGGGTAAAAAAATAGGAGAAAAGGGGGGAAGGTTCCCTCTCTTATCTTCGCTCATAAAAATATTTTCTAATGTATCTTTGGAATAGATAGATTGACAAGTACAGCAGAAGTTTTTAAACTAACAGGTTTGCAGTATCTTTCTAAATTGTTGAAAATCGAACAATGTAAATATGCATACAAAATTATTTTTAACTTACAAAAAACGAATGTACACATAAAATTTAACTGTGAGCTTCATAATCATCAAACTAGAGTGGAACACAAATGTGCATTTGGGCACAGTTTCGTCAAATATTGAGGTTGGAACAACCCCATCAATGGAGCATTGAAATCCCTGAATGAATTGCCACATAATGTAAAAAATGTTGAAAACTTCACACACTTTAAAAGAAATGTTCTATCATTATTGTCCTAATTTAAATGTCTATTGATTGTTATTGTTTGTTGATGTTTTGGGATAACTGTTCTCATATCGCTTTGTGATGTAGCCTATGTGATATTCACAACCCCGGTACCGACTCATTAGTCGATTTGGAGAAATTCTTCTGAACTCCTTCGAACAAGTTTGGACCCCTTCCAACAAAATTTAAGGTGAGGTCAAATATGAACCGAAATTCGACCTCGATGTGAAGAGAAAACCAACCGAGAATAATTATGATAATAATGTCACTTAAACAAATTGATGTATGTAGTAATGTCTAGAGGGCGGATTTATAATTTTTCACATGTCCTATTTAAGAAATCAAATATCAAGAGATCAGGAGTACGATTCTCGAGCGTGTTTGAGAAGTTTTCGCATACAAATCTCCTTTCCGACAGCTCAACTGCATATAAAACCAAGGAGACTCGTATACGAAAACTTCTCGAACACGCTCAAGAATACTTGCGGGCTGACAGAATTGGAAGATTCTTTGCATCATGTTGAAAAAAAAAGACATAGCCAAAGGATAAATCCTGAAGCACAGTCATTCACCATTTTTGAAGCAATAAGGAATATTGCGGGGAACACTGAGTACATTGTGGAGAACGATTTACAAACTTTGAAATTCACACTTGAAACGCACAGCAAATGTCAAATTACCTGAGTTCTTGTGTTCACAGGATTGGAATCATGTCGGTGACATTTTGGCATCTGTTGCGTTTCAGGTGTAAATTTCAAAGTTTGTAGATCGTTCGCATCAAGTGTTCCCCACAATATTCCTTACTGCTCCAAGAATTGAAAATATTGAGTGTGCTTCAGCATTTATTCTTATTGACCTGCACGCCTTTGAGTTCTTTCGTGATAGGTTCTCAAAAATAACTAGTCATCACATGTTTGGTTGTTACGTAGCCCATTTTTCTTTTAAGCTCTCAAGATCTTCACAGCAACTAGCTCCCAATCTTGTCAGCCCTCAAGTATATTATGTCTCTTTTCATCACAATGTGAATCAATTTATTTTCTTCTCTGCTCTGACAAATGAAATAGGTCTATTTCACGACTATTGTGTTTACACATTACAAGTTGAAATGTTTGTAATACCTATAGGCGGTACTTACTTGTAAAATTAATGCTAAATTGATTTTACTGTTTCAGGCAACACTTTGGCCTCGCCAGTGAAGAACATTGTCGCTAAAGAATTCGCCAAAGCAGTTGAACAAGAAAAATTGCCTACTGTTTCTGAAATCACTCAAAGACTCCCTCTTCATTCTCCACTCAAGAAGATTCGTGTTTCCGCGATAAGGCAACACTTTGTGACGATTCAAAATTCAGCGAGCGGGATCAATTTGAATATAGGCTATGAGAAAAAGCGTAACCAGTGAAAAGATAAGGTTTTATTGGGAAAAAAAAAATAGCAAGAGTTCAGACTGACAAAAATTCTGCTCGGTCATACAACCTCGGTGTCTGCGACCAAGAAAAGCAACTGAAGAAAGGTATCCATCTCCGCCGGGGTTTCTACGCACGGCTGAAATTCAATTACAAAGGCCGCGCGGCTTATGTGGGCTTGCATCCATCGTGATCGGGAGCTTTGCAGTCCAAGGTCGTGGGCTGTTTGAGTTTGTCGTCATGCCATTTGACCTGTGTAATGCCGCCCAGACGCACCAGTAACTAATGGATCTGGTGTTGGGACCCGAGATGGAGCCTTCTGTCTTCACATACCTATACCTGGATGACGTAATCATCGCGACGAAGACATTCGGGGAACACATCAGAGTCCTGGAATTAGTTTGCGACAAGCTGCGAGAGGCTGGACTGACGATCAATATTCGCAAGTGTGAATTCTGCCGGCTTTCACTTAAGTACCTAGGGTTCATCGTCGACCGCCAGGGCTTGCGAACGGACCCCGACAAAATCGCGGCAATGTTAGAGTACCCGATGCCGAACGCGGTCACCGAGATAAGGAGATTCCTCAAAGTCTGTGGTTGGTACAGACGATTTGTAAGAAACTTCGCGAACCTATCGGCACCAATCACACTCCTAACCAAGGGACTGAAGAGATCACAGAAGGTGACGTGGAGTGAAGAGGCCAGAAAGGCATTTTTAGAAATTAAAAATGCGCTTGTGTCGGTGCCTGTGTTGACCTCGTCTGATTTCACTAGGGGATTATTTGTCCAGACGGATGCATCGAGAGTGGGTGTGGGAGCGGTGCTCACGCAAAGTGCCGACGATGGTGGAGAAGCTGTTAGTTGTCGCCTATGCATCCCGAACACTCACCTCTCTGGAAATATACGGTGTGTCAGAGATCGAGCTGATCGCAGTTCTATTCGCGGTAGAGAAGTTTCGGCCGTGCGTAGATGGCGTACCTTTCACGGTTGTGACAGACCACAGTGCTTTGTTGTGGCTGAATAATCTCAGGGACCCCTGCGGTAGGCTTGGTCGCTGGGCTATGAAGCTACAGCAGCACGATATAACCTTTGTCCATCGGAAGGGCAGTTTGAACATCGTTCCCAATGCTTTGTCCACAGCGCCTCTTGCCGTCGACGTTCTGAAGCTTGAGAAGAACAATCTTACCGAAGACCCCTGGTACCAGAGCCTGCGGGAGGCGGTGCCACGATATCCTGATCGATATGTGGACTGGAAGGTTGAGGATCAACGTCTGTACAGACACGTTCCTAATGCGACTGGGGTGAGAACGAACTTCCCGGAATGGAAATTAGCCGTACCAGCTTCCCAGCGAAAAGCTGTCTTGCAGGAATGTCACGACGATCCTACTGCGGTGCATCTGGGGATATTCAAAACTCTCAGCCCGATTCAAGAGTTGTATTACTAGCCGAAGATGCTGCGTACTGTCAAGGCATACGTGCGTGTTTGAAGGGTGTGCGCTGCGCAGAAAGTAGCTCAAACCGCACAGCCAGGCTACATGGAACGACCCAAAGGCGCCATGTACCCATGGCAAATATTTGCTTTGGATGTGATGGGTCCATTGCCGCGATCCCGAAATGGTCATTGCTATGTCCTGATAGTGTCCGACTACTTCACCAAGTATTCTTTGATCTATCCGATGCGTCAAGCGACTTCCGTAACGATCAACAAATTCTTGGAAGACCAGGTCTTCTTGGTTTTTGGAGCGCCCCAAGTTGTGATGTGCGATAACGCCACAGTTTTCACCTCAGCATCCTTCAAGGAACTTCTGAGCAGCTACAGCACGAGGATATGGTACAACGCCTGTTACCACGCTCAGGTTAATCCGGTTGAGCGCATAAATCGTGTAGTTGGCGCGGCCATACGTTCTTACATCAAAGGAAACGACCACAGAGACTGGGATCGGCAGATCCACAAAATTGCTTTTGCTCTGAGGACTGCCGTACACGAAGCGACGGGTTATGCACCCACCTTCTTGAATTTTGGGAGATACGTACCGGCAAAGAGAGACTTCTACGGGAAGATTGACCCAAACGTAGGCGGAGATAGACTCCTGGCCGACGTACCCAGCCACCATCTATATGTTCTAGATGTGGAAAGGTTACCGCCACAGAGTAGGTTACCGCAAATGTACGAGGATGTACGTCGTCATCTTGCGAAGGCCTACGAGAAAAACTGCCGCAGCTACAACTTGCAGAAACGGCCCACCGACGATCACCAGATTGGAGACTCCGTATGGAAGCGAAATTATGTGTTGTCCAGCGGCGCCCAAAATTTCACCGCCAAGCTGGTCCCCAAATTTGTACACTGCACAGTGACGCGTAAAATATCTCCGCTGGTGTACCAACTCGCGGATGTCAATGGAGTTGACGTCGGAAGGTTCCGTGTGAAGGACCTGAAACCATACGTTCCCGACCACGTAGATGATTCGGAGTGATCTTCAGTCCCTCATTCTTCTATTTTTTTAGTTCACATCCTTGAGATGTTTTCTTTTCAATTCTTTTTGCGAATCTAATTCTCTTGACCAGAGAAAACCCTGTGTAAATATATCTTGCTTTTACTCCCTTGTAATAAGATTTCGCGCGCGCGTCCCTTTAGTTAGTAAGTTAGTGAGGCGCCTAGTTAAGAAATGTTGAGTTAGTTAGTAGGTCTGGATCCAGACAACTGAAACCGATTATGACAACCCGATTTAGACAATATCTATCTTACTTAGCTAGATGAGAACATTTTTCATCCCAATCCGCTGTAGGATTATTTTTGTTAGTTTTCAACCTCAAGGTTGATTTTGTTTTTTTTTTTTGCTTCCACGACTAGTCGCCTTGTGTAAATAGACCCTTTCCGTGTGTAGGTATATATATCCCGAATGTAGTTCCTAAGTTACCCAATTGAGTAAACGCTGTTACGGTGGGGATGGTGTATGGAAAAAATCCAGTTGCACAGGATTTCTTAAGTAAGAAAAGGGGGTGTGTGACGATTCAAAATTCAGAGGGGCCGGGAAAATTTGAATGTGGGCTATGAGAAAAAGCGTAACCAGTAAGGATAAGGTTTTATTGGAAAAACAAAAGAAAAATAGCAGGAGTTCAGACTGACAGAAATTCCGCTCGGTCATACAACCTCGGTGCCTGCGGCCAAGAAACTCAAACTGGAGAAAGGTATCCATCCATTTCCGCCGAGGTTTCTACGCACGGCTGAAATTCAATTACAAAGGCCAGGCAGGCCAGTCCATGAGCGCGCGGCTTATGTAGGCATTGCATCCATCACGGCCGATTTTATACATTTCATTGATATTTTGGCGCAGAACTCTTTTTGCAGGATATGAAATGGGAGCCGTCGTTCACTACGACTAGGTTATGTACAGTTGGGAGCGAAATAATTCATACGGCACCGCTAAGAAGTCGGCTGGATTTCAGAAATGTTAGCTGCTTGGATCGTTCTTGAATGCCAGTTTTGATAACGACCAATCTCTAATCAAAACTGGCATTCAAAAACAATCCAGACAGCTAACATTTCTGAAATCCAGCAGAATTCCTTCTAGCAGAGCCGTATGAATCATTTCACTCTTAACTGTACATCTATGGCATCTTCAAGGTTTACACCTGCTGTTGAGTCAGTTGTGGAACACCCCAACGCTCCTAGTGGGCATTGAAATTTCCATCTAATATAATATTGTTTTTCTATTTTGCGTTCATAACAAAGTTATTTCGATACGCAAATGACGTCATTCGCGAATCGTAAGAGGCTCCATTTCGATACGCATTTTTTTAATCCCATATGTTGGCAATATCACCGGGCATGACATCGACATGACAGCACTCACTGACAGAAGAGACAGCTTAGGTGACATCACGTCGCAGAAAGGGTTCATTTCAGAAAAGTCCGGTTCATTTCTGATAATAAACTGTGCTTTCACCATCAAGAGCAATTCCCAACAATAGGGTGATTGCATGTAGAGGGAGTTTATGGCAAAATGTCAATAGTGTCATTGTCATCTGTCAAGTTTCATCCATGTTGGAGTCAACGTCAACCGGACTTACCTCACTTAATACTGTAATTTTTACGTGTTTTGTTCACATACTGTTCTGTTCGGCGTTTACGAGATCAAGATTGTGATTTCTAATTATTCTATCATTCTAACAATGCTTTACACCTGTTTATGTGCTATGTGCCCCAATGCATTTCCACAACAAACGTCAAAACATAACTATCGACCCTTGCGCTGCCTGCCGGTGATCAGGTGAACGAATTTCATGCAATCACCCTATTCTGTTAGCAGAGGCACATATTTGACATTTTTCTATTAAAAAAAAACATGAAATAGTTGCAAAATAGAAAAAATTGTATATAACACACGTTTTATAAGACCTATTGTCACACTCGTCAATTGAATCACTCGTCGCTTCGCTCCTCGTGCTTCAAAATGACGCGTGTGACAATACGATGTCTTATAAAACTTGTATTACAATATACTATTTTTCGTCAAGCTTAACAGAAGTTCCACAGATTTGAACGTCCCCTGTGACGTCATCGTCAAAAAGAATTTGTCTATGTAGAATGTTGTTACGTAACAACAGAGAAAGACCACCTTTATCGTCCGGGCGGTCTCGTCATGTTTGAGAGAGGAGAGGATTGAGCTCTCGATTGGGCTTAAAAATCTACAGCTAATTTTCGATGCCCAAGATCGCAAGAGCCTTTATTTTGCTAGCTGGCAGAGAGATTATAATCTAGACTTATGCCTAGTAACGAAGAATATTCGTGATGAACCGTTGGACACGACACGTTCCGTTCTAAATGATTCTCCAAAAAGCCAACACAGAGCAACACCAATTATTGCTGGTGTACGAATTCCATTTATAACTTCTTTACAAGAGCCGAGATGGAACTTCAAATTGGCAAATTGGGAAACAAACCGACTGTAATCTTCGCTGGATATCACCTTGCTACAAGAATTTCAAGTAGGAGTCATCAAAGCCGCAGCAAATAGGGCAACTCCTCGCGGTTTCCACAAACAATATCTTCCTTGTCGGAGAAAAGAAGCTGACAAATTATGTAAAAGATACCAAAGTTCTGCAGAGCTAGAAATTGATGATGAACTTCTATTTACAAGGGGAAAATGGAATGATACCATCATGCAGGAAATGGACTTCACACATTCAAGCCGAAACAGCTGGATCTTATCACGTCACATCGGTACTGCAACTCAACCGCCTACACTCATATCAAAAATCAGCCCAAATGTGATAGGAACTAGACTTGTCAACGTCTCAGACACTGTGGAATTAAGCAATGACGAAATTCGAAGAATGAAGATTACTCTGCATGGTCAGCGAAGATCTACCTCACATCGGAAAATTGTCGTATGTGATGCACCGTCGCTCGTGTATTATCGCTACATCGACGATTTTCACGAGGGGATCCGAGTGTAAATCGAGATGTAAGCAATAATATATCGAACCTAGAGGTGTATTTGTTTAGACAATTAACCGAACAACCACTGAAAATCTTCCTAAAAAAGTAAAAACTATTTGAATGTCTAAGGTTGGTCATTCTGGAGGGGATCCAGTTGTGGATCCAATCCAGATCCAGGGAATGGGATCCACCATTCAGTTGGGGAAAATGGTGCCAGTTACCTCTAGCCCATCCCTCAAATGTTGTCAAATAAAATCATAAATCACGAAAGACAGTGTCTAAAATGACAATTCAGAATAAAAAATGCGGACCATCCATGCAGTTTCTTATTCCCTATTGACTATGATGCTAATAGTAATAAACCGTCTAGCGGGAAGGTAACAACTAAAGAAAGGAAGAAAGGGGAAAGGACCACGCACCGCTCAATCCACTCAATCTGTGTTGTGCGCTCGAGAAAATGGTGCGACGCAATTTAATAGTTCAGTGAGGAACTTAATGCAGATGTTATTGTGCTGTGTTTCATTACTAGTAAGAGTCTTAAAGATGGGCGGGCAAAAGATACCCGTCGCCAATAATTTATTTAAAAAAAAAACGAGGAATACGAAACTAACAAAACAATGATTTATTGACATGACATCTTTAAACCTTATTTAACAACATTATTACATTATTTAGAAAAATAACATTGAAATAAAAAAAAAACTCTGCTGCTCAAGTGCTCATGCAGGAACAAGCTCTCAGCAATCAAGATGACAGCCGTCACTTGTCTGAAATACTTCGTTCAGAAACGCCAAAGAGGGGTACCATAAAATAAAGTCTGAATTCAAAAGGAAAAAAAAAAAGAAAAAAAAAATCTTATTGGTTACAAATAAGAATGAAACTAAAAAAGATAGACTGTCCGGATAGCTCCTGGAAGACTGTGAACAGGTTTAAGGTAAGGCCTGGCGGTGCGGATGATGTTCCACTGTCGGAATGGGAAATTTACCATCGGAGCATTTATCATCAAGGTTTGACATACTCCCCATCAGGTCTATTTTACGATGCTCAACACTCTTTTCTGGATAAATATGTCACCAAACAGGAGATATGTCGTGCTTTGGCTTCTAAAAAAATCAAGTGAAATGCTCAAAAATCCCTCTGTTGTGTCTTCGTTGGGCCACCCTGTATATCGAGAGAGCAATGAATCCATATTCTATTCTATTCTAAACACTTTTTAATGGCGTTACTCCAATGAATGTTATTGTGTAACAAAATGAACGCCTTTATGTGTTGTACAGGATAAAGAGATTATACAGGATGTGTTTTGATCAACATATCTATCGGATTTCCTAAAATTTCTCAAATGTGTCCTGCTTTGAAGCACAGCGTTGGTTAAAAGAACAAATTAGTATGTTAAGAAAAAGCAAAACTAAATTTAAAAAAAACTCGACTGCTTAAGTGCTAATGCAGGAGCCAAGCCTTCAGCTCAATCAAGATGACGGGCACCGCTTGTCTGAAATACTACTTGACGGCGTTACTCCAATGAATGTCATTGTGCAACAAAACGAACGCCTTTATGTGTTGTACAAGATCCAGGGAGTATACAGGAACCGTTGAAAGCATTCCACTAACTATCACCTTGTCAATAATCAAAAATGTCAAATTTCAAAACTTTGACATTCAATTATTCAAATTCTATCCGATGGATTGGAACCAAACTTGGCAGAAATAAACACAACAAGAGAATCAAATTAAGTTGGAGTTTTCCACCATTCTCCAGTCGGGCGTTACGAATTTTTGGATTTTCTCTTGGTAGTTAGAGAAGGCCCCAAACTGGGGTTTTGACCAGGATGACCCGCTTTTGGTGCAAGACTCAACTCAGACGCCCTTCTCTGCTCAAGGATTGACTTGTCCCGAAAAATTCTAATTGATATCAAAAGTAGATAGCACTGGACGTCGCGTCGTGTAGGCCTGTTCTCAAATGCGACGTGATTCCAGTTTTCTAGTGGTGATTTTTTCAAAATAGAACGTTCACATTGCGTAATTTAAATCTGAACAATTTTCGACATGCGACAAGCCCCGCGAAATATTCATTTTAGGTGCAGACTTCCTGCGAGTCATAAATGAAGAAAAGATTAAATTAATTTTTGGGGAGAAATTTTTTTTAATTGGACCACAATTTTCGAATTTTCCACTCTGTAAAAACTGAAAATTTCCAACTATTCATTTCTTAAACAGATTTTCACCATTTTATATTTATAAGAGGTAACGTTCTTCAACATTGTCTGAAAATTTCTTATCCCTCATCATCATCTCCTTGTGAAACTTGTCGAATCAGCATTTTGAGCTCCTTTATTTTAGCCGCTCTCAATAAGGGGTGACGGAAAAAAGATCGAAATACAAAAGGTCGAAAACAAAACATCGAATGCATAAAGTCGAGAAACAAAATAACGAAACCACAAAACATCGAAAGCACTATTGTCGAAAGTACAAAAGGTCGAAAATCAAAAGATCGAAAAGTGAAATATCGAAAAGCAAAAGGTCGAAAACCAAAAGGTCGAAAAGTGAAATATCGAAAAGCAAAAGATCGAAAACCAAAAGGTCGAAAAGTGAAATATCGAAAAGCAAAAGGTCGAAAACCAAAAGGTCGAAAAACAAAAGATCGAATAATAAAATGTCGAATAGCACAATGTCGAACTAGAAATATATGTTTTAAATGTGATTACAATTCGGATCGATTGAAGAGCTGTGACTCTCTCAGAGAGCACTTGAGGAAAAATTTTACTCTCACTTTTCGACTTATTCTTCAGAGATAAATCACCTCCCAAAGTATTATGCAAGGCCACCGAAACACCTGTATATTCTTTCAAATCTGATCAGCGTCAGCGTAAATTAACTTCGGACTTATAAACCTGTGCCAAACTCTCAAATCATTTGTCTTTACAACAATTGTACATACATCTATTGCTCATTATCGATTTTCACGGTTTTTCTTTCTAGACCTTTTCTTTTCGATTTTTTGTTTCTCTATGATTCTTTTCGACGTTTTGTTTTTCGACCAATTGTTTTTCGACCAATTGTTTTTCGACCTTTTGTTGTTCGACCAATTGTTTTTCGACCAATTGTTTTTCGACCTTTTGTTGTTCGACCTTTTGTTTTTCGACATTCTGTTATTCGATATTATGTATTTTCGACCATATGTATTTCGATCATCATCACTTTCGATATATTGTAAATTCGACCTTTTCTTTTTCGACCTTATGCATTCGATGTTTTGTTTTCGACCTTTTGCTTTTCGTTCTTTTTTCCGTCACTCCTCAATAAGCAAGTCTTGTATTTTCAACTGGGAAACCCTCGGTAAATTGGGATAAAAAATTTCAAGACAATGTTCAAGAACCAGTTACCTCTTATAAAAAAAAATGGTGAAAATCTGTTCAAGAAATAAATAGTTGGAAAATTGCAGTTTTTCCAGGGTGGAAAATTCGAAATACGTTGATCCAATTTGGAAAATTCTCTTCTCAAAAATGAATTTAATCTTTTCCCAACTATGGCTCAAAATAAGTTTACACCCAAAATGAATATAGAGGATCTTGTGGTGTGGTCGAGGATGTGGTAGTTCGACTACCACTTCAGAGGTCGCGGGTTCGACCTCCGCCGGGGACGGATTTTTACCTCGAAAACAAGCTCCTTGGTTTAGTTGGAATGTTTGCTTAACCCGTAACCACTGAGGTAGAGTCTCACAGACTCCGCGCCACCTTCAGCTCTCAACCCCATCCCCAATTTTGATCCCATCAGTCCACTGGTTCTAGTACCTTCAAACCAAGGGTCAGTCTAGCCGTGCACCAAAGGGAAGGGGCATGTCATGATGGCAAATTTTTTTTATTAGAAGTAGAAGTGGAGCAGGAGTCTCGCAGACTCCACCTCAGTAAGAACGTAACTTTTTTATTATTTTCACTTTTCCCAAAAAATAAATTTTTTTGGATAAAAACTGAATGAAAATTAATCCCAAGCCTGAAACATCCCGACACAAAGTTACTTTCCTCGATATTGACTTTGAAGACATACGTTGGATTGGCTTGATGAACTTGGCAGCGATCTAAGTGAAAATACCTATTCCTGTTCCTGTTCCTGGAAAATAAACAATTCTGGGGATAGGGATAGACCCTATCCATCCAGATTTCACAGGGATACGAAACACAGATGTGCTGATTGTCAGGAGCCAATATGTCTCTCGGATGTTCCAGAAAAATCTGTGCAACCCGTGTCGAAAAAAGGGGTAAGAACGACCTGCACGAATTTTTTTCTGAAAAAATTTTTCTTTGTTTTCACATTTTTACTATCTTTCAAGTTTGTTCACCTCATTTACGGAGTTATGTAGTTCAATTTTTTTGTTTCAAGGTCAGAAATGGCCTAAAAGAAATATGCGTCTCTTTTGTGCAGGAATTTGCGAATTATTATTATTATAAAACTGTTGCGGTGTTTTTTGTTGGAAAATGTCAAAATGTACCTCAAAAAACATCACTCTTACTGATGCAGTACTTGGATTGCATTTATTTCCATTTTTGTACCCTAATTAGCCCAATTTATTGGTCGGAGTCTGTGAGACTCCACCTCAGCAGTTAAAGGAAAATATAGAACCTCAGTGGTTACGGGTTAATGCAAGATGCGCCGTGTGTCGCATAGCACGTAAAATATGAACGATGGTGCCGACCCCATGCGATGTTGGTGGTCGTTGAAAATCCCTACCCTGTAATGGAACAATAAATAAATAAATAAATAAATGAATAAATAAATAAGCTTTATTTTTACCCTCGGACATTACAATGTATGGGTGAATGTCATAAGCACAAAGAAATAAATAAATGGACAAGATGTAAAATAAATAACATTACACATAATATAAATGACTGACAGAGAACACTCACGAATGTTCACTGTTGAAAAAGTCGCCGAGACTGTAGAAAGACTGAGCCAGCAGGAATTCTCTGACTTGAAACTTGAATTCGGCCAGTCTATCTATTGCCCTGATCTTTGCAGGCAGTCTATTGAATAAGTTTGGTGGGTGAAACCTCGGGTCCCCGTGCCGCACATTCAAGTCGGTGCTTTGGAATCGAATATTTGTTCAGGTTCCTTAAATTGTACTTAGAGTCATCGCTCCTACTCATTTCGTTTCCTTTCAGTTTTTTGACATTAATGACAGACTTAAGTATGAACAGTGATGTTACAGTCAATATTCCAAGTTCCCTGAATAAACCTCGGCAAGAAAATCTAAATGGCTTGAATGTCATTGTCCGCAGATTTTTTTTGCAATTTTAAGAGGGTAACCACCTGACTCGAATGCCCCCAACATGTAACACAATAACTCAACACAGATTGAACGTGTGCAAAGTAGTACATCTTGAGAGCTTCAAGAGACACTTTATCTCGAAGTTGCCAGATCACGTAATGGGAAGATGACAGCCTGCCCGACACATAATTAATACGACTTTGCCACGTCAGTCGAAAATCCATGAATATACCCAGAAATTTTACTTCATCGCCCTGTTTCAAGGTCTCTCCACCAGCCCTCACAAGAAGACTTGAATTTCTGGTATTGGTGGAAAACTGCATTAGCTCAGTCTTACTTCCATTAAGGTGCAAAGCATTCATCCGACAGTACTCAGTCATATTAGCAACCACTAAACTCACGCCTCCCACAAGGTCAGACACACCAGGGGAAGACACCAGGGCAGAGGTGTCATCTGCATAAAGGGTCGTATGGAAATCTCCGACAAACAGATCGTTGATGAAAAGCACGAACAAGATGGGCCCAAGGATGCTACCCTGAGGTACCCCCGTCAAAACCGATCTAAGATGTGACATGTGATACGCACCATCATTGCCCTTTAATTGAACCCTTTGAGTGCGTCCTCGAAGGTAGGAGGAAAGCCAGCTATGAGGTACACCGCGCACTCCGTACCTCCTGATTTTTTCTAGAAGTCTGTCATGGTCGATTGTATCGAATGCACGAGACAAGTCGAAAAATACACCGGCACAAACCTTTCCAGAGTCCAAGGCCTTCAGCACACGGGTGTAAAGTGACATAACAGCATCCTCGGTACTTATGCCAGGGCGAAAACCGAATTGCCTTCCAGAAACTATGTTCTCTTTCAAAAGGAAATTAGTGAGTCGATTGCTGAAGGCTTTCTCGAATATTTTAGAGAATACAGACAACAGGGCGATAGGTCTATAGTTTTTCATATCTGACACGTCATGCTTTTTATTATTATTATTATTATTATTATTATGTATGTATGTATGTATACGGGCACGCAACAGACTAACAAGTCCAATAATAGCGTGACCGCGGAACGAAGAAAAGAAAATCCGTCGCAACACTACTCACAGACAAGAACAATGCGTCGATTGCATCTCAATCAAAAACTCGCCTGACATCCGCCGCACTGCAGTTGAAAATGTCGAACTTCTCCTGGAACCTATTGTATGTCAGAGCAAGGTGGTTCACTGGAGAATTGAACTAAAAGAGCTTTTGTGTGGGCCTCACATAAAAAACATCACTCCGCCTTAGGCCCTGTCTTGGAACATTTATGGAGATCCTTGAAAGAACACTGGGGGAGGTTACCGCACCCGAAACAAGCCTATGCAGGAAAAGAAGGTAGCCAACCGTTCTACGGCTTTCCAAGGACCGATGACCAAATCTGGCCAGCAACGACTGCTGCGGGAAACCAACACAAGGGTAAACTCCATCGACCCTGAGGGCCAGCAGCTTCAGGAAACGCCGCTGCACACCCTCCAGAAAGGACACATATTTCTCGTGGTAGGGGCACCAGATGACGGATGCATATTCCAGCCGTGGCAAAACCAAGGACGAAAAGAGACTCTGCAATGTCTCGATGTTGGAAAAGTCCCCGGAGTTCCGTGTCACGAAACCCAGTGTAGTGTAGGCTGCCCTGTGCACGTAACCAATGTGCTCTGAGAAAGAAAGCTTTGGGTCGAAGTACACGCCAAGGTCTTTGATGACACTGGGTCTGGCCAGAATGTGATCGCCAATCTTGTATGGGAACTCCAGGGGTCCAGAGGACCTCGAAAAGGACATGACCATGCACTTCGTCACGTTCAAGTCAAGACCGTTCGCAGTGCACCATCCCACCAATGCATCGATGTCCTCCTGAAGGCGAGAGCAGTCCTCGGAAGAATTCACAGGTGAAAAGATTTTCAGATCGTCAGCATAGAGGAGGAACGAGCTCCTGAGGCTCAGCCCTATGTCATTTATGAAAATGATGAAAAGTAGGGGACCCAGGACAGATCCCTGCGGGACCCCCGACACAACCTCGAAGCTCTCGGAACTGTGACCCGAGACCCTCACAAACTGCCTGCGACCGACCAGATAGGACCTGAACAGTCTGACCAGATCGGGGGAAAACCCCAGATTTTCCAACTTCCTCAAGAGTATGTCGTGGCTTATACGATCAAAAGCCTTTGAAAAATCGGTGTAGATGACATTGGCCTGCTTACGCTCGCTCATACAATCAGATATAAATTGCGTTTTCTCCATCAAGTTCGTGACTGTTGACTTTCCCTTTATAAAACCGTGCTGCTCGCTAACTATTTTCTGTTCAACAAACCCCGAGATAACCCTATGCAAGCAAATCTCGAACACCTTGCTGACGTTGCTCAAGATAGCGATCGGTCTATAGTTCTCAGCGCAGTTCCTAGGGCCGTTCTTGTGAATAGGGCACAACCTAGAGCTTTTCCATGATTTGGGGAAGGTGGAGGAAGCAAGAGCTCTGTTGAAAATCAATTGCAGGGGGCGGGCAAAGGCAGAACGACAGTCCCTTAACAGATATGCTTTTCATGAATAGGAATGATTATAGCTACTTTCAAGGCCTCTGGGAACCTACCCTGCAAAAAAGAAGCATTCACCAATCCAGTCATTACATCTGCAATACAATCAACGGCATGCAACAACAAAGTACAAGGAATCCCATCTTCTCCCGGCGATTTTTTCTGCGATGCACTTTTCACGATCTTATACATTTCTTCAGTCGTCATCGGAGATAGAAACATAGAATTCTCATGGAACTTGACATGAATATCGTCGTCACTTACCCTCATGCTACCGGTCAGGTCAGCGATCGAGTCAAGGAAAAAATCATTGAAGGCCCGCGAAGCCTCGTTCAAATCCTCCATGACATTGCCGCGCCTGTCTGTAAAGGAGGACGGTGTCTTTGTTTTGCTTTTGTTACTAGTACTGTGGTCTTTGATCATTTGCCAAGCCGATTTAGAAACGTTCTTGCTTTTAAGAAACTTGGAATGATAATATTCTTTTCTAGCCCGAGAAATTTCGTTTCGATGACTCATTTTCAAAGATAGGTACCTTTCGCGAAGAGACACATCACCGCTTGCCTTATATGAATGATAAAGCCTGCGCAGCAAAAAACCCCGATCAATCATAGCATCAGATACCCAAGGTCTCCCCCGTGGCCTCTGAGGATGCAGCTTCTGCTTCCTCAGTGGAAAGGCACCATCCACAATTTCCAGGAATCGCACATGAAATGCCCCAAACCTGTCGCTGCTATCACCGATACTGGCCAGAAAAGACCAGTTCTCTCGTGCCAGCAACGACTTAAATGTGGCAATGTTGTCAGCATTTTCAAATTGTCGCCTGAAAACAAAATCATCACTATTTTGTTCAACACCTCCGTTAAGGCCAGAGGACACCAACTGCATACTATGGTCCGAAAAATCACACTCAACGACTCTACACAGCAAAAACTCTGAATCAACATTCGTGAAAATCTTATCTATAGCTGTACGAGAGCCAGGTCTCGTACAGCCAGTTATACACTTAGTCATGCCATAAGAGGAGAATAAATCAACATCATTACGAACAGATTGACAGTCGACGTCAAAATTTACATTAAAATCACCACAAACATATGTTACAAGATTAAGTTTATGAAGGTCACCCATCAAAAAATCCAAAGAGGATAAGAAATTACTTAAATCAACATTAGGTGGCTTATAACAACATGCCACACAAACTTCCAATTCAGCCATTTTTAGATGACACATTACATATTCAAACGACTTCTCCATTGGTGGATTTTCACGACTAACCATCGTGTATGACTCAACTGTATCACGAACGAATATCGCGACGCCGCCTCCCCTGAACTGGACCCTTGAAAAACAGCCCACCAAGCCATACGAGTGTATTTTGGTTCTTCTGATTTCCTCCTTACTGCACCAGGTCTCCGAGACACACACCACGTCCGGAAACCCAAGCGACTGCAGAAGCAGCTCTAGGTCGTCAATTTTACCCCGTAAACTTCTTATGTTGAGATGGCAAACTGTGAATCTCTTGGATACTGCTATTTTCTCAGCGGTACCACTGGTGGGACACTCCGATTTTCTTTCTCCTTGTGTGAACGTCGATGAAAAAAACATGCGACGGAAGTTCCCGCAGGCCAGCTGTTCGGTTTGTTGAGCTTCTCTAGGTCTCGCAGATTTATGGTGATCTTGAACGATGAATAGCTGTCGGGAAACCTGGAGGTGAGCTTTTCGCACTCACAATCCGCAACGATGGGCTTCAGATATTCTTTGATATTGTCCACTGATGTCGTCGGGGCAAGCCTGGAGACGTGGAGGTGTGCCTTTCTCGGTATTGCAGTCAAGGAAGTACAGTTATCTTGACTACCAACAACACGTTGGCTGTTCTGTGATTTCTTTTCCTTCACTGTGCCGACCCTATTCGTATGTGTGTGCAGCGCCGCACCCGTTTTGACTTTCGTAGCATACGTAGTCACATTCCGAGGTTTAGGCTCTTCACTCCCACCGTTCTTTGGTGCTCTCTGGTGGTTTTCCTGTTGTTTATATTCATTCTTCTGCAGAGGAGCTGTAAGTTGTTTGTTTTGGTTTTTTGAGTTGGAAGAAGAACTTTCCTTATCATCTAAAAACCGTCGGCTCTTATGAACTTTCCTTATCATCTAAAAACCGTCGGTTCTTATGTATGAGGTGACTTTTTCCGTTTATAGATTGTACTTGATTTTCAAGATCAATAATTCTCTTACGGAGCTCAGCAATTAACAAATTTTTTTGATGGAGGACATATTTGTATATGACAGTACCCGTCTGCCTGTCGAGGCCGGTGATGCTCTCCAGGGCATCGGAGAACTCGCCATCGCTGGCGCCGTCATCCACACTTTCCACTTGTTGATCTTTTCGGTCTGCAGAACAGATGAAGGTACCACCCTGGGATGTCTTGGCACTACTCCACAGTTTGGAGCAGCTGGGGTGGAATATATTACCACATTCTGTGCACTTAACCCCGCGAACTACTTTTCCGGAACACTTGCGACAGAGCGACGTGCTCGAGCCGCCCGCTTCGTCCGCCATCTTTTTCAACACACAGGGGTTCGGCAAAATTTCCGGTATAGTGGAGGAAAGCATTCACCGGTCTCGGTGCTAGGCCTCGTTGCGGGAACAGCCCGACGTTAAATAAACGAATAAAAAAAAATGAATATTCCGTGGGGCTAATCTCATGTCGAAATTTGCTTTGAAGTTTTTTCGAATTTACGGAATGTGCAAGTTCCATTTTGAAGAATCACCGCCGGAAAACTGGAATCGCCTCGCATTCGAAAATGGGGCTACACGACGACCAGTGCAATTTACTTTTGGTATCAATTGGATTTTTTCGAAAAAAGTCGATCCCCGAGAAAGGAAGAGCGTCTGATAAAATACAATAATATAGGCTGTGTTTCTGGTCGCCATCGGCCGATCGCGGCCTGAATCGAAGCCCACTAGAATCATGTAGAAATCAGACAAGCCTATACAAACCGCGCTCAACGGGTTGTTGTAGATATGGGTTAACTATAAATATTCGCAGTATCGCAGTGGTTCGAAAGTTTTTGCATCAACAATTCATTGTATACCTACCAAAGTCTGCATTGTTCTAATAATTAATTACTTATCTTCACTTCCTTTGGTAAACCGAATAAATCCATAATTTAAGTTGTTATAGTAAGCTCATCAAGTTTGCACAACCACCATAATTTGCAAACGAAAAATATCGCCGGAGATGAAACAATTTCAATTTGCACAACAATGCCGAAGAACTTTCAACATTCAGCAAAGACGCGATCTATAGTTCGTAAAGCTCGAGACGAAACTTACACCGTATCGAGGGGCGAGTGAATGGCCAAGTTACGGCGGAAATGGTTTTGAACCATTTGAGAAAGATAAAACCCAATTATGCTTTTATTGTGGAATAAATACAGAAACATGAAACAAACACTAGCCCCAATAAATCATTTAAATAAATGAATAAATAAATAAATATTTATTGACCCAAATTATAAATATGAATATGAACAAATGAAAAATAAATATTCTGTCAGGGTAAACCTCAGGGTGCCGCCCTTAATGCCGCCCTTAAGAGTCCTCTGTACGCACAGAGTGGCTCCAACTAAAATGCTTCGAAATCGAAGCCGGTGATTTTCTTTGAACTGGCATTTGGAGATTTCACTTCATATCTCTATATAAACATGTTAACGGAAAAAAATCCGAGAAAAACCGATCACAGCCGAAGATAGTCACATCTTACGCGCGCCACCCTAGGGCCTTTATTTGACTTGAAACAATAATCATTTTTTCAAGGTGGACTCTCAACAGTATTCTGCACAATCGTACCGGGTGGTTTTTCAGTAAAAAAATTTCAGCTGAAGATATGAAGCTCCAAATTTTTGAGCATTTTTTCAACAATTTTCACAGCCAAATAACTTTGGCTCCAGATATTTTATTGAAAAATCACTCGGTACGTTGGTGTAGAATACTGTAGAGAGTCCACCTTGGAAAAAAGAATTTTATTCCAAGTCAAATAAAGGCCCTAGGATGGCGCCCGTAAAATTTGACTATCTTCGGCAGTGATCGGATTTTCTCGGATTTTTTCCCTTTCACATGTTTTTATGGAGATATGAAGTATAATCACCAAATACCAGTTAGAAGAGAATAACCGCCTCCGATTTAGAGGCCTTTCAGTCGGAGCTGCTTTAAGCGTACAGAGGACTCTTTACGGTCGGCATTAAGTTGGAACTCCTGGATTTGTAATGAGGAGACCAGAAATGTGGCCTGAAAACCCTCATTTCAGAGATACCATTTTTTTCGAGAACCCATGAACGCTAGATTTTAAGAAAAGCAATAGTTTTTCTCCCGAGGACAAACCAGCACACGGCAAGGTAACATTGAACAAAATCGAAGTTACCTGAGCATAGTTAACCTGAATGTCCAGAGCATTAACAATAAGGTCAATGACCTCGATCAGTGAGATAATATTCATTGATAAGTACACACCCGATCTGTTCTGCCCACGGATGTTCTGCCTCACTGAAACTTGGACAACAGAAGACAGCAGCATTAGACTCTTCAACTTCAAGGGGTATCGCTTGTTGTCGGCTTATAACAGAAAAGAACACATTCACACATTCATGGTGAGGTAGAGCTTTATGGACGATCAAGAGTGGAAAACTTGACTAAGGTCAAACTGAAAATACCTACCGAAGAACTGACATTTGAATGCTGTTGGACAGTTTGTGAAGTCAAGCAAAAGAAAACATTGGGAATCATTTCCATTTATCGGTCAACAGATGGGGAAGTTACGAGAAGTTTTTGGATTATTTCGATAACGCAGTTCGTAATATCTCCAGAGCATGTGATAGTCATAGTATACCGGTTAGTGGAGATCCTAATGTTGATTATCTTTAACAGAAAATAACATGTTCAAGACAAGAGCTACACGAGAAGCATCTAGATAGAGTTTTTACCAACAAAAACGGGCCAACTACTATCACTGGAACAGATTACATCATGCATGGAAATTGCGATATCATACATAGCTGCGACACTATTGATATTAATCTGTCGGATCACTTCGCACAGAGACTTGTAATCGGCGTAAACCAGACCGCGAAACCCAAGATTAATTTGGATCCAACAGCTTCACATCTGAGGCGACAAATGAAACCAGAGAACATCCTGAAACTAAAAAATGAAGTCAAGACGACGGACTGGACAGCTGTCTCATTGGCTCCTACTGCAGATGAGAAGTGCAGCAAGTTTATGACGATCATCGAAGAAGTCTTTGAACAGCTCCTGTCCTTTGAAGCGCTGCAGTCATAGAGTGAGTGGTCCAGGGGCGGCGACTTATAGGGTGCATCGGGGCATATGCACCCATGCAAAGTTATTATACGGGTGCGTTGCACCCATGAAGCTTAAGAAATTGAAATATTCGTTCACGAGGATCAAGAAATGGTGAATTTCTACGGGGACGATTTTGATAAAGCCGTTTGATTGTACACAGGAACATGTTTTAAGATATAATTGAACAACAAACGCGTCAAGCAATTAATTTGAATGAAATTTTCGAAATCGACACAGATTCGGTAATTTGAAGGATCTACTGCCGGAATTCGACAAATTTCAAAAAATGGTGGCAACAATTCCAGTTACTTCTTGCTCCTCAGAAAGATTATTTTCAAATCTACGCAGAATTGACACGTACTTACGGTCCACCGTGTCACAGAAGCGTCTGAAAAATGTGGCATATTGCACCTCTATCGCCGATGAGTATATCACAGAAATTCAGTCCGGTGCAACACATTCTTATTGCCGAAGTAATTCGTGGGGTAATTTTTATATAAATTTTAATATATTAATTTTATTCTACGTATTGTATAGTTATCGTTAGATGCATGAGCATCTAGGTACTTGCCTACTATTATTAGTGCATCAATAGTGTTCCATTATTAAATTTGATTTAGTGTTTTATTTTATTCTGTTTTATTGATGAAACCTATAGTAATTACCTTGTCTTTGTTCAGTTTCTAATGGTTTCATATCCTTAGAATTGTTGGCCACGCCCCTTTTCTCGAAAAATTTTCGCCTGCGACGCTGTTGCTCGCTGTCTTCATTGCTTTTTCTATATGTTTCATCTTTTGTACCCATGCAAAATTACAAAACCCGTCGCCCCTGAGTGGTACTGAGCAGAGACAGGTTAGTGTAGATGTCAGGCTTTCATCACAAAATCTCAGGGAACTCTACAAACTTCAACTACGCAGCCAAGAAGCAGGAGTGCGTGAACATTATTTAAAAAAAAAAAACACAAAAAAAAACTGTGCCGAAATCAAACGAGCGCACTACGCTGTGATAAACAATTTCGATTAAAAAAAAAAACAGGCAATCTGGAGAATCTTGAGTGAGAAATTGGGCAAGCAAAAAGAAGACACCGCCATCGTTGTGCGACACAACAAAATTATAGAAGACGCTACACAAGTAACAGAGATCTTCGCCAGCTATTTCGCAAATTGTGAAAAACAACCGAGATTGAAGATGACCTACAAACCAGATTTGGACAAGGTTCAGCAGTTGTCATCCATTTGAGTCAAACTATCACTAATCCCTATAGTGAAATATATTTTGACAATTTCTTCACATCGTATAATTTACTCAGATACTTGGAGTCAAAAAAAAATCAAAGCTTGTGGAACAGTACGAATGAACCGAGATTCAGCAATTAGTTCGGACAAAGACCTTATGAAGCAGCAAAGAGGACACTTAGAGTCAGAGGAGTTGTTTAGCATAGATCATGATGTCCTGCTCACTAAATGGGTCGATAAAAGGGTGGTGAATATGGCATCGAACTTTGTTGGAAGAGGAGTGATTGATAGGGTCAACAAGTGAATATGCCCTCACGTGCGTGAGTCTCAATAGCGCATTTTCTTAGTGCCAGGTCTGTCATTGATAGGAATGAAGTCCAGCTTGAAAATTAAATGTTCATACGAGACAAGAGTAAGTTTCACGTTTCATGACAATCGTTCCACTAATGGGAAAGTTCAATATGGCGGCCAAGATGACGGCCAAATCATGAGATTCAGCTTAAAAATAAGAATGTTTATACAAGACAAGAGTGAGTTCCAAGTTCCATGACAATCCCTCCATTAATGAGAGATTTCAATATGGCGACCAAAATGGCAGCGGAATCATGAAATGCACCTTGAAAGTAAGAATGTTTATACAAGATAAGAGTAAGTTCCAAGTTTCATGACAATCCCTTCACTGATAACAGATTTCAACATGGCGGCCAAGATGGCGGCGGAGTCATGAAATTCATCTTGAAAATAAAAATGATCATACGTGACAAGGGTAACTTTCAAGTTTCATGAAAATCGTTCCACTCATAAGATATTTCAATATGGCGGCCAAGATGGCGGCGGAATCATGAAATTTAGCTTGAAAATAAGAATGATCATACAAGACAAGGGTAACTTTCAAGTTTCATGAAAATCGTTTCACTAATAAGATATCTCAATATAGCGGCCAAGATGGCGGCGGAGTCATGAAATTTAGCTTGAAAATAGGAATAAGCATACGTGACAAGGGTAACTTTCAAGTTCCATGAAAATCGTTCCACTAGCAAGAAATTCCAATATGGAGGTCAAGATGGCGGCGAAATCATGAAATTTAGCTTGAAAATAAGAATGATCATACAAGACAAGGGTAACTTTCAAGTTTCATGAAAATCGTTTCACTAATAAGATATCTCAATATAGCGGCCAAGATGGCGGCGGAGTCATGAAATTTAGCTTGAAAATAGGAATAAGCATACGTGACAAGGGTAACTTTCAAGTTCCATGAAAATCGTTCCACTAGCAAGAAATTCCAATATGGAGGTCAAGATGGCGGCGAAATCATGAAATTTAGCTTAAAAATAAGAATGATCATACAAGATTAGGGTAACTTCCAAGTTTCATGAAAATCGTTCCACTAATAAGGAATTTCAATATGGCGGCCAAGATGGCGGCGAAATCATGGAATTCAGCTTGAAAATGAGAATGATCATACAAGACAAATGTAACTTTCAAGTTTCATGGAAATCGTTCCACTAATAAGAAATTTCAATATAGCGGCCAAGATGGCGGCGCAACCATGAAATCCAATCTGCCCACTGGCCACCCACGAGGGCCTGAGCAACCATTGGAGAAAGTTCCAGGGCTCTAGATTCATTCCCCGAGGAGGAGTTCAACTTCTTAGAAGTGCACAGAAAATCTTTGTTATGTGATAATAATAACGATAACTATGATTGTATTAAAAAAATAATGCCCATTGGCCACCCTTGGGAATATCAGCTATCCATCGGGAAAAGTTCCAAGGCTCTAGCTTGATTCTCCGAGGAGGAGTTCAACTTCTTAGAAGTGCACAGTAAATATCTGTTTTTTGATAATAGTAATGATAACTATGCATGGATAAGAATAATAATGCCCATGGCCACCCTTGGGGACATCGGCTATCTATCAAAAAAAGTTCTAAGGCTCTAGCTTTATTCCTCGAGGAGTACAACTTCTTAATTTCTACACGGACAGACAGACAGACAGACGGACAGACGGACGGACAGACAGACAAACCGGCCATATAAGCGTCATTTTCTTACGAAAATGCGCTAAAAAATGGGACAAACAGACCAAAGAGAACGTCGACGTTACGAGGCCAGAGGTCATCACCAAATATAACGCTTCAATGGGAGGAGTTGACAAACTGGACTTCCTAATAAAAATTTATAGAATTTTCGTAAGATCTCGAAAATGGACACTCTGTTTGGTCTTCCACGCTATTGATATGGCCATCTGTAACAGTTGGCTTGAATACAAGCGGGACTGTGAAAAAATGAACATCAACAAAAAAGTACAACTTGATCTATTGCATTTCAAACTGAAAATTGGTAACCATTTGGTGAAGCACGGAAAGCCCAGCGACAAAAGTGGGACGACCAACCTTGGAAGAGCTCAGAGACCATCAGAAAAAAAAAATAGGTATGAGTCACGACCTTCGTCAGGAATTAGACTTGACGCAACAGACCATTCACCAGTTCATACTGGTTAGAAAAAAGCCGGCAGGTGCAAGAAAGATGGCTGCAAGAAAGGAAGGTCACATTTCATATGCAACAAATGCAAAGTTCATCTCTGTTTGGGAAAGCAGAGAAATTTTTCTTTGAATTCCATACCCATAAATAAGCAATGGGACAGAAAAACAACTGGAACAATTATCTTTTTCAAATATACCTGAACTTCATTTTGTTAAAATTTTTGCAATATGTATCAGCTTTCTGATTATTTTTTATTTTTTTGTTAAATAATATGAAATTCATTCAAAATTATGTAAAATTGGCACAAGTACAATGTACATCAATGTAGAAGACTAAATTATAGGTTAAACAAATCAGCTTAAATAAAAAATCTCTTCAAGAGATGCCGAATTTGAAAGAGCTCCCAGAATGCTGGCAGCGTCCCCTTTGCACAGCAAAACTGATTCTTTGAGTAAGAAAATACTTGGAGCGCCGATCACTTGATTCTGAATTGAGCATTGAGCCAATAGAATGGGGAACTATAGTGGCAAACGCCTGAAGTAATGGCGCTCGTGTTCCATGCACCCCAGCTGTCATTAGTGTCATTTTAAGCGTACATAACCTCAACTATGGAAGTGTTATTTCATTTTTATTTGTCAGCACTCAGCATATAACCAGCGGTTTGCGTCACTTCGTGAATTAAAAATCTGTTGTGGGGCGACACAAAACTTTCCCGGCGGTATCCAGGGACGTCAGTATTGATTTTGATCGAAGTGTCCCTTCGGGAGGGGGAGGATTTAATAAGGAAATTGATGAAATTTTTTTAGTGAGTTGAGCGTTTAGCGAGCATCCTGCATCCATTGTTGGACCGACAGAACAAATGACAGGTTGTTAGGTTTCCAAGGTGATAGAATATTTCAAATGTATGAAGAACTAGGAAGCTAATTGTTGCGGAATTTGAAGAATGCAATGCAGGTTCCTCATTAAAATTTTTGTTTCTACTTTAGACATGATGATGAAACTACACAAACCTGATTGAGAACTTTTACGGCATCTCTGTGTCAAATTTCAACTCTATATCTTCAATTTAGAGCTTGGGCAGACAAGCCCAGACGCAATGTGCCACTTGAGGACTTTTGATCAAAATCATCCACCCAAAGTCTAATCAGGTCATTCCAGGCTGAACTTATGCTTTCGTACCTTATTTCGGTTTGATCCGATCAACAATTTGGTAGTTATCGTGGCAGAACTGTTTAATTTGCGCGATCGCATTATGAAGTAAATCTGTTGTGGGGCGACACAAAACTTTCCCGGCGGTATCCAGAGACGTCAGTAATGATTTTGATCGAAGTGTCCCTTCGGGAGGGGGCGATTCGATTTGGAAATTGATGAAAAAATTCTATTTAGCCGAGCGTATAGCGAGCATCCTGTATCCATTGTTGAGCGGACAGAAAAAATGACAGGTTAGGTCAGTTTCCCAAGGTGATGAAATGATCCAAAAGGTAGAACAAGGTAGCTAACTGTTGTGATATCTCAAAAATGCAATGCTGGTTCCTTATTGAAATTTTTGTTCCTACTTCAGATATGATGATGAAATTACAAAAACTTGATTGAAAACTTTTACTGCATCTGTGTGTCAGATTTCAACTCTATATTTTCAATTTAGAGCTTGGGCAGACAAACCCAGACCCAATGTGCCAACTGAGGGCTTCCGATCAAAATCATCCACCCAAAGTCTAATCAGATCATTCCAGGCTTAACTTAGGCCTCCGTACCTGATTTCGATTTGATCGGATCAATAATTCGGTAATTATCGTGACAGAACCGCTTAATTTGTACGATCGCATGAGTGGTTTTATATTTTCAGGAGGAAAATTTCCGGGAGAGCGGAGAGAAATTATTGGGAAATGTTCAAGAACCAGTTATCTATTCTCTAAAAAAAACAATTCCAAGAAATCTGTTCACGGAATAAAAAGTTGGAAAATTTGCAGTTTTTCCAGAGAGGAAAACTCGGCGACTGTTGATCCGATTTCGAAAATTTTTTCCTCCAAAAATTAGCTCAATCTTTTCTCCAACTTTTATTCACAGCATGTCTGCACCCAAAATAAATATTTCGTGGGGCCTACCGCATGTAGAAGTTTGCATTGCGTTTTTCTCAAATTCACGGAATGTGCAAATTTCATTTTGAAAAAATTACAGTCGGAAAACCGAAACCGTGTCAACTTTGAAAATAGACCTGCACGACGCTCAATACCCTGATTTCGATTTAATCCGATCAACAATTTGGTAGTTATCGTGGCAGAACCGTTTAATTTGCACGATCGCATTATGAAGTAAATCTGTTGTGGGGCGACACAAAACTTTCCCGGCGGTATCCAGAGACGTCAGTAATGATTTTGATCGAACTGTCCCTTCGGGAGGGAGAGTATTTGATTTGGAAGTTGTTCAAAAAATTCTATTGAGTTAGGCGTTGAGCAAGCATCCTGCTTCCATTGTTGGGCCGACAAAACCATCAGTGACAGGTTACATTTCCAAGGTGATGAAATAATTCAAAAGGTAGAACTAGGTAGCTAACTGTTGTGATATCTCAAGAATGTAATGCCAGACAAGCTCAGACCCAATGTGCCACCTGAGGACTTTCGATCAAAATCATCGACCAATAGTCTAAATTTCTGCTTTGGACATGATGATGAAATTACACAAACTTGATTGAGGGCTTTTACTGCATCTGTGTGTCAAATAACAACCCCATATCTTTAATTTAGAGCTTGGGCAGACCAGCCGAGCAACGGCATTCTGCAACCATGCATTGTTGGCAGAACAGTTCAATCTGCACGATTACATATCAAATGATTGTGAAACTAAAGAAACAAGTGAGTATGCCTTCACGTGCGTGAGTCTCAGTAGCGCATTTACTCAAAAAGGGATATTATGAACGTAAAGAGATTTGGTTGAAGGAGAAACACCATTCCTTGCCCACTTTCTTCATTCGAAACTCATTGTGATATTTTGTTATCAGAATGGGGTACTAATCATGGGCGGGAATGGGCGACTAATCAAAAGTGGCCTATCTCTTCCCATATTTAGTCAGCTATCTATATAGCGGAACAATTAGATCGCTATGTCTTCAGGGTTATGTTATACATTTATCTCTTACTTTGGGGGCGGCGTGTTGGAGCGGCTGAGTTTGGCGAAGAAATTCTTCCACAGTTTGAGTTTGGAGTTTCTGAATGTTTGAGGTAACATTAAAATGTAAATCAGTGGAAATTATTGAAATTTGCACTTTTTTTCTTTTGGGGGTGGAAGTTGGAGGCGGTGCCATATCAAAAGTAGCCTACTCTTTCCCATTTTTAGTTCGCTATCCATATAGCGAAAGAATTAGATCGTTATGTCTTCGGGTTTATGTTTTTCATTCATCTCTCACTTTGAGGGCAGCGTGTGGGGGCGGCAGCATTCGGCAAAGAAAATGTTGCACAGTTTGAGTTGAGAGTTTCTGAATGTAAGGAAGGGAAATATGAAAATCAGTGAAAATTGTGAAAGTTGCATTTTTTTTGGTTTGGAGGCGGCACCTGGAGGCGGCGGCTAATTAAAAGTGGCCTATCTTCTCCCAATTTTAGTCAGCTATCAATATAGTGAAAGAATTAGATCGCTATGTCTTCAGGTTCATGTTTTACATCTATCTCTCACTTTGGGGGCGGCGTGTGGGAGCGGCAGAGTTTGGCAAAGAAATTCTTGCACAGTTTGAGTCAAAAGTTTCTGAATGTTCGAGGTAACATTATCAGCTAAATCAGTGAAAATTGTTGAAAGTCGCACTTTTTTTCTTTTGGGGGCGGAAGCTGGAGGCGGCGCCATATCAAAAGTAGCCTATCCTTTACCATTTTCAGTCAGCTATCCATATAGCGAAAAACTTAGATCGCTATGTCTTCGGGTTCATGTTTTTCATTTATCTCTTACTTTGGGGGCGGCGTGTGGGAGCGGCAGCGTTCGGCTGAGCAAATGTTGCACAATTTGAGTTGGCAGTTTCTAAATGTTTAAGGGAACATCTCAATCAGTAAAATTTATGAAAGTTGCACTTTTTATCGTTTGGGGGCGGAATCTGGGGGCGGCGACTAACCAAAAGTAGCCTATCCTTTCCCATTTTCAGTCAGCTATTTATATACCGAAAGAATCAGATCGCTATGTCTTCGGGTTTATGTTTTACATTTTAAAGTGATTGGGGGCGGTTTTTAGCAGTTTTTTCATGTCGGCGGCGCATATTGAAGACAGAATGATTCTTGGCTTACGTTTATAAGTGGCAACTATGTATTATTCAAAAAATGAAAACACCAGAGCATCAGGTCTGGTAGAAAGTGCAATATTATGTTATTTCAAGTTTATCGGGGGCGGTTTTCTCTATGTTGGCGGCGCAATATGGACATCCAATATAGCCTAGCCCTCCTTTGGGAGTGGCAGCTATATAACAGCGAAAAAATTAGAAAGCTAGGTCGTCTAGTTTGGGAGGAGTTCGAGGAACGGACGGACGGACGGACGGACGGACAAAGCGGTTGCAATGGCGATTTTCATCAAGATGGAAAATGCGCTAAAAATCGACCATGTCCAGCGACCATCCAGGAAAAATAACTTGGATACACACCACATCACAATAAAGCACTGCGGTTCAAGGTTCAATAAGGCGCTGTAGAACCTCATCCATCAGAACATTAAGTTCCATAGAGAGAAGGTTGTTTTTCAACCAAAATAATTCAGAAGATTGGACGAAAAATGGTTGGAGAATACCCAAGAACCAATTACCGATTGTTCAAAAAATATTTGGTGGAAATCGGTTCACGGGTAGAATACCTGGGCGGGAGTTCTTATTATTTGCACTTCAGGGCCCCAAACGACATGTGGAGTGAGGCTTCGAGCCCTTAAAAAGGGCAGGTCCGGAATACACCTGACAGCACAATAGTTCTGAAGACTGAAAAGACGAGAGGGGGGCTCATTGGGACTCCAACAGACACTCGTAGACACCAGGGAGCCATAGGTCTTCAACCAACCCAAGAAAACACAATGGCGTCGCTTGGCCTGAAACGGCAAAATCTGATCGTCACAAGTTAGTGTGGGCCCCATCGGGGCTTTGAACGGCAGTAAGAAAACATGGGGCCCTGGTACCGAATCATACAAGGGAACTGGACACATTAGAGATTGAACGTAGGTATAGGTACGCCAAAACGGGATGAGCATACTGGAGTTGCTAAAGCTACAGAAAACACAAGGGGGTTCACGGAGCCCCCCAAAACGATACTTGAAGACACAAAGGATTGCAGCGCACTGTTGTCTTAAACGATAAAAGAAAACACCGAGATCTGCCTGCATCCATAATCATTCTGTCACTTTGACATAGATACCAGGGATCACGATGGATACGTCAATGTAACAGAAACGTACCGCTTAGGTTGCTAAGAAAATTGAATAGGCCAAAAGTCGAGAAACAGGCAAGCCCGGCTGAATTCGGCCAGGCCAAACTTTGAAAATTCATAGCGCTCGGCTGGTGAATGATGGGAAACTCCAACTTCAGCATTAGCTTGATTCCTTGGTAAGGTTGCTTCCTGCCGAGTTTGGTTCAAATCTGTCGTATAGATTTTGAATAATTAAATGGCAAAGTTTCAGAATTTGACATTTTTTATAATTTGACAGATAACAGATATGGAAATATTTTCAACTGTTCTGAATACAGTTTTTCAAGGGCTTTTAAATGACATATCGCAAGTTAAGTTCCGTGAGATGTAGCTTTTGTCATTTTCTGATAGTGACACTTCTGTTTGACAGATGACAGCCAAAAACTAATCCGGTCATTCCAGGGTGAAACCACGTCTGCATACGCAATTTCAACTCGATCTGATCAACGTTTCGGCAGTTATCGTGGAAGATTACAGACTCACGGACAGACATCATTTTGGAAATTGTCTCAATCGTCTTGAAAAACCTCGAAATGGATATATCCGGCGTAATCCCAAAACTTTTTTTCTGCACGATTACAATACTTTCCCTCCGAGTTCGTGGGGGGCCGGGAAAGTAAAAGCAGAGAAAAGTCGAAAAGTCGACAAAGAAAAAATAGCGGTGAAAAAAAGGTAGTGCCGTGTTAAGTACCAGGCTGCACCTTTGCACCAGCTCTTTTTCTCCTATCAGTGGGCCTTTTTTCCGCCTCGACTCTTCTTTGAGCATTAGCACTTTTCCCCTTTCAGTACATTTCTTTGAGGGAGGTTATGTACGATAACTGTCAAGAGTGTCAATATGGGTGCATGGAACACGTCGCCCTCTACAATCCGTTTTGCCTATAGTTCCCCATTGACGAAATTCAGTGCCTCCTTGCTCCTTTTTGTCTATCTCTAGGGGTTATCAATATATTCGTTTTCATTTGGGAGTTCTCTTTTTTGACGTCAAAACATACCTGTTGAGTAATTTTGTCCGTAACCACGTACGCTCAATATTTTTTTTTTAAATTGAAGAAAAACAATTTTTTTACTTCAATCTGCCTACGAAAAATGCAAATTTACCATCAAATATTTTTTCAACGATATATTGTAGGGCTGGTAGTGACAGCCAAAACAGTTGCCCAAAGTGTTCTATTTTCAGTTGCACAAAGTAGAAATTTGTGACACTGTTTTTCGCAAAAACAGTGCTACAAAGTAGTCAGTATAACCGAAATAGACAAAATATTTTTTTCAAGTGCGACGAAAGACCGAAGTGAAAAAAAACAATGCTGTCAATATTCACAATAGAGTTGTATGCCTCGATCCTTTATGATAGGATACAGTGATAATTAACAGTGATTTATTTGGTAGAAAATTCTTGCACCCAAAACTTTTAAAGGCTCCTGCAGCCCCCCTAAGGGATGATTTTTTTGGTGCTTCGGATGGATCGACTTCAAGATCCCTGAAGAGCAATCCTGCCGAAGGAAATTGCTTGTTCATCAAATGCCGTATTCTTCAAAATATTAGAGTATACACTAATAATAGCAAATTCTACTTAAATCCAGTTTTATTAGGTACTGATGTTATTAATAAACAATGTTTTTTTTTCTCGAAGAACCGTCGACTGAGTTCATATTCATAAGATGAAAGAAGTATGTATCTGTTACCACTGACGGAACAAGTGACTTTTCAAATGAAAAGTACACACTAGAAGGTGGTAGTTTTCTTCAGAAATGGAAGCTGTAGGCACAGTGTTTCGCAGTATTATTTCAGCTCTACAGACATACCACACTGTGTCTACATTGGCCCCGAGGAAGACCACGCATGACGGAAATCATTCCGGAAATGGTCTTAATCGTCATAGGGGACCTCAAAACGGATATATCCGTCGAAATCTTGCAAAAAATTTCTAGCGCGTTCACAATACTTCCCCTTCTCGTTGAGTGGTGGGTCGGGGAAGTAAAAGAAGATAACAAACTGTGTATACAGCTTCTATTTCTGAAGAAAATTACCACTTCCTAGAATGTACTTTACATCTGAGAAGTCACTTGTTCTGTCAGTGGGAACAGTTTCACACTTCTTTCATCTTATTCACTGCTGATCATTACTGATGGGTTTTTGAGTGAAGATTTTCAAAGATGGGTTATTAAAGGAATATTCATTTCTCGTGAGGTAACAGCGTACGTGGAATCAGTCGAAGGTAAACGGTAAATATGTTACTCTAACAAACATTCCTCAACGGTTTCGATTTACAGAATAGCCATTCACGTTCCGCAACAAAAAATGTTTACGAACGGGCATGTTATGCGATACAGAATAGGCCGGTTAGATGATGGAGCTCAAAGTGAAGCTTAATTATAATTGACGATTTTTACAATAAGATGATCTGCAAAGAGATTTTTAAGGTTTTCCTGGAACATTCCCCAAAACACAATTTTCAATTTCCTGTATCCTGCATATTATTTTGAATCTTTCTCTCTAATTCCATAACTTCCCCTCCGAAGGAACGTTTTCAAGAAAATTTTCCATAGATTCCTGGATACTAGTCGGGAAAGTTTTCTGTCGTCACCAACAGATTTTTTTTTAATCATTTGTCATTCAAAATTATAAATTGTGACTTTTGGGCGCAGTTTCTTAGGTTTTATTTTATAATTGATGCCGAGCAAGGTGGACAACCCCCGAAGAAGCTTGCATAATATGGAAGTATTTCAGGCAAGATCTGGAAAACATGAGACTGCCTACAATCAAGATGTGTCGCTAGAGAGTTGTAAAAGAACTGCTATGTTTTGCTTATGTCAACAATGAAATAATGAAAACAAAGAAGCCAAGGCGGCACCATGTTCACGAAAATTTTCGCATCATAAGCTGAATTTGCCTGGTAAGACTTACTACTTAAGACTTCACTTACTATTTATTTTCTCAAAAACAGGGAGTTCTTATCATCACAAACGAATGCACATTGCACATTGCCTTTCATAACAGTGTAGTATCAGTATATAATTATTTAATAAACAAATAAATAATGCCTTCCTACATCATCGTAGGTTGCCAAAATGACCAAGGATATGGTTTCTTGATCCATGGAGGAATAGATGAAATTATGATTGAAAATTGAACAAGCGAATACGCCTCATGGGCATGAGGCTCAGTAGCGCACTTCCTTTTTGGAGGATTAGTGAACGCAAGATGTTGAGTGATTAGGGATCTACCGTCTTGGGCAAAAAATTCCAATATGGCGGCCAAAATATCGACAGAATCATGAAATTCGGCTTGAAAATCAAAATGATCGTACTAGACAAGGGTAAGTTCCAAGTTTCATGAAAATCGTTCCACTAACAAGAGATTTCAATATGGCGGACTAGATGGCGGCAGAATTATGAAATTCAGCTTGAAAATAGGAATGATCATACGAGACAAGCGTAACTCTCAAGTTTCATGAAAATCCTTCCACTTATAAGAAATTTCAATATGGCGGCCAAGATGGTGGGGCAATCATGAAATTTCATGAAAATCATGAAAAAAGTTCCAAGACTCTTGTTTCAATTCTCGAGAAGGAGTACAGCGTCTTAATTTCTGCACGGACACAGACGGACAGACAGACAGACAGACAGACAGACAGACAAACCGGCCACATAAGCGTCATTCTGTTACTTATATAAAAAAATGTTCTCCGACTGATTTCGACCTCCTGAACACCAATATCGGGTTCACCTTTGAATTGGAACATTTCTTTTTTATCGAAAAACCGAAAAAATGGTAGCCTGTCACATGATTTTTAGTGATACCTACCTACTTTTTTTTTTGTTATTGAGCGAACATGTTTCGTAATTTGAGTGCCATTATCCTTCAGGTACCTAGTATTGGCTATTTCAAAATGTTCAATTACTATTTCGGCACGTCTGATTTTAAATTTGTAGGGCGTGTAATATGCGCCGAGCCGTGGCTTTGCGGTCGTTTTCAAAAATTGATAACAATTGACCCGACGGTCGGATCGAAGTGGAGTTTTTGTCAAAAGAAAGTTCAAATTGTTCTCTAAATATAATGCCGTACATGCAGTGATGTATTTCATTAAGAAATTGTAGTTGCCTGCATATCGCAACTTTCTACATCTTACCGCGAATGCCAGCACTTGATCGGCGAAGCCGCCCTACACCAAAATATTATTTTTGTAATTGTTCATGATTATTTCGGCAAAATTTTTCTTGATTCGCGTACCAAGGCCATGAGCTACCCATTCGAGTTGAAATATTTTCTGTATTGAATTTAGTTTTGTTCGAAGGAAAGGATATCAAGCACCAGCAAGCAATGAATAAATCATTTGCGGCCGAGCCGTAGTTTCGGAGTCATTTTCAAAAATTAATAACTATTGGCCTGCACCTCGCACCGATGTGAAATTTTCATTAAAATGAAGTTCAAATCATCCTCTAAATATAACTCCGCATATGTATTATGGTAAAATGATAAGATCGGGTACTTCCTCGCATGTGATAACTTTCGAGATCAGGCCGGCTTCTGAAATGCAGCATTCAACGGCGATGCGGCGTCACACTAAATTGTTATTATTGTCATTGTTTATTATTATTTGGTCAAGATTTTTCTTGGTTCGGGATACAAGGTCATGAGCTACCCAATGGAGTAAAATTTTTTCGCAAAAACCTTTTCGTCTAGGACTAGATGCTGTGACGGACGGACGGACGGACGGACGGACGGACGGACGAACAAAGCGAGGACAAAAGCGCCTTCCCGTTTGGAGAAGTGCGCTAAAAACGGTCCTTTTTCCTCTCAACTCTATTTATTGCGACCGGTTTCGCCGGATTATTTTTCCAGCATCATCAGGCGGACTAAACTATAACAAATATTACAACAATAAGACAATCCTACCCACATGTAAGTTTAAGCTAATGTTTTGTAAATATAGTGTTGTCTTATTGTTGTAATATTTGTTATAGTTTAATCCGCCTGATGATGCTGGAAAAAAAATCCGGCGAAACCGGTCGCAATAAATAAGAGTCAAGAGGAAAAGGACCATTTTTAGCGCACTTCTCCAAACGGGAAGGCGGTTTTGTCCTCGCTTTGTCCGTCCGTCCGTCCGTCAGTCCGTTCGTCCGTCCGTCACAGCATCCAGTCCTAGACGGAAAGGTTTTTGCGAAAAATGTTCACTCCAATGGGTGGCTCATGACCTTGTATCCCGAACCAAGAAAAATCTCGACGGAATAATGATAAACAATTACAATAATAACAAATTAGTGTGACGCAGCATCGCCGTTGAATGCTGCATTTCAGAAGCCGGCCTGATCTCGAAAGTTATCACATGCGATCAAGTACCCGTTCTTATCATTTTACAATAATACATATGGGGAGTTATATTTAGAGGAGAATTTGAACTTAATTTTAATGAAAATCCCACATCGGTGCGAGGTACCAGTCAATAGTTATAAATTTTTGAAAATGACTCCGAAGCTACGGCTCGGCCGCAAAAGATTATTCGTTGCTTGCTGGTGCTTGATATCCTTTTCTCCGAATAAAACGGAATCCAATACAGAAAATATTTCAACTTGAATGGGTAGCTCATGGCCTTGGTACGCGAACCAAGAGAAATCTTTCCGAAATAATCATAACTAATTACAATAATACCATTTTGGTGTAAGGCGGCTTCGCCGATTAAGTGCTGGAATTCGCAGTTAGATGTTGAAAGTTACGATATGCGGGTAACTACATGTTTTTATAAAAATACATTACTACATGTACTGGAATATATTTAGAGGACAATTTGAACTTTCTTTTGACAAAAACTCCACTTCGATACGACCTTCGGGTCAATTGTTATGAATTTTTGAAAACGACCGCAAAACTACGGCTCGGCGCATATACGCGTCCCTACAAATTTAAAAACAGACGTGCCATTAACACTATTCAACATTTTGAACTAGGCATTACTAGGTACCTGAAAGATAATGGCACTCAAACTATGGAACATATTCGCCCAATAACAAAACAAGTGAGTATGTCTTCACGTGCGTGAGTCTGAGTAGCGCATTTTCTTAAAGAGGCATATTATGAACGTAAAGAAATTTGGTTGAAGGAGAAACATCATTCTTAGCCCACTCTCTTTAGTCAAAACTCATTGTGATTTTTTGTTATCAGAATGGGGTACTTGTCAATGAGACAGATTTGAATGAAAATTCTTTCAATCATCAATATTTTTATGTTTGGAGGCGGAAGCTGGGAGCAGCCCCTAATCAACAGTAGCCTATTCTTTTCCATTTCTAGTCGACTATCCATATAGCGAAAGAATTAGATCGTTATGTCTTCGGGTTAATGTTTTTCATTCATCTCTTACTTTGAGGGCAGCGTGTGGGCGGCAGCATTCGGGAAAGTAACTGTTGCACAGTTTGAGTTGGGGGTTTCCAAAGGTGTAAGGAAGTATGACAAATCAGTGAAAATTATGAAAGTTGCATTTTTTTTGTTTGGGGGCGAGAGTTGGAGGCAGCGACTAATCAAAAGTGACCTATTTCTTCCCATTTTCAGTCATCTATACATATAACGAAAGAATTAGATCGTTAATCTTCAGGTTTATGTTTTACATATCTATTACTTTGGAGGCGGCGTGTGGGAGTGGCAGCGTTTGGCTAAGCAAATGTTGCACAATTTGAGTTGGCAGTTTCTAAATGTTCGAGAGAACATCTCAATCAGTAAAATTGTGAAAGTTGTACTATTTCTCGTTTGGGGGCGGAATCTGGGGGCGGCGACTAACCAAAAGTAGCCTATCCTTCTCCATTTTCAGTCGGCTGTTCATATATCGAAAGAATTAGATCGATATGTCTTCGGGTTTATGTTTTTCATTTTAAAGTGATTGGGGGCGGTTTTTAGCAATTTTTCCATATCGGCGGCGCATATTGGAGGCGGAATGTTTCTGGGCTTACGTTTCAAGTGGCAACTATGTATTATTCATAAAATGAGAGCACCAGAGCAGTAGATCCGGGAGAAATTGCAATATCATCTTATTTCAACATTGTCGGGGGCGGTTTTCTCTATGTTGGCGGCGCAATATAGACATTCAATATAGCCTAGCCCTCCTTTGGGAGTGGCAGCTATGTAACAGTGAAAAAATTAGAAAGCTAGGGCGTCTAGTTTGGGAGGAGTTCGAGGAACGGACGGACGGACGGACAAAGCGGTTGCAATAGCGATTTCCATCAAGATGGAAAATGCGCTAAAAAAGTAGGTAGGTATCACTAAAAATCATGTGACAGACTACCATTTTTTCGGTTTTTCGATAAAAAAGAATTGGTCCGATTCAAAAATAAACCCGATATTCGTGTTCAGGAGGTCGAAATCAGTAGGAGAACATTCATTTATAAGTAACAGAATGACGTTTATGTGGCCGGTTCGTCTGTATGTCTGTCTGTCTGTCTGTCCGTGTAGAAACTAGGATGATGTACTCCTTCTCGAGAATTGAAGCAAGAGCCTTGGAACTTTTTCCGATGGATAGCTGATGTCCCCCAAGGGTGGCCAATGGGCACTATTTTTGTTATCCATACATCGTTATCATTATTATCAAAAAACAGAGATCTCCTGTGCACTTCGAAGAAGTTGAACTTCTCTTCGGGAAATAAAGCTACAGCCCTAAAAAATTGAACTTTATCCGATGGATAGCTTAGGTCCTCAAGGACCAAATAGGCAGATTGGCTTTCATAATTACGCCGCCATCTTGGCTGCCATATTGAAATCTCTTATTAGTGGAACGATTGTCATGAACCAGAAACTTATCCTTGTCTAGTACGATCATTTTTATTTTCAAGCTGAATTTCATGATTCTGCCGCCATCTTGGCTGCCATATTGAAATTTCTTATTAGTGTAACAATTTTCATGAAACTTGGAACTGACCTTTGTCTGGTATGATCATTTTTATTTTCAAGCCAAATTTCATGATTTCGCCACCATCTTCGCCGCCATATTGAAAACTCGTATAAGTGGAAGGATTTTCATGAAACTTGAAAGTTACCCTTGTCTCGGATGATCATTCTTATTTTCAAGCTAAGTTTCATGATTTCGCCGCCATCTTGGCCGCCATATTGAAATCTCTTATTAGTGGAACGATTTTCATGAAACTTGAAACTTACCCTTGTCTAGCTAGTACGATCATTCTGATTTTCAAGCCGAATTTCATTATTCTGCCGAAATTTTGGCCGCCATATTGAAATTGTTTGCCCAAATAAAAAAGGAAGTGCGCTACTGAACCTCATGCCCATGAGGCATATTCGCTTGTTTAATTTTCAATCATACAGGATACTATCATAAACAGGTATAAAACTAAGGTATAAAATTGGGTTTTTAACAATATCAGTGTAAATATATAAACTTAACACATATAAACTAAGAGTATGGAGAATACATATGATGACGGAAATTTTTTATCGAACCCTTCAAAGCCATCAAGTCAATCACATCAATTTTGTCAATATCATAGTGTTCCTTGAGATATTTTGTTGTTGGCTCATAAATCGCACATTTTTCCTTGTGGACTTCTTTTGGCTGAGTCTTTTTGACTTCAAACCGCACAGTTGGATCCAAAACATACCCTTTTCTTTCCTTCCGATCTATCGCAATGATGTCTATCCGTCTGATACTTCCATTGTCCGCATAACAAGTCATTTCTTCATATGTTTCAAATCCAACTTTTTTTGAGCTCTTGTGCGAGGAATGATCTGATCTCATGATGCCGTTGATTTCTGAGAACTTAATTGTAGGGCAAGTACCAAGGATATGTGGTAGGGTTTCATATCGCTGTACTAGAATGATAGTAAGACAACTTAAAAAACATAGTTTCGAGTAATCGCAACTTGAAGATTTCAGAAGAACAAAAAACAATCTTCTTCTCAAAATTTCAGTGATTTTTTTAATTTCCGGTTGTATCATATCGCCTCTGATAGACCTGTGAGGAATTCATTATGAAATAACGTTTGCTTAATGAGAAAAAAAATAAAAAAGTGAACATATCCTTGTATATCGCTAGAAATAATAGTTCTGTTGGAAGTTGTCCGCTTTTTTATGCAAGTTATCCTTCTATTCGTCAGGAATTCGTAGAGTGATTTCGAATTTATCCCTCTTTTTTTTCAAGTTGTCTGAGTATTGCACAGGAAGCATAGCCTGGTTTAACATATTTTTCATAGTTATCTTCAAGTATTGTATAACATGGAATAAGCCTATTAGTTTTTGGCTGTCATCTGACAAATAGAAGTGTCACTATCAGAAACTGAAAATTCATTTGAAAGTCCTTGAAAAACTGTATTCAGAACAGTAGATGTTTCGCTAACTCTCATCTGTCAAATACTGAAAAATATCAAAGTTCATAACTTTGTCATTCAATTATTCAAGATCTTTTATCAAACGTTTTATCCTGTGAACCGATTTATACGATTTCTTTAACTTTCAGCAGTCTTGGCCATAGCTATAACCAATGTACGTCTGCCTCTGCATCTATCCATCGTTTTGCCCAACACAAACTGAGCTGTGGATAACGACATCATGGCAATGTACATCGGAGATAAGTTAAAATTATTAAGTCATTTCAAACAATTCACGGCACATTTCTGGTCAAATAGTGGGACAACTTAGAGAAAAGTAAGATATTTTACAAACGCATGAGGGTATGTTTTGTGCAATAGTGAGTTAAAATAGAATAGAATAGAATAGTTTATTGCTCTACAAACATTTGTTTTTAGCAAAAAGTTCAATATTTTGACAGAGCTTAAGTATACGTTCATCTTATTAAAGTAGGTACAAAATAATAGTATGAAAAAAAAGACATAATAAACAAAAAATATAAACAGATATTCCCAAAATTGCTCGTCATCAGAAATACAACAAAAAAATGAAAATTAAATACCAAGCAAAGTACAGTTTCTATATGATAAAACAAGCGCAGATTGCAAAATTCCCCATTGAAAAGTAGTGATCTTGCTTGTGACGGAATAGGCGAGGAAAGTAAGACTGTTATTCATTCGAAAAGCACAAACGATCTCAGTGTTATGGCGTTGACAGTATATTTGTATAGGGTTGTAACCACGGTTCTGCTAGTGCTCAGCAAAATTTCATCCAGGTGCAACGGTAGGCCCCTGAGACTGTGTCTGAATTCTCGGTACAGTG
Source organism: Anaspis maculata (assembly GCA_949128115.1). Taxonomy (NCBI): domain Eukaryota; kingdom Metazoa; phylum Arthropoda; class Insecta; order Coleoptera; family Scraptiidae; genus Anaspis; species Anaspis maculata. The sequence goes on from OX421968.1 coordinate 35,494,369, forward strand.
GGCACTCGAAGATGATGTGTTCGAGACAGTGCTGCCAACTTGGGGAATTTTCCCCCAAATCTGGGGGGATATATACCTTTTGGGGATTTGGGGGAAATTTCAGAAATCTCAACAGAATCTGGGGATTTTTAGGATTTTTAAACAATCAGTTTAAAATATAGGTTTTCACTGTTAATCAAGGGAATACAATAAATAATATTTTTTTACTAAACAATAATTCACACAGAAGCAGTCGTCTCCGGATCCAGACATGCAGAAATAAGTTGTTTTCAACTATGCATTTGAATTTGCCGCTATATGTTGGTTATTTTTCTGTTTGATAAGTTGATTCAACTATCTGTCATTGATAAGTGTCAGTCTTGCGCACCGACCACCAAACCAAGTTCCGTTTGCTCCGAGTTCGGAATTTGAATGATTTATCTGGATAAAGGTGTAATTAATAATAATGTAGGTTGAAATTTATGTTTGTATAATTTTGGCTTTACCTACTCGTTTTGCATGAAAAAATATTTTCACTTGCTTCTGTCGTTATTCAGGGCCTCGTCTTCCGATTTCGACACGGACGACGACCAGGAGCACCCTAAACTCTAAATCTAAAAGATGTTCCACTCCGATTAAAAAGCGCAAGATCCGTGGGGAGGCCCCTAAACAAACAAACTACCAACAAAAATTTCGCCTTGAGTGGAAGGACGATCCAGCACTGAAAGGTTGGTTGGAAGCAGTTCCAAAAGATCCCAACAAGGCCAAGTGCTTGGCATGCAATGTTATACTGCACTGCAAAAAAAGTGAATTAATAAAACATACACACACACTTAAGCATTCAAGAAATGCTCAGAAGAACAAATGCAGTCAGAACATTGCAGATCTGTTTATGAGTAACCAGCCGTCCGCTGAAGAACTGAAATTTCACCAAAACGTGGCCAAAGCTGAAATAAAATTGTCATGTTTCTATGCCGGTAAGTGATTGTAAAATCTCTAGAACTGTTTTTGTTATATTGATGATGGTAATTCTTACAGAACACAATATAGCATTTGCAACTATTGATCATTTGCTGCCGCTGCTAAAAGAAATTGCACCCGACTCGAAGATCATAAGAAGCATGCAGCTCGGCCGGACGAAATGCACAAATGTTGTTAAAAATGTAATCGGACAAAAAGAAGAGGACAACTTAGCGGAAGTTTTGGGGCAATGTCTGTTTAGCGTTTTAGTGGATGAAAGCACAGACATATCATCAAAAAAATTGTTTGCTGTTGTCGTGAGGTACTTCAGTGTCGCAGAAAAAAAAATTAAGAACAATCTGCTGCAGTTAATTCAAGTTGACGCGAAGGATTGCTCGGCTGAAAAACTCTTTGCAGAGTTCCAGCAGTGTCTGCAGAAAAAAAAAATACCTATTAAAAATGTTGTAGGTTTGGGTAGTGACAATGCCAGTGTTATGGTTGGCAAAAATAATTCTTTTCAATCACGACTCGCCCAACACACGGATTTTTTAATCGTGATTCCTTGCACGTGCCATTCAGCTGCCTTAGCAGCAAGCAAGGCTTGTGAAAATCTACCGAGAACTCCCGAGGAGTTCTTGAGGTCATTGGCAAGTTATTTCAGTACTTCAGCAAAGAGAGTGGCTGAGCTTGATGAAATGCAAATCTTCTTCAATGATGAAAGCGTGAAAATTTTGAAACTGAGTGGAGCTCGGTGGTTAAGCTTTCATCAGTGCGTTTGCAGAGTTCTACAAGTGTGGTCAGTGTTACTGAATTATTTCACTCTTGCAGTTTTTGAGGACAAGTCTAAACAATCAGAGTTCTTACTGGAGCAGCTCAAAAATAAGGTCACAGAAGCATACCTCTTTTTTTTGAAATTCTCATTAAATTACTTCAATTTGTTTAACGTGCTATTTCAGTCAAAAAAACTACTAATTCATGACCTATCTAGGGAATGCAAAAGGTTGCTAAAACAAATTGCAGTGAATTTCATAAAAAATCATTCAATCAACAGCGACAATTTTTTCAAAATTAATTTTTCTGATCCAAAAAACTTTCTACCTCTGGAAAATATAAATTTTGGCTTTGAGTGCGGCAATATTTTGAAGAATTTACCTGTGGCAATTTCTGAAGACATAAGAAAGAAATGTTTGCAATTTTACATCGTGGCATGTGATGAACTTAAAAAAAGAATGCCCGTGAATTCAGATCTCTTTGATGCTCTTTGTTTTATTAGACCGGATGTAGCGTTACATCTTGCCAGGCCTATGCCTGTTGTAGATTTTAATTGCGTTTGCAAGAATTTGTCAAATATTGCCAGTGAAGATACTATCTTTCAAGAGTGGAATAAAATCAATATTTATTTTGATGACGTTGAAAAGGAGCAGTTAAAAGCTCAGTCACCAGAAGAATTTTGGTCGCATTTAAGTGGGATGAAGGAATTTGATGAAACGTTTACCTTCGGGAAGATTTCGAAATTAGCTCTATGTGCCATGAGTTTGCCGCATTCCAATGCAGAAACGGAAAGGGTATTTTCTGTTGTAAACGATGTTAAAACAAGAAAGAGGAACTGCTTGGGTGAAGTCGCTCTGAATGCTATTGCTGTTACAAGACACAGCTTAAAAGACCGTAATGTTAACTGCGTAAACTTTTCTGTGACACCTGATCATTTTGATTTAATGAAGAAAGAAAATTTGTACGGTTAGATGTTTGGTGATTATTATTATAAAGATATATCTACTATATCGTACCCCCGCGAGAACAGTGACACTAGTAGCACTCAAAAGAAAAATCCTTGTGTTTTGACTGCAATATTGATGGGAATCTCCAGCTTTTATCTGTAAAATGTTGTACGAAAAATTGTCTTTTCAAAAAAAGGATACAGGTAGCTGATTTCCAATTTATAGATAAAAGATCTGTACATCTACATCAGTTTTCATCACTCATCAAGCGCAAAGCCGTGATTTTTTTACCTAATTGTGTCAGTGTTCTCGCGGAGCGCGATATTACACATGTTATTTTTTGTATTGTTATTTGTGGTTGCATTTTGAATTTCGATATTTTCAAAGACAATGGCGTTGCAAGCCTTTGAAAATACATTGTTGTGTGCAATAAAATATAATATATAAGTATATATTTCATATATTTCAAGGGTATACACCTATGTAAACACTTTGTACCTAAAGTGTTTGAATATGAATACCTTCAAAAATAATTGTGATATATTATGTGTTGTGCTGTGCAAAAAAATACTAGGTAAGTAAGGTGTATTAATCTTGAAAATCGAACAATTAAAACATAATTGCATATTTTTTAGATTTTGCAATTTTTTTTTAATTTCGCATTTTTTTTTTTTTTAATTTTGCAATTTTTTTTAAATTTTGCAATTTTTTTTCAATTTTGCAACTTAGGTCTAAATTCACTTAATTTCCCCCCAGAATCCCCCAGATTTTGAAAAAATTTCGCCTGCGGCGCGCTTTTTGAAGTTTGGGGTATTCTAGAGGAATATGTCAAGAGAACTTGGGGATTAAAATTGTTAGGCAGTTGGCAGCACTGGTTCGAGAGTTTCGCATGAGTTGAGGTTGCACATTGTGCAGATGTTATTGCAATTGATTTTGTAAGAGATACCCTTGATATATAATGTAAAGAAATGGTCGTTTGTTGTTCTAAGTTGTAAGAGGTGAGGTGACCTGGCTGAGTGACGACATACTTTAATAATTTTCTTTTAAAATAATTTTCGTTCCTTTTACTCAATTGTATGTGGCTATATCTAGAGTTTAACGTGGAGAGATGTCCTGAAAGATTTGTAATTTTGATGTATTGACCACTGTTTCTGTGTATCTGATACTTTGTATTTATTAATGATTCTATGCGAATTTTCACTGCATAATGTTTAGTATATTGACGATAGCCATGATTTGTAAAATTCCAAGGCAAGAAATAAATGAAATGAAATGAAATGAAATGAAAGAAAAATCTTTTTAGGTATAGTGGGATATCTTTGTTGTGCAAATCATAGGTTTTGGTGATGCTATTCAAGTACTTGTATTTTGTGTTGTTAATAGAGAGTAGAATTCTGTTCCAGTCCGAATCAAAGTTTCCCTTTTTTAACAGTCTCTAGAATTTTGGAGGTGTGCTCCTTACTGTTTAAGGAGAAATCACCATATTCAAAATGTATACCGTAGGAAAGGAGAATATTCGAGAAAAGTGTATACCAGTTATAGCAGTGATTTTGATTGTGTGTATTAGTGTTATGTAGCTGTAAAAGTCTATTGAGAGCTCTGTTTGGTAACCGGTTTGTTGACATGGTGCATATTTTTTTAAGGTAAGATAGTGTCTCTTTGATTAACATACATTCCATTTTGTTGATGCTTAATTCTATACGAACAATGTATCCGGCTGTGTTTCTGTTCAGATAAAAAAGTTTCTTGAGAAAGTTGAGTTGGATTTTTTCTAATTCTGCTACACATTTCGGTCCCCACACACAGACACAGTAAGACCCCATCGATACAATCACGCTATGATACAGTTTCATTATGCTGTCCCAGTTAGTGATTTTATTTTTACTGATTATACCCCTTACTACACCATTCGCGATGTTACATTTACTAACTACACTCCTGCAGTGTTCTGTGAAAAAACCATTGTATGAGAACGTCAATCCCAAGTACTTGTATTTATTTACAACCTCTATGTCGCTGTCATTAAAGTAGAAATGATCATTTTTAGTTCTAGTCCCCCGTCTGAACACGACTACCATTGATTTTTCTGCATTTATATTTAGTTTCACCTTCTCGCAGTATGCTGCAATTATATTAATACTTTTCTGCAATGAAGCAGGTGAGTCAGCAAAAATGACTATATCGTCTGCATACTGTAAAGTAAGAACATCTGGCCCTCCGTCTGAAGAAACCCCCCTTGCTCCCTTGCGTAATAGATTCCGCTCCAAATCACTCAAGAAAAAGGAAAAGAGAGTAGGACTCGGGCAGTCTCCTTGGAGAACTCCCTTTGTAACTTTGACAGTGTTAATACCCGTTCTAGAGTCATTCTGGAGAACTATTCTCGCATTTTCGTATAAGTTTTCTATTATTCTTATAAACTTAGAGCTTACTCCGTTCTTGTGCAACCGGTACCAAAGAATCTCGTGGTTAACTGAATCAAAGGCTTTTCGAAAGTCGATGAAGAAAGCGTATATCTTTCTACCACGCAGTCGTAAGTTGTTGGCTATTATTGTGTTTAAAGTGAATATGTTGTCTTGGCAGGACCTATTTTTTCTAAAGCCATTCTGACTCTCAGGGAGTATGCCGGCACTTTCAGCGTAAGTCATTATACGGTTGTTCAAGATGTTCGTGAAAATTTTTGCGATACTGTTTATAAGTGCAATCGGTCTATAATTCTGCAATTGGTTGGGGTAGTTAAAATTAAATATCTGAAGACTTTTATTGAATCAGTTGGTTTTCTGGTATAAGAGTGAGATATCTTTCACAGTCAAATACTGAGATAACATGAAAAACAAGGACAACTTGAAATTTTCAAATCAGATTTGTTGTAAAATTGGGACATGTTGAAATGTCTTCGTATTATACCAGGAGGCAAGATCAAATTTGATCTATTTCTCAGTAGAAGAAATAGAACATAGTGAGATGTTTGAGTATTAGACAAGAATTGTTTGGAAAACAGATAATTATAACAGTGAGATATTAATTTTTTATGTACTTCCATGATGATTCTGAGTAATTCGATTTTTTTTACCAGGTAGAGAATAGCTTGAAGCTATAGATTTTGAATTAATCCGAAAATCAGAAATTTGATGTTATCTTACTATCATTCTAGCACAGCGATATGCTACGGTCTCAGTGCAAACACTGCAGTGTAGACACCGGCTACCATCCTTCGACCTTCCGGGAGTTATTTTGCTATTACTATAGCATTGCCAATGAGAATGGCAAGGCTATAGTAAAACAAAAATGGTCTACGATCCGTAGATCCTAGACCACGCGACTATCCATGTCTCAATACACCGCGCGACTAACCGAGGGGTTGAGGTATGTTTAGCAAGGAGGCTTCATTAGATACATTTTGTATTTTATCAATAAGTAAAACGGTGTTCCACAAGTTTAAGATTATAATAAAAAATTTCGTCGTTTTGTGGTAGTTTAGAGAGTGTGTCGGTGAAATTTATGTCTGATACGATATTGGATGTCGCTGGTAGTAAGCTTGAAAGGTGTGTAATATTAGATTTGAAAGACATTTTTATGGTAAGCAAGCATCGTCATCGTGACTAAAATTGTTGGCTACTGAACGTCAATATTTGAGGAAATTCCAAAGGAAATTCCATCCCTGACGGGATAAACATGCCATTATCCAAAGTAGTTGGAGCCGTGTGCGAGAAACAGGCCTCGTCGTGTTCCCTTATCTGGTTCCCGCAGAATCCCTCGCGTTGTACGTAATAAGCCTAATCACTTATAAGACTGTTAAATCCGCGATTACTTAATCAGAATTAATCAAACGAACTGAACAGGCGCGAAACATGGAAGCAGAGTAAGCAATGCCACTTCTGCACCGGGCTGTGGGAGAACGTACGCTGAACTATATCTATGTTAATCTCAATATCCCAAATAGATCGATCTAAATTCAAATTGACCAATCACCGCGACTTTGGCTATTTAATTGCATAAAGGTTCGTGGAGCAATCTGTTTAATGCCTATGTCATTTCAAAGCCGTCTGCATTCAAGCATTGTGCTGCAAAATAATGACATCCTGTTCTTGCAGTCTCATGTTTCATCGTTCCGTTTCCCTTATATTCGCCTACTTACGGTAAAAGATGGACCAGGTGGGTAGGCGGCCACCTTCCTTCATACACCCCATCCGCTTGCTGGGTTCAGGTCTGGCAGACAATTTTTAATTTTTTACTTTGGTAAGAAGTAATAAGTACTGAAGAAATAATTTCCGACTTCTGGGCATCCAGAGGGCAGGATTTTGCTTTTTGTGCGTCGTCGTCAGTGCGCCAATATCTTCGGCGTAGACGGCCACCGTTTTCCAGTGTCTGGTCCCGGAACATCGGCTACTCGTAAGCCCATATCATCCAAAAGGTACGTCCTCGGGTACGTCTCTTAGGATCCATGGCCTGTTGATGTTCTTTTTTTTTACTTTGTTATTTTGATGAAGAAATTCAAGCTAGTAGAATCCAACTTCTCGACACAAAAAAATAAATAAAATTTCGTTCTGTATACTGACCACCAAATATCGCATCAACTAGACAAGACTGGATTACCTTCTCCGCAACGCTCTTCATCCAGCTGTGATACAAGGTGATTTAAGCGCGCATAATATGTTTAGTGGTTACTTTGTTTGGGTATTTAGGACTTTTTATGTATGAAGGACGGAGTTGAATTGGTTAAATAAGCGTTGCGGAATCAATCCCTGTGAGTTTATTCCTTGACAGAATCTCACCATTTAGGTCTCTTTTAGAAGCTACAAGGATGTACTTTGTTTGAGCCTATTGGCCTTTCCAAAGCAATGGAACACTTACTATTGACCTATGACAAATATCGACGTCAAAGACTTCAATCTAGCCTACCGGATAATCTCAAGGACATACTTAGCCCAAAAGAACGGAAAGTATCTGATCGAATACTTATGTGAAATTTGCTGGAATTCACGACCAAATATAGCAAAATCTACAGTTACTGCCCAAAGCGTTGTTGCTAATCATTAGATTTGTAATGCTAATCCTATGTGTCTCACCTTATACAGGGTGTTACACTTTTTTTTGACAATATTTTAGGAGATGGTGGAGAATCAAAAAATAAGTAGACATTCTTGAAAAAATGTATATCGGAAACGCATTATAACGGAGATCGAAGCTTTCAAAGTTGAGTTTCAAAAATGGTTCTTGTGTTATAATTCCAAATTTAATAACTGGATTTTGACCAAATTTGATACACAAAGTAAGTTGATGCATACCTATAAGCTGATCACATACAAGCTGATGTCGTAATGCTTCCTGATGACTGCTGACTAGAGTACTCTTCTTTGACCTCGTTAATCGGCTACCCATGCCGTCATGCCGATGTTTATTTACCTATGCCTTTTTGGCTAAGACCCTACTCTATCCCTGTCATATTTCCCCCTGTCATACTATGCCGTGTTCATGACAATATCACAGTATTATTACATCAAAAAAAGACTTTAAAATTTCTTCAAAAAAAATCCTATCAACGGCAGATTTGGTGGTGACCTACGGTGACCACCATAAGGTGCCAACCGGTGACCTACGGTTCAAAAGTTTTGAATTTTTGAAACTGACCCTTCCCATAAGGTGCGTTGCAGCATAAGATCCATATTCAATAAACTTGTATCATGCCAAAATGCTACATTCAATCTAAAGCATCTCATATTTTTCTTCTTCATCATAAACTCATTTAGTTTACCTTAGTATAATTAGGTATTTGTCCTTGACAAAGAACTAATCGTTGTAAACAGCGAGAGACGCCATCCATCATCCATCATCCAAAACTCAGGTTATGCGCCACTGAGACACCGTCAAACAACACCCCAAATGATTTGCTATTTTTTGGGTCAGGATTTAACTTTCTGACAGAGTAAAGTAGGCAGCAATGAAAGAAAACAAAAAAGGAGGTTAGCGACGAAAATAATAAAAAAACGTGACAGGAGAGGTCGTATTTTTGGAAGATACTAGCCAGGACGATTTGTGTTTGGAACGAAATCTTCCCGTGCCGAACTGCCTGCCCTATTCCTCCATTTCCTGTTCATGATAGATACTCCCAAGCCCAACCTTTTGCCAAATCCGTACCTACCCTCTGTAGAGGTATGTAAATTTCTTCCGATATACATAGAATTTCATAGTCAAAATTCTAGGGTGTCATGGATTCTGGATTCCATTTGAGGAGTTAGTGGAACATAGTTTCACCTGGCACGTGGGCATCATCTAGGGTGTCATGTTATGTTACCTTATAGTGTAACGCTGAGAGAGTGACGAGCTAAAGATTATTCCGGAACAAGACCGTACTGCGGTTTGAATACAAAAGGAACGAGTTGACGCTACCACGAGCCGTCGAATTCATCTCCAAGCCATCTCACCAACCCTTTCAAGATCCGTCCAGCATATCCAGACTGACGATCAAGGTTTACTTTGGGTTCCATTTGCATTCATCAATCATTAATATCATCATACCAAGTAGGATACCAAGTACTAGACTGTCGACGTGAAGGTAAGGTGTAGTCTTAAGTCATCCTGATATCAAGGAAAGTTAAACTGATATTACAGATCGATCTATAATACTGGTAAACAAACGTAAAAGTCAAGGTGTAAGTAAGTAAGTAAGTAAGTAAGTAAGTATCTTTTATTCTGTGTAAAAATATGTATACATCAGAAACGTCAAACCAAAATATATACATAAATAAATAAATAAATAAGGAAATAAGATATCTTTAAAAACATTATACACATTAAAACGTTTGCGAGAAGAAGTCCTCCAGGCTATATAGAGATTCTTTAAGTAGAAGGTCTTTAATTTTTCTTTTGAACTGTTTTTTTGAAGTGAGCTTAGTGATGCTTTCAGGCAACTTATTGAAAAGTCTGACACCCAGAGTGTTGGGTGCCATCATTCCGAGCCCAAGCCTCCGGTATGGAGCCCGTAACTGCCCACCGAATCTAGAGCCGTAACCGTGGAGATCGCCACCGACAGACATGGAGCCTCTGTTCTCGAAAACATACAGACACAAATCAAGGACCAAGATACTAGGCAATGTTAAAAATCCAAAATGCTTGAAGAGCTCCCTGCAAGAATAAGTGGGGCCAACGCCTGCAATGACACGAATTATTTTCTTTTGCGCGATAAAAACGTCTCGGGCCCATGAGGAGGACCCCCATAAGCCCACCCCATACGTCAACCTCGATTCCACTTGCGCATAATATAACTGGTGGAGTGCACCATCATCCAGGGTGGATTTCAAATTTCTTACCATGTACAAAACAGAATGGAGTTTCCCAGACAGAGAATGGCAGTGCTCTTTCCAATTCAGCCGTGCATCCAAAACCACCCCTAAAAACATGGTGCTGTCCCGCCATTCCACCAATGCATTATTCACCAACAGGTGACCCGTCAGAAACTTTGCGTTTTTTGTTCTAAAGTTTACAAGGCTAGTCTTAGAGGGGTTCAGAGCCAACCTGTTGGTGTTGAACCACTCGACGACCTCATTGACACCTTTACAGCATTCCTCCTCCAAAACATCCCCTCCCGCAGAGACAATCAGGGAGGTATCATCAGCGTATAAGCAAAGGCCGGCATCATTAGCGATCCAACTGGATAAATCATTGATAAAAAGAATAAAGAGCACAGGGCCCAAAATTGAGCCCTGTGGCACGCCAATGTCAGTTTCCAAAAAATCGGAAAAACAAAAACCGCCGTCGCCATCCGCAATCCGCTCCACCGCTACGCACTGCTTGCGACCCGTCAAAAAACTAGCCACCCAGCTCAACGGAACACCCCTGATGCCGTAAGCCTGCAGCCTCTCCAACAGCAAGTCGTGATCGACGCAATCAAATGCTCTGCTGAGGTCAAAAAAGATCCCAGCAGGACTCTCGCCCCTCTCCAGAGACTGCACCACCTGGTGAATCACGCTGTAGAGCGCCGTCCGCGTCGACCGGTTGGTCCGAAAACCGAACTGGCAATCGGCAAGCACTTCTTCCCTGTCAAGAAACGAGAGCAATCTGTCCAAAAAGCCGTACTCGAACACTTTGGAGAAGCTGGAGGCCAGAGCAATCGGGCGATAATTATCAATTTTTCCCCTACCTCCCTTCTTGTATACAGGCAAAATTTTCACCGTTTTCAAGCGGTCAGGAAAAGTTCCACTGGAAAAAGACAAATTCAAAACATGCGTGAGAGGTAACGCCAAAAGAGTGCCAACCTTTTTTATAATGAATGCAGGAACTTCATCCAGACCGGCAGATTTTTTATTCTTGATTTTGTTTATTATTGAAAGAGTCTCATGTTCTGTGAATGGAATGAGATAAAGAGATTTATCAATTTTTAACTTGGTCGAAAATGTTTTCGGTTCTGACCTCTTCGGTATACTCTGGATAGTTTGATACGGGACATCTTTGAAGAACTCATTGAATTTATTTGATATTATTTGGGGGTCCTCTATTTGAGCACCATCCTTCTCAATTACTATTCCTTTCTTTACCGAAACACGGTTACTGAGCTGATTCATAATACCCCAAGCCGTCCTCGCAGCGCAGTCGGAGCTCTCGATTTTGGAACTGTAATATTTTTTGCGGGTCCTATTCACCAACTCACCATGCCGCATTTTAGCCTCCATGTAGGAGAAAGTTAGTTCGGGAAAGCTTTTTTTAAACTGGAATAAATCTGTGAGCTTCGCTTTGGACTTACGTATCTCATCATTCATCCATGGGGACTGAGCACGCCTCCGTTGTGTCTTTCTTTTTTTTGGGAAACTCTTCAAGAAGTAGCGCAAAAAAGTATTCAAAAACTGTTTAAATGCTTCGTTGGTGTCTGCCTCCGCGAGAACCGATTCCCACCTCTCGCCACGCAAGTCCTCCATGAAATTCAAGACTTCTTGATCTGAAAAAATCCGCTTATACGAGACGGGGGCGACCCCACGACTACTGCAGCTCGCGTCAAGTTCAAACAAAACTGTCTTATGATCGCTAATCAAGTTCTCCAACACCACACAAGGCCTGAACTCGAAATTGACATAGATATGATCTAACAGATAATTACCTCTAGTAGGCACATCAGTAGTCAGTGACATATTGTAGCTCTGGAGAACCTCACTCACCTTACGGTAATTAGCTTCATCGCGGTGGGGATCAACATTTATGTCACCACCTAAAATAAACATTGAGTTGGGTTTATAGATATAATCAAGTAAATTATTCAAACGTTCACAAAAATCATTCATGTCGGAGCAAGGTGGTCTATATAAAGTAATCAAAATTATGTTAGTGTTTCTCGAAACCGCCCAGCAGGCGCCGCAAACTTCAAAGATGCCCTCCTCGCAGAAGGCCTCTAACTCCACCGGCTCAACACGGAGATCATCACGTGCCCAGATACCCGCGCCTCCACCGCGTCGGGAACACCGCGAGTAGCCGGAAATTCTTGTGAAACCATCAAAATGAAAAGCGTCCTGAGAAGCCCGACAGCACCAGGTTTCCGTCAAACAGATAAAGCCGATTTTATTTTCTTCATGCAGATATTCGTAATGTAGATAGTTTACTTTATCATTATTCAAGGATTGACAGTTCAGCAGCAAAAGCTGCGGTCTTATGGCATCACTGAAGGCATTATGCTTCGTTCGGTTGACCTGACCTTCGTCGAAAAAACACATATCTTTTGACAAGAAGATTCCTCGGCCAGAAAGACGGGTCGTACAGAACATCAAGGAGATCATCCCTTATCCCACTTTTCAAGATAAAGGGCTTGGACCATACCTATTATTATTCATTTTCATTCATCCCTCATCTATGCTCTGGTAATTTCAAAACAATATGCACCAAGTTACGTTGAAATAATTATTATCGCGGTGCAACAAATCGTGCAATGAGTAGAATGACTAGGTCCGCGGCCGCCGAACAATCCTCAAAATCCAAGGACTCTGCGGAGCAGACTGCGGGTACCTCTACCAAATCCGCAAAGGAGCAAAAGGAGCTGAAGAGGATGATCCTGGAGGTCGTTGACGAGAGGGTGTGCCTAGTTTGAGCATTTTGCACCAGCTGACAATAAGCGTATTATTATCAGAACTAGAGTGGACCGCCCGGACGATCCTTTGGATTTCGCCGCTGTAACGAAGCGAGCATGAGTGTATGTGGGGAGGATACACCACGATGTCGACGCAGCGAAAATATTGTCTTACCTAACAAAAAGCTGTCTTGGGCGAAGCTTTCTGGTGGAAAGGCTTACATCACAGGAGGACAGAAATGCGTCTTCCAAGATTGGCGCCTATTTCGACCTGAAGGACCAGCCCTATGAAGCGGTCTTGCGTCGGAGTCGGAGGAAAATCAGTCCCAAACCACGATAATAATTATTTCAACGTAACTTGGTGTATATTGTTTTGAAATTACCAGAGCATAGATGAGGGATGGATGAAAATGAATAATAATAGGTATGGTCCAAGCCCTTTATCTTGAAAAGTGTGATAAGGGATGATACACCTTGACTTTTATGTTTGTTCGCCAGTATTATAGGTCGATCTGTAACCTCAGTTTAATTTTCCTTGATATCAGGATGACTTAAGACTACACCTTACCTTCACGTCGACAGTCTAGTACTTGGTATCCTACCTGGTATGATGATATTAATGATTGATGACCGCAGTTTGGGACTGATTTTCCTCCGACTCCGACGCAAGACCGCTTCATAGGGCGGTCCTTCAGGTCGACATAAGCGCCAATCTTGGAAGACGCATTTCTGTCTTCCTGTGATGTAAGCCTTTCCACCAGAAAGCTTCTCCCAAGACAGCTTTTTGTTAGGTAAGACGATATTTTCGCTGCGTCGACATCGTGGTGTATCCTCCCCACATACACCCATGCTCGCTTCGTTACAGCGGCGAAATCCAAAAGACCGTCCGGGCGGTCCATTCTAGTTCCGATAATAATACGCTTATTGTCACCTGGTCGTGTTTCTTGGCTTTTTTTGTTTAGCGGTTCCGGTTTTTTTTTGCTTCTTCGCTACAACATCAGGCTTGACTCCGACCTTCGACGACGTATCCGACGAATTCTTGCTCAAACTAGGCACACCCTCTCGCCAACGACCTCCAGGATCATCCTCTTCAGCTCCTTTTGCTCCTTTGCGGATTTGGTAGAGGTACCCGCAGTCTGCTCCGCAGAGTCCTTGGATTTTGAGCTGGTGTGACACAAATGGAATTTCGTTGAATACTGCAAAGTCCGTGGTAATTGAGTTCTGTACAAAAAATAGATCGATTCAATCTACTCTACTGTTAAGAGAGACTGACGGCAATACATTGCGTGGTGTGACTTGGACAAACTTCTTGGGAACTCGCTTGGACCAAAAGCTAACTTGATCCGAACACACAGACCAAGTGGCAGCTGAACTAAGCTCTAAGCTATTTCTAATAAAAAATTCAAGACCAACTGTGTCAAGCGAAGTTCTTATGTTTACGTACTTTGGCCTTGTACAGTCCGTGCTGTCGTATGAGTTGATCTTTTGGGGTGTGGCGCGGGGAGCGGATCGAGTCTTCAAGGTACAAAAGAGGATAGTCAGAGTAATGGCGGGTGTATCGTGCGGGCGTCAGTCATGTCGGGAGATTTTCGGGCGCCGCCGGATCATGCCTCTTGCGTCTCTTTATACAGGGTGCTCGGGTCTGGTTATTACAAACTTTGAGGGATGATTCCCATCAAAAATAAAGCTGAAAGAACAAAAAAAACTCATGGTCTTAAAATGCTTCCTTAAAAAGATACAGGGTTTTGAAGTCAACTTTTTTAAATCGTTTTTTTTTACCGTAACTTTTGAACCGTTGGACCAATTTTAATCAAATTTGAACCAACGTTTAGTCAACTGAAACTCCATCGAATGATAATACCACAATTCATCAGAAATTTTTGGGGGCGTAGATAATAGGAGACTGTCCCCTATTTTTGCCCTTATTTTCATCTCCCCTGATTATTTTCTGAAATTGTTAATATTCTCGGATTCTACGTTCAATTAAGAAGAAAAAGTTACCCTTGCAAAATTTTGATGAGAGGCTTCATTTCCGAGATATTTGGTTTTTAACTTTGAAAAACATCTCGAAATCGCCACTTTCCAGAGCCCAAATTGTTTTTCTCTGAAAATGCCTCGTTTCTTAGCTAAAAATGGCAGTAAATCAACTCAAGCGGCCTAGAAAACTTATTCCATTCAAGGAATCATGAGTTTTCTTCGATTTTAATTTTTAGGCCTTTGAAAGTCGCGATTTCGAGGCGTTTTCCAAAGTTTCAAACCCAAATATCTCGGAAATGAAGCCTCTAATCAAAATTTTGCAAGAGTACCTTTTTCTTTTAAATTGAACGTAGAAACCGAAAATATTTTGCAAACAATTTTACAAAATAACCAGGGGAGATAAAAATGGGGGCGGAAATAGGGGACAGTCTCCTATTATCTACGCCCCCAGAAAGTTTTGATAAATTGTGGTATTATTATTCGATGGAGACTCATTTGACTAAACTTTGGTTCAAATTTGATCAAAATCGGTCCGACGGTTCAAAAGTTACGGTGAAAAAACCATGTAAAAAAGTCAACTTCAACACCCTGTATCTTTTTAAGGAAGCATTTTAGGACCATGAGTTTTTTGTTCTTTCGGCTTTATTTTTGATGAGGAATCATCCCTCAAAGTTTGTAGTAACCAGACCCGAACACCTTCTGGTAGTCTTGTTCATTAAGAGCCGTCCACACTTGACTAGACGGCAAGACTTGCATGATCATGACACAAGACAAAAAACAGAACTCAGAGTTTCTCAAGACTGGGTGTGTGTCAGAGCGACCCATGCTACATGGGAATCAAGTGTTTCATTCAACAAGCTGTGTCGGGTTGATGAGCGCTTCGGGAATCTCTCTGAAAAGGGTTTCAGGGCTAATCTAAAGAATTGCCTTCTAGATAAATGTTATTAGTCGTTAGAGGACTTTTTTAATGAGTGATGTTACATTTGTTTTTGTGTATGTATTTTTGTTAATTTATTTTTCAGACTATATAATACATCGAACAAGAACCAATCAAAACTCTTGAAATGCGCATAGGCAGCCAATCAGCACGTCTCTACGCTTACCACCCCGGCAATACAGGCGTCCTCCTTGACGTAAATATTATCGCTGTGGTACCGTGGTCCTTCCCCCTCTCCCAGACCAGGGCAGTGACTGTCATTCAGAGCGCATTTACGCAATGTCAGTGCTGTCAGTTGTCACTGGTTGTCACAATCAAAATATATGAAACTGAACATTGCAAGAGCGTTTTCCATGCATTATAGAGCATTTTCTACCATTTAAAGGTATAAGTATTCCCACTTTCCTAGTAAATTTTCATTCCACACCGTTAGTTGTTAAATTTTGTGCTTTTTGATTTATAGGAGAAGAAAAAAAGAAGTCCAAGTTTTGTTGAACTGGGAACAGGACACACGCTGTTTAATTTTCCAAGAGGAATCTCAATTTTATCTACTCACGGCCTTCACCAAAAATGGCTTATACAACGGCTTTCAAATTACAAGCAGACGCTTCTGCTACATCAAAGAAAAATGTCCTTCGGTTTCATTAAAAACATTGAATCAAGATACAACTTTGCATGTGAAGACTCTCCCCAGCCTGTTACAATATTTGAGTGAATTGTGATAACATAAAGTGTAGGCAATAGTTTATTTATCTATCCATGCATGCTTTACTGGAATATGTGTCTTGAATCTCAACTTCGTGTCACTAACTTACCGTTCATGCAATAATCATGTTTTTTTAAGTATGTTCCTCGACTCTCAACTTTGTCTTACTTCCGTATTGTTTCATCAAATTATTTAAACAAATTCAGTACAAATATAACGCATTTTACTCAATTGCCTTTTACAAATAATTTGTATTGAGAAAAATTTTATGCTACAAAGTGTCAATCGATCGAAACGTTCCATCTCCATTGCTTCATTTAGAGAATTTCTTGAAGCTTCTGCACTTTCCAAGATCAGTCTAAGGTTCCCTTTATGCTGAAGAAGAAAAAACCTTCAAGTAAACTGCTCACAAATTGAAGTGGATATTTTCAAAAAAAGGTTTTTTTTAAATCGCCACAAAATTCTTGAAAATCACTCGATTGTGAAACCGCTTACACTGCTTTGAAGAAAAATGTCAATATTTTCAAGAACTGCTGAAGTCCTCCATAAAAATCACATGGATATGTCTAATACAGGGTGATGGAAAAAGTCGTTCAGTTTTGTTCTTTCTTACTCTTGTGCAGGAGATTGTTCATCCACCCTGTACACCTATATTTACTTGGATCTCATAGTCTGCAGCTTATGTAACTCGTCAGTTTTTAGTTTTTCGCTTTCCGTTGCGTACTTACCGAAATATAGCCTTTTCACTTTCCAAAGTCGTTTTATCGATGAATCTACTAAATCCGGGCGCTACTGGATTTTTTTTGTACTAAGCAATGCCACTTGTACTTTTAGAACGATTTTTTGCGCAGATTTCAAAATTAACGAAGATATGGCGTCTCAACCATCTAATGTATACAGGGTGTCGCAAAAAAAAATCATTTATAAGATTAATTTTATTTCGAAATAATCAGTAGTAAAATGCCGTTGCAAAGATCAACTCCAGGTAAGTTCGATATCGTGGCAAATATCTTGCGGAATGGTACAAGCACAGACTACCAATACAGACGGTCAACCGGCGAACAGGGCGATGTGTTTCTGGGTTGCCACTGCCAGGTGGCGTTCGTCCCGAAGTGTCGCTCCGCGGGCGCGAGACCGCGCGTCACATTCTAACCGCCGAGCTCTAGAGCGGAACGTGATACCTACCCAAACAAGTGAAACTCGACCGTTATTGTGTTTCTATTACACTTTACTATCGCATCATACCCTTACTACCACTTCTACCACGACCTATTATTTATATTGTTATTCAATATCATCCAGATCTTGACCTACACCATCATTTATTTCCCTTCATTCAAGTAACTAATTTTTAAATCAAGACTCCATCCAAAAATCTTTCATTCTCATGTGGAAGAATCATTTAATAAGGTACCTAAAGCCACAGCTAATAATAGGTGTAGGTACATGATTATATACCATTTTCATTTAGGCACTTCTAAATTTTCTTGGCTTACAGGGACTATTGAAAGGAGGCCCAATAAATTAGGAATATTTGCCATATCTGGTGAAAAAACTTTTGCAAAAATACCGTTGTCAATTGTACAATAAAATTATTGGGGTATGCAAATCTAACAAAGGAAGATGAATTATTGATACTAAAAAAAATTATGGAACGTCATTAAACATAATTATGTGATTTGAAGACTCCTTCAAATATTATGGAAAAAAATTAGAAAACTGGCTTTTGACAGAGTTCCAATAAAGAAGAGATAGGGCGATCAACGTTTGACAGCCACATTATTCAAATTAATTCTAAAAAGGTTGAAAAAAAATATCAAGAAATCAACAGCCTGTTCTTCATGGCCAATGTGAAATTCATTTGAACTTTTTGTTACATTCAATGATACATACAGTAATATCCAAAGAATGTGAATATTTTAGTAGTCCGCAAAAATACTCAAACAATTTTTTTTTAGCTGGTTTTCACTTTGTTAGCACTGAGAGAATGATTTTGATGTAATAATATAGAGGGTGTTTCAGTGACCTTGCATAATACTTCGGGAGGTGATTCCTCTCAAAAAAATAAGTCGAAAAGTAGGAGTAAATTTTTTTCCTGAAGTGCTCCCTGACGGAGTTACAGCTCCTCAAAGGTACAAAATGCAACAAAGTTTTCAATTATTTGCTCAAGAACTGTCAAAGATAGAAGCTTTAAATTTGATGTTTTCGATAGATTCATTCAATCCAAAACTTCTATTCCTTTTGCATTTTTTCCGTAGGATACATCGTTCTGAAGTAAAAGTGAAAAAACACGGGCGTGTCATGACTAATTTTCAACATAATCCCAATCCCATCTAATTCCGCTGCCACTGGTTAGATTTGTTTAGAACTTTGCATGTACATTTGCACTATTGAGAAACTTCTCTATACCAAATTCAAAGTTCTTACCTCTTACAGTTCTTCAGCAAATAATTAAAAACTTTGTTCAACTCCGTACCTTTGAGGGGCTGTAACTCCCTTAGGAAGCATTTTAGGGTAAAATATTACTCCTACTTTTCGACTTATTTTCTTGAGAGGAACCACCTCCCGAAGTATTATGTTGTATGTAAGATCACTGAAACACCCTGTATTGGAAATGAAGGTGCATACAGGTGGCCAAACGAAAACACAACGGACGGGTTTTTGGGCATTTCACCTCATTTTTTTGAAAAAAGCTCTGACAGGTCGATTTTTATATCGAGGATACATCTGAAACATACATTGGCGAATTTCTGAAAAACCCTCAACCCCACCCACCCCAACTTCGAAATTTCCAACGACACCACCCACCTTGCCATACATCAAATTGAAGAGAATTAAATTCTCTCTATGAAAAAATATTTTGAAAAAATTTGAATCCTACCACTCTTCTTCCTGAAATTCTATGACTGTCCCGCTTTATATGTTATTGACTCCTCAATTTTTTTCAAGTTGGTCCGCGTCATTCCAGCTAGTATCGAAGAAGAAAATTTTCAGTGAAAAAGTGCTACCCAAATTAACCCCCTTGCTCTCCCCCACCCAGCTTAAAAATTCAACAAGATACCACCTACCGCACCTACTTTGTGATCCATCGAATTGAAGGGATTTGAATTCTTCTTCCGAAAACAATGTTCCGAAAATTTTCAACCCCTCCCCCAATTAATTGAACATTCAAATTATTTGAGGAGGGAAAGAGAGGTTTTCAAAAAAATTTAAGATATTTTTTTCAGGAAGAGAATTCAAATCCTTTCAATTTGATGTATCGCAAAGTACGAAGGTAGTATCATTTTTTAATTAGAAGGGGTGAATTTGGGTGGCACTTCTTCCATAGAAAATTTTCTTTTTCGATGCTGTGCAGGATGACGTTGACTGCAATGAGGAAAATTGAGAGGTCAAGAATATCAAATCGGACACTCGGAACCTTAGTAGAATAGAGGGTGGGGTTGAAAATTTGGAAAATATTTTTTTTAGTAATAAGAGGATTTGATTCTCTTTGATTTGATGTAGATATCGTAAAGTAGACTCGAAAGTAGATAATGTCATTTGAAAGTTGCGCCAATGTATGTTTCAGATGTCGCCCTCGATAAGAGAGTCGACCTGTCCGAGCTTTTTTGAAAAAAAAATGAAGTGAAATGACCAAAAACCCCTCTGTTCTGTTTTTGTTGGACCACCCTGTAAAATAAATCTGTCTCTCCACGTAAATTGAAAAAGTATATTGCGACGCGTTTTGGCCTTACAATTTGGGATAAAGAGTCATCTTCAAAGCAATAAATGTGTAGAAATTGGTGTTTGTCAAAGTGAGGGGTTTCTAACAGCGGTTTCTAAAAGAGAGCACAAGCTATATCTGCAAAATTGTCAGAAACAGAGGAATTGAAAAGGATATTTTTCATCAAAAGTAGACATTCTGTAATTGGAACGGATGGTAATAAATTTGAAAATTTGTGACATCAGGAGAAATCAGAAATGAATTTAGTTGTGGACTGATGTTTTTAATTTTGTTGATCAACTCTGTTGTGTTTTTGACACTAAAATTTAGTTTAAAATTCAAGACACCTGGTAAAATTCTACTGAGGAGTTTTGATAGTTTATAGACACGAGAATTTTAAAAGACAACAATGGACCTCCATTGGATTATGAGGTTTGTGAATTTTTGGAAGGGCATATTATTATAATTGAGGAATTTTTAGGATTGTTCGACATTAATTAAGATGGAAAATAATTAAAATGTTTGATAACCCATGAATTGATTTTGATATTATTTCTATTCAAAGTAATAAATTGATTATTTGGATTCTTTTTCAAAATTTCAGGATCTGGAGAATTTAAAAAGTTTCTGTTTCTTCGATGTATGAAGTAAAGGTGTATATATCAATATTTATTTCTACAATGAGAGAGCTGACTCTAACTTTTACGATATTCACATGATATATTGTCTATTTGTATATATTTTTTTTCTGTTAGAGGCAAGTAATGTTACTTTTGTCACAAAATTCCGTCGTAGATACAGCTTGTGATCAAGTTATTGTTCTTTTGCTTCTAAACTGATTTCTGCTCATTTACGCAGAAGAGTAAAAACAAGATAAATGTTTTTTTATGCAAAATTGGACTTAATTGATTGAATTGAATGAAAAAGTCGATTTTTGGCTGACGTCCCAGTGCGTGGCTAGTAAACCGCATGTCAGTTTATCATGGAAATTTAAATTTGTGCCAATTTTCTTCAATATTGTTCAAAACATTGCACTTTCAAAATTTTACACCTTATTGTTTTTGAATATTGTTGGTAAAATTCCGATGAAAACCTCAGATGGTACCTATAGCTACGTTCCAGAACGTAAGATGCAAATCGGCTACTGCTATATTTAATTTTAATCAAATGGATGAGTCGTATTTCCCATCGAAAATAAGATGAACATCAATCAAAACGGACATAGATGGACATAGAAAAAATAGTTTCCAGAATAAGTAATATTAACTTAAGAGTGATCGAGTTTTCTCCTCAAAGTAGGCCTCGAGGGGTCTTCTTGGTAGCCACGGTTTTTCGCCAGATTTTCAGGAATCACAGGTGACGAGAGGAGGATGGAGGAATGTATTCGATCACTCGTTATAACCACTTCATCTCATTCAAACAAAATTCGGAAATTGTGACCAAAATTACCTACCTAGCACCGTTAGGGACGAACATGGATTTATCATAAGAACATGGATTTATCACAAAGGTCGGCCGTGGTGCTTGTATTTATAGTTGTTGAATAGGCGATGTTTACAAACATGCGGCCGCTCGCCGATTTTTATTACCCTGCAGTGCGATAGCATGTGACTGCTGCGGCGCACCGATTCTCAGTTTTCACGAGCGTAACACGCCGCGGCACCTACTGGTGATCTTTGTAAGATGCAGTTGACCGTCTGTATTGGTAGTCTGTGGTACAAGGCAAAGAGAAATTGTCAATTTGGTGAACGTATCACAAAGTGTCATCGGTGGGCAAAGAGACGACTCCTTGCCACTGGCAGTGCCCGAATCACGCATGAAGAAGGTCGCCCGAGAATAATTCCAGTAATGGACGATCTCTTCTTGTTAGACATAAAATTGTAAAATTGAAAAGTGTTTTCTACAACCTGTAATAAGGTGTCAGAAACAAATTTCTTCGTTCATGCGACACCCTGTATATTTTTATGTAGTCTTCCATTCGAAATCTGCTCAAAAAATCGTTTTAAAAGTACCAAGTGGCATTGTTTTGTAAGTACCAAAAAATCCAGTAGCCCCCGGATTTATTCATTGACAAAATGACTTTGGAAAGTAAAAAGGCTATATTTCGGTAAGTACGCAGCGGAGAGCGGAAAAATAAAAACTAACGAGTTACATAAGCTACAGACTATGAGATCCTAACAAGTATAGGTGTACAGGGTGGATAAACAATCTCCTGCATGAGATTGAAAAAGAACAAAACTGAACGACTTTTTTCATCACCCTGTATTAGACATATCCATGGGATTTTTGTGGAGGACTTCAGTAGTTCTTGAAAATATTGACATTTTTCTTCAAAACAGAGCAAACGGTTTCACAATCGAATGATTTTCAAGAATTTTCTGGCGATTTTAGAAAAACCTTTTTTTAAAAATATCCACTTCAATTTGTGAGCAGTTTATTTCAATAAAATCAATCATAACATTGTATAACCGTCGCCCTCTTGTCCATTCTCTGGTATAATATCCTCTGATTTGTCCATTTCGCAGTAGCACCCTGAATTTGGTGAGAAATTCCAGTGTAGCTGGATATATGGCATGAAAGCCACTTCTGATTCTGAATAGGTCTACTGCACTTTTTGTTTGAAAGCGTTTTTTATCTTCCGATTTCCAACTGCAACTAACCTACAAACTCGAACGTCAAACAATGACGTTTCCAACTTTTGACTTTTACCGACGCAGCATCTCGAGATGTTCCGTTGCCAACGTTAAGAAAAAAGCGCTATTGCGCTAATAAGAACGCAGTTTATTATGATGATGAAGTGAATATTAAAAACCATTTTGAGTAAAGAATGAGATTACCCTGATTAATCAGTGTATACCACAGAGTTCTTTGTAAAATTTCAACCATTTGAACAACACTGGTAGAACCCAGAATCTTGGGTAGCGCTCTGTCAATTCATTATATAGTCTTATCAAATACAATGCGTTGTACGCTTAATCGTCAGATAATTTTTTAATAATATCATTTCGTTATAATCCCAATGCAAGAAAATACAACGAGCCCATGGGCTCGTTGTATTTTCAGCTTTGGGATTATAACTCATATTATTACTAAAAAATTATCGACAATAATCGTACCACTCATTGTATTACTACTGATTATAATTATATTTCACCTGTATGAATCTATAAGACATATTGAATGTTGACATGTTAGGGTAAAGCATATAGTCGTTGGCAGGGCGATAGTGATTGGCACCTTATCACTTAAAACACATTTCTTAGGGTTTGTGTTGAACCTACTGATATAACAGGTTTTACAGGAAACTGCTATAATATTTGTCTATGTTCGTGTGCAATTTCATAATCTTATGTTGGCAAAACAATTTATAAGAGATCTTTTAGTGGGAATGTGCTTTCGCAAAGTGCACACAGCAGTTCTAGTTAAGGAGTTTGATAGGGAAGTGCAGAACAAGATTTTTGTTTAATTTTCACACCAATACTCGTATCGGAGTGCGGTAAACTTTATGCTTTTCTTGAACAATTTTTTTAAACGTAAACTGCACCAAAAAGTTGTTTTTTTTACAAGAATAATTGATTTCTTGCATGCCAATCACTGTAATGTGCAAAACACGTATTAGCAATGATTGGCAGGGTGCCAATGACTGTATACTAAAACAAATTAACTCAGAAACAGTGATTGGCATGCCAATGAAACAAAAATAGTACTGCCAATCACTAAGTTTTGGCGGGATTTTTGAATAGTAGGTATCTCATGTCACAAGACTCACAAGTGTATAAGTAGATCTTGCAAGCACGCATTTTATTATTTTGAATTATTTTGATTGACGATTATGATG
Organism: Anaspis maculata; assembly: GCA_949128115.1. Classification (NCBI taxonomy): domain Eukaryota; kingdom Metazoa; phylum Arthropoda; class Insecta; order Coleoptera; family Scraptiidae; genus Anaspis; species Anaspis maculata. Next base: position 35,518,232 of record OX421968.1, read on the forward strand.
CATGTATAGTTTTTACATCATTGTCGTACAAATAGGTCATCTACTCTCAATGGTTTAAACATAATTGAACAGAAATCGACTGGGTTCCTATAATTTCAAAACAATATTTTTGAAAAGTAATTTTTTTCCAGAACCAAAATGCCCAAAGTAAAGTTAGGTATCAGCTTTACGAAAAAGTATAAAGAGGAGAACACCTGAAATCGAGGGGTTGATTTCCCTGGAATTCAGTGTACAATTCGTTTCGGAATTTCCGGAAATTTTCCGGAAATTACCAGTAGGTATTCCCGGAAGTCTTTCGGAAATCATCGGAATTCCCGGAAATCTTTTGGAAATTCACGGAATTTCCGGAAGTCTTACGGAAATCATCGGAAATCTGTCGGAAATCACCAGAATTCTTTTGAAAATCACTGAAATTCCCGGAATTCTCTCGGAAATCACAGCACCGGAATTCCTGACAGACTTTCGGGAATCACCGGAATTTCCGGAAATCTTTCGGAAGTCATCGGAATTCTCGGAATTCTTTCGGAAATCACCGGAATTCCCAGAAATCTCTCGGAAATCACCGAAATTCCAGGGAGTCTTTCGGAAATCACTGGAGTTCCCGGAAGTCTCTCGGAAATCAACGGAATTCCCAGAAGTCTTTCAGAAATCACAAGATATCGTTTGGAAATCATCGGAATTCCCGGAAATCTTTCGGAAATCACCGAAAATCCTCGTGATTCCGGAAGTCGGAATTCTTGTGTACCCAGGTCTACACTCCAATTTAGATTGGGGAACGAAGATATGGACAAAATTCAATGAGCATATTTGCAAAACACATGTGAAAATCTCTCATACTTGTGCTAAATGCACGGAACTCGAACAGAATTCAGAGGAGAGCTTCTGAGTTTTTTCAGTTCTTATAAACATTCATGTTGCTATAAGCAATTATTATCCTGTTCAGAATCTATATTTTGTTGATGAAGAAATATTTTATATGAAACATTCGGTATACAGCCATTTTTAGGAGGGTGCACTCAGTGCTCCGCGCGACCACTTATGTTACAAAAATAGGTGCGACTAGACAAGAGTCAAGCTTGGTTTTTGATATTTTCACTTTGTAAGTAAAATGTTTGCTGCTAGAGAAATAAATATTTTTTTATTACGGCTTTTAGAAAAATATACAATTTTTATTTTGCTGTTTTGTTTTTCTTTTTCATTTATTGAACAATTTAACTTCTTTAATAGACTGTCTACATAGATAATGACCACTTTATATGTCAAAATTAAATAAAATCTCATAAAAAAACAATGAAAAAAATCAATTCGGTAGTTATAATTTCCCCCTGCCAATGACTGTGTCAAGATGTGCCAATAACTGTGCTTTGGGTGCCAATCACTATGGAAATAAGAAATTTTGAGATTACCGCTCATTGGTGAAGCCTGAACAAAAAACTGAGATGCATGAGCAGGTATTTTCAAAAAATTGACTTTTCCTGAAAACGGAGACCCAATTTCCAGATTTTTTATGCTGATGTTGAGAAACTATCACGGTTTTAAATAATAAGGATCCTTAAGGTGCCAATCACTATATGCCTTACCCTACATGCCTCGTAGATAATAAACTCTATCACTATCACCAAAAATACTCAAATCCGGTGGCGCCTAAAAACGGTAACAACAGCATATATTTTCTCGAAAAGAAAACTCAGGTAAGAACTCACCCACGAACCCCTCTACACGACGAACAGGTGCCGCGCTGATATTATAATTCTACATAGGTGGAAAAAAGTGTAACAAACTTCTAGCCTCATTTAGCACAAGTTTAATCTAGCTTAGCTGGCCCTTACCGTTCTAGCTTAGCTGAACTATTTAGGCTAGATTGAGACCTCAAGTTGCATTCATTAGTACCTATCATTAAATTCGATTGTCACGGTCTTTGCTCCTAACGGCTGAGGGGCCCCGTGACGTCACTGTGTCGGCAACTCTAGTCGGAGCTAGGGGTGGGTGGTGAAGTTTGGACGCCAACCAGCTGCGGTTGCGTCACTTGGAGCTTCGGAAATTTCGGTGACTGGTTCGCCTTAAAAACCTTACCTCTATGCAGATTTCTACAAAGGTTATTTGTAATAAAGAAAAAGAAAACAAGGAAATAAACCTGATGTTGATATATTCGCTGTCTTTGCAAAGTTAATTGTATCGTAGATGATGTTATTTGAAATGTAATATTCGTATTGATGTAACGGAGATATTGAGATAATAAAATAATAGATGAAATCAGCTGCAGCGGCGGCGCCAGCATTTCTTGAACGGGTGGGCACAAAAAGGCACACTATTCAGAGAGGTGGGCACTCATCTAGTTATATGTTTGACCTGCCATCCTTAAACCACCTTTTTTATATAAAAAGGTAGATAGATTCTTATTTTAGGTTGTTCTCATTAGTATCTACTCAGTTATGCAATTTAGGTAGTGTGGTTTTTTCATATTAACATTTTCTGAGAAATCGGGTGGGCACGCGGGTGGGCACCTATGATTTTAGGGGAGGCACGTGCCCACCCTGGCCACCCCCTGGCGCCGTCGCTGATCAGCTGTAGACGAGTGTACGAGAACACTACCTAAGACCGCTGCCGCACAAGTCAAAATTAATTAATCACACCCTACCTATAAGTATATTGTGCACAATTTACCAAGGAAAGAATAATTAAATAAAGTTGCCTAACCCTCACGGTATCTTAAGGGGTGTTCCACCAAGCTGATTCTTGCTGACCGCTCCTAAGTCCGAAGGGCTGCATGGGGTGATCTTTGGGACGTCACTCGGAACCCGAAGCTGATCGCCAGCTGTTTGCGTCGATGGGAATCGTCCCTGGATGGGTCCGGTGCCTGCCAAAGTTCCGCCGTTCTAGGTACTTGGAGTACGTCAGGGGTGAAGGTTGATGATGTAAAGATGAATAGTAGTGAAGAAAGTTGATCCGTGAAATCAAATAACGTAAGTAGGGGCTGATTGATCATAAAAAGTAACTTTGATCGAATCTGCTCTAGTCGCCTGTCTCTCAATTTCAATGGGAACTCGAGCGGTATTCTCAAACTGGCCTGGAAGATAAATAACCATGCGGAAAGATGTAAAAGGGTAATTGATTTCTACAAACCGGCTGTTTGGTAGCGGATCACTCAGATTACCATTGAAATCCCAACAGCAGACCAGGAAGACGTTTCGAGGAAAAGTGACACTGTATTCAGATGTCTGATAAAAGGTTGAAGCTTCTCAGCATTTTGGGATGGGTAGGGATTTTTGGGATGGGGAGGGATTTATTCCAGCAATTTGCAACCCATCTCAATTTTGCAAAGGAGAGCTCTGAAGTTGATATTGGGCAGAGAAAGAACGTACTCAACCAGCGACGGCGCCAGGGGGTGGCCAGGGTGGGCGCGTGCCTCCCCTAAAATCATAGGTGCCCACCCGCATGCCCACCCGATTTCTCAGAAAATGTTAATATGAAAAAACCACACTACCTAAATTGCATAACTAAGTAGATACTAATGAAAACAACCTAAAATAAGAATCTATCCAGTTTTTTTTTCCTTTCAAATAATTTTTTTTTGCGCGTGAGTGTTTTTTTATATAAAAAAGGTGGTTTAAGGATGGCAGGTCAAACATATAACTAGATGAGTGCCCACCTCTCTGAATAGTGTGCCTTTTTGTGCCCACCCGTTCAAGAAATGCTGGCGCCGCCGCTGTACTCAACGGATGATCTGTACCAGGAAGCAGAGATTATGGATGTTCGTCAGCTGTTTTACGTGTCATCAATACTGGCAACATTCTCCAGGAAGAAAACTTGGCCCCGAGTAAATCACGACCAAGGTACGAGAGGCGTTGGCTACTCAACTGTCCCCTTCAGGAGTACTTCCACGGGACAGCGGTGCTTCACCTATTTGGGACCGAAATGGTTCAATGCTTTGCCTTCTTCCACAAGAAATATGACTTCTACAGGCAACTTCAAGAGGGAAATCACACGAGTTGTTATGCAGGCGAAGAGATGTGATTTTGAATTTTGAGCCATTTTGATGTATTCTTTTCTAGCATGTTCACCTTTGAGCCTTTTTTGTGTTTTTAATCTGTTTTCAGCTCTTTTTTTCCATTGTTGGAATCTTTTAACTGTTATTTCTGAAATTTTATGATTTACAACATGTATTTATATTTTTTTAATTTTTTATATTTTGTATTCTCACAGACAGCACTTGTGCTTTGTGTTGTAACAGTTTTTTCACAATGTTTTCTCATAAGTCACATGTAAATATACGGGTACTTTTGTGAATAAACGTATTATTATTATATTATTATATTATTATTATTACAATAAAAGTTACCACATCGAATTTGAAATTTGGCGGTAGGAATGTTAATATTGTTAGGAAGCATTTTGCGACGTAACACGATTTCAACAAAAGATTTTTATGTGCAAACCAGGGTTGTCAGATATATATCAAGTGATATGTATCACAATAAATATCACGATATATATCATGATATTTATTGATTGATATATATCCATGATATATATCCGACAAAAATGTTGCGGAATGGAGTTCATTTGAAGCATTGTGATCTGCGAAATTGGGCTTTATGCTTTATGCATGCAGCACGTCTCTTTGTCTCGACTTGTTTTCCTTTCAGAATGAATTTAATTTTGATTTATTGTAAATATAAATAACATTGATAATATTATGATTGATTTTTGTTCATTTATCAATATATGTGTTATCTAATTTTTGTCCAAGTAGTGTTTGTTATAATTTCAGACTTGAAACATTACCTAAAAATCAAAATTTCAAGAGAATATCAAAATATCGGATATATCGAATATATCAATAAATATCCGATATTATGATATTTTGATATTTATATAAATATCATGATATTTTCCAACCCTGGTGCAAACCCAACTGCGACTTCCGTTGCAAATTTAACTTCTGAAAGCAGTTTTGCTGAATCAACGTAACGTGCAGTCTGTAGTCTGTGGTGCAGCGAAATTATGTAGCAAGTCGATACCGGTGGTAGTTGAGTTCTCAGCCCGGGGCCAGACATTCGATATATTTATTAAGCCTTTTAAATTGCTTTTAACCTGTGATAAATTTAATTCATCGGTGTAGTAGGTATATTTGCGGAGGATCGTAATTACTTCGGAGGGTGGTTAATTCGTGCGCACCGTGGAAGTTTTTGTCGGCGTAAATTTTTTACGTATGGTGGAATTTATAGGTTTTCTTGGAAGGACGTTAAGAGGTTTATAAATATAAAAGATTCAACGTGTGACGTGTGAGGCGCAAAACTTCCAGTCTTCCAGGAGAATCTCTTATATCGACAAGGCCTTTACTGTGACATAAAAACTAATAGAACCGATGGTTGGTAGTTTGGTAATAAGGTGTTGGTGGTTGGTGGTGGTCGTAGTATGATGATGATGAAAAATGTATTTGGTCGATTCCATTCCATTCCGTGGGCATCAGACAAAGAGTGGGGGCTAAGGGGCTCCAGATCAGAGGCAGAGAGGGTGGTTCGGTGGAGCAGAGCGGCGGCGGAGCCATTACCATACTTCATTTAAAGTGGCGTAAGCAAATAGCTCTTCTCCTCGTGTAGAATTATAAGCATTTGGGTGGCGGACTGACGGCGTCCACGGGGACAATTTGGTGTTCAATTCGCAGGGCGCACTTCCTATTACCGATTATACAACAGTGTGTTTAATAAAGTGTGTGATGTATGTAGCGTGAACCGTCACAAGCGACGTAGGCGGCGGTCAACGCCGCTAAATATACGGCCCACTGAACAAATCGACGCTCGACAAACCGGCGCCCTACTTTATGATCAGAATTATATGAAAATTATACTCCTCATTACGTCTATTTGCAAAAACAGTCGATAGAAACAAATAAGGCGCTTAACTGAATTTTCTGTTCAATTTTTGTTTTCGCCTTTTTTCTTTAAATACCTGTCACTCTTCAAATGGGTATCACCTGTTGAGTATCACAATAATAACAACAATAATAATGGACGCGCGGGATGAGGTGATGCTGGCCTCTTGCGACATTTCCAAGGCTTTCGATACCATCAGCCATGAAATCCTGTTACAAAAATTAGAATACTACGTCAGGGGATTACGTAATTAGAGTCAGGGACCAGGGGAGTCGCAAAGAGCCTGATCCGATCATACCTAACCAACAGATCGCAGATTGTACATTGGAATAACATCAGATCAGAAGAAAGAAAAATTAAACATAGAGTGCTGCAGGGTAATAGATTGGGGCCGCTGCTCTTTCTAATCTACATTAATGACTTGCCAATTAATTTCCCCGATGTGAAAACCTACCTCTTCGTCGATGATACCTTCGTAGTCAGCGTCTCAACAAGAGATGAGGTGGATGAAATGACGCGCTCGATTCTGGAGGCGCCAAGGACTGGATGGAAAGCAACAAATTAGCCTTAAATAATTGTAAAACCCAGAAAATGTACTTCCGCACCCGAAGCGAGCAGGACATCACCAGCGATAACGATAATATATTTGTAGTTAACATAAAGATTGCAGTCCAGGACCGTTTGATAATTTTCTATGGTAGAGGTAGACATCTTTGATATAAAGCTGAGTTTTTGCAGAGACATTCGGAAGCATGTTCTTATTGACCAAAAAAAAGTCCTCAAGTGTCCCGTTGGCGCTAGCCGAGTTATGGGGTGAAAACCGCCCCTAAAAGTGACACGGTGCTGGTTTTTCTTATTTTTCTGCCAAACGGTCACTTGCACATAAAATAAGTATAGAACTTAAAATATTCCCCACTAAAATCTGCATCGAAAAGGTTCTATCCACTATATGCCTAGGTCCCACCCAATTCGCGTAAACGGCGGATGAAGTGGGGGGTAGTTTCAAGCGCGCCACGAGAAATTTATGTAACGCTGTGTTTCAAGGTAGATATCTGATAAATGGCTGATCTGACAACAAAACCGTTGGGAACGAAATTGTTCATCATCATGTTCTGCATACGATGCATGAGTTGTCAATCCCTTTGGAAATTTTTTTTGGGTTATATCACGAAAAAGTGCCCCATAAGCAATGCAGAAATTTCAAATAAATTGAAATTTCACAATCGCTTTTGGTCCTAAAAGGCCGGTCTTTGACACTGGTCATCACTGATATATTCTTAGTCAAATAAAAAAAGTCCCCGTCCGTCCTCCCCACATTAACCAAGTTTTGAGGGGGTAAACCACCCTTAAAGTGACTTCCAACTGGTTTTTCTCAATTTCCGGCTAAACGGTTGCTCAAATGCAAAATTAGTAGGTGACCGAAAATATTCCTCAGTAAATTGTGCATCGAAAACGTCGAATACACTAATCAGCTAACTCCCACCCAGCTCTTGCAATCACCGTTCGAAGTTCTACAAGTTCGAAGAGCGCGATCTAGACACCCGCTCCGACGCTGCTTAGCAGCGGATATCTCAAAACCGGCTTGTTGTAGAATAAAAATGGAGGAGGTTTAATTTATAGGGCAAAACATGTTTTATGAGGTGCGGGTAATGATTTTCAGTTTTACGGGTGATATGAATGAGTTTCAGCGGTTCCTAAATCGTCTCCCAAATAAGAAAAATTAAAAATATCATGGTTATGTGCCTTTTAAACACAGATTTTTTCGCAACTGATCAATATATAAATTATAAATTGCCCATCGCTGAATTGGCAAGGAATTGTGCATCGAATGAAGTTTTGTTCATTTGGCTGGTCCCCACCTAAGCTGTGCAAAGCACGTACAAAATTTAGGGTAATTCCGAACACGCAGGGAAAATCTCGTATAACTCCGTCTATAGAAGCGTGTATCTCAAAACTGGCTGATTTAACAGAAAAATGCGCCGAGAACGAATTGATAAGAGTGAAGTGTCCTCTACAAGAAGCAGTCCTTATTTTTTCTCTAACTAAAAAATTATATGAGCTACGATCGTTTTTCATAAGAGTCTCGACATGACATTTCAAAGATGCTGTTTTTTACAGCCTTGGATACTGTACTCGGTGGACTTGAGAAAACCAGTTTTTTTTTAAATTTGTGTTGTTACCATTACTATCATTATTCTTATTATTATTATTATTATTATTATCATTATGCATTGCTAGTCACCATTTTTGTGATACCCATAATGAAAATTATTGTTCAGGACATTTTAAAAATATATAATTCATTGTAAAAGGGCACTGCGCAAAACCCAGCCGGAAATCTTTATTTCCGTCGAGACTCTTATAAAAAACGAGCGTAGCTCAAATAATTTTTTAGTTAGAGAAAAAACAAGGACTGCCTGTTGTAGAGGACACTTTACTCTATCAATTCTTTCTCGGCGCATTTTTCTGTTAAACCAGCCAGTTTTGAGATACACGCTTCTATAGACGGAGTTATACGAAATTTTCCCTGCGTGTTCGGAATTACACCAAATTTTGTATGTGTTTTGCACAGCTTAGGTGGGGACCAGCGAAATGAACAAAACTTCATTCGATGCACAATTTCTTGCCAATTCAGCGATGGGCAATTTAAAATTCATATATTGATCAGTTGCGAAAAAATCTGTGTTTAACAGGCACATAACGGTGCCTGTTAAAACGGTGCCTGTTCGAACGGTGATTGCAAGAGCTGGGTGGGAGTTAGCTGATTAGTGTATTTGACCTTTTCGATGCAAAATTTACTCAGGAATATTTTTGATCACCTACTAATTTTGCATTTGAGCAACCGTTTAGCCGGAAATTGAGAAAAACCAGTTGGAAGTCACTTTAAGGGTGGTTTACCCCCTCAAAACTTGGTTAATGTGGCGAGGACGGACGGGAACTTTTTTTATTTGACTAAGAATATATCAGTGATGACCAGTGTCAAAGATCGGCCTTTTAGGACCAAAAGCGATTGTGACATTTCAATTTATTTGAAATTTCTGCATTGCATATGGGGCACTTTTTCGTGATATAACCCAAAAAAAATTTCCAAAGGGATTGACAACTTATGCATCGTATGCAGAACATGATGATGAACAATTTCGTCCCCAACGGTTTTGTTGTCAGATCAGCCATTTATCAGATATCTACCTTGAAACACAGCGTTACATAAATTTCTCGTGGCGCGCTTGAAACTACCCCCCACTTCAACCACCGTTTACCCGAATTGGGTGGGACCTAGGCATGTAGTTGATAGAACCTTTTCGATGCAGATTTTAGTCGGGAATATTTTGAGTCCTATACTTATTTTACGTGCAAGTGACCGTTTGGCAGAAAATCGAGAAAAACCAGCACCGTGTCACTTTTAGGGGCGGTTTTCACCCCATAACTCGGCTAGCGCCAACGGGACACTTGGGGACTTTTTTTTGGTCAATAAGAACATGCTTCCGAATGTCTCTGCAAAAACTCAGCTTTAGATCAAAGATGTCTACCTCATTTCAAATCGGTCCTGGATTATTGGAGATACGACTATATCCAACGTTTATAAACCCCCGAATACACCATGGCCAGCCAATGTACTTGCGACCCATCAACATCCATGTATCTACTTGGGTGACTTCAACAGCCATCATAATCTATGGAAATACAGACTGAATGATGAAAATGGTGAAACGTTGTCAAATTGGGTAGAAACCAATAATTTACACCTGGTTTTCGATGCTAAAGACTCTGATACTTTCTTTTCAGCGAGGTGGCAACATGGCTATAACCCAGATTTATGTTTTGTGTCCCATGATTACAAAAGGAAGGTATTGCCTCATTTTCCACACAGTCAACACAGGCCAGTCATTATCGAATCAGGCATAACTATTCCAATCATACATTCATTACCTCGGCCTAGATGGAATTTCAACAGAGCCCAATGGGGCAAATTTCAAAAAGATCTGGATGACAGCATCCGATGGATTCCACCTACACCGAAACAGTACGACCGTTTTTCTAATTTGGTCAAATGTGTTGGAAAGAAACATATACCTCGCGGTTATCGTATCGTGTCGGATGTGAAAATTTGCTGAGACAATATGAAGAATCCGGAGACCCAGAAATAGCCAATAAACTTCTCCACTCTTTGGACAACGCTCGTAGGGATAAATGGAATGAAATGGTTGAAGGAATGAATTTTACTAGGTCTAGTCGAAAGTCGTGGACAACTCTACGGAAATTAGGCGGTGCAAGCGACATTAGAAAACAAAAATCAGACATCAACCCAAACAAAATTGCTCAACGCATAATTTCAATGTCCAGAGCACCAGCAGACAAACAGTTTACGAAAAGAGTCAAAAGGGCAATGCGAATTTCCAAACGCACACTACCAGAAGTTTCCCTGTTCGCACGACCATGTACTGAAGAGGAAATAACAACGGCTATAGGATTTGTTAAACGTGGTAAATCTGCTGGAATGGACAGAATTAATCCCGAATTCATCATACATTTTGGATCGAAGACCAAACAATGGCTGGCGAAACTCTTCTCGAAAATCATTGAGATGGGAGAACTTCCTACCACTTTCAAAAAGGCAAATATTACAGCGGTACTTGAGCCTGGGAAATCAAATCACTTACCGGAAAGTTACAGACCTATAGAGCTCTACTAAGTTGCTGCTATAAATTACTTGAACGTGTCATCTATAATAGAATTAGAAATAACCCCTATAGAACAAGCTGGATTTCGCCCGAGAAGAAGCTGTGGTGATCAAGTCCTTTCACTAGCGACCTTCATCGAAGCCGGTTTTGAAAAACAGAAGAAAACTGCAACTGCTTTTATTAGCCTCGCGGCAGCATACGACACGGTATGGAAAAAGGGCCTTACCTTCAAATTGAGAAAAATTATTCCGTGTAAGAAAATCTCCCGCTTGATCAACAACATTATGATGAGCGACCGTATATTTCGTGTACAATTGAATGGAAAAAACAGTAAAAATTAAATCTTAAAAAATGGACTACCTCAGGGATCTGTACTTGCCCCCTTACTGTTCAATCTGTATACGGCAGATATACCGAGAACCAAATGCCGAAAATTTATATATGCTGATGATATTGTCATCGCAACACAAGACGAAAGTTTTGTAGAGGCTGAACAAACTCTAGCAACGGACCTAACATCATTAAACTTGTACTTCAAGAAATGGCGGTTATGTCCCAGTGAATCGAAAACCGAGGTATCCTGCTTTCACCTAAATAATCTAATGGCCAACCATCAGCTCTCGCGGTAAACTTTAACGGAACTCCACTACGCTTCAACCAGAACCCTACTTATCTTGGCGTTACGCTAGACAGAGCACTCACATTCAAGAAACACCTCGACAAAACCGCTGCCAAACTGAAATCTCGGAAATAATTAATTTACTTCTCGGTAATTTCTGCAGAAGTTGACTAGAGTAATGAAGAACTACAGATACACCAAGATGTTCCAGTCCTCCAACAATTGAGATTAAAATCTAGAAAACCAGCGATATGAACTGCTTTGAGACTCAATGACTTCAATGTGAACACGGAATGGGTAACCGAATGGAATGCACACTAACCCACTAGAGGCATCCCTCCTCTTGACCCAACCATTGCTATGAATGGTTGTGAACTACCAAGGAAATTATGGTCTAGACTGAATAGAGTCAGAACAAGCTGCGGAAGATGTGCCAGCTCACTGTTCCAGTGGGGCATGACCAACAGCCCCCGCTGCGACTGTGGAGCTGAATCTCAAACGGTGGACCACATAGTGAGTCAATGTCCGACAAGATTATATCCAGGACCAGTGACAGAATTGCTTACACTGACACCGGAGGCAATTCAATGGCTGGAAAATCTTGACATTCAACTTTGATTTTTCACCAGTTTACCCATCATTCATTTATACTTTTTATACATTTTTCTTTATTGTGCAATGTAGTGAATCCATACGAAATAATAATAATAGCCACCAGCATGCGTTTCTTTGGAGTGGTCACTGACGAGAGCTGAAGTGGAGGGTGCACATTGAAGAGCTTTTCAGAAAACTATCGTCCCAGATTTACTGCTTCAGAGGAATTAAACAAATTGCAACTCACCAGGCTGCGAGAGCGTTGTATTTTGCAAAGATCCAGTCTGTCCTGCGTTATGGCATAATGTTCTGGGGCGCGGCTACTGATGTGGAGCGCGTGTTCGTTCTGCAGAAAAGGGCCGTCAGAGCGTTGGTCGGCGTCAGTAGCAGAAAAAGCTGCAGGCACCTCTTCAGGGAGCATAGAGTGCTCACTCTGAGTAGCTTTTTTGTTCTCGACATCCTGAAGTTTGTCCACCTCAATCGAAATGATTTCACGAAGAACGGAGACCATCACCAGTATAAGACAAGAAAAAGAAGCGACTTTAAGACCCATACCACCGAATGAACAATACCAAGGGGCTTAGGTACTGGGGTCCAAAGTTATACGATGCCCTCCGAGGAGAATTTCATCAGCTTCCACACACCAGGGTCATCAAGAAAATCAAAAATCTCCTCCTGGATGCTACACCGTACACCATTCAAGAGTTTCTTACAAGCCAGTCATGATTTTAATGGTCATTGCGAAAGTTCTAAATGTTTTGATCAAGATTGTTAGTGTCAATGGACATTCATTCTACACCCCAATTGCTTTATTATTTTGTGAATTTCATACTTATATGTACAATTATCTTCGAAATGTTCGACGATCCTCATAATTATTAATTGTGACGGAGAATAAAGCTATCTATCTATCTATCTATCTACCAATAATAATAAACACCACGATAATAACTTCCTCAACCCAAAAAGTTTTAGGAATAGGCTTATTTGGGCAGGTGCGTGTGCGTGAAGGCGCCAAATTTTGAAAACATTCGTACACCTGTCAGTTGAATGGCAACGCCGAGAAGTGTCATCATAATTATTAGGTTTGTTCCATCAACAGTCCCTGACGGTCCGCGGACGTCAGCGGCATGCGCATTACGATTTTGGCGTTCCATCAAAATCTCGGACGATCCCCTGACGCCCTGACTGATGATCCGCTGTTCCACCATCGGCTCAAACTAGTTTCGGGACGGTCAGAAATGTTTGCGGATTTTACGAAAACTTATCGTCCGGGCTTGCGCAGCGGAATATATTTATTTGGCATCGAGCCCTTCTCTGGTCATTGTTTACAAATAATGTAAGCTAGATTGGTGGTTTTATTATTCATTCATTTGATTTATAAAATACGGATTATTTCCAGCTGCAAACTGCCAAACTTTAGAAAATTAAGTAATAGCCAACAGCCATGATTGACGGTTTGCTGTTCCATCTACGAGCAGCAGCCAGTCGGAAACTGGTCCGAAGTAAGGCATGCGTATTGCTTACAGTTTGCAAACTGTCGGTGACTAGTTTCGGATTTCTGATGGAACAAACCTATTGTCACAAGTGACAGTTGGCGCCGATCTCTTGTTGTTTCGAGCGCTGTTGCCATTTTCGTTCTTCCACTATTGATGCTCACATTCATGTTGATATTTTATCATTTTAATGATAAGTACAAAAAAGTTCTGACATGACAAACGTCAAAATTACCCCCACGACCAAAAAAGTATAGACGTGAAAAATGTTCACATCATGCTCGAAAGCGCAGTGATATGTCCGATTGATATCAACAAAAGAATTATGGCTTTACCGCTACTCATCACTTTTGGAAATTTCCAGTGATTTGGGTCGTGAGACTTATTGGCAACCATGGGACCTCAATGCAACGGACGGTTACCAACCTTGCATTTTTCAAGCACCCTGAGATCATAAGTGATGTCGCAGCATGCTCAATTGGTCATCTTCCTCAGAGGTCCAGAGGCTCACCTCGTCTGGAGGCCTATGGGATCAAATTTTCCCATGGTACAGTTGATACAGTCATTGTGTACGTTCCAAAAAAAATTTCACGGAAAGCAACACCGCTGACAATAATCTATATCAAAAAATACAAAGGACCCCGCACGTTTTCTATGAAAAAGTGGTTTCGGTGAATTTGGCTAAATTTTTTATATGTTGTAGATCTGGATTTAAGAAATATATTCCTGAAAAATTGGACCCCTCCTATGAACAGTTTTTCCCCTACACCCCTAATAAGGCCAAAATTGGGAATAGTCTCAAATTTTTTGAAATTCATGAAACTGGTTCAAATCGAACTCGTGATCATGGGAAAAATAATTAAGAAAATCCAAGTTGTGAATTGGGGTAGTTATCGAAGGGGTTGGGGATCGAAATTGAGAAAATAAATTAAAATTCCGAATTTTTTCATTCTTATAAAATCTGAACTGAATAATAATCGAGAAATAATTTTGGAAAATCTAAATCAATTAATTGGGGGCTATTCTAAAGGGGGCTGGGGGTCGAAATCAAGAAAACGCAGTGAAATTCTGGAATTTGCGGTTCCCATAATATATGATTTTACGAGCAATGGGGAAATTGCTCAAAAAAATCTAAACCAATGAATTCAGGTGTTATTAAGGAGGTAGATGGTCGAGCTTGAGAAAACAGTGGAGTTCTGGAACTTCCAGTTTATCTAGGAAGATCTGGGCGAATGACGAAATGATAATACATACAACCAATGTGAATAAGGACTTAGTTCATCGTTTCTCGATCAGCCTCACCCCTTACCCAGGTACATGGGTACAACCATTATGATACCTACCCACAACCACAATGAGGGCCGGGTGGAGGGGGGTGGAATCGAGGCTACTTGCAACAGCATTATTAATTACAGTTCTCGAGAAGCTCTCCACGGTTCTGTGTGCTGTCCATATTATAGCTTGTGTCAAAAAAAATTGACTGGACTATCTTTTTTTAAATAAACATAAATCCTGCTTTTGGTCATTGGTTGATTCAATGAGATTCCAAAAATAGATCGATATTGGAAGTAAGGCTCAATTTTTCAAATCTGAATTTTCAGTTCTAAAGGGTCTTTCAATAAGAGTGATAGAACTTTGATAAGATTTTACTGTCATTTTTTGACATAAATACTCAGTATATTTTACAAAATCATCTTCTTCCAACAAGACGGGGCTACGAGCCACACAGCAGGAGAAACCTTGGGACTTGTTGGCCGGAAACTTCCAAGGAAGAACAATTTCGCGGAATGGCGATTTCAATTGGCCAGCGAGATCTTGCGATATTAAGTCCCTGGACTTTTTTCTGTGGGGTTATGTGAAGTCCCTGGTATAGAAGAACAAGCCTAGAACCATTTAAGCCCTGAGGGACAATATTGTGCGTGTTATTACTGAAATAGAGCCCGATATCTGCCAGAAAGTCATTATAAATTGGAC
Organism: Anaspis maculata; assembly: GCA_949128115.1. Taxonomy (NCBI): domain Eukaryota; kingdom Metazoa; phylum Arthropoda; class Insecta; order Coleoptera; family Scraptiidae; genus Anaspis; species Anaspis maculata. Next base: position 35,533,473 of record OX421968.1, read on the forward strand.
TTCCCGTCTGCCCGCCGTTAGACAATGTCGAGGAGGCCATTTACTAGATGTTATTTTCCACACATAATCTCAAAAACTGTTCTTTGTTAATTTGTTTAATTCCAATTTGAAGTTCTATCACTCTCACTGAAGGACCCTACCCCTACATTATGAATTTAAAGTTCCGGAATTTCTTCCTTTTTCTAGATTTTGACCACTGTCCCCTCAGTAGGTAACCATCTCAATAAAATGATTCAGATTTTTTAAAATTATTTCTCCATTACCCTATTCCTGGAATGCCAATTCCTTTACTCGATTTCGACCTCCGCCCCCTCGATAATTACTCCAATTCACATCTTATATTTTTTACTCTTCAACTCATGTGAGTCAGTTTCATGAATTTTAAAATGCTTGAGACAAATTCTTATTTGGACTAGGACATGGTTGTAGGCAGATATTATGGTAGGTGGGAAAAGGGATGGTCGAGAAATGAAGAACTCAATCCTTATGCAGATTGGTTTTATTATCATTTTGCCATTCACCCAGATCAATTTTTAGATGAACTGTAAGGTCCAGAGTTTTATTGTTGTCCTGATATCGACCCTCTACTTCCTCAATGACACCAGAACTCATTGGTTTAGATTTTTTTGAATTATTTTCTCAATAATGGGAATCGCAAGTTTCGGAATGTTACTCCGTTCCCTTGATTTTGACCCCCAGCCCTCTTCAGAATAACACCCAATTAATTGATTTAGGTTTTCCAAAATTATTTCTCCATTATTATTCTGTTCAGATTTTATGAGAATAAAAAAATTCGGAATTTTAATTTATTTTCTCAATTTCGACCCCCAACCCCCTTGATAACTACCCCAATTCATAACTTGGATTTTTTTAATTATTTTTCCTATGATCGCGAGTTCGATTTGGACCAGTTCCATGAATTTCAAAAAATTTGAGACTATTCCTAATTTTGGCCTTATTAGGGGTGTAGGGGAAAAACTGTTCATAGGAGGGGTCCAATTTTTCAGGAATATATTTCTTGGATCAAGATCTACAGCATTTAAAAAATTCAGCCAAATTCACCGAAACCACTTCTTCATATAAAACGTGCGGGGTCCTTTCAGAAAAAAATCAAGAAGTTTTGAGAAAGCAAAATACGATCAAATGTCAAAAAACGTTTCGAGATTGATTGATTGATTACACTTTCCAAAACTAAAAGAAAAAAATTTTCAATTTTTTCCAGAAAGATTACACGGCTTCAAAAATCAACTCTTTTGTCACCCCTTTCTTTGACATCCTGTATATGATGCATAAAGTCAATTATGACATAAGTCGAAATGATATAGCGTCCTGCAGTCAAAAGTAAGCTCTATCAGAGGTCATCAACAAACTTTTTCCAAATTGGAAATTTCGTCCCAGAGATATAGTAGAGGAAAAATGAGACTCTATCGTGACTTTCGTGTGCACGGAAAGGTAAAAAGCTAGGGTGCATTTTTTATGATGTAGTATGGCTTGGGGATGAAGAATCCACTTGTCGTCAAAAAATCGTCCAGTGTGGGGGTGGTATGGGGGCGGTTTTGTGAAAAAATATTTTTTCAAAAAATTATCTACACTTCGTCAGCTTCCTGCTGATATCAGCTTGGAACAGATCCGCTGACTGCAAGTCTACGTAAATAATTTATAACTGAAAGGGTGACCATTTACTTTGCCATAAGAATACACGTAAGACTTGACTGCCTCGTGCGCAAAGAACGTTGAATATCTCAGTAACATGTAGAATGACATTTTTCATTCCACTCTCACTCGATTATCTCCCTAACCACTAGTCTAATCAAAAAAAATCTTCCTATAAACCATGTTACCTATTTTATTGCGATGCTAGTGGTTTTTTTAGTTTTGATCTACCATCAATAATAACCGAGCTAGAGACGGAATTGTGATGTACTGCATGAAGCGGGAAAGTGCAGCGCTGGAGCCCTCGCGCACCGCTGTCACCCGCGCACCACCGCGAAGGTCCGTGGTGTGATAAGGCGGGAGCGGGAAATCGACAAAAATAATAATTATTCTGTGGCTAATGACCATATAAAAAAGTGTGATTGGTAAATTTAAGGCAAATTTGGCAATGTAAATAAATATTACAGATAAGTCTACTTATCACGGATACCTCTCCATTGAATTACGTTTTTACACAAATAATCAGTAGTTATATCCCGAATACAAGGAGTAGGTGTTAAAGTGTGTGAGGGGAGGCCGTTATTTGAAAAATTTTGCTTGGTAGGTAAATGACTTGGATGCTTGGTAACTATGGAAGCATCCACTCCTAAGCAAAATTTTAAAAATGTAGAGTAAAAATGGGACTTTATTGTGACTTTCGTATGCACGGCAAGATAGAAAGTTGCGGACTGTTTTTTGTGATGGAGTATGGCCTGGGGATGAAGAACCGCGGAGGTCTGACTACAATTTATTTAAAAAATAATATAGCAACTGCAAGTTCCGTCTTCTGGAACATTTATTAAACAAAACTAATAATATTAAATTGTAAACAAATCAGCATCCATCATCTTCTTCTGAAGATACATCATCTCTGGTTTTTTGTGTTGCTGCATTGACACAATATGCCATGCATTTACAGGCGCCTGTACATGAAAGGCCTTTTTTTCGACAGGAACAATTACGACTGGAACAATCTGGAAGTTATATATGAATGACAATTTTGAACGACTCTCAAAAGCCCAGTCAGTCGTTTATAACTAGGTAGATATCATTCATAATTTGTTCAAATTATAAGCCGTATCTTTTTGCATACCTTTTTGACATTTGCAGTTGGTAAGAAATGTCAGGTCATCTGGGATGGGAGGTTGTAACTGCAACACCGGTTCAATTTCTTGATCAAGCTCATTTATTTTCCAACCATAGTTGACTATATTTCCGAATTCTATCATAGATGTCAAACTGTTCTTCCAAATGTGGGTTTGATAAATAACTCTCAAACAATGTTGTTTCAAAGAATCCTTTGTAGGTGGCAATTTGTGAAGCGGTTTGGATGCCGCCATTATGCTTCTGAGGTGGTCAATGCAAGTTATTTCTTTATTATTGGTGTATAAACTAATGACAAACATCTCCATTTGCTTCAAAATTTTGTCTGAATTAGTCGCCGTGTCTCCAAAATTATTCAACAGATCCGAATGATCGACATATGTTCTCCAGGCAGTCTTTTTACCAATTCCAGAAAATTGACTGGTAGTATCACAACCAGTTAATGCGTGGAAACTCAATAAATTTTTTTGTAACCCCAGATCCATTTGAATTTCATGCACATTGATAAACTTCGGATTATCTTTTGTTCCAGTTTTCATCCAAACTTCATTAGTCAGGTAATCTTTAAAATGGACCAGTAAAACCAAAACGTCAGTATCTTTACTTTCAACAATGCATCTTTTGTAACCCTCTTCCTTAGCAGACAAAATATGCAACAACATCCTCGTGTCGGCTTCCTCATGATTGGCGTGTAATATGTTTGTACCTATGAGAGCGTTTGATTCATAATTTGATCGGAAATCAGTTATATTTTTGAAGCCGCCACTAGTGTTGAAGTTGATATTACTTTTTCTTGAATGATTGTAAACTTCATTGGACAAAAAGTTTGTGAACTGCGATTTATTGAAAGGTGAGTGTATGAAATTATGCCATTGCTGGGGTAGTGTAATTTCTCGTCGATCAATTATTTTCTGTATGCTAGTCACTTGTTTTCCTCGTTTTAACCTTGTGCAATTTTTGATTGACTGTTCCTGATAGTTGTCAAAAACTACATCAATTCTTTGTGACTTGTGTTCATTTTTGAAAACAATTTTGCAAAATATGTCAGCCAGTTCACCAAAAGTTCTTGCGTTTGTTGGCTTACCAATGCACTGCACAATTGCCATACCATCGAGAATATGACATGTTTTCACGTCATCTTTTGGAAGGGTATCGCTGACAGTTGTAAAGCTTTGAATAATATTTCCCAAAATACTTTTGTTTGTTGGTAAATTCAGAGAACCGTTGGGAGCAAGAGCCATGGGAAATGGCGTAAGCTCAAATTTGAACACATTCAAAAAGTCAATTTCCCGGCCCATTTCTTTGGCAGCTAGTACCCGTTGCAGGATATTTTGTCCGTTACTCCACGTATGATTGGTGCGTTCAATAATTTTTGTTGTAGCAGAGGTTTTTAGAGTTGGAATGACGTGTTTCTTGAATGGTTTGTAAAAATCTTTTGGAAAATTCTGTAGTAGACTTTTGAAACCTTCTTTGCCCTTTTCATACGCAGTGAGCAAGAAACCTTCAACCTCTTTAGAAGCTATTTCATTTCTGGAAATACACATGAGCCTATCTTCAACTCTATGGAACACCCTGAATCGTTCCAGTTCGACTTTGATTTTCACGACAGATTCTTCATCAATTTTCATTCTCTTCTTACCAGATTCTATGTTTTGAGAATTATTACTTATGTTATATCCATTTTCTGCACGAAAATCATCAATCAGAACTCCAATTGTATTGTAGCTGAGATACCACTCATCTAATCTATTGGTATTTTTAGTAATTCCAACAATACCTCCTGCATCTTTCGAACGTTTATTGATATGCTCGAGAGCTTGGTCCACCGATATTTGATTGAAGCCTCCAGTCAACCTTTTTATAGCAAAATTGCCCTTTTTGAATTCAGCATGCACAACAGCTGCTTTGTTAGGCAGATCCAACATATCTAACAAATAGACTGGACCCCACTTTGAGTAATTAGTGTGATTGTAGGCAAAAAACCAAGGTATCATTCTACTGAAACTGCTGATATGAAGATCCCAATTGGCAGTTCGCTCACTGTATAAAAAGCTGAGTAGGATTTCAACCATCTCTATATAGCTGAACCAATACTTCGTTGTTGCATTTTGAGAAGCAATAAATTCCTTGAACGGTTCTGAAAAATCTTTGCAAATGTCGACCATGTTAGCAAAAGTAGATACAACAGATTTCTCATTGATCAACGAGTTGGTGACTTCTGTTGCCAATAGTTTTGTTAGGTTGATCGAATGAATGATGTCACTTCTTCCTTCCATTAGCCAGTTTTCAAACATAGGGAGCAGGATTCTCAACAGAGCCTCATAGGTTAATTTATGGGCTCGAATAGCTTTATTCCATTTCTTACCGGATATAATTGCAGACACAGTGCAGTCGCCATACAAACCACTTTCAATCCAAACATCTGCTAGGCCACTATTTTCCATGTGCTGCCCTATACATCTCAAAAAATTCATCATTATGTGAAAACCACCAAGACGAATGACAAACGAAGTGCACTGTTCTGGTTCGTGCCATTGAATCTCTTTAGCTTTATAATATATCGCCTGATCGAAAGTGATTACAGTAAAAGAGTTTCCTAACTTCTCAGCAATTTGTTTGCATCTGAGCATCAATGTCCAGACCGTATCATACTCTGAAGCAACATGAGGTAATATTGGAAGGTAGCCGTACGTTGTAAGTTCAGAATTATCGTCAGAAACTATCTTGTTGAATCCAGTCCACTGTGGGACTACTGAATCAGTATTCAAGTTTTCATTTGAACTAACACGGCAAAACATCCATGCCCAGTTATGAGCTCGGATGAAATCACAATTCGTAGTATCAACCTTGTCGATAACTTCTTGTGGCAAATCGCCATCATTCGGAGCTTTTTTCTCGTTTTTTTTAATGCTGCATTTGACAAGTGCATGAAATTCTTGGGGTACCTTTAGATTAAAGTTGAACGGTACTAACTTGAGGTCTTCCTTGATATTTTTGCTCGGTCCGCGTTGAAAAGCAGCGATTTGAGTTGCGTGAAAAGTTGGTCCCTTGTCTAAAGTTTCCTCCAAGATGTCAATATTATCTCCCGCAAATTGAACAAATCTTCCGGATACTAACTGTGATGGGACAACAACTTTTTCGTTTTGGCAAAATCGACTAACTTCGGATTGTGCTATCGAATTTCTAATTCTTATCACATCTCTGTACGGTAAGGAATGACCACAAGCATGTAAAGTTTCAATAATTTTTTTCGATTTGGTTTCTTGGTGCAGTACTAATCCCAGTGCAGCGTGTTTCGGTGTGTGTTTTTTGAAATCAGAAAAACAGTATATAATATCTTGACAAATGTTCGAAACTAGTTGGGTTTTATCGTCATCTCCATTATTTGTGATCAGCAATTGTATAAGAAAAAACAACCTGTTTGGTATGGCATCTCGAAAGCCGATGTTGCTCAGGTCTTTATAATTTTCCAATCCCTTAACGTCTGCCATCTCTTGTTTAATGATATGACATAAATTTACAGTGTCTGCGAATTCGGACTGGCCTATTCGCAAGAAGTCATCTTCAGTGCTGGGATCATTCGATTTAGATTTTTCTTCAACAATTTGCTGAAGACATTCTAATTTTGTCAGCTTTGGTACTATTAACATACTCTTATTTCGCTGTTGTGGCCTTATGCATTCAATTTTGTTGCCATAATGATTTTGGATTTTTTTTAAAAGTGTCCGACACCCTATTTGATTCTTCACTTTCCCTTTACTCAATTGTTTATAACGCTCGTATACAGCATTTAAGGAATACACCTTTCCCTTCATCAATAAGCCGGAATCAAGCTCTTTTAGTAATTCTGAAAACACGGACAAATACTCACTCGCATTTTCTCTTTTGCTTTGTAGCCTCCTATTTTGTTCATGGTGTTTCCATTTTAAATAAAAACATGTGCTGTGATATTTCATCTCTTCAGCTATCAAGTCATTTTCGCCGATTCGTGACAGTATTACACGATCATTTTGGGATATTTTTCTTATTTTACTTGCAATATTATGTGAAACAATCTGCGATAATTTTTTATTATTACTTCTCTTTTGGCAGAAAAGGCACCTCGTGACGTCGAATTTTTCCCTTCTTAGCGTATATGAATTTTTGCCAGATGGAATTTCGGATGGAGAGCCGTTTTTTTTCCACTTGTTTTCAAAAGTCTGAATGTTTTTCTTGCTGGTGAATTTTGAGTAACACTTGCGATGCCATCTTAACTGGTTTTCTTCAGACGAATTCACTACTGTCAGAATTGATTTCAAGGTTTTATTGTCACTGTCAACATTTATTCTAATTTGAGCACTTGTTTTAAACGTTGCGAAGGAAGTCTGGGAACTTGCAAGTAAGTCTTTACGTTGACCGCAAATAATGCAGCTTCGTGAACTGTCTCCTGCATTTTTTTGCAGCTTACTTGATGATGGTAAATGGATCTTTGTGGTTGACTCGATCTCGCTTTCAGAACCACTTGAAGTTTCCATAAAATCCATTTTTCACGGTGTAGCATTCTTGCATCCAACCCTTAAGAATAATTAATAATAATTTAATAATAACTGGATCAATCCCATTCGTATAATATAGATAGGTAGGTATAGGCACTCACATTAGATCCTTATTTTAATTTGTGTAAAGACGTAATACAAGGGAGGTGTATATTGTATTTATATTGCAAAATTACTAATTGCACTTTTACAATGTTTCGATCATCAGCCACAATGATAAATATGCAGATTTCCCGCCTAATTACACCCTGGGCCTGCGAGGTGGTGCGCGGGTGGAAGCGGTACGCGAGGGCTTCAGCGGCTGCACTTGTCCGCTACATGCAGTGCATTACAATTCCGTCCCTAGCTCAGTTATTATCCAAGATAAATCAAATCTACAAAAACCTCAAGCATCGCAATGAAATAAGTAACATGGTTTACAGAAAAAACTTTTTTGATTAAGCTAGTGGTTACGGAGATAATCGAGTGGGAGTGGAATGAAAAATGTCATTCAACACGTTACTGAGATATTCAACGTTCTTTGCGCACGAGGCAGTCAAGTCTTACGTGTATTCTTATGGCAAAGTAAATGGTCACCCTTTCAGTTATAAATTATTTACGTAGACTTGCAGTCAGCGGATCTGTTCCAAGCTGATATCAGCAGGAAGCTGACGAAGTGTAGATAATTTTTTGAAAAAATATTTTTTCACAAAACCGCCCCCATACCACCCCCACACTGGACGATTTTTTGACGACAAGTGGATTCTTCATCCCCAAGCCATACTACATCATAAAAAATGCACCCTAGCTTTTTACCTTTCCGTGCACACGAACTCCTCAAATAAGCACATTTTGCTCCATATTTTCCTCTACTAATATTCTCATTTGAAATTAGAACAAATTTTGGCATATCCTTAACTTATTTGTTTATTATATGAATATGAATATTATGACGAGCAGTTCATTCAACTTCAGATTTTCTCTAAAAAATTAATATCGGAAACGCATTATAACAGATATACACGCTTTCAAAGTTGTGTTTTAAAAATGGCTTTTGTGTTATAATTCCAAATTCATTACTCGATTTTGAGCAAATTTGGTACACAAAGTAAGTTGATGCATACCTACAAGTTGATCACATTGACTTCCGACACATTTGTAAAACAAAACCATTTTCAAATTTTTCGTTCTTCGTTTTTTTTTTTTTTTTTTTCGGCAAAAATATTTTTCGATGCTCTATTATCTCCTTATACATTGACAAAAAAAAGTCAAACACCCTGTAATACTGGCTTGCGATAAAAGCTGCTCTAGCCTCTAGCTGACTTGAACATGATCCTGATCAAGATGCCAATCAACAGTAAACAGTGGAATGACGAACTGAAAAAATTAAAGCTGAAAGGCAACGACTTGTACAACCGTGATGAGGAGCCAAGCCAGCGTATAATAACGAGGAAACTGCAAAAAACCTCTTCAGGTAATTCTGTGTCGTACCCAAATTGTTTCGGTTACTTTGCTGATAGGAACTTTTTTGGTTCGGCATGAAAGAAAATGCACGGGGAGGCTGCCGAAGCAGGGTCACAGAACTTTTTCAATTCTTCTACGCTTCTCTTTACCCTCGCCATTTGTTTCTTTATCCTCATCTCTTTTTCGACCTCTTCAGAAAATTGAATACGAGGTGTCCACGGAATGATGGTAAGCCACAATGGAACGTGCAAGTATGAAAACTATGTCTGTAATGTATGCAATGTCCAGGGCCATTTTCAAAGTGTTCGTAGAAAAAACAAAACTGAAAATAAACATGCAAATGTGTTGCATGAAGAAAGCTATAGTGATAATAGCACGATAGGTACAATTTTTAGTCTAAATTTGTATCGACAACAAAAAAACACAGGATATTAGTCGATTCAGGGTCGGTGTATCGGCCATAACGGGAAGATTATTATTTACACAATAATTGTACTATACTCATTTGTGTGTCAACTTCTAAGTTCCACGTAAATTAACATTTTGGGACCAGTTTTCATATACCCTAGTTCCAAAGTAGCTGCAGCCGTGTGCATGCCGTGTCTGACCTTAGCCACATCCATTTTTTGCGCACTTATAGGAGCTATACGACGACGGTTGTGGAACCCACGAGTATAAACACGTCGTATACGGATAAAATATTATTGTGAAACCGAGCATAAGTCTCGTCAAGCAGCTAGGCACATCGAACGTCACTTTCAACACGAGTTGAAAGTGATAGCTCGTAATGGTTCATTTTCCCAATTTTTAAAAGTCAGTTACTGCTCAACTAAACTGCTCAACATTTGAAATGTCGGTATCGAAAATTTTGCCCATTTTCAAAACGGTATAACTTTGGATTGTCTTAACCGATTTCGATTTTATTTACACGGTTGTTTAGATACATCTTCCAGCAATCTACTTGGTTGGTGAGATTTTTTGACTTATTCCAACTACATTCGTTACAGGGTGAAATGTAAAGCATTGCAAAATTGTGCATAGTTCAATAGATCCCCATTTTTGAGAACAATTTTTTTTTCCAAAGTCTAACGGTATCATCATGAAGCCTAATGTCTTATCTCGAAACGGTTTTTGAATTTTCCAGATCAGAAGTCCAAGAATGATGACATGATTTTTTTTTTGTCAAAGTTGCATTTCAGTCATTTCGGTTGGCAATAAAATCGCATTTTGGATGATAAGAACCTGTAATTTTGCATGCTTGTTGCTTGAACTGTTGGGAAACTGCTGCGCCCTCAGAAACCTCTGTTCTCGCCTCTGTTTCACTTTCCCGGTTCGCTTTCTCGGATGAAAAGGAAAATATTGTGAACGCGCAAAAAAATTGATTCCGGATTTCGAAGAATAACCTTTTTCAAGGTCCATCTTATCGATTTATTCAGACCATTTCCAGATCAAAGTCGGTCTGTCTGCCTGTCTGTGTGTCTAACGCTGTGTAATCGTCCATGGTAACTCCCAAGCGGTATATCCAATTGAGCTGAAATTTGGTATGCAGCCATAGTATAGGCGTCTAATGAACTTATGTGATTTTGGTTGAAATCCGCCATTAGAGGGCGCACTTATTGCATCGAATCAATATCGGAATTTTTGACCTACGGACCTCAAATTGGATATGTAGATGTTTTGTTGGTTCAGAAAACCATTCAAAAATTTTAGTTTGAATATGTTTCAGAAATAAAACCTCAATTTATAATTTTTTTAAGATGTCCAAAATGCAACTTTTACAAACAAAAATCATATCATCATTGTTGAACTTCTGATCTGGAAAATTCAACAATTGTTTTGAGACGAGACATCAGGTTTCATGATTATATTGTTACGATATTTCGCGTACGGGTTCGAATATAATTGAGACGATCGATTTAAAACACACACCGTTTATTGCTGCGTACTAATACAATAACTACACGCCAACAATTATCTACTTGGAATTATTTCGCAGGTACTTCGCTTGTTTCGCTCGCGTTACCACTTCGCATTCCAATTCAATACTGCCGTGAGCTGCCGGCTGATGCCTTAAATAAGGCCTCCGAACAGCGTTCCCGAGCTTTCTGTCTACTTCCAGCAAATTCCATAGTGCCTGGCATATGCGGTTTCTAGACCATTCCTGAATAATCACACACACCTTCCGCGTGCTTTCCATGTGTTCTGGAATCTGCACCTCCGCCAAAGTGGACTGATGTGCCTTGATCGAACGTTGGGTCTCCATCTAGTTTCACATACACGAACGCTCTGGAATGCACCAGATCGCTCTAGACTTCTACACTGCGATCTAATGGATGGGAGGATCCAGAAAGATCGAGTGTTTACCAATATAAACGGGATCGCCGCTCGTAACAATATCGTTAGAATTTGAAAAAAAAATTGTTCACAGAAACGGGGATCTCTTAAACTGAGCACAATTTTGCGATGCTTTACGTTTCACCCTGTAACGAATGTAATAGAAATAAATTGAAAATTCTCGCCAACTGAGTAGATTGCTGAAAGATGTACCTAAGCAACCGTGAAGACAAAATCGAAATCGGTTGAGACAATCCAAAGTTACACCATTTTGAAAAAGGGCAAAATTTTCGATACCGACATTTCAAATGTTGAGCAGTTTACTATGGTGGTTGTGAGTAAATTGATAAAACTTCCAACCACTCGACAAAAGCTCTCAAACCAACAAAGAGTTATAACTCCTGCACATGGAATATTGAGATTTTAGTGCGCGCAACAGTTTTTCCCTGTTCGTTCTCTTGTTGAAGTTTTATTATTAGCGGACAGATTGGGGGGGGGGGGGCATAAAAAACCGTGCTCGGAATTTTCCCTTCTAAATTTTTTATTTTGCCACCGATTTTATCAAACTTTTCAGCATTGACTAGCCAATTGAATAGGCTATTATTTCTATTATTTCCGTTTTTCAAAATGGTACACATCAAAATTCAAGATGACAGAAACAATTGAATAAAGGCCTTCTTTTGTCCTAGTTGCTTTTTATTAAAATTGGTAGAAAGTCATAACCAATAATGTATTATGAAGGGATAGACCTTCCCCGATAATTCAATCCTGCAACCAATCAAATCGGGGGCTACTGTCTGAGGAGCTACTGTGAGTTGAAGCGAAGCCTTCTTTCCGTTTTTCTATTTCAACAAGGACAACAAATAAGGCCCATTTTCAATCGTTCACGCCATCTTGAATCTTGACATGTCTGCCATATGAAAATTTTAGCCTGCTTAATTGGCTAGCCATTGATATCAAAGTTGAAAAAATCGGTTGGGAAATGAGAATATGGCGGGCAGGATTCCTAAATAAGGGTCATTTATGCAGAAATAAAAAACCGGCAGGTAAGCCTTCGCTCCAACTGGACATCCAATCCCGAGACATAATTGAAATCCCGGAATTCGGGATTGAAAATTTCAAATCCCGTAATCCCGGGATTTTCGGGATTTCTCAAATGATGCAACTTTTCACCTCAGCTAAGTGAAAAACAAAGTCAATGCAAGAAACACCAGGTTATATTCAAGTAAGTACATCATCATTTGACCCGATATGACACCAATTTTAGTATTTTCTTGTATTTATTTTGCATAAATAAGACATTGCAGTTGCATTAAATAATGCGTACTTTCTCCAAGGAAGCAAAAATTACTTGCTTAATAAAAAAATAATTGTTTGGTTTCAATTTAGTACAGTTCTGTTTTATTCCATGAGTTTGGACATATTCTTTAGTTTTCAAGGGCCGGTATTTCCATTTCCATATAACTTTGCCTGGAAGTTAAATACACCACAGATATCCATGGTGTTTTGTAGGTAACCGGAAGGTATCTACCTCACCTGATAATTCTTATATTATCATGTATCAATACAATGCCCATCAGATTTTAAAAATAAAAAAGTAACAAAGTAACCAATAGTAACGCAATAGTAGTTTTCATCAGGTCTAGAGCTCATGCTCACGTTCCTTGCCGGTCGGCGAAAATTCGATCTTCGCATGCTTGCCAGACTCGCACAGCTCTGTAATCATTCTCCCCACTCTATTCCTCTGGTGCTAGCCGACCCGAACTGTCAAATCTTGCGCATGCCCACTAAAACACAAAATTGTCATGAAAACTACTATTAAACAAATTTCAGGAAAAAAATATAGTACATTCCAGTCTTAAAGTCAAAGAAGAACGCATCTAAAATACATAAGCAAACGGATAAAACAAAATAAACTTCTCTTTTTTTATTCGTTTATTTTTTATTTTTTTCTCCTCATCGGCATTTATACGCCATAGGAGTTGCTGCATTTATGTTCAGTATTACAAGTGAAAAATCCGTTTGTACAGCACGACACCCAGACCTGATATGCCCGGGAATCGAACCCGGGAGCTCAGCTTGCCGAGCGAACACGCAGTCCACTCGACTAGTGGGCCGTCAATTTAACTTCGGCCTATTTCCGCAACGAGGCCTCACACCGACGCCGGTGAATGCTTTCCTCCACTATACCGGAAATTTTGTCGAACCCCTGTGTATTCCAACACAAGGTATGGATTTTTAACGACCACCAACATCGCATGGGGTCGGCACCATCGTTCGTACTTTACGTGCTATGCGACACACGTCTTGCATTTAGCAATCATTCCAACTAAATCAAAGAGCTTGTTTTGGGGACGAAAATTCAAGCACCCACAGTGGAGCTTAAACCTACGAACCCTGAAGTGGTAGTTGAACGCGCTGACCACCAGAAAATTCCTCTAATAACAATAAATAACAATGTAAGTCGCAGGAGTTGAGTGGACCATTCAATGGCAAATGAAGTAAGTCTGTATTGAACAACAGTAGCGTATTTCATCAAATATTTTCAGGGGCGAAAATGATAGACGGTACCATCTCCCCTTTCTCTCTATTTTTCACTCCCCTCAGTATTTTTGTGAATTGTTCCAATCTTTGGACTCTAGGTTCAATTTCGAGAAGAAAGTTACTGTCGCAAAAATTTGATAAGAGGCTTCGTTTTCGAGATTTTTGGGTTTGGAACATCGGAAAACCTCTCAAAATCTTCACTTTCAGGAGCCTTTTTTTCCTGAAAACTAACCGTTTCTCAGGAAAAAATTGTGGTTTATCTCGTGGTTCATCAAGTTAAAACACCCAAAAAAAAAACCTATTTCAGTAGTGGAATTATGAGTTTTCGTGGATTTAATTTTGTAATTATATTGGCGCCATGTTCAATGATGTGATACATGGTGTTATGGCAAATTTTCAGATTTTTGCTTTACAGTTCTATTAAAATAGTAAGTTAAGTAACCCTTTCCACCAAAAAGTAACCAATAGTGACCATACTATAACCAAACTTTTGTCGGTGCGAACGGCGATCGGTTGTTTTGGAAGAGCTTGGGTCGTGGGTGGCTTTAGGCGTTCCTTGAAATCTCGATAGTGACGGGCGCCAAGTGATTCGCAACTTATTCTCTATTTACCTGGTTTTTCAAATTGGCACTAATGCCCGAATCACTAAAGGCAAAAGGTTACGGTTTTTGCCTGTTGTTATCAACTTGCGTTCTTCGCAATCGTGGCACCCAGAGTGACTTCTCAGTTCCTCCCTACCCAACAGGTCAACTCGGCCAATCCCCTACCCATCCAGATAAGAATTTACTCTTATTTTACCGGAATGTTCCGTACTTCCGCGGCAAGCAGAATGTGGGAAATTTAAATTGCCACAATACTAACGAAAAAGTAACTTTTTACTATAAAAGTAACCTGGCGGTATCAATTACCACCAATCATTATACAACAAATGAGGATTAGGTACTATGTGATCAGTTTTTTCAGCAAAGTGAATATGTATAATACTTATTATTATTATTAGGTACTAATAATGGTGTCAAATTATTTCAATAATTATTTCTTTTTATACATATATGTATTTGTATATTCACTTTTGACGCTGGTCGGATAAGACGCCTCTTGTCTAATTTTAATTTGTAAGAGTTGTTTATATTTGTGATTTTGAATTTTTTGTAATTTACTGTTTTTAGTTTTGAAAATGGCATTATGAAATGCCGAAACTTAAGTAAAACCGACTTTTAATAACCAAGTCTTGTTTTTATTCGTGGAGAGGACGTACATCATTACAAATTATACCGATTTTATTGGTTGTGGTCTTGAATTGACAAGGAAGATCTATTCCTTAATAATACATTATTGGTTTTGACTATCTGGTAATTTTTAATAAAAAGCAACGAGAACAAAAGAAGGCCTATGTAAATAGATTCTGCCATCTTGAATTTTAATATGTCGACTATTTTGAAAATACGGGATGCTTTAAAGTTTGATAAAATCGGTGGCAAAATGAAAATTTTAGAGGGGGAAGTTCCAAGCACGGTTTTTTATGGCCCACCCGGTAGGTACGTCATTCAAATATTCATATCCTGTGCTCTCTTGGCATGTCTCTACAAAATGCAAAAGTACAAAGTGGAGTAGTGTTTTTGTCCCGTGATAACTCTCGAATATTTAATCCATAAAGAAATGCCGCGATGCTTTACCCTTCTGCCCTTCTCCATGCGATAGAAATAATGGCTCCCACCACTCAACCATTTCGCTTTCCCTAAACTTAATGTAATTTATGGTCTTTTGTCCTTTTGATGTTTCATTGCGTTCATCATTAAAGTACTTTGCGACTTTACCGCCTTTATATATCATCAGCCATTCAGTTTGTGCAGATTTATCATGAGAAAAATACACGGCAAAGTGTGTCTGAAGGGTGGTTGAATATTCAAATTACTAATGGGACGATGGACAATTCGTCTCACAAGAGATGGTGTACTACCTACCAAGCTTCGTCTTTGAGGTAAATACATTCTAATATTGTATAATAATGACTAGAAAAAGATCGTGAATCTCTAGTCCAGTAAAATAAGGATTTAACTTGGAACAAATTAGGGGCAGGATGAAAAAAAAAATGGCGATGTAGATAATGAAAAACTGAATAAGAAAAACCAAAGTTTCATTTCCAGTCATCCCGGGAACCATGGAAAAAAATGGAGAAGATGGAAAAACATGTGCCGCGATCTTTCTTTTGAAACGGTGAGAGAACGGTGAGAGATGTGTGAAAACTGTCAGGGACAAAGTTGTAGGGTATTCAATAATCTACAAAAAAGTCCCTGGGGGCATATGTCTAACTTCTTCAGTTTAGCCGTTCATCGGAGTCAAAGTTGCGCCGGTCTAGTGGAGTGAAAAAATTGTCCGCGTGACCTTCCTTCTTGAATGCTGTGAGAACGACAAGAGATATCCGAAAATTGTTAGCGACAAAGTTGTAGAGAATTGAATGCTCCACTAAAAAATTTTCAAGGCCAATTATTAGCTCTTCTAGTTTAGCCGTGAACCACGTCCGAAGTTGCGTGATGATCCTGTTGATAAAGTGGTTCTTCTGGAAAACTTACAAAAACCCTAGACTCGATGAAAAAACTATGACAATGTAGAGGATGGAAAACTGGATCTAAAAAACCAAAGTTTCATTCCACACCGTTTCGGGAAACCTGAGAAAAAAAGAAAAACTTGGAAAATAGTGATGCACTCGCAGCTTCCTCATTGAATACTGAAATAAACGTAATAAATATGAAAAATCTGAATAAACTAGCTTGTAGAGGATTGAATGATCTATAGAAAATCCCGTGATGCCATGTATGCATCTTTGTCCACTTTGCTGCGGAGCGATATCAAAGTTGGGGTACACGTCTCGTGACGCGTCGCATATGTGGTGAAACTGGCACGACGTTGCGGTCATTGTTTAATTGATTATAAAACATGATCAAATGATTTGAAAAAATTGCGTGCTTTGTTTAACGTCTGGGTAGCTAGGTACTTATTGTTAGAATTATCATTGTAGTCATCATCATCGTCTTCCGAAACGACAATGCAGGAAGCGTCAGAACAGGTGGCTCCACCGCAGTGGTGGCTTGAAAAACTTGGTACACTTGAGGTCAGCTTTTCTGCATCCACAAAGCTTCTCGCAGTTTTTCAAGCATCTGCAGGAAATCAGCCCGGTAGCTCTCGAAATTCTGCTACGACTGATTCAGCCGTAGCAGATTTTCGAGAGCTACATTATCCTGGGTTCTAATAGGCAACAACAGGGAAATGTTTAAATTCCAACCCCATTGTTCAGATGGACAATTGTTTATTATCTCCAAGCTGTTGTTGAATGATCATTGTTCATCAGAAATCAGTTGAAAAATATCTCATTATCTAACGTGAATCACGTTTTTCAATTATTATACATATTGTGTTACAAAATACGAGTACTTTCTCAGTTTTAAGCCCTGAGTGTCACGATATTTTTTTCGTACTATTTTGATGCTATAAATATATGATTAGAAACGACAAATTCAGAAATTTCCTAGCAACCTAGTCTCTCGTCCTAGATTTCTGTAATGAAAATATGACGAAAATAGTACAGTGACACTCACGACTTTAATTTTGCCAAACAAGAAATTTTATACATAACAAAGCGTTCATCCGCGGAGTTACATTCCCTACAATAGTTACCAGACGTTCAACAAAGCACGCAATTTTTTCAAATCATTCAATCATGATTTATAATCGATTGAACGAACAATGACCGCAACGTCGTGCCAGTTTGACCACATATGCGACGCGTCACTAGTCATGTATCCCAACTTTGATAGCGCTCCGCAGCTAAGTCGACAAAGATGCATACATGTCATCAGGGCAATTTCTATAGATGATTCAATCCCCTACAAGGTTGTTTGTTCAGATTTTCCATATTTATTACGTTTATTTCAGTATTCAATGAGGAAGCTGGGAGTGCAAATCGCTATTTTCCAACTTTTTCTTTTTTTCTTAGATTTCCCGAAACGGTGTGAAATGAAACTTTGGTTTTTTAGATCCAGTTTTTCATCCTCTACATTGTCATAGTTTTTTCATTGAGTCTAGGGTTTTTGTAAGTTTTCCAGAAGAACCACTTTATCAACAGGACTGTCGCGCACCTTCGAACATGGTTCACGGCTGAACTAGAAGAGATAATAATTGGCCTTGAAGATTTTCTAGTGGAACATTCAATTCTCTAGAGCTTTGTCGCTCACAATTTTTTGATATCTCTTGTCGTTCTCACAGCATCCAAGAAGGAAGGTCACGCGGACAGTTTTTCCACTTCACTAGACCGGCGCGCAACTTTGACTGTGATAAACGGCCAAACTGAAGAAGTTAGACATATAGCCCCAGGAACTTTTTTGTAGATTATTGAATTCCCTACAACTTTGTCCCTGACAGTTTTCACACATCCATTCCTCACCGTTTCAAAAGGAAGATCGCGGCGCATGTTTTTCCATCTTCTCCATTTTTAGCGCATTTCCCAAAAAATGGGAAAAAGGCGCTTTTAACTTCACTTTGTCCGTCCGTCCGTCCGTCCGTCCGTACCCGGGATAACTCCTCGGGGAAGAAAGATATTGATGTGGTGTAAACGCTGATCAAGCTTTTGACTGCGTTTCCCATGAGATTCTGCTGAGGAAGCTTGACTTCTACGGTTTCGACGAGGCAAGCGTCAGCCTGATGGCATCGTATCTCGGGGGTGGGCGTCAGTTCGTCTGTCACGGTGGCACCGCTCCAGACACGGCGACTTTGCTCCACGGCGTTCGGCAGGGGTCTATTCTGGCGTGACCGGACAATTCGTCCCGCGGACAATTCGTAGCGGACAATTCGTCGCGGACAATTCATCCCGCGGACAATTCGTCTCGCGGACAATTCGTCCCGCGGACAATTCGTCGCAAAATAATGTATTGCCCTTTGTCTTAACTTTAAAAAGTCCCCTTGTCTTTCCTCGTTGCTTTTCGAACTTAACTAAGCCCCCTTATTCCTTTTTGTAGTATTTGGAGCCCTACTGCGCACCCTGGTTTCTTCATGTCTTTGAAGCTCTGCTTAGTCCCCTTGCATCATTCCAAGAATGTTTGCTAGTACACCAAGCTTTGGGAGCACCCACTGACGGGAGCACCAGTAAGCCCCCTTATACTTTCATGAGATATTTGGCCCCTATCGAGCCCCTTATCTTCTCTAGTGTAATTTTTGAGCATTGTGCCTCCAGGTTTAGTTGGAGCCCCGTTGAGCCTCCTTATGTTTTTTCATGACTTTCGGAGTAGGTACCAGTAAGCCCCATTTCGCGTTATTTTGTTATACAGAGCTCCATGGGGCCCCCTTGTCTCTTCAATACCGTTTGAAGTTCTGCTGGGCCACCTTGCACTTTTCCTATAGGCTTTTGGAGCAGTAGTAAGTCCCTTGTGCCTTTATGTTATATTCGACCCCTAATCCCTTGTTTCTTCAAATATAATTTGGAGCCCCAATGAACCCCCTTAGAGCCCCTTGAGCCCCCTTGTGTCACCAATATCATTTGAAGCCCTACTGAGCCCCCTTGCATTTTTCCGTGACTTTCTGATTTTTATTGAGCCCTGCGTCATTTGAAGCCCTAAGGAGCCCCCTTGTGTGTTTTCGTGGCTTGTGCGTTCTTGCATTGCTGGAAGCCCTAGTGTACCTGGGTCCCTTGTGCCTACATGTGATATACGGAGCCCTATCGGACCCCCTTGTGTCCGCAAGTGTATAGTTGGCGCCTAATGAGCTCTCTTGTTTTTTGTCTGGCTATCAGAATTCCAGTAAGCCCCTTGTTGCCTTCTTGTGTTATTCGGAGCCCCCTTATTTCCTCAACGTCTTTTGAAGCCCTGCTGAGCCCCCTTACATCTTTCCGCGACTTTCGGAGTAGTAGCAAGCACCTTCTGCCTTCAGGTGATATTCGGAGCCCTATCAGGCCCCATTGTGCAAGCAGATAAGCTTGATTATAAAGAGCTTTGTTGGGCCCCCTTGTCGTATTTCCGTGGCTTTCGGAGCTCTATCGGGTCCCCTTGTACCCTTATGTGTAGTTTGGAGCCCTAATCAGTCCATTTTTGTTTTTATTGGCTTTCAGTACTATGCAATGAGTCCCCTTTTGCCTTTTCTCGTTATAAAACTCTTTTACATTGCTGGAAGCCCTAGTGTAAGTCCCTTGTGCCTTCATGTGATATACGGAGCTCTATCGGGCCCCCTTGTGTCCGCAAGAGTAGTTTGGAGCCCTAGTGAGCCCCCTTATGTCCATACGTGTAGCTTGGAGCCCTAGTGAGCCCCCTTATGTTCTTCAATGCGACTATCAGAATTCCAGTGAGCCTCCTGTTGCCTTCTTGTGTCATCCGTAGCTGCCGTGGGCCCCCTTGTTTCTTCAACGTCTTTTGAAGCCCTGCATGCTGAGCCCCCTTACATCTTTCCGTGGCTTGTAAGTAAGTGGCTTGCTAGTAAGTAGTAAGCACCTTGTGCCTCTATGTGATATTCGGAGCCCTTGACATAAGGCCCCCTTATGTTTTCAATATCGTTTGAAGCCTTGCTGAGCCCCGTTGCATTTTTTCGTGGCGTTCGGATCTCTGTCGGAGCCCCTTGTATTTGCTTATGATTTTTAGATCCTTTTATTAAGCCCCCTTGTGCCTTCATGTGTATTATAACCCCCTTACCTTCCGAAGCTTCCACTTGCGACGAATTGTCCGCGGGACGAATTGTCCGCGGGACGAATTGTCCGCGGGACGAATTGTCCGTGAGACGAATTGTCCGCGGGACGAACTGTCCGCGGGACGAATTGTCCGCTACGAATTGTCCGTGGGACGAATTGTCCTAGCACCTATTCTGGGTCCCAGCCTATTTCTCATCTTTGCCAATGACCTTCCCTGTGCGGATGTGAGTTCTGGATCTGGATTTATCCTGTATGCAGATGACACAACAGTCGTGCAAAAAAACCGCAGCTTGGGTTGCTTAGTGTCTGGAGCGGATCATGTGAAGGCCGCCGTGGGGAGCTGGTGCCTTACCAACAGGCTGTGCCTAAACCCCCTCAAAAACCGAGATGATGATTTTCGGATTACGCCGTGGAACTCGAGATGTTCCGGGTGCGGCTGAGAGCGTAAGGTTTTTGGGGTTGACGATGGATCCTCGACTTGGCTGGGAACCGCACGCGCGGTCTGTCTGCGCCAGAGTTACAAAAAACATATTTGCAAAAAACATATTTCTACTGAGGAGTCTTGTGGGCAGAGTAGTCCAGTAAAATGAGGCGATTTTTAGACCAAAGTTGGAACAAATTAGGGGCAGGATGAAAAAAATATGGCGATGTAGAGAATGAAAAACTGAATAAGAATAATCAAAGTTCCATTCCCAGTCATTCCGGGCTCCATGGAAAAAAAAATGGAGAAGATGGAAAAACATGCGCCGCGATCTTTATTTTGGAACGGTGAGAGAACGGTGAGAGATGTGTGAAAACTCTTTGGGACAAAGTTGTAGGGAATTCAATGATCTACAAAAAAGTATTTGGGGGCATATGTCTAACTTCTTCAGTTTAGCCGTTTATCATCAATTATGTCATCCAGCGTCTTTTCATTGGACAAAAATGTTTGACGAACACTTTCATAAAAAGGACATTGGAAAAAGATATGTAGGAGAGTTTCTTTTTTATATTTGTTACATATTGTACACAATTCTTCGCCGTTAATGAAATGAGAAGACCCTCGGTATGTGAAGTAGGTGTGTGAGGCACCAGACAAACGAATTTGAGCAATGGTTCTTGTGATTTGCATAGATAATTTGTCAACTAGATATTTGGCTGGTGTTCTGTTAATTGTCACCAATTAACAGGGGCCAATTTTTGAGAATATACGTAAAGTTGCGTATGCGCAAATTTGTGTATCAAGATTTACGTATACGTTTCCGTTTGCCAATTTTTGAGCAGTGTTCGCAAAGCGAAAAACGTTCGAATTGGGTCTTCGTAAATAAACGCATGGTAGAGGCGACAACGTTGCAAATATCGGTGCATTTTATCTACTCAAGCCACGCCAAGCCTACCAAAGCTTTCAAACGTCAGTTTCTGATGTTCGTATAGTCATTCAGATTAATAAATTATCATAACCTCCATATTTGACAACAAAGAATACGTCTGGAGACTTCCCCTTGAGCATAATTCAGGAAATGAAAAACGATTAATCTGTCGACGAAAAATGTCTGTGGATATCAGTTACAGAGTCCAACATAAAAAAATTTTCTTACATTCGACGCCCTCTTCTGATATGGTAATCGATTCCGATTTATATATATATATATATATATAATCAATAAATACCCCTTGTACCTTTCGGTGTAGGGTTATACAAATTTATAATAACATAATTCATAATTCTTGTTCTATTAAACTAAATAATCTATTCTTCATGCACGAACTTGGTCCATTGTTTTTTATCTTTTGCAAGCGTCTTTCCTTCGATCCAACTCAGTCCCTTTCCTGTCAGTGTTTTCCTCACTACGTCATCCCATGTTTCTTTCGGTCGTCCTCTACTTCTCTTTGCCTGGATTCTTGCTTCCCATATTTGCTTCACTGGTCTGTTAATGTTCATTCTCTGCAGGTGGCCCCACCAGGCAAGTTGTCTTCTCTCTATGAATTCTGTTACTGGTTTGATCTCTAGCTCGTCTCTTATTTGGGTATTACGTATTCTGTCTCTCAGTGTGATTCCTTTGACTCGTCGCAGGTATTTCATCTCTGTCGATTCAATTTTTTTCTTCATTCGTTGAGATAAAATCCATGACTCGCATCCATATGTTGAAATCGGTCGAAATATAGTTTTGTAAACGTTTAATTTTGTCTTCCTTGTTATTTCTTTTTTGTTTATAAAGGTCTTGTTCATTGAGTAGTATAGCTTGTTTACTTTGTTCAGTCTCTCGTTCAGGTCTATGTCTTGTTTTCCGGTTTCTTCTATAATAACTCCAAGGTAGGTGAATTGTGTGACTTGCTCTATCTGCTTTCCTTCCAAGTGTACTGTCAATGTTTGTGGTTCCCTGGTAATTGCCATTACTTTTGTTTTGTTGATGTTCATTTTCATTCCACTTTCTTTAAGGGTCTCGTTCCATACATTTAGATTTTGTTGTAGGTCTCTTTCGTTTCTCGCCATCACTATAATGTCATCTGCAAATGCACATTCAGAAATCTGAATATTTTGCAGTTGTCGCACCCCTGTGTTCAACGTTTTCAATTTTGGTCTGCATTTCCTTATTATGTCGTCCATAAAAACTGTAAATAGCGCTGGGCTCATCACCCCTCCCTGTCTTAATCCATCATCGGTTTCAAATCTTTCTGATGTGTTGTAATTCCAGACTATGTAATTGGTGGTATTTTTGTAAAGACTTTTGATTGTTCTGATCAATTTCCTATTTACTCCTCGTTGGCTTAGACTCTTCCATACTTCTTGCCGTGGTACCATATCAAATGCCTTTTCAAGATCTATAAATGCAAAATAGGCTTGCTTGTTGTACTGAAGCGTCTTGTGTATGATCTGTTTAATTGTGAAAATGTGGTCTTGTGCACTGTGTCCTTTCCGGAATCCACTCTGTACTTCTAGTAATGTAGGTTCTATTGTTGTTCTTAATCTCTTCTCTAGTATCTGTTCATAAATTTTCATCGGTATGCTTAATAATGTGATTCCCCTATAGTTCTCGCATTTCTTGTTATCATTTTTTTTGTAAATTGGCACCATCTTTCCTACTTCCCAGTCAGTTGGTTTTTATCCTGATTATAAATATGCATCACACTTGACAGGAATCAACAAAACATAAATGCATGTGATAAAAGGAAAAAGTGATGAAGTTTTAAAATAATCGAAAAGCTGTTTTTTGTTTTAAAGTAACTCAGTAAATTTTCCAAAAATACCATTATAAAAATTGAGCAAGTAGGTAGCCGATAAAACCAGTCAACGCTAAATTTAGGCCAATTTTGTCGAAATGTTCCTGAGTTGAAAATTTTTGAAATCCGAAAAAAATTAACTATGAAGGGCTGTATTTTTGACAATAGGCCGAACTCTATAAAGTAGTTTATAAGTTTTCGTAATATTTTGACAAGATCTATCTACTCACAGTTGAATTTGTTGTTCAGTTGAAGACAACTGAACATTATTACCCATTTCCAAAAACCTGGAACTCGTTATAGTATAAGAAAGATAGATTTCAACCTCGGAAAAAATATGGACGTCCTGAAAGTTTGATATTCTGTTCAGAATTGAGTGCTCTACAACATATCCAAAATCGCCAAAAATCGCACCCGGGGGTTTTGTGTTATTGAAGGGGAGGGGTAAAAAATTGCAACTTGAAAAGGAGGGGATGAAACCCGTCAATCCATTGGAAGCAAATATGTTATAATTTGACGCATAATATCCCGTTGATACCATTTTGGCACAAAAAGTGTTGATCATTGTTGAAGGGGGGTCGTGGGGGGGCGCAGCTCTGCTAGGTGGTCCATTTTGGTTTTTTGGTCGTGTAGAACCGATCGCGACAAGTTCAGTATCTTTTCCGACTATATCAATCTCCTGAACTCGAATCCGTTATTTAAATTTGGATGAAAACAAGTTTGAACAAGTGAATTTAAGAAAACTTGTTTTTTCTTTGACAATTTTGACGATTTTTTTTTACTGTTAGAGGTGTTCATCTTTGAAACATTTTGAGAGGCCATCAAATTGAAGTGTATTATTCAGGAAAATCATCCACTCGATGTATGATTTTCTTTCTCGAGTTAATGAAATCGATTTGAACCTGAGCCGGCGCGGCGCGTCGTTTACTACTGACCAGAACACTACAACATGCACCTTTAAATGAAAGTAGCTGAAACTATTGAAAAAATATTAGCAAATGTTTGTAAATTCGAGGATTTGTGCAGAACTGAATTCCCTATAGCATAAACAAAAGTGCCATGAATCGCACTGCAGGATTTTGAGTTATTCGAGGAGGAGGATAACATTTTGGAAAGATTCATACTCTATGAACTGTTGCCTCTCCCCTCAAATAACTCAAAACCCTGCAGTGCGATTCATCGCTATTTTGTTTATAATACAGGGAATTCAATTGTGCACAGATCATTGAATTATCAAAGATCAGTTGTTATTTTTTCGATAATTTGAGCTATTTTTGACGATTTTCCTGAAGAATACACTTCAATTCAATGGCCTCTGAAATTTTTCCAAAGATGAACATCTTAAACAGTGAAAAAAAAATTCGCCAAAATTGTCAAAGAAAAAACAAGTTTTTCCAAGTTAACTTGTTCAAACTTGTTTTCATCCAAATTTACACAACGGATTCGAGTTTAGGAGATTGAGTTTAGTCGGAAAAGATGCCAAACTTGTCGTGATCGGTTCAATATGGCGCAGGAAGAAAAAAGAACCCCCTAGCCGACCTTCGCGTCCCCACGAGCCCCCTTCAACAATGATCGACACTTTTTGCACCGAAATGATGTAAACGGGATATAATTCGTTGAATTACGATATATTTGCATGTGGATTGACAGGTTTCATCCCCTCCATTTAAGATTGCAATTTTTTACCCCCCCTCCAATAACTCAAAACCCCCAGGTGCGATCTTTGGCGATTTTGGATAATATGTAGTAGAGCATTCAATTCTGAACAGAATATCAAATTTTCAGGACGTCCATATTTATTCCGAGGTTTGGCTGTTTTTTTACTATTTTTCCTGTACTATTAGTGGGAAGCAAATGCAAAGCTTTACTGCAGACTGCAGACGATGAAAAGAAAAAATGAAACATCATCGTGACAAGCTTTAAACAGTGTCCCTGGAGCTGACAAAGATTGAAAAGAATGACAGAATAGTGAGTAATTCTTTATTTACGTGACGCATCCATAAAGTTATTCCGTGCTGTACCTCATTACCCGCCTGACTCGGCACCATGATCGCCACATACCTTCAGCAATGCGGTTTGTCTTATTGATAACAATGAAAACATTGATATCTAACCTCACTTCATCATAAAAGCGTATACGCAAAGTGACTTGCGCCGGTCCAGGTCCGCTCGCAGCAAAACGTATGAAAACGTGCGTATCGATGCGCATACGTAAAGAAACGATGGCTCAAAAATTGGAATTTACAGAAATCGCAAACTTGCGAACGTTTCTTAAAGTTGCGAAGAGTAAAAAATTGGCCCCCAGGTGTTTGTATACCGCTGGGTACGAGGACGCTTGTAACCGCTCTAGATCCTCCGCATACAATCTCTCCCGGTATCGCAGCAACACATCGTCAACCTGGAAGTGGATCCTTCCGATATTTCTCCTGTCCGTTAGGTCTGTGAATCCCAAACTAGACAACCATGTTCTTACCTGGGTATACCAATCAAACCTTGAGTCATTGCCTGGAAAGGAACCATCCAACTGTATTAGCCGTTCAAGGCACATTCTAGGAAAGCGGGTTTTGGGGAGTGACATGAACTTGTGTAAAACGTGAAGCGTGTGTTTCAAAATCATCCAGCTTAGCTTGACCGTACCGGTCTCCAGACGCACGAGATAGTCCGGTGTGCTTCTTGAGAGCAATAGGAGATGTTTAAAAAAAGTAATTTGTACCCTTTCCACAAGTTCAAAATACCGAAGTCCCCAGACAGGCACGCAGTGAAACAGAGAGTTCAGAATTATAGATCGGTACAGTTCCATTCGCGCCTCCCATGAAGTGACTTTTGATGCTGCCATGAGATGCATTACGGCGCCGATAGTCATTTTAGCTTTTGCTACCATAGCTCTAGTGTTTCCAAGGAAAAACGAAGAAGAGGAGAAGACGACCCCTAGATAGGTATAGCTGTTGGTAGTATTCAGATCTTGGTTTTTATACCTGAATGACACCGAGGATTTCCCAAAGCCACCCCTTCCGAAACGGACAACCTTTGTTTTCTGTATATTCACCTGCAATCTGTTCTGAGCAACATAATCCTCCAACAAAATCAATTTCCTATTTATATCAATCGGTGAATCGCCCAAGATGACGAGATAATAAAAGTAACAATATATCATTCACACCGTCAGCATCGAGTCCCCTCACACCACTCCTCCTGAAAAAAAATTCAATGTCGGAGACAAAAAGAGAGAACAGAGTTGGACTCAATGATTCGCCCTGCAACACTCCAGCCGTAACATCAAACTTCCTCGTACGCGTACTGCCGCATTTTACTTCAACTGATTCACTGATTTTACTTCACCTGCGTTTTCGTAAAGGTCTTTTATTACACGTATCACCCTCGAACTAACTCCCAGTCCAAACAGTTTGCGCCATAGTAGATGATGATCGACAGTGTCAAAAGCCTTGCGGAAATCGACAAATGCAGCATAGACCTTTCGCCCCCCCAAACGCAACTGTATTTGAATAGCGGCAGAGAGGACAAATACATTGTCTATGCAGGAACGACCCTTGCGGAACCCCGACTGGCACTCGGGAATAATATTATTCGTCTCAGACCATGTGTTAATTCTGTACAAAAGAATTTGGGTAAACACCTTACATAGGCTATTCATCAGCGCAATGCCCCTGTAGTTGGATGGGTCATCTGATGGACCTTTCTTGTGTATCATCACCAATACCGCCTCACACCAGCTCGAAGGAACCCTCTCGTTTTCAAGGATTTGATTGAAAACCTTATGCAGATATAGAACCCAATTTTGTGGAAGAAACTTCAGAAACTCGTAAGGTATTCCATCCTTGCCCGGAGCTTTATTTTTTCGACACCTACGCAAACTATACAACAACTCAGGAACCGTAATGGGCGAGTCCAAGAAAGGGTGTCTCGCGTCAATGAAACTGGAATTGACGATGATCCTTGGTGGGTAAATCGTGTTGTAGAGTTGTTCCCAGACTTCAATTGGTAATGAAATGTTAACATTTGCTGTATGGCGAAATTTCCTAATAGTGGACCAAAATATTCTTGGTTCACGTGCGTTACACAAAATTGAGATGACCCCAGACTCATAGTCTCTTCGCTTCCGATTTATCAAAGTTCTATATGTTTTCTTGCTGAACAAATATTCACTTCTTTCAATTATTGACCAATTCCTTTTCCACGACCACATTCCAAAACCATGTTCGAAGTTGCGCGACAATCCTGTTGATGAAGTGGTTCTTCTGGAAAACATACAAAAACCCTAGACTCGATGAAAAAACTATGACAATGTAGAGGATGAAAAACTGGATCTAAAAAATCAAAGTTTCATTTCACACCGTTTCGGGAAATCTAAGAAAAAAAGAAAAAGTTGGAAAATAGCGATTTGCACTCCCAGCTTCCTCATTGAATACTGAAATAAACGTAATAAATATGGAAAATCTGAACAAACCAGCTTGTAGAGGATCAAATCCTCTAGAGAAAATGCCCGGATGACATGTATGCATTTTGGTCGACTTAGTCGCGGAGCGTTATCAAAGTTGGGGTACATGACCAGTGACGCGTCAGTTTCACAGGACAGGACAGTTTTTTTGAATAGGGATAGACTACAGGCATAGTTTCGGGTACTCTCATGTTTGGTCGTTGTTTTTTGGTGGTTTTTCCGATTTGAAAGCCCGTGAAAGTGCAACCGGCGTGTGGGCAATTCTGCGGAGTGTGTACGGAACTGTGGTTTCGCTATTCGCTGTGTGGCTGAGGCCCGTCTTCGCGATTTGTTTCATGAATTGCCGAATTTGAGGGATCGTTGTGTACAAAAAAGGAAAAAATCTTATCGCCGTTTATCACCTGTGTTTACGTCTGGCCGCCAGTGGCGTGCGGTTTGGGTTTGCTTCGGAGCCTTCGGACCTCCGACATCGAACTCTTGCCTTCCCTGGATTGGTAAAATGGCGGGTCGACGCCAAGCGAGTGAATCTCCGGATGGGTGTGACCGACAGTTGAAGAAAAGTAGGGAAGATGAATCGACGCTCGAGGACTTTTCGATTGACGATGTGCACAATGAAGACCAAACGGCCACTGACGATGTGCACAATGAAGACCAACCGGCCATTGACGATGTGCTCAAGGAAGACCAATCGGCCATAAATAAAAGTGATATCTCTGACTACTCGCTAGAAGAAAGTCATTATGTCTCGGCGCCAGAGCTTAGAACCGAAGATGGACCCACAAAACATAAAAGAAGCGAAGAATTCCTACTAAATGAAATTCTGCAGGCGCTGGACGCAACAAGGTTTTTAGCTACATCGTGTAATTTGACAGAGGATGCAAATGATTCTCTCCAAAGGTATCAGCAGTGGTCCAATGCTAGAGAAACCATCTACGCAAACCTAGTTCTGTTCAACTCTCGTACTAAGCAGATCGAATTGGAGAACGTTAGGCTCAAAATGGAAGTACGGCAGCTGAAACAAAACCAAAAATTCCTCGAGGAAGGGCTGTCACGGCCACAAAACTACAGCCAGCAACAAGAACAACAGCCGCAGCGGCAGCAGCAATTCCAACAACAGCAACCACAGCATCAGCAGCAGCAGCAGCAATTTCAACAGCACCGACAGCAGCAACAACTTGAGCAACAGCAGCAGCCTCAGCCCCAGCAGCAGATACAACACCAGCAGCAGCAGGTAGAACAGCAGCAGCCACCTCAGCAACAGCAGCAATGGCAACAGCAGCGGCCCTCCCAGCGACGGCAGCAGCGGCAAATACCTACTTATGCTGATCTAGTCAAGACCTATGGTGAATACCAAGATAACACAAAGACATCAGATCCACCTAAAGAATGGCAGTCACCTCCCAAACAGCCAGTAAACTTACATTCCCTGTGCATTGAAACTGCCCAGGGAGTTGAGATTGAAGCAAAATGGGCGGATTTGAAAAAGAAAATGAAAACCCGCGACATTGATGGTACATTGAAAAATATCATCAAAGTCGGAAAAAACAAATTAATTTTGCAAACTCAAAATGGCGAACAGTCCGACAAAATCAAGAAGATCATTGGAGAAGACAAAACAATTACACTCAATGATCAGAACTTGAGAAGACCTGTCATACAAATTTGCGGCGTTCAATTGCAAATGAGTGAAAACGACTTCTTCGAATCACTGATCTCTGAAAACGAAGACTTTGCCAATAGCTTCAATGAAGAAACAATCCGAGGTGACATGAAGATTGTTCACAAAAAAACCTGCCGTATCCCCACGAAGACCAATTGGATCATTGAGACGACTCCACGAATCGCCAGATACCTTCTCAAGCGAGGCAAGATTGTACTCAACCTAACTAACCTGTACGTCACTGAGAAGGTGGATGCTACGTTATGTTTTCGCTGTTGTACCTTCGGCCACGTGATGAAGTATTGTCAAGAAAAAGAAACATGTCACAGATGTGGAAGACAACATGAGGCCAAAAACTGCACGAAAGAATTGAACTGTGTCAACTGTCAGCGCATGAAAATCATACAGAGGCAACACTCCGCGAGAGACCCAGCATGCCCTTGCTACCAAAAAAAGTTGGAACAACAACGTCTAAGGGTTGATTTTGGACAATAGCAGGACGAATCGCAAGTGGATGAAGACATTGTTCCAGGACTGAAAAAGAATACCCTAAGTCAAGCCCTAAGAATAGTCTTTTGGAATGTACATGGCTTCTCCAATGTTGAATCCTTTTGTGCCTCTTTTACAGAGTTTGAAGTTTTATGCTTAAGTGAGACTTGGCTGACTGAAGACACTCGCGTGGCGCCCCCTTATCTCGAAAATTTTTCAGTAATCTCCTCTCCGGCAATCAGAGACCACTCGCGGGGAAGGGCCAGTGGCGGCCTGCAGGTGTTTTTTCCCAGACACATTTCTGATTCTGTCAAAACAATTGATGTGGCACCGCATTGGATTATTTGTAGATTTACTTTAAATGGCTTCAACTTTATATTGTGCTCAGTATACTTCAAACCGTCTCTGAATATTACAAATCTGCTTGAACTTTTTCAGCTTGGCTTAGATGACATACAACAGATGTACCCCAATGACATGTTAATTGTTGGAGGTGATTTCAACTGCAGACTGGGTGAGCTGGGTGACCTTCCTCTGGAGACTGTGGAGGACTGTAACCTGTATCAACACAGAAAGTCTAAAGACAAAACCTTAAACATGAGGGGTCGTTCCTTACTCGAGTTTATGGGCGAAAATGCATTGATTCTTGTCAATGGCAGATCTAAGAGCGACCAGCAGGGCGACTTTACTTATTGCAGTTCGGTGGGCAGTAGTAGTGTAGATTGCGTGTGGGCTTCAGTCCTGGATCTTTACAGAGTGTCAGATTTTCTTGTGATGAGCGATATTTTTGAATCGGATCACTTCCCTATAAGGCTGGAATTGCACAGCCCATTTTTTCATAACGCGAATCAACCTTCTCATAGGAGCTCCAATACCTCTAGTCCTTTGTGTATAAAATGGAAGAATGAACTTAACACTCAGTACACAATTGCAATGCAGCAATCCCCAAGGGTTGCTATACATGGCTCTGCCCAGGAAATGTATGTTAACTTGTGTGAGACAGTATTTGAGATTGCGAGAAATGTTGGTCTTTGTAATTATGGTTCATGTAGGAGAAGAGCCGTAATCCACTCCAAAAGATGGTTTGACCGAGATTGCATCACTGCCAAAAAAGAACTTAAAGAAAGCCTAAATAACTGTAAAAAGAATAACTTTTCAAAAATCTTTGTCAGCTTTTATTTGCATTCAAAAAAACAATACAAAGAACTACTAAAGTTGAAGAAATTGCAATACAATAGGAGGCATGTGGAACTATTGAGTGAGGTACGGAATTCGGCGCTTTTCTGGAAGACCCTTAAAATATTCCGTGAACGGACCTACACCAGGGACATGCTTTCTGTTGATGCTTGGGAAGAGTTTTACAGCGCAATACATCCGGGATGTGCAGGCATTTCTCCTCTTACAGTTTTCTACGACGCCGGCAATCAAATCCTTGATGTTCCAATAACAACTGATGAGCTTATCTCTGCACTCCGCAGATCTAAATGTGAAAAAGCACCTGGTACTGACGGGATTGCTTATGAGTTTTTCAGAAGCTGTCCGCAAAACTGGTTGCTGTACCTTCAAGTAATGTTTAACCGAATTTTGGATGAGGAGAAACTGCCTGTACAGTGGAGTGACGTTGTTTTAACCATGCTTCACAAGAAAGGGCCAGTCGATGATCCCTTAAACTATAGAGGAATAGCTTTGGTCAATTGTTGTGCCAAGCTATTCACTCAGATTTTGTTGCAGCGACTCATTTTTTGGGAAGAGGAGACTAAGACCATTCCTGAATGTCAGTCCGGGTTCAGGAGGGGGAGGGGCTGCATGGATAATGTGTTTGTACTGAGTTCGATCATTCAGATACATTTGAGGTTGAAAGGTAGACATGTTTATGCGGCTTTTATTGACTTTAGGCGTGCCTTTGACACTGTGAAACACACTTTGTTGTGGCAGAAACTCTACCACTTGGGTGTTAGTACAAGATTCATTAGGATAGTAAGAGCGTTGTATGAGAATGCTAGTGTAAGAGTGAAGGTTGGTTGTGAATTTACACGAAAGTTTAAGGTTGAATCGGGAGTTTTGCAGGGTGAATCGTTGAGTCCTTGTTTGTTCGCGTTGTTTCTTTCTGATATAGAAGTATATTTTCGCGAGGCTGGTTGTGTGGGATTGAATGTGGATAATGAATTGGATGTTTGCTTGCTGTTGTATGCGGATGATTTGGTGATTCTGGGTGATTCTCCTGTTGATTTGGCAAGAAAATTATCGGTCCTTGAGAGTTATTGCTCGACGAATGGCTTGATTGTTAACACTGAAAAATCAAGAATAGTTTGCTTTGGTAGAGGTCATTCCGGATCGGCTAGTAGGTTGAAGTTTCTTTACAACAGAGAGCAAATATTGGTGGAGAATAAATATACTTACCTTGGAGTTACCTTTACTTCTTCATCGGTTTTCCTGCAAGCGGCGAGAGAGACAGTGGCTAGGGCCAGGGTTGCATCTGGGGCGACTTTATCATTGATGGCACGTGCTGGGTTTAATAGCTGGGAACCGCGAATTAAACTTTACGAGTCGACCATACTAAACTCTATGTCGCATTGCATGGCCGTGTATGCAGTGAGATATGCTGACCTTCTGGAGAGGGTCCAGGTCGGTTTTTTCAAGCGGTTGCTGGCCTTGGCTAAGAATACTCCTGATTATGCTGTAAGACTGGAGGTAGGTGTCACGGCTCTCTCACTTGTGATACTCAAAACTTGCCTGAGTTGGATGGAAAAATTACTTTGCATGAACTGTAGTCGCTATCCGCTTATATGTTTCAAGCGTTTGATTCAGATAGATTCAAGAGAAACCAAATACAGTTGGGCCAGTCAAATGGGAGTGTTTTTTACGGATGCTGGGTTTGGGCGCCTCTGGCCGTGCTTGGATCTGCAGACTTTAGTCAAGTATAAAGGAGAAATTCTCGATCAATATGAACAACGATTGCGCCACATTGATCTAAACAGGTGTCAGTCCTCCACTTTTTCCTCCTTGTACAGATTTTTTAGCTTTGACATTGACAGCGGATCCTACCTGCAGTTGAGGTTGCCTATTGCCAAGTTGAAAATAGTAGCCCAACTGAAATTAGGCAGTGATCGCTACCTGAAATTCACGTGGAAGGGTTCATGTTACCGAATTATAACTGAGGAGCTTTGTACTATATGTAATTTGCACAGACAGGAGACGTTGGAGCATATACTTTTCGAGTGTCCAATTTATAAGCCTATAAGATTTCACTACATACATGACCTCATCAATCTGAGAGATGTCTTGCATTTTATTGAGGTAAATAATACTTCTGTTATTGTTAGAATTGTCAATTTCATTGTGGGAGCTCTCAGGCTGAGGGCGTTCAGCAGGAACGAGTACTGACTTGTGTGTTAATTTATCTTACCCTGTTTTTTTTTTCTTGTTCATGGTGTAACACCGAAGGAACAATAAATATATTGAATTGAATTGAATTATAGAACCCAATTTTGTGGAAGAAACTTCAGAAACTCGTAAGGTATTCCATCCTTGCCCGGAGCTTTATTTTTTCGACACCTACGCAAACTATACAACAACTCAGGAACCGTAATGGGCGAGTCCAAGAAAGGGTGTCTCGCGTCAATGAAACTGGAATTGACGATGATCCTTGGTGGGTAAATCGTGTTGTAGAGTTGTTCCCAGACTTCAATTGGTAATGAAATGTTAACATTTGCTGTATGGCGAAATTTCCTAATAGTGGACCAAAATATTCTTGGTTCACGTGCGTTACACAAAATTGAGATGACCCCAGACTCATAGTCTCTTCGCTTCCGATTTATCAAAGTTCTATATGTTTTCTTGCTGAACAAATATTCACTTCTTTCAATTATTGACCAATTCCTTTTCCACGACCACATCCCAAAACCATGTTCGAAGTTGCGCGACAATCCTGTTGATGAAGTGGTTCTTCTGGAAAACATACAAAAACCCTAGACTCGATGAAAAAACTATGACAATGTAGAGGATGAAAAACTGGATCTAAAAAATCAAAGTTTCATTTCACACCGTTTCGGGAAATCTAAGAAAAAAAGAAAAAGTTGGAAAATAGCGATTTGCACTCCCAGCTTCCTCATTGAATACTGAAATAAACGTAATAAATATGGAAAATCTGAACAAACCAGCTTGTAGAGGATCAAATCCTCTAGAGAAAATGCCCGGATGACATGTATGCATTTTGGTCGACTTAGTCGCGGAGCGTTATCAAAGTTGGGGTACATGACTAGTGACGCGTCGCATATGTGGTCAAACTGGCACGACGTTGCGGTCATTGTTCAATTGATTATAAAACATGATTGAATGATTTGAGAAAATTGCGTCTTTTGTTGAACGTCTGGTAACTATTGTTGGAAATGTAACTCCGCGGATGAACGCTTTGTTATGTATGAAGTTTCTTCTTTGGCAAAATTAAAGTCGTGAGTGTCACTGTACTATTTTCGTCATATTTCCATTCTAGAAATCCAGGACGAGAGACTAGGTTGCTAGGGAATTTCTGAATTTGTCGTTTCTAATCATATATTTATAACATCAAAATAGTACGAAAATAGTATCGTGACACTCTTTTGTAACACAATATGTATAATAATTGAAAAACGTGATTCACGTTAGATAATGATATGTTTTTCAACTGATTTCTGATATACAATGATCATTCAACAACAGCTCGGAGGTAATGAACACCTTCCCTACAACTTTGTCTTTGACAGTTTTCACACATCTCTCACCGTTCTCTCACCGTTTCAGAAGAAAGATCGCGGCGCATGTTTTTCCATCTTCTCCATGTTTTTCCATCTTCTCCATTTTTTTCCCATGGTTCCCGGGATGACTGGAAATGAAACTTCGGTCTTTCTTATTCAGTTTTTCATTATCTACATCGCCATATTTTTTTCATCCTGCCCCTGATTTGTTCCAAGTTGAATCCTTATTTTACTGGACTAGAGTTGTAGCGGTGATAGAGACCCGTATGCGGCGCAATTTAAATTCCGCGCGTTCTTCATCATTTTTGATAAGGGCTTGGGGAGAAAGAAGAGAAAGGAGATAAGAACTGTCAAGAGCTGGACGAGGTCCAGGAAATCCTCCCGTGCCAACTAGCGAAATACGACGTTCTTGGGGTGCCCCGGTGTCTTCGGGAAGACGACGGCGCTTGTAATTCGGTGTCCACACCCCAAGAGCAGGTTTTTGGAAACGGTTGAGGTAAGCGGTTATCGTGTTATCTGCGAGCAGGTTCTGAGTCTGTCTTATAGGTGTTTTGTCTTGGCCACGAGTGCCCATCGGCGCCTTTTCTGCCTGGTGCCACCAGTTGTTATCATTTTGAAAGTGACCGTCAAGTCACGGGAAGGGGCCTCCTCCCAACGGCGCTAGAAAGGGTCCACCCACAGGCTGCGCCTGTTTTCTTCGTGGGACGACTCCGTCATCGCCACGGTCAGCGGCCGGACTCCGTGGAACCGCCCATCAGGTGCTTGGAGCCCGAGTGTTCAGTAGTGAACCGCCACCCCTCATCCATCTCCGGACAAGCTACACCGAGAGCTGCTTCCACTGCTGGACTTCTCCTAGGCTCTAGCTACGGCCCTGCGGGTAGCTCGAGGGACGGTCACCCGTGTCCGTGACGCAGTTGGTGAGAGGGTTTAAGTTTGTTACCCGGACTAGCCGGTAGTAGTTGGGGAAGCCAAAGACAGGGGAACGGTTTCAGCGACACGCACTGTGTCTCGGTTAGGCCGCGACGGTAACTCGAGCTCGGGGTATTTGCGACTAGCCATCTTTCGTCCCTTTATCAGGTCCTCGTCTCTGGTTTTACACAGGCTATCGGTGAGTTTTCTCGGGAGGTCACAGGACATAACCTCACTTCTGCAAGCCGACATTTGGGGGCTTTCGCCGGGTCCCGCGCGGTCTCGCTGCAGCTGAAACCAGCGTACATGTCGAGGCGATGTAACTAGCGTCCAATTCAATACGTTACCTGACCGTTTTTTCTTATTAAAATCCGTTAAAAGTATGATTGCGGCGTACTCATTTGCCTGGAAGTGACATCGACGTCAAAGTACCCGACAGCTGTCACCGGTGACATTTGACGGCCAGCAGCACTTTACTGGTAGGGGAGAGCGGGGCTAGAAAGCCCAACATCATTGAAGGTAAGTCCGTAAGGGAAACCAAGGCTCCCTGGGACATCACTCAACCTCGCCTTCGTGTAACCTTGGTTGGCGCCATATAAATTACACACGACGCGAACCCACGCCCGCTCTTCCGCAACTTCACGAGTGCCGCGAGCGTTTGGGACGTTCCTGCCATTTTGGCGTACAGGACGTCACAGAGTGTCCAAAGAAATTCTCAGAACGGCGTACTTCGGTTCTGTACATCCAACGATTGCTTATGCGCTTTTGATCTGGGGTCACTCTGCCCACGCCTCATCAGTGTGTGTGTGCCTTGCAAAGAAGGGCTGTACGTGTGGTCGCCGGTATTGGCTACCGTGACGACTGCAGATCGGCCTTCCGCAGGCTGCGCATTCTGACTTTGCCGTCGATGTTCATTTTAGAGTTTGTTTTGTTTGCTTTACATGAAGGACCATTCATTGAACAGTAGCGTGTGCAGAGGACAGACTCACCGGTATGAGATCAGAAACCGTGATGACATCGATTCGAGATTTTTGAGGTTGACCAAGACCCGGGACGGTGTTGGTTATTATGGAATTAAATTTATAAATAAACTACCATCCTCAATCCGGACGCATAATCGTGAAAAGTTCAAGACCGAAATCAAAAATTTTCTTATTGTAAATGCATTTTATACATTAGATGAATTCATGTCTTGTGATGTTCTGTTGTGATACATTTGATGTGTTGTGGTGTTTTACATTTTTGCTTGTTTGTGACGTGTGTAAACATACTCTGTGTGTATAATCATCAATAAAGATTATCATTATTATTATTATTGTTGTTATTATTATTAGTAGTAGTAGTAGTACATATGTCCAGGATGTCAAGTTGATCCGCCATTTTGAATTTCTCTGAAAGTGATCCGACTGAAATGAAATTTGCAATTGATATCCCACCGTCATCTTGTATTCTACATATTGAAGATGTTTCGAAGTGATAGAACTAGGAGAATTATGCCTCAACGAAAAGAGATATCGATGTGGTGCAAACGCCAATGAAATGCGTACGTGTCCACCATATAAAGTTGATCAATGATTTTTGTCATTTGGCTGCCATCTTGATCCGCCATTTTGAATTTCTCTGAAAGTTGTCTGATTCGAGAGAAATTCGCAGGCGATGTGAATATCCATTAGATACATCCAATTTTCGACAATTGATGCCCCGCCGGGGTCTTGTATTCTCCATATTGAACATATTCCAAAGTGATAGAACTAGGAGAATTATGCCTCAACGAAAAGAGATATCAATGTGGTACAAATGCTAATCGAATGCGTACGTGACCACCCTACAAAGTTGACCAATGATTTTTGTCACTTGGCCGCCATCTTTGATCCGCCATTTTGAATTTCTTTGAAAGTGGTCCGATTTGAGTGAAATTCACAGGCGATGTGAACTTCATCAAAATACATCCGATTTTGGAGAAATGATGCTCTGCTGCCGCCATCTTGGCCGCCATATTGAAATTTCTTATCACTTAACAATTTTCATGGGGCTTGGGACTCACCTTTGTTTCGTATGATCATTTTTATTCTCCAGCCAAATTCCAACATTCTGCCGCCATCTTGGCCGCCATATTGAAATCTCTTATTAGTGGAACGATTTTCATGAGACTTGGAACTCACCCTTGTCTATAGTACGATCATTTTGATTTTTAAACCAAATTTCATTAATCTGACGTTATTTTGGCCGCCATATTGAAATTTCTGCCCAAATAACGGTAGAACCCTAATTAACATCTTGCGTTCACTAATCCTTCAAAAAGGAAGTGCGCTACTGAGCCTCATGCCCATGAGGCATATTCGCTTGTTTTTCCATGGTTCCCGGGATGACTGGAAATAAAACTTTGGTTTTTCTTTTTCAGTTTTTCATTCTCTACATCGCTATATTTTTTTCATCCTGCCCCTAATTTGTTCCAACTTTGGTCTAAAAATCGCCTCATTTTACTGGACTATAGCGCCCGATGAAACTTTCGGGATGTTGTTTTTAGCATCGAAAGTGAAAATCCAATACACCTTGTTAAAATTTCAAAGCGAGAGAGAAAGACAATCACATGTTCTTCGTTGTTATATTGTATAGGCGATTGAATTTAAGATCTCAGCGCCATGGTGGCCAATTACGAAACTGTCCGAAACAACTTTACAGATGACAATTTGACCTTGAACTTGACACTTCGGATTTTTAATTCAAATGACTGGACGGCCCCGTGGCGCAGGTGGTTGAGTGGCTGCCTGCGGCCATGGAGGCTCCGGGTTCAATTCCCGGTAATGTCTGGCTGTTTGTGTTGTCCAATTTGCAATTTTTCTGAATGTAACAGTGCTAATAATAAAGGGCAAAACTACTATGGCCAGTACAGGCCGAGAAGGAGGAAAACATTTAATATTTATTTATTATTATTCAATTCAAATGACTGTCACCTAGACTGTCACTATCAAGTTTAAAAGTCGCGTTTTGTTTTCATCGTGATATTATACCAACAAGAATCCGTGTCCTCGAGGAGATTCTGCCTAAAGACCCAACAACTGATGATGCGGACGTCCCAGGATATCGACGTCAATAATGCGGGCGCCGAAACGACCGGCCTGCTAAAAAATACACCTCTTGGACCCGATGGATTTCTTGTCAAGGACGCCGTTCTTAGCTGCCGGATGTCCTTCGAAGCAGAATCATCCCCGAAAATGGTACAAAAATTAAAGCCTTTGCCACAAGCGGGCTGTGTGCTTGTCGATGGCAAGGGATGGGAAGATTCTACTTATAGTACCAGTACCTCCCGTCCCTAATTTTTCTTAATGCTCACTTACGGGAAGAACGTAGAACGACCCTACTTACATGACATGGTGCAAGTAACTGCAAAAAGAAATTCGATGCATTACAATAAAAAATTCGAGGGTCCCGAGTTCGGCTTGAATTTCTTGAACTCAATGATTATAAAAACTGGCATACCTCATCCTGCAGCTCATCACCTACCTCGAGGAATCGACGCAAAAAGACGAGAGAACATTGTTTCCAAACTGATCCCAGCAGCAATGGAATATAGTTCCTTTCTGCCGACTAGAGTTTTGGAAAAATTTGCCTTTAGCTGCTACGGACCAAGAAGACCATGACGAAGATGACTGATGAGTGATGTCATCAAATCTCTAATTTTTTTGTTCTAGAGTTCGCTATTTTTTTTCAGTTGTTATCATGAGAATAAAGATTATTTTTGTTGTAAGAAGGATATTACTTAAATAATAGCGATTTATTTTATACTGAAATCAGTTCAGGCAATCCGTCTCTTGATGGAGTAAGGTATGAATGGGGTGTTTGGAATATTGAGATAGTGAAAATATCAGTAAAATGCCAGGGAAAATGAAACAAGAAGCTTTTTGTCCAGTTACGACTACAGTGAGGTATTTAAATTGTTACATTATATTTAGTGTTTATGTTACAAAAACATATTTTTTGGTGATATATCATTTGAAACCAGAATTTTGCAATCCCATTCGATAAAAAAACATGATATGTATGTCCAAAAATCCTGTCGCATATGAACGACATAAGGCATGTAGCATGAAAACGGCGTCGCATATTGACGATATTCGTTCAACGGGGAGTCGTTCGTCGGGCTCTTGGTGCATGCAGCTGAATGAAAGTCTGTCCGCAAAAGGCTAAAGCCAACCGGAGAAAATATTCTTTTCAACAGACTTGTGACTGAGTGAGACCAAAAGCAGTGGAAGATGTTCCACTGAGCGCCCTTCGTTCCAACCACTGGGTGGACCAAATAGAGTAAATAATTAAGATTTCCTTCAAACGATTGTCGTTGTCAACATCAGACAGTGATAATTACTCGGAGTCCTGCCATGCCAGTGGAAGAAAGTTCTAATGAATTATCGATCGTTTATATGTCAGTGTCAGACATGGATTTACCATCTCAAAGTTCTGAATTGAAAAGCTAAAGAAAGTAGTACATAAAGGAAGAAAACCAACGGGACCCGTCAAAAGAAAAGTTGGATTTGATAAAAAAAACGAACGGAAAATCCAAAGGAAAGTCAGAAAAGCTCAAAAGCACGCAAGAAAATAACAAGGAAAGTGATGATGCTGAACGCATATTTTGTGGGGAGAAGTTTTCAAAATCAAGGCCAAACGAAAACAGGAGAAGATGTGTGTTATGTGAAAATTGGGCTTATGAGCTTTGTGCAGGGATAAATAAAATGTGCAAGAATTATTTTTGTGATTATTGTATCTAATTTTTTTTTTTCAACTATTTCTTCTTTATTGATTTTCCACTCACGTTTAATGAAAATGTTCATCTCAAGAACGAAATGTCTCTGTTCTTTGCTTTCTCCGGAATTTGATATTTTTTAATGTTGAATGTTTTGTGTTGTTTTTTGGGAAATAAAAAAATTTGAAAAATGATACGCTCTCCTAGTGTGACGTCAAAACGTGGGTTTTGTATGAAAACAACGAACACGTAAGTTGGCAATACTTCTTGTCAAAGTGAAAGCTAATGGAATATTTATGGATCAATAGATACAACGACCTTCCTGTAGGGTGTTTCGTGAACAAAAAGGCCTTCGAGGATGAGAATGCTGGTTAAATACATTTTAGATTTTGTCTGACAGCTGCAGTGGAGAATGTGGGAAGGGGTTCTCTAGCCTAGCAGAGATTGTTTTCATACAAAACCCAACTTTTGACGTCATCACTAATTGAGCGTATTTGATGGAATCATTACTCAGGGATCATTTTTTCGACACCATTGGGATCATTTTGAACACTCCTGTTGACAAAAAGATCCTTTTCGGCTTTTTCAAGTTTTGCATCTTCAAATTCTCTCGGGCGATTTTGGCTGCCTTTGAACTGGTAGATAGCACAATTCTTCGGCTATCAGATCTTGCTTCTGCGAACCACGAAATATGTCAAATAAGGTTTGTACAGGGTGACACATCAAACCGTGACAAATTGATGGAAGTTCCGTGATCTCCCATTTTCTCAAAAATGATTTTTTCCCAATTCTGAAACAAAATTCATGGAGAGTGATGTCTTACCTTGGGATGTTTTTGATTTTTAGCCCTATTTTGATTTTTTTGAAAAATATTTGTGTCTGTTCGTAATCTCCCAGAAAACAGCCGAACAGTTGATCTGATCGATTTGAAATTTGGAATGCAGATACGGTTTTGCTGTCGAATAAGCCCATCAGTTTTTGGCTGTCATCTGTCAAACAGAAGTGTCACTGCCAGAAAATGACAGAAGCATATTTTCACGGAGCTCAACTTGCAACATGTCATTTGAAAGCCCGCAAAAAAATGTTTTCAAAACTGTTGAAATTTTGTGTTCATCTGTCATCTGTCAAATATAAAAAAATGTCAAAAAATTCAAAATTTTACCATTCAATTATCCACAATCTATCCAATGTATTGACACCAAATTTGGCAGAAAGCGACACAACAAAAAAGTCAAATCAAGTCTGCAGTTGCAGTTTTCGACTACTTTCTAGTCGGGCGTTATGAATTTTCAAAATTTCTCCTCGCCATTGCCCCCCGAAAGAGCCTTCAACCCGGGTTTTGACCAGAACGACTCGCTTTTGATGCAGGACTCCACTCAAGAGTTCATTTTTTTCTCGGGGATCGACTTTTTTCGAATAATTTTAACTGATATCAAAAAAGAGATTGGATTAGGCGTCGTGTAGACCCATTTTTAAAATTGACACAGCTTCGGTTCTCCGACGGTGATTTTTTCAAAATAAATTTTGCTCATTCCGTGAATTTGGAAAAACTGCAGTGCTACAGACAAAAGCTGTACACGTTTTTAATGGACAATCACTGTACGGGTGAGTATTCTTTTTGAACACCTGTATGCCAAATTAATTTCCTATCCTTGAATGGTAGTTTTTGCCAAAATCCACCAGCACTATGTTAGAAAATCGGCTGTTTCACCCCAAAACTTTCCTGACTGGTATCCAAGAACCTATGGAAATTTTTCTTCGAAACGTCCTTTCGGGTGAAAATTTTGAATTGGAGAGAAATATTGAAAATAATTTGCAGGAAATTGAAAATTGTATTTTAGAAAATTTAAATTTCCGGGGAATACCTAAATTGGTTTTCCAAATCATCTTATTGGAAAAATCGTCCATTGAGGCTTCACTCCAAGCTCCATAATTCAAGTCCGGTCTCGATAACCCAGGCTGGTTTCAAATTTCCAACAGGGAAATTCCCGAGAAATTGGAAAAAACTTGTTGGAAAATGTTGAAGAACCAGTTACCTTTTGTTTAAAAAAAAGGTGGTAATCTGTTCACGGGATACATCAAAAGTTGGAAAATATGCAGTTTTTCCATGCAGGAAAACTCAAAAACCGTAGGTCTGATTTCAAAAATTTCTCCACTAAAAATTAAATCAATCTTTTCTCCAACGTTCATTTCCAGCATGTCTACACCTAAAATGAATATTTCGTGGGGCTCACCGCATGTTCAAATTCACGGAATGTGCAAAATTCATTTTGAAAAAATCACCGTCGGAAAACCGAAGCCGTGTCGATTTTGAGAATGGGTCTACACGACGCGCAATCCAATCTATTTTCGATATCAGTTGGAATTATTCGAGGAAAGTCGATCCCAGAGTAGAAATGAATTTTTGAGTGAAGTCCTGCATCAGAAGCGAGTCGTTCTGGTCAAAACCTGGATTAGAGGTTCTCTTGGGTGGCAACGGCGAGGGGAAATCTTGAAAATTCATAACATGGTGGAAAACTGCAACTGCAGACTTGATTTGACTCTTTTGTTGTGTTGCTTCCTGCCAAATTTGGTTCCGATCCATCGGATAGATTTTGAATAACTGAATGGTGAAATTTTTAGTTTTTGATATTTTCATTATTTGACAGATGACAGATAGACACAAAATGTCAACAGTTTTAAAAACTTTTTTCTCAAGGCTTTCAAATGACATATTGCAAGTCAAGTTCCGTGAGAATATGCTTCTGTCATTTTCTGGCAGTGACGCTTCTGTTTCAACCAGATCCTGTTTCGCCTGGGAAAACTGGACCTACCCTTAAGCTATGTCCATTTGGTGGTGAATCACCCTGTATATTATTAATAAGTATGCAAATAGTGACTTGCAAGCAAGAAACGGTGGAAAATGTCCAAGTTTGAGTTCAAAACAGCAGTGGCGAGCTGAGCCTTGGAGGGCGGAGAAGGCACAGTGGCTCCGTAACTAAACGGCGCATGGCAAAATGGCGCATGATAAAATCACGCGTCATAAATGGCACTGCGACAGAATAGCGCACGAAGAAAATAGCGCGTTGATGGAGTTGCGCGCGATAATATAGCGCAAGACTAAATAGCGGGTCATAATTGGCGCTACGAGAAAATAGCGCGTGATAAAATAGCGCAAGACTAAATAGCGCGTCCCAATTGGCGCTACGACAAAATAGCGCGTGATAAAATAGCGCGTTGAGGGTTAGTCCCGTATCAATTTACTCTCACTCTGTAAATGATCATTATAAGCCCACTAAGGGAACGTCTGTCTGGACCAAATGGGATCGAATGAAAGATCGGTGGTGAGACCGAAGGTAAACGCCCGATAACCGCCCTTCGAGCGTACCTGACGAGGTCTATGTACACAGCTTTTTCGTGTCCATTTTTTTCTCTTTTTACTTCCCCGACCCACCACCCAACGAGTATTGTGAACGCGCTAAAAAAAAATTTATATTTCGACGGATATATCCGTTTTGAGGTCCCCTATGACGGTTAGACCATTCCCAGAATGATCGCCTAAGATCATTTTGAGTTTCGCGTTTAGGTTCGTCTATAATTGAGATTTTCGTCTGAAACACACACTGTTTAGGACTGCGTACTACAATAAATACACGTCGATAATTATTCGCGCTTGGGTATATCGCCAATTACTTCTCGCTGTTATCACTCTGAATTCAAATCTGGTCTGTCGGCCGATCGAATCGGTGCTTATGTACCTTC
The DNA here is from genome assembly GCA_949128115.1 of Anaspis maculata. Lineage (NCBI taxonomy): Eukaryota > Metazoa > Arthropoda > Insecta > Coleoptera > Scraptiidae > Anaspis > Anaspis maculata. The sequence continues at coordinate 35,577,719 of OX421968.1, forward strand.
GACTGTTATTCTGTGAGTTTCCTTCCGTTCTCTAACAAATTCCACACTATACACCCTTACTACATTTGCGGTCTCGAACAGTCCAACACTTTTCGCGTGCATTACAAGCGTGTTCTGGAGCCGCGCCTCCGACAATTGGGCTAATGTATTCTACCCGCCCTATTGATTTGTCCCTCGATATGTCCATGTAAATCAAATGGGCTAGACCTGCGGCTCCGCGTATGTTTTCGAATGCACTAGAGCTTCGCAATTCGTACACTGTCTTTGAAGGATCTAAAAGAACCGCGTGTGCTCTTGAATGCACGAGAGAATCGCCACTCGTAACACTATTTCAGGGAAATGTAATATGATTACAGGATCATCAGAAAGAAAACGAATTACATATTGCAAAAAAAAAAAGAAATTACGATTTGGAGTGTTGAAGCAAAAACCTAGTTCCAGCCAGAATTCCCCGCAGAGGAGTGGAAAGAGAGTATGTCGCCTGTCCAACATGCAGAGGCATGTTGTCAAAGGCTGATTTAAGGTGACATTTTGATTGTAGCAAGCCCGACAAAAAGATCTGGAAGTACTACCGAACGTTGTCAATCCTTAACAGACGTGTGAATGTTCCTTGTCACGGACAACCCTCAGAACTTTTGCGTGAAACCCTTGCACGGCTGTGGTAAGTAGTGATGGGCGGGTAGTACTGATTCGTTACTTTTGTAATCGTTGCTCGCCGGGACCCGCAGTACCGATTACTCATTTGATAAAGTATTCGTTACTTTCATAAATGATTACCTACTTCAAAAGCGACCAGAGGCAGTAGACAAGAGTTTCATTCTACCCCTATTTGTCTCTCTTGGCAAAGAAACATTTTGGGCATGCTAGCTTCATATTCTGTCCCATGCAAAAGAGTGTTTCCAAAAGCCGGTCAACTGATGACTGACCGTGGCAATAGGTTGAAGGCCGGCAGCGTAAAAAATAGTATATTACATAACAAGCAACGAAAGTGATACTTTTCGCATGAGTGTGGAAAATTGCGCACGAGCGCTAGCGAGTGCGGTAATCACACGAATGCAAGAAAAGACACTTTCTTGCGAGTTGTGTACACTATTTTTCCTTCGACCGACCTATTTTCCCTGTCTGACGTCTGCTCATTGACGATCGAAATATCAAAATACTTATGTCAGAAGGCGTCACTTACCGATACTGCTAACTGATATCCTATTTTCTAATGTATATTTTCTAATGTATATTTTTTAATGTTGTATTGCCCCTTCCCCATTTTCATGTAAATTAAATGAATTTACCGAAAACCAGATGAAGGTCTCGAAATTTTCAGAAATTTCACAACAACCGGCAACGCTTGTTAGACATTGACAGTTGCTAGGGATTTTTAGATATTTTGTTCAGATTTACCTAGTTACTAAAGCTCAAATAAATTATTTCAATCCCCCTTGATTTCATTGTCACGGATTCAGCCAATAACATTCTCATGCGATTTTTTAATTTTCATTATTATTGATCACTGGAAGTTCTCATCGACTTTGACCAACGACCACCTACTGAGGGCGAAGAAGCATCAGTGGCATGCCCAGGGAAGTATGTGGCCCGAGACGCCCCCCAAATGCTGGATAGTAGTGGAAGATCGTTGGCCATGGAACTATGTTTGACATGAAAAGCGAAAGCAAAAGACACAAGTGACGATATTTTTACTTTCGCGCACAGTGTTTGCAATTGGCAAGTTTCGCGCCTACTATACGGTACAGAAAGTAACATTTTCGTGGGTGGTCGTAGGAAAAAATTGTTTCCACACTACAACAGTTGATAAATTCTAAATTTTTCCAGGAATTTCTCAATTTAATTATTTTTTTGATTGAGTGTTATTATGTTCAGAGTCAGTATTGTTAATCTGTCCTAGTTCTTTCTTATAATGAAAAAATACCGGGTGATCATTTGAAAACTATCCACCTGCAATAACTCCCGATTCCTAGTGAATATTTTTTCAGGCAATAACAGGTCGATTTTTATATCGAGGGCTCGATCGAGGGGGACATCCAAAACATACATTGGCAAATTTCTATATTCACCCCCCTTGCCCCCACTTACCCCAACTTTGATATTTCAAATGACACTACCTACCTTGCGATACATCAAATTGAAGGAAATTAAATTTTCTTTCTGAAAAAAATATTTTCAAAATCTTCAACCCCACCCCCTTTTCTCTAAAATATCTCTGACTGTCCCATTTTATATTCTGGACCCCTCATTTTTTTCTCAATTTAGTTGGCGTCATCCTAGATAGCATCGAAGAAAAAAAATTTCGGTGGAAATAGTGCTACCTAAATTCACCCCTTTGCTCTCCCCCACCTCAACTCCCGAATTTAACAAAACACCACCTACTTTGTGACACATCAAATTGAAGGGAATTGAATTCTCTTTCCGAAAAGAATTTTTTTGAAATTTTCTACCCTTCCCCCAATAAATTGGCTATTTGGAGTACTCTAGGGGAGCAATGGGGGGCTTTAAAAATTGTGAAAAAATATTTTTCAGGGAGAGAATGCAATTTCCTTCAAATTGATGTATTACAAAGTGGGTATTGACATTTTAAATTTTTGAGGTCAGGTGGGGGGAGCGAAGGAGTAAATTTGGGTGGCACTTTTTTTATAGAAAATTTTCTCTTTCGATGCTGTGCAGGATGACGTTTACTGTATTGAAGGGAAATGGAGGTCAAGAATATTAACTTGGACACTCAGAGAATTTTAGGAAGAACAGGGGGTGGGGTTGAAAAATTTCAAAATATTTTTTTTAGAAAGAGAATTAAATTCTCTTTAATTTGATGTATCGCAAGGTAGGTGGTGTTATTTGAAATTTCAAAGTTGGGGTGAGTGGGGGCGAGGGGGCTTACGATATAAATTCTCCAATGTATGTTTTAGATGTCCCCCTCGATATAAAAATCGACCTGTTTTTGCTCAAAGACATTTGCACTAGGAATCGGGAGATATTGCAGGTGGATAGTTTTCAAATGATCACCCGGTATAAATTTACAGCGACATTTTTCCCCTTGAGATACCAAATAGTTATTATTATCAATATTGTTATTGCAAAAAACATTCGTCTGCGGCGCTTTACCGGGGGACCCCCCGTGTTTCTTTCGTTAGGAATCGCCCCCCTACTACTTTTCGTCGAAGCAATCAGTAACGATTACTGAGTAACGATTATTAAATCGAAGAGTACCGATTACTAACGATTACCTACCTTAAAGTAACGAGAATTTACATCACTAGTGGAAAGACACAGTGGCAAAATTGGTTAGATGAAATCCATTGCTAATATCGTACGGAAATAAAGTTTGTGCCAAATTAAGAGATCGGCACCATCGACCCGAAATTCAAGCTAAATTACATGGCGAGGCTTTTATTGAAATTACCCAGGTACATGAGATGCATTTTGAAATTAAAAACTCCATGTCTTTGCTTAATCCGAAGTTTTCTTGCATCGTCATTGAGGCTGTCAATATATTGGCTAAATTTTGTCATCTCCAACGATCAAAATGAATCCTATCGAAATCTGATGGTTGCAACGTTGTAACATCATTCTACTCTACTGAAAAAAGTAGGAAAAAACATGAAATCATACCTACCTTGTTTTGACTTGTATGCAAGAAGGGAGAGCAGATTTGACAGAATTCCAGGAACTTATCGAAGTCGCTGACTACAAAACTTTCAAAACCGTAAATAAGGAGAGAGGCAAGAATATCTTCAATTCTTTCAGTCTTGAAGAGAGAATGGAAAATGAAAAATATGCTAAAATCGAGTTCCGAGGAAAATTGGGAAGATACGTCTGCGTCTGTGTCGACTGTTCACACAGGAGAACTTTCTCCCATCTTCAACCAAAAGGTCACTTTACTCTTGGAGAAAAATAAAAAGGTGGTTTTATTTCTGTATTATTGGCCGCATCGAATTCAAACTCGGTATCCGCGATTATCTTGACCAGTAGCATCTGCTACCACCCAAAGCTCTGTTTCAACTCAAACCAAAAGGGCACTTTACTCTTGAAGAAAAATGAAAAAAGTGGCTTAATTTCTATAATATTGGTCGCAGCGAACTGAAACTTTGTATCCACTATTATTTCAGCCGGCAGCACCTGCTACCACCCCACTTACCACCCAGAGCTTTTTTCCATCTCGCACCAGAAGGGCACTTCACTCTTGAGGAAAAATCGAAAAAGTGGCTTTATTATTTATTATTGGCTGCAGCACTCTGTGGCTGCAGCGAACTGACTCGGTATACACGATTGTCTTAGCCGCTAACACTTGCTAGCACCCAGAACTTTCTCCCATCTTTATTTTAACCAACAGGGCACTTCACTCTTGGAGAAAAATAATAAAAGTGGCTTCATTTCCGTATTATTGGTCGATAATTTAGTATTGAGGCCAAATGTTAGGATGGATGGAGTCGGGGTGTGCTTTAATCGACTTGTCATGATCGAAATGTCAAGAATTGATACCTTGCAGGCCACTATATGACCAAATGTCAACTTTCGAAGTTTGGCTGCCATTTTGTAAATAATGCCTAAATGGCCACAATATCAGACGGATCGAGTCAGGGGTGGCTTGAATCAACTCGTCATGGTCAAAATGTTAGGGATTGATACTTTGCGCGCCACTGTACGATCAATCCCCAATTTTCAAAATTTGGCCGTCATTTTGGAAAAAGGGGCCTACATCATAACGGATTCCGCCGAAAAAAAATTTGGGGACATCGGACGAAATTTCTTTTTATGGTCCCTAGAAAATATGTACCAAGTTTCATAATTCTACTCAAAAGTGAAATATCCAAAAGCGTACCGACCCCACTAAATATACCGGGTGATCATTTGAAAACTATCCACCTGCAATAACTCCCGATCCCTCGTGAATATTTATTCGAACAAAAACAGGTCGATTTTTATATCGAGGGGGACATCCAAAACATAAATTGGCAAATTTCTATATTCACCCCCCTCGCCCCCACTCACCCCAACTTTGAAATTTCAAATGACACTACCTACCTTGCGATACATCAAATTGAAGGAAATTAAATTTTCTTTCTGAAAAAAATATTCTAAATTTTTTCAACCCCACCCCCTTTTCCCTAAACATTCTCTGACTGTCCCATTTTATATTCTGGACCCCTCATTTTTTTCTCAATTTAGTCGGCGTCATCCTAGATAGCATCGAAGAAGAAAATTCTCGGTGGAAAAAGTGCTACCCAAATTCACCCCTTTGCTCTCCCCCACCTTAACTCCCAAATTTAACGAAACACCACCTACTTTGTGATACATCAAATTGAAGGGAATTGAATTCTCTTTCCGAAAAGAATTTTTGGCCATTGGCCATTTGGAGTATTCTAGGAGGAAATGGGGGGCTTTAAAAATTGTGAAAAAATCTTTTTCTGGAAGAGAATTCAATTTCCTCCAATGTGATGTGTTACAAAGTGGGTATTGACATTTTAAATTTTTGAGATCAGGTGGGGGGAGCGAAGGGGTAAATTTGGGTGGCACTTTTTTATAGAAAATTTTCTCTTTCGATGCTGTGCAGGATGACGTTTACTGTATTGAAGGGAAATGGAGGTCAAGAATATTAACTTGGACACTCAGAGAATGTTAGGAAGAACGGTGGGTGGGGTTGAAAAATTTCAAAATATTTTTTTTAGAAAGAGAATTCAATTCTCTTCAATGTTATGTATCGCAAGATAGGTAGTGTCATTTGAAATTTCAAAGTTGGAGTGAGTGGGGTCGAGGGGGCTTGAGATATAAATTCTCCAATGTATGTTTTAGATGTCCCCCTCGATATAAAAATCAACCTGTTTTTGCTCAAAGACATTTGCACTAAGAATCTGGAGATATTGCAGGTGGATAGTTTTCAAATGATCACCCGGGATTTCTCGTGTACTGGAGTCTTTGTTAGAAACTATTTATCATAGAAGCACATTCTCCGACGCCTTTGTTTTGCGAAAGGAGAAACTTCCTGTTGTTAAAACGAATTGCAAAATTTCTCGAGATGCCTTTTTGCATAAAAAGACATTGTTTGGTGATGCCGTAAATAAATAGATCACCTTGAGCAAATTTGACTGAGTATTTACTCGATTCCTCCTGTAAAGGGATGTTTAGGAAAACTACCTTTTTTTGGGGAGCTCAAAATAATTGGTGCGTCATTTTGATCACCATGGAAAATTCCACTCAAACAGTCACTAGATCCATTTATTGGAATATTGCTACGGTACAGCTTTGTCCTGCCGAGGACAAAAGCTGCTTTTGTCTCTGCCCGCTGGAGACTGGGATTCGTACCGGGCTGATGGCCTGTACGAGTAGCATGACCCCAAAACAATACAGCTCAGTCGGTAAATGAACACGATCTCAGGGGAGCACTGATTCTCAATGAACGCTGACGAGTCACTGGCGACAAAAACGATGCCGAGTCGAGGAAGATAGGAAAGACAATTACCAAAACATCGCAAGTTCAAGACGTATAATGAGGGCTCGTCAGATTACATAAATATGGTAAGTTAAACTCCACTGGAGCTGAGCGCTCACAGGTGACATAAATACGACAATTCAAACTCCACTGGAGCTGAGGGCTCACAGGTGAGAATGTGTCTGAAAGACTGAATAGTAACTTTCATTATAGTGGTATACCCAACGCTTGCGCCAAATTTTGGCGTCAAATACAAAATTTGCGAACAAATGCTACAAAATCACAAGAAAAACCGCCACAAAGTTGAAAAATACGCGCCGCAGCGAACAGGGTAATAGGCTAGAGGTTAATACACACTAGTGATTACTTATTTTTCATCAAAAAGTCCGCATTGTTAATTAAATTATAAATAACTGCGTTTTACATTGATCGCATGTGCGTACGCAACCCATAATGCAACCCCCACCAACTCTATTTTCAGTTTGACAAGCAACGGCCGTGACTTTCCGTTGCTGTCTGCTGTCAACGTCAACTATTTATTCGTCATTTTGAAGTTCGCTCCGAGTGTCGTACGTTTGTGAACAAGTGGGCCGCTATTCTTGAATCGTGTGGGAAAAGTCCCTAGGAGTAAAATACATTCCGCAGTACACTGATGTAGCGAGTGTTGCCTAAAATCGTGGTTTTTAGGCAACTTTCGCTAGTCAAACTGAAAATAGAGTTGTTGGGGGTTGCATTATGGGTTGCGTACGCACATCCGATCAATGTAAAACGCAGTTATTTATAATTTAATGAACAATGCGGACTTTTTGATGAAAAATGAGTAATCACTAGTGTGTATTAACCTCTAGCCTATTACCCTGTTCGCTGCGGCGCGTATTTTTCAACTCTATGGCGGTTTTTCACGCCATTTTCTAGCATTTGTTCGCAAATTTTGTATTTGACGCCATTACTTCAGAAGACGAGTATGCGCGCTGATGGCGCGCTGGATAATGAAAGGTACTATTAAAGCTAATAAAAAAACCTTTCTTGAAAGTTCAACATGGCGGCACAAAATGATCAATATCTTAGCCATTTTGTCTTCGATTTTCAAAATTCAGAAACGTTACAAAAACTGGAACACCAATTTTCATAACTGTGCTATTGGAATGCATGAAAAAATGTTTTTTTGGTAAATCGCGCTTCATACAGTTTCATTGATCACCCTGTAGAAACTTCATAAAACGTTGTTAGTATTTGACGTGATCAAGGCATGAGAACGGAGAAGGATTGGGCTATCGAACACTGAAAACCGATATGAAATCGCTGACGGCGATCAAAAGTTATGATGATTTTAGAAATCGTCTGAATTTACTTGTCTCCCAGATCCTTTTGATGTGTATGTACTATGGCTCAGTCGCGGAGTGTGGAGTGGCGAAACGTTATGTTCCTATTTTGCGTTCATAAGAAAGTCATTTCGATACGCAAATGACGTCATTCTTGTATCGTAAGAGGCTCGTTGTACGAAAAGTACAACATCACCTTCGATCCCCTCAAGGATTTGTACTTTTTGCAAGCGCGTAACGCCCGGGATGCCAAACGAAAGCTGCTCCAAAAAGACCCCAGTAAGAGAAAGCTGAGTGCAACAGCTTTCACACCCGAGGAGTACCAGATCATTATCACCTCCTTTGAAGAGGATACCCCATCGAGGCAGCAACAAAAACTACATCAAATTGTTGCCGTGGAGCTTGCTTGGCGAGGCGGAGAAGCTGTGAGCTGCATGGTAGATAACTTTAAAGAAAGAAGAGTATGACAACAAGGGCGAGTCAACTGGTAAAGTCTAAAGATAAAACCGATTAATTTCTTACTACAGTAATTATCAAATTTATTTCAGGGAGATACGAATACAACCCTGTTATCTCCAAAACCGCGCAGGGAGGGTCTGAAAAACTGGCCGATAGTAAATGGCTTGTGCCAAATGAAGCCAATGCAAATGTATGCCCAGTAAAAATCTTGAAAAAAATGCTTTCAAAACGAAGCGCGAACATAACGTGCAGCGTGCAGACAACTATTTCTGACATGTAATAGGGATTGGACCCCCACAAATGATAAATCGTGGAACAAGAACTCCCCGATTGGCCGAAATGAACTGTCCAAATGGACAAAAACGGCGGCCACAAATGTTGGTTTTGACACCAAGAGAATCGAAGTAACCAATCATTCCAACCGTTCTACTGCAGTTAATACTGCATGGGGTTGATGAACAACAACTCATCAAGATAACTGGGCACGGGAATGCCAGCTCAATCAAACCTCATCTTCAAATAACTGCGGAGCATCATGCTCTCATAGTTGATAGGATGAGAGACAACCCGAGCGAAATCAGCGGCCCTGCTCGAGGCCCTGCTCCGAGCCCTGTTCCTACAACGGTCTACAACTCCGCTGTACCTATATCTGACATGGATTCAAAAAATCCATCCAATATGGTATTCAACCAATGCTCAAATATTACGTTAATTCTTAGAATAAGTAACAAAAATGTAAGTATAATGCTTAAAGAGGAGTTTGGGATAGACTCCCTGGAGTCTCGGAGGCGTCGTGCATCTCTCATCTTCCTATTGAAGCTTGTTCACGGTGCCGTTGACTGTGCTGAACTGCTTGCTCAGTTCTTTATACAGGTACCACGGCTCAATTCTATAGGCAGCAGATTTTTCCGACTGCCTGCTGCCACTTCGAACGCGATCGTCAGATCCCCTGTATACGTGATGTCCAGGTACTTCAATGAGATCTGCCACATAACAGACTTAAGCTCTTCTTCTTTAAATGGGTTCATGGGGGCTATCCAGGGAACACAGACCTTTGTCTTGTAATTGTAATTTGTAATTGTTATGTTTTGTCTTTCTTTATTGACTTGAAATCTCTTTCATATTTTATTGGTGTATGTATATTTTGTACTTGTCACCATTGTCCTTTGTATAACTTGTGTTGTTGGGCAATAAATCTTCTTATCTTATCTTATCTTACCTAGAATAATTTTGTGGATTATTTTTTTTGAGAATGAAAATGGCTCGCCCTTTCATTCATTATTTTTTTGATTAATATACGAGTTCAACCCTAGTCTGATCCGAGTGAGCTATGATTTCCCGAATTTCTCCTTTCTAAGGGCGTCGCGCCGTCGCGTGGCTACAAAACTAATGTGACTAAACTGTCAAACAGAGAACTGTCAAACAAACATGGTAATGGGCAGTGGCGTATCAATCATAATCCAGATAGGGTAGGTATTTAAAAAGTAGAAAAATTCCTTTGTAACTTCAAAAAATTGTTCAAAAACTTAATTCAAAATCGATTTGATGATATATGCAGGTGTTGATTCGGGAAATACTCTTATAATATACCCCGCGAGCTATTAACTTTCGCACCTCACTCTGGGGTCCAAAAGACCCGAGCGAATTTTGTTTTTCCGATAATTTTTTAACGGTTGCAAATTGGGCAGCACCCGTCCATGTAAATTCAGTTGGTACCTTCGCCCACCTATACTTCCAGTAATTCACCTCAGATGCGTTTTGTATTGTTTTTAAGAGCATCCAAAGTTATGCTCGGGTACTCTGGACCCCACTGTGAGATCCATGTAACTATATTTTGGAATACGTGACCACTTCCAGGTCGACGAGAGATTGTCGAGACGGAAGATAAGTGTGTCGTCTGTCCCAGAGAAAAGACAGAAAGTCAAAAAACGCATGTTATGTCTGTCATAAACCAATGTGAGATGAGCACAGAGCGTGGAAATGCGAAGACTGCATAGCGAATAATAGCAGTTTTCAACAACTTCGCTAAGACTGGCTTTTAAAATTATATTGTTCGATTTTTTTTTCCATGTTTGTCCTTCCTTACATACATTTAAAGTTTAATTCTTTTTTTCCAACGCATTGTCAATTTTGAAAAAATAATTATCATATCAACCCATCACTTTTTTGGTATATTTCTCACATTGTTAGACAAAGATCACCCCAGAATAATCAATTTTGTATTTTGATGCTTGATAATCCATAAAATATATAAACTATGATTCTTTTCATCCATATACATAGTCACTTGTTGTACAAAAAAACTACATATATGTATTAACGACTTTGGAAAATCAGGGTCCCGGGGACCCCTGTGTGAGTATTTTGTAACTAAAATATATGTGTGAGTTGCGAAGGTTAATCTAACCATGCAAACTACGGCTAGCTACATTTTTGCAAAATTTTGCTTTGTAGCAAACGTCTTCGACGACTTGATAATTCACCAAAAACCCCTCGACCTCGGTAAAATTCATAGCTCTTGGGATATAACCTATGATAAATCCATGTTCCCTAACGGTGCTAGGTAGGTAATTTTGGTCACAATTTCCGAATTTTGTTTGGATGAGATGAAGTGGTTATAACGAGTGATAGAATAAATTTCTCCTCCGGTCACCTGTGATTCCTGAAAATCTGGCGAAAAACCGTGGCTACCAAGAAGACCGCTCGAGGCCTACTTTGAGGAGAAAATTCGATCACTCTTCAGTTAATATTACATATTCTGGAAACTATTTTTTCTATGTCCATCTATGTCCGTTTTGATTGATGTTCATCTTATTTTCGAAGGGAAATACGACTCATCCATTTGATTAAAATTAAATATAGCAATAGCCGATTTGCATCTTATTACGTTCTGGAACGTAGCTATACCATCTGAACTTTTCACCAGAATTTTACCAAGATAAACTGACATGCGGTGTACTAGCCACGCACTGGGACGTCAGCCGAAAATCGACTTTTTCATTTAATTTAATCAATAAAGTCCAATTTTGCATTTGAAAAAATCATCTTTTCACTCTTCTGCGTAAGAATAAGCAGTAATCAGTTCAGAAGCAACAGAGCAATAACTTGATCACAGAGGCTGTATCTAGGACGGAATTCTGTGACATAAGTAACATTACTTGCCTCTAACAAAAAAAAAAGGGCAGAATACTTTCGACATGAGTTTTACACGATTAGACTTCTTTTGTTTCTTTTCTCGCTGCGCTCGGCGCTTAAACTCCCATTCTCCGTCACATGAAGTCTCACTCATACCCCTAATACAATAACAATCTATTTCCATCAATAATATTCTCCACAAATAATTATGCGACTGTGACATCGTACATCGTGACGGATTTTCTTACTGTACGATTTTCCCCGTTATATTACAGCACGGTGGAAACTGTGTTCTGGCAGGCATAGCATGGCAATCTAATAATCTCCACAAAGTATAAGAATGTCACGTGCAAGTGACCGTTTGACAGAAAAATGAGAAAAACCAGCACCGTGTCACTTTTAGGGGCGGTTTTCACCCCATAACTCGGCTAGCGCCAACGGGACACTTGGGGACTTTTTTTTGGTGAATAAGAACATGCTTCCGAATGTTTCTGCAAAAACTCAGCTCTAGCTCTCTAGTGGCCGTGGCGGAGGCGGCCGCGGCCGCGCTTGAATTGTAATACTTATATATAATTATAATATTATATAATATACAATAATGTATTTCCAAACCCGAGTTGTGATTTTTTTAAATTTTGCGGGGGTGCTTTCATCCCCTTGGAGGTGCGAAGAAGTAGCGACTATGGTATGGGGCGATGGGGATGGGTCAATGTGCGCGTCCTCAGCGGTTTTTAAAAAAATCGTATTTTCCAAACACGAGTTGTGATTTTTTTAAAGTTTTACGGGGGTGATTTCTTTTTCCTTTATTAGGAACAGTAATAAAATGCGAATGAGGTGTTGTTGGTAAATTCTGAAAAAAAATTGCAGCCGCTAATTCTTTTATGTTGAGAGTTCAATGTTCGCCGCTGATTTTCCACTTCGCTTCGGCGGCTCCAGCCGCGATAGCCGCTGATTTGCCGCCTTTTCAATCATTGTGTGTTGGACTAGAGTTCGGGTGAACTCGCCAAATCAGCGGCTACTTTCACACCATCGTAGATTTTTAAGCTGACAACACTGCCATTGACCGTCTGCCAAAGCATCGAACATCGAACGATGTCGTGCTTCTTGTCATTAAAAAAATGTGCCCGCGATCTGTGAGCTATAGACCGAAACTGGAATAGTTTGCAGAAACCTGCTCAAATCAGTTGGTTGCTCGCTCACATCAGGCGGCAAAATAATTTCAGGTTGGAATTTCCGAATAGCAATTTCAACAATTTAAATAAAATCGGGACAAACCAGGACAATTATGTTAAATCGGGACTTTTTTCGGGACAAAGAATAGGTCGGACTACCTATTGGAAATCGGGACGTCTGGTCACTAAGCACAAAACCTCAATGGTATAATTATGCCGTTCATGTTTTGAATTCAGTAGAATAACTTTGAGCAAAAATAAAGTGACAAGCTGGGGGGCTACAGCTATAGTGCTAGCGGTTCATGAAATAATACTGCAAATTGTGATAAGAGCAACAAATTTGGCACAATTATTCCTTGAACCAAAATAAACAATTTGACCCGCTGCACTAATCGATTAACCGCCGGGGGGCCGAGATTTCAAGGGGGCCAACTAAAAGACAACCTCTTTTTTTCAAGCATCGAATGCTGCTACAGAACTACGCCAGGAGACGTTTCCCAATCAAACAAATGTCTAGATCATGATTTTGTCACTGCAAGACGCTACTGTCGCTGGGAGCCCCAGTATCACCCCCGTGTAGAATTTGGGATATTTCTTGAACTGGATGGCAATGGTATCCGAACTGGACGTGTGATTCTGCAGACGAAATTTGTTTTTAATTACATTTGAGGGGAGGGGGAGGAAACGAAATATCAATAATTTTTTTAATGCACTCCGAATTGCCACTGAATCGGCTCTGGTAATATTGTAGCATGAATTTGATATGTAGATTATGATTCCGCCACTGTCGGAGCGGCGCGACAACCGGAAGTCAAGTAATAGCCAACATATCTGAATTCAAATACTATCTCGTTTTTTTGACATTGATCGACAGAAGCGGTGTGAGGTATCATTTCTGAGGTTTCTGGGGTCTCGGAACTCATTTTTGAAAGAAAAAATGTGATCAGACCATGATTGGAAAAGCTGGTCAAAACATGGACTTTTTTTTTCAAGGCACCCAACACCATCATAACATCATGCTTGGGGACTTTCCTTCATAAATCAACTATGCAGATCACGATGCCGCTATTGCGAAAGCGATGCGACAATCGTGCGTCGAGTTAAAATTGGCTTGAAAACACGTGTTTTGAGGCTATTCTTCAATTTTGTTCCAACCCCATTTTCACTTTCAAAAATGAATTCCGAGACCCTAAAAACCTTAGAAAGGATACCCCACACCACCACTGTCGACCAATGCCAAAGAAACGAGATACTACTCGTATTCGAATTCACATAATGGCGGCCATAACTTCACTTCCGGTTGTCACACAGCTTTGACAGTGGCAAAATCGTGACACACATATCCAATTCATGCTACAACGTCAGCAAGCTTGATTGGAAAGCATCTCAGAGCGCTTGAAAAAAAAATTCATTTTTTATTCTCTCCCCCTCCCTCCAAATTCATTTAAAAACAGATAGCGTGTAAAAACGTGAATTCATGAACCCAGAGACTATACGAAAAGATACTTTGCACATTCAATTTGATTACCATTATTAATAGATAAAAATATGAAGTTTTTCTTGAATATGCCAAATTTAACTCGACTCACGGTTGTCGCATCGCTTTCGCAATAGCGGCATCGTGATCTGCATAGTTGATTTATGAAGAAAAGTCTCCAAGCATGATGTTATGATGGTGTTGGGTGCCTTGATCAAAAAAGTCTATGTTTTGACCAGCTTCTCCGATCATGGTCTGATCACATTTATACTTTCAAAAATGAGTTCCGAGACCCCAGAAACCTCAGAAATTATACATCACACCGCTTCTGTCGATCAATGCCAAAGAAACGAGATAGTATATGAATTCAGATAATATGCTGGCTATTACTTGACTTCCGGTTGTCGCGCCGCTCCGACAGTGGCGGAATCATGATCTACATATCAAATTAATGCTATAATATTTCCGGAGCCGATTCAGTGGCAATTCGGAGTGCATTGAAAAAAAATTGATATTTCGTTTCCTCCCCCTCCCCTCAAATGTAATTAAAAACAAATTTTGTCTGCAGAATCACATTTGCAAACCCTGAAAACATTGGAAATGACATAGATATCACACGTCCACTTCGGATACCATTGCTATCCAGTTCAAGAAAGAACCAAATTCTATATGGGGGTGATACTGGGGGCTTCCAGCGACAGTAGCGTCTTGCAGTGACAAAATCATGATCTAGACATTTTTTGTTTGATTAGGAAACGTCCCCTGGCGTAGTTCTGTAGCGGCATTCGATGCTTAAAAAAAACTGGTTGTCTTTTAGTTGGCCCCCTTGAAATCTCGGCCCCCCGGCGGTTATTAATCGATTAGTGCGGCGGGTCAAATTGTTCATTTTGGTTCAAGAAATAATTGTGCCAAATCTGTTGCTTTTATCACAATTTGCAGTATAATCCTGAATTTTGTCGCGAGCCGCTAGCATTACTACGGCTGATGGCACCTGCAAAGTTTTGGAGCGAAACTATCAGCGGCTATTCTTGAAATTGTGGGAGAAACTCGCAGCGAGAGTGAGTTGGGTACCTACCTATCGTGGTTTTATCGGTTTTATGCAATTCGCAGTACCTACCTACATGAATGTAGCAAGATTAGCCCAAAACCGTGTGAGATTACGAGTTATTGGTTTTCACCTACCTTTGGGTATGTATGCCTTTGGGAAGACGAAAAACTCCCTCGCACAGGTTGCACGGCGTAGCGTCTGCGGAATGTTGCGCCGGATTCGGGATAGGTTTGAGGGCTTCAGGCTTAGGAATACGTTACGGAAAACTAACCGAATCGTCAATTTCACCACAGAATTTCACTCACTCTTTCAGAGTACCTACGCGTTTCAGGCTGTCATGTAATTTTGTCACACAATCACACAAATGGGTTGCATCTCACCCGTGTGAGAATGAGATCGAGAGACACGATTCAAGAAAGAATGGCGGCCCAGTACCTACACAAATCGCCATTTCCTTCTACGTACGACTCGTACGAGCACGCGAAACACGCCACCACAAGGGCCTAGTCGAACGTCGCCTCACCCTCGAGTGGAAACTATAAACTTGAACTTGAAAGAATTAAATTGAATAAACCAGACTAACCAGAGAACCGACGAATGAACAAACCTTTCCGCCATCGCGTAGCTCGACTCGACAGAAAGAAGGTAGAATGGTAGAATCAGGGATTGGACTTACTGGCCGAGTGACTGATCATGTGATGTGAGTTGGACGGGTGGGGGACATACGGAAACACGGACATGTTATAGGTTATGCGCGCGGAATTTGAAGCCTAAAATTTATTCTTCTCGTCGTAGCATCTTTCCTGCAAGGTTTCTGAAGGCTGAAGGTAATTATTTCAATTCGCTCAAATTATCAAATCAAGATGATTAGCTCCAAGATTAATTTTTCCAATTGTGGCGGCTGTGATCAACTACTACTGGTATCAGTATCTTTGAACTGGACACTTTCTTCCAAGGCTTCCTTCCCCCACTTTAAATCAAAATCGCTCGAATAAACTGCGCACCAATTGAAGTCGTGGACCGGCCAGAAATTTCAGAGGTAGGGTTGGTCGAACGGAAAGTTCGTTCGAAGGAAAGTTCGATCGACGAAAAGTTCGCTGAAGGCGAAGGCTGAAGGACGGAGTTATATGTATAAACTGCTCAACATTTGAAATGTCGGTATCGAAAATTTTGTTCTTTTCCAAAACGGTATAACTTTGGATTGCCTCAACCGATTCCGATTTTGTTTTCACGGTTGTTTAGATACATCTTCCAGCAATCTACCTGGTACTCGAGATTTTTTTACTTATTTCAATTACATTCGTTACAGGGTGGAATGTAAAGCATTGCAAAATTGTGCTTAGTTCAATAGATCCCCATTTTTGAGAACATTTTTTTTTTCAAATTCTAACGGTATAATCATGAAGCCTGATGTCCTATCCCTAAACGGTTCTCGAATTTTTCAGATCAGAAGTCTAACAATGATGACATATGATTTTTTTTGTAAAAGTTGCATTTCAGTCATTTCGGTTGGGAATAAAATGGCATTTTGGATGATAAAGAACCTGTAATTTTGCATGCTCGTTGCTTGAACGGTTAGAAACTGCTGCGCCCTCAGAAACCTCTCTTCTCTCGCCTCTGTTTTACTTTTCCGGTTCGCGTTTTCGGATGAAAAAGAAAATATAGTGAACGCGCAAAAAATTTCTTTCCGGATTTCGAAGGATAACTTTTTTTCAAGGTCCATCTAATCGATTTATTTAGACCATTTCCAGATCAAAGTCGGTCTGTCTGCCTGTCTGTGTGTCTAACTCTGTGTAATCGTCCATGATAAACTCCCAAGCGGTATATCCAATTGAGCTGAAATTTGGTATGCAGCCATAGTATAGGCGTCTAATGAACTTATTATGTGATTTTGGTTGAAATCCGCCATTAGAGGGCGCACTTATTGCATCGTATCAATATCGGAATTTTTGACGTACGGACCTCAAATTGGATATGTAGATGTTTTGTTGGTCCAGAAACACATTCTGAAATTTCAGTTTTAATATGTTTCAGAAATAAAACGTCAATTTCTCATTTTTTCGGAGATGTCTAAAATGCAACTTTTACAGACAAAAATCATATCATCATTGTATGATCTTCTGTTCTGGAAAATTCAACAACCGTTTTGAGACAAGACATCAGGCTTCATGATTATATCGTTAGAATTTGAAGAAAAAAATTGTTCACAGAAACGGGGACCTATTGAAGTAAGCACAATTTTGCAATGCTTTACATTCCACCCTGTAACAAATGTAATTGAAATAAATTGAAAATTCTCGCCAACGGAGTAACGGAGTAGATTATTGCTGAAAGATGTATGACATACGGCAGTTCAAAATAGTTTACAATAGAGGGAGGGGGACCTGGATTAGTAATGTGGGTACGACCCAATGAAGAACTATGTAAAATAGAATTGACTAGATTGGAAGGATAGTTATTTTCTTTAGCAATCTTCGATATAAATTAAAAATTTCTTTTATGGAACTTTTTGTGGCTTAATTTGAGTGTTTTTTTGTTTCAACATCGTGATAATATTGATTTTCTGCCCCAACCGATGAGGAGGGTTTCCTATACCAATCAGTGATCAACTTTCCGTCTTAGAAGCTTTCAATGGCTACCACCCTTCTTTGAAATTCACAATTGAAAAGGAAAATGATAATTGCATCCCATTTTTGGACACTTTGGTGATCTGCAACCCCGACGGAAAGTCGATCACTGATTGGTATAGGAAACCCTCCTCATCGGATAGAACACATAATTTTAATTGTAGTCATACCATGGGGCAGAAAATCAATATTATCAAAGTGTTGGAACAAAAAACACTCAAATTAGGCCACAAAAAGTTCCATAAAAGAAATTTTGATTTTATATTGAAGATTGCTAAAGAAAATAACTATCCTTCCAATCTAGTCAATTCTGTTCTACATAGTTCTTCATTGGGTCGTACCCATATTACTAATCCAGATCCCCCTCCCCCTATTGTAAATTATTTAAACTGCCGTAAGTCAGGGGCTTATCCGAAAAACTTAAGACCTTGTTAAAAACTGATATTATATGTATCGCCATGTACAATAAAAATAAAGTCCAAAATTTCTTCTCCAAACTGAAAGATGAAGTCAATAAAAATGATATGTCTAATTTAGTTTATAAGGTTGATTGTAAAGATTGTGATAAATGCTACATTGGTCAGACCAAACAGAAACTTGAGAAAAGAATAGAATAGAATAGGTTTATTGCTTTCATGATACACAAAAGAATCCTAAGCAGTAGAAAAAAAAATGTGATAGAAAAAAACGTGAGTGCGTGACCATAGTCACCCTCGGAAGAAGTGAAACTTCTATACATATGAATCAATCAGCAAACAACGTTCGAAGAGGTGTTCTTTTCGTACTCCCGCTCCGCTCCCTCACGGTTTGTATCATCTTGTTTTTCTTATTATCAATCTTATTATTATTATTATTAGTCACTCAAAGGGCAGAGTACTTTCGACATGATTTTTTCACGATTAAACTTCTTTTATTTCTTTTCTCGCTGCGCTCGGCAGTGGAGAGCCCCACCAAATGCGGGAATGAAAAGAATCCTTCGAAATTCAACTCAATTATTATATTACCGCCCCTATGACTTGCCGCCTGTTGTACTCGCCTGCGCGCCGGAAAACACTGCACGCCTGCTAGGCCCGGCCCTGAATATACCTCCCTATCCCTATAATAAATCACATCCGCTCGAATCTATTCAAGCCAAGTCGAGAGCCATTCTTGTCGGGCCAACAGTACGACAACACGAAGAGCAGTCCAGTGTCGGCGATTAGTAAAAAATAGAACCGAACGCGGCGAACGCTGCAACAGCTTATTCTTTCATTTCCTGGGACGACGCTGGTCACCCCAAGGTCAGACAAGACAACGTTACAGGCGTTCGTTACAACCACTGATGCTATGAAGCAATTTCACTCCCATGTGTGGTTCTGCGTTAGTGGTGTGTTGTGATCTAGGCGCGAGAATAGAAGTTTCACTTCAAAAAGTGAAGTGTCTAAAAATTTAAAAAAGCGAGACAACGCCTCTACTTTCACACAGAGAACAATAACAATAACATATACAGATACAGAACGTTGTTTACGTGAGTTACATTAATAAAATTTTCACATGACAACACATTAAAATCGGGTAAGTAAAAGAGCCACCCATACAAATCAGCCCCACGCAACTCTTCGATATCCAGCGCGACCCACCGTCAGCGGAACAGACGAGCAAGAGGCAAGTTTTATTTACTCATTTAGGACGAACGATCTTAAAGTTAGGGCGTCGACCAAAAACCTGTATAGGGCTGAAATCATCTTTAAGTTGGTACTAATCAGAATCTCGTGTTGGTCCAATGGTAAGACCTGGCTTCCTAGAACTGGTCCTAGCCTAAATTCTCTGTATAGTGGGCAGTCAAAGATTATGTGACCGAGAGTTTCATGTGAGTCAAGGTTACACATTGTGCACCTGTAGCTACCATTTATCTTATATGACATCCCGTTTATATATAAACTGCTTGACAATTGAACGAACTGCAACACCTAAAAATTAGGGGCGTTTTCAAATTGAGATAGCTCAAAAAATATTTGACGGATTCCAGAAATTCAGGCATGTGAGGAAAGATCATTTCTTTGACTATCGAGTGCTGGTATTGATGATAAGTTTGATTGCATAATTTATCATATACAGGGTGCCAACGGAGAGCGTGCAGATATGGACAATCTTTCACATTATACAACTTTCGAAAAAAAAGTCCGAGATTTTTTCTATTGCCTGATTTTGAAAGGTTGAATCATTATGCCGACGCGGTTTTGAAATTTTGACCCTAACTTTTTTTTTCAAAAAAGTGTGCTCAATTTTCTGAAATTTGCACTTTCTGATTAGGAAAAAGAAATAGAGACATTGTTTGTTTTCAAACGGCGTCCATATTGAATTTGCTCACGAAGATTTTCATTTTTTTCAATAATAACCATTCAATAAAGACCCTTTATTATTATTATTATTATTATTATTTGAGCCTCCACATCCCCTAGAAACTACCCCTTTTGGGACACCGTCTCACAACAAGATATGCAATGCTTCATTTAAAAGGCCTAAGAAAAGTACTCATCAATAATTTTAAAGTTGAATTCAGATAAGTATACTACGATGACCCCACACGTACAGCTCCCTAAAAACCACCCCTTGGCTTCAAGGGACAGGTTGGATTGATAAGACATGAACGTCTTTTTCAACTGTTCCACTAAAAAAGTGATGCTACACGATGACCCTTTGCGTAGGTCATCCCAACAGTAGCTACCCTCTCGAAAAAAGACTAACCCTTTAAAAAAACAGTACTTCCGCAATACCTCATTTGTTAGGATTTTTTAAAAATCTGTCGCAATAGTTTGCCGCTACGATGATTTCATTCACATATCTACCCGAGACTACCCCTTCAATATCGCATAGCTTCTACCTTGATGGGTTATTTACGAGTTGAAAGAACTTTTGCCTACTAACCGTTTCATTGAAATGATGGTGCTTTCTATGATGATACTACAAAACCTTTCCTGGAACTACACCTAGAAATCACCCCTTCAGTAAAAGATATGCAATACCTCATTTGAAAGCTCAGAGAAGGAGAAGGTGCGATTGAATAAGTTCAAAATGATTTCGCGATGACCTTACACGCATCAAGGTAAAGGCTATGCGATATTGAAGGGGTACGTAGTTGAAGGGGTAGTTTCGGGTAGATATGTGAATGAAATCATCGTAGCGGCAAACAATTGCGAGATTTTAAAAAAATCCTAACAAATGAGGTATCGCGGAAGTACTGGTTTTTTAAAGGGTAGTTCTTTTTTCGAGAGGGTAGCTACTGTTGGGATGACCTACGCAAAGGGTCATCGTGTAGCATTACTTTTTTAGTGGAACAGTTGAAAAAGACGTTTTTTGGAATTTTCATGTATTGCATGTCTTATCATACCAACCCTGTCCCTTGAAGTCAAGGGGTGGTTTTTAGGGAGCTGTACGTGTGGGGTCATCGTGGTATACTTATTTCAATTCAATTATTGATGAGTACTTTTCTTAGGCCTTTTAAATGAAGCATTGCATATCTTGTTGTGAGACGGTGTCCCAAAAGGGGTAGTTTCTAGGGGATGTGGAGGCTCAAATGAAAATCTTCGTGAGCAAATTCAATATGGACGCCGTTTGAAAACAAACAATGTCTCTATTTCTTTTTCCTAATCAGAAAGTGCAAATTTCAGAAAATTGAGCTAAATTTTTTGAAAAAAAAAATAGGGTCAAAATTCTAAAACCGTTTCGGTATAATGATTCAACCTTCCAAAAGCGGGCGATAGAAAAAATCTCGGACTTTTTTTTCGAAAGTTGTACAAGGTGAAAGATTGCCAATATCTGCACGCTCTCCGTTGGTCCGTTGGCACCCTGTATATGACAAATTATGCAATCAAACTCATCATCAATACCAGCACTCGATAGTCAAAGGAATGATCTTTCCTCAGATGCCTGAATTTCTGGAATCCGTCAAATATTTTACGAGCTATCTCAATTTCAAAACGCACCTAATTTTAAGGTGTTGCAGTTCAATTGTCAAGCAGTTTAGATGGAGGGGAGTGTCGTTTGTAGTTCTAAGCTGCATGTAGAATCTTTTCAAATACAACGGGATGTCACTATTTCTCAGATCGTAACCTTCCGTAATGCTGTTTAAGAATTTATATGGCGGATTGTTAACTGATGACAATATCCTGTTCCAATCAGATTCATGGTTGTTTTTCTCGATCGTTTGTAGAATCACCGAAGTGAATTCGTCGGCACCACCAACATCATCGTGCTTAAAATCTATGCCATGTAGTACTAGCGGTAAGCAAAATAAAACTGCATTTTATGATACAAGCAACAGATTTGGTACACGTGATCTTTGAAGAATTCTAAGCGATTTGACCCGTAGTTCTTAAAAATCCCTTCGGGGGAGCCGAGATATGGGGGGGGGGGAGGAGGGTTGATTTCTCTTTTTTAGAAAAAATCTATATGCGCCAAAATGGCATGGAAAATATTGAATTCAAGTAAATTGAACATGCTGAATACACTAGTCAATCATAATTTCATAAAAAAATGCAAATAATAGCCTTTTTTCAAAATGGCGGCCAATAAATGACAAAAAAACATGTATGAATAAGGTGTTCGAGTAAGGTATCAATTTATATGTTTTCGAGGTCGCTGGACTTATTTCTCTTATCGAAATCACCCTATGGAACATAATTATCCATTTTGGGCCAGGGTGAATGAACCACCCCCCACACCTGGAGTGAAACTTTCAAGATTTGAAGTAAATAATCGAAAGACCAATATAGAGCTGCATATAAATGATATGTTTTTTATTGAAACATGAAAATTACCGATGTAATTACATATTTAAACTCACAACCATCCCTGGAAGCTCCAACCACCCTTGATGGGAGGGTCTTGTATGACCTAGATTTCTTTGTGTCATAGGAAAGTGCTTTGAAAATGTTTTTACCCCAAACTGGCAGGTAAAGTGTCCATTACAAGCGTCTTTTGACGCAGGAAAGTAAGATTTCCCTGCCTGGGCAGGTAAAGACTTGACCTGCCTAGGCAGGGAAATCTTACTTTTCTGCGTCAAGCGACGTTTTGCTTGCTGAAAATTTGCTGGAACTGTTGGAAACCAGACCCAGCAACGTGATATTTGCCAAATTGTGCCAGAATGACATTTCAGAATTCTGGTACTAATTTCTTTCTTTGTGGTTTATTGAGGTAGTTTCGAGTAAAACGTTATACATAATACGCCAGGGAAGTTGGTGTCTTTACAGGGCACGTAGGCTCCTAGGCCTCGCTTACGCTCGTCCTTGAATATGCCTACTAGCCCTGTGAAGATCCACTTTCCTGCCTTATTATGTCAATAACCACTAAATGGTGTAAAATAGTATGATACCTACTTACTTGATAATATTTTATGTATTGTTACAGTTTTTAGTTGAGATTCCTCACCACTTGTAAACATGTTCATGGGGTTCAAAATTGAACCCGAAGTAAGCAACTGTACCCTCAATATAGCCTTCAGGAGGTCGTAGGTTCAAACTAATCGGCCAGAACAATTTTCCAGATGATTTTAACGTCAAAGAAATTATGAGAATATCTAGGATAATGATCGAAAGAACACAAAACTCATCACAACAAAGAAAGTGTTATCTAAGGGGATTGAGTCTGTTACAGATGGATCATACGACACACCTTCTTGAGGATAGCAAAGGATCTAGAGACCTTCCTTCTCTAGAAAGATGCCTAACTTTCGAAAAGAAAATATTCAATTTGGAAAAGCCATCTCTCCTAGAAATGAGGATAAAATTTAAAACAAAAACAGCACGCAAAGGAAACAGCTGGTCATAAATTGGAATTTTCTGCTATTGCCGGTGTTTCAAAAAACACCACACCAATGTCACACCCGGCACGTCGTAGCCAGCATTGATCCGAAAATTGGTTTTCCAGTCAGATCCTTGAAGAATCATCCCATAATTCAGAGAAAAAACATCCAAATCGGATCAATTGTTCTTTAATAATTTGACTTCAAACTTGGGTGAAAATTTATCCGTGTTAATTCAGTTATAGCTGTAACACACTACACAATTTCTTGTACATTCTGTCAGTTAAACAATCATGTTTATTGTTTTTTGACACTATTTTGGCAGATTGTTCAAGAAATTGTACAAGAAATTGTGTAGTGTGTAATACAGCTTTTATACGTAGGTATATCTCATTCACTTTTTATTTTCAGTATAATTACTTTTGGAGCAAAATACAGTGAAAAGCTGGGGGGCTACAGCAATGGCTGATTGCACCTGCAAAGTTTTGGAGCGAAGCTATCAGCGACCATAAGCCGTATCCTTTCAGCGCTCCAGTTTTGTCACTTCATATTTATTCCAAAAAGTCATTTTACTGAAAATAAAAAGTGAACGGGATATATACATATCTATTCATAACTACAGTACGTAAAATATTATCAAGTAGGTATTATTATACTATTTTATACTATTTGAACTCATTTTTGAAGCGCTTCCTTTCCAAAGCTAGGTTATACAAGACCCTCCCATTAAGGGT
The DNA here is from genome assembly GCA_949128115.1 of Anaspis maculata. NCBI lineage: Eukaryota > Metazoa > Arthropoda > Insecta > Coleoptera > Scraptiidae > Anaspis > Anaspis maculata. The sequence goes on from OX421968.1 coordinate 35,601,911, forward strand.
GGTTGGGGATTCCAGAGATAGTTTTGGTGACTTTAGAGGTGTAGTTAGTTTCATGGGATTTTCATAAAAAAAAAAGATTATTCAGATGTAGCTCTATATTGTTCTTTCGATATTCACTTCAAATCTTGAAAGCGTCACTTCAAGTGTTGGGGGTGGTTCATCTGCCCTGACCCAAAAGAAATAATTTTGTTCGATACGGTGATTTTGATAAAAGAAATGAGTTCAGCGTCCTCGAAAACATATAAATTGATACCTTACTCGAATAACTTATTCATGCATGATTTTTTGTCATTCTTGGCGGCCATTTTGAAAAAAAGGCTACTATTCGCATTTTTTATGAAATTAGGATTTATCAGTGTATTCAGCATGCTCAAATCACTTGAATTAAACATTTTTCATGCCAGTTTGGTCCATATAGATTTTTTCTAAATAAGAGAAATCAACCCCTCTTCCCCCCCCCCCCCCTATATCTCGGTTCCCCCCGAATAGATTTTCAAGAACTACGGGTCAAATCGCTTAGAATTCTTCAGAGGTTACGTGTACTAAATCTGTTGCTTGTATCATAAAATGCAGTATTCTTCACTAGTTAGCTGCTTACCGCTAGTACTAATGAGCTGACAGGGCATTAGAAAAAATTGTATAAATATTGTAGGGCAAGTTCTCGCTTTGAGCATGTGTATTGCAACTATGGAGATGAATCAGTCTTCTCAGGGCTCTGGACTCTGGATGGAAGTCGACTTGGTGACATGGTACCTATTTTTTGGAAATATAAAAGTGTTTCTTTGATCAACAGATATTCCATTTTGTTGATGGCCAGTTCTACGCGAACGATAGATATGCCCAGCTGTGTTTTTCTTTGGGTGAAAAGAGAAAAGAGTTTTTTGAAAAAATTGAGTTGAATTTTTTCGAGCTCCGAGACATGCCTTAAACCCCACACACAAACACAGTAGGATCCCACGGGAACAACAGCGCTGTTGAACAGTTTAATTATGCAGTCCCAGTTTGTGATCCTATTGCTACCTATCATACCTCGCAGTGTTCTGTAAAATAACCATTGTAGCAGAATGTTACACCCAGATACTTATACTTGTTCACCACCTCTATGACACTACCTCTGAAATAGAAATGCTCGCTTTTAGTCTTAGCACCCCTTCTGAAAATTACCACTTTTGACTTTTCCGAGTTTATTTCCAGCTCTATCTCTTCACAGTAAGCAGCTATCAGGTTTATGCTTTTTTGCAAGGATGCGGGTGAGTCTGAAAAAAGTACTATGTCGTCCGCATACTGCAGAGTCAGAATATCCGGTCCCCCGTCCAAAGAGACACCCCTAGCACCCCCCTCCAGAAGACGTCGCTCCAGTCCGCTCAAGAATAAAAGAAACAAGGTAGGGCTTAGACGATCACCCTGTAAAACTCCCCTAGTAACCTTGACTGAGTTGGTGATACTTTCAAAATCGTTCTGAAGAAGTCGGTTTGCGTTTCCGTAAAGGTTCCGAATTATTCGTATTAGTTTAGAACTCACACCGATGTTGTGTAATTGATACCACAGTATTTCGTGGTTAACTGAGAACTGAGTCAAATGCCTTCCGGAAGTCAATAAAGAAAGCATAAATCTTTCTCCCACGCATTCGAAGGTGATTGCTTATTATTGAAGTCAAGGTAAAAATGTTGTCCTGGCAAGATCTATTTTTTGAGAAAAGACTATACAATCACGAATATGGTTGTAGAAACGCACAATTTGCATATGATAGTGTTGGTAAGACCGCATTAGTTGACCATGTGAAAAAACATTAGGGCATTTTCCATCTTGATGAAAATCGCTATTGCGACCGCTTTGTCTGTCCGTCCGTCCGTTCCTCGAACTCCTCCCAAACTAGACGCCCTAGCTTTCTAATTTTTTCGCTGTTACATAGTTGCCACTCCCCAAGGAGGGCTAGGCTATATTGAATGTCTATATTACGCCGCCAACGCAGAGAAAACCGCCCCCGATGAACTTAAAATAACATGATATTGCAATTTCTTCCAGACCTACTGCTCTGGTGTTCTCATTTTATGAATAATACATAGTTGCCACTTATAAACGTAAGCCCAGAAACATTCCGCCTTCAATATGCGCCACCGATATGGAAAAATTGCTAAAAACCGCCCCCAATGACTTTAAAATGAAAAACATAAACCCGAAGACATAGCGATCTAATTCTTTCGGTATATGAACAGCTGACTACAAATGGAGAAGGATAGGCTACATTTGGTTAGTCGCCGCCCCCAGACTCCGCCCCCAAACGACAAATAATGCAACTTTCACAATTTTACTGATTGAGATGTTCTTCCAAACATTTAGAAACTGCGAGAGAAACTGTCAACTCAAATTGTGCAACATTTGCTTAGCCGAACGATGCCGCTCCCACACGCCGCCTCCAAAGTAAGAGATAAATGAAGAACATGAACCCGAAGACATAACGATCCAAGCCTTTTGCTATATAGATAGCTGACTAAAAATGGAGAAGCATAGGCTACTTGTGATATGGCGCCGCCTCCAGCTTCCGCCCCCAAAAGAAAAAAAGTGCAACTTTCAACAATTTTCACTGATTTAGATGTTGATGTTACCTCAAACATTCAGAAACTCTCAACTCAAACTGTGCAAGAATTTCTTTGCCAAACTCTGCCACTCCCACACGCCGCCCCCAACGCAAGAGATAAATGTGAAACATAAACCTGAAGACATACAGATTCAATTCTTCCGCTATATAGATAGCTTACTGAAAATGGGAAAAGATAGGCCACTTTTGATTAACCGCCGCCTCCAGCTCCCGCCCCCCAAACAAAAAAAAACAACTTCCACAATTTTCATTGATTGTCATATTTCCTTAAACATTTGGAAACCCCAACTCAAACTGTGCTACAGTTACTTTCTCGAATGCTGCCGCCCCCACACGCTGCCCCCAAAGTAAGAGATGAATGAAAAACATCAACCCAAAGACATAACGATCTAATTCTTTCGCTATATGGATAGCCGACAAAAAATGGGAAAGAATAGGCTACTGTTGATTAGTGGCTGCTCCCAGCTTCCGCCTCCAAACAAAAAAATATTGATGATTGAAAGAATCTTCATTCAAATCTGTTTCATTGACAAGTACCTCATTCTGATTACAAAAAATCACAATGAGTTTCGACTGAAGAGAGTGGGCAAAGAATGATGTTTCTCCTTCAACCAAATTTCTTTTCATTCATAATATGCCTCTTCAAGAAAATGCGCTACTGAGCCTCACGCACGTGAAGGCATACTCACTTGTTTAAATTTCACTTGGGCTGTTACGGTTCGGCAATGGCCACCATACATTTTCGGTTGGCCCGCATCCAAGCGTCTGTCAAATTGTTAACCCACCAGTAGTTTAAACGGTTTTTCTTTGAGGTTTCCTCCTTTTCAGCGCATTTTCCATCTTGATGAAAATCGCTATTGCAACCGCTTTGTCCGTCCGTCCGTCCGTCCGTCCGTTCCTCGAACTCCTCCCAATCTAGACGACCTAGCTTTCTAATTTTTTCGCTGTTACATAGCTGCCACTCCCAAAGGAGGGCTAGGCTATATTGGATGCCTATATTGCGCCGCCAACATAGAGAAAACCGCCCCCGATAAACTTGAAATAACATAATATTGCAATTTCTACCAGACCTAATGCTCTTGTGTTCTCATTTTATGAATAATACATAGTTGCCACTTATAAACGTAAGCCCAGAAACATTCCGTCTTCAATATGCGCCGCCGACATAAAAAAAAACTGCTAAAAACCGCCCCCAATCACTTTGAAATGAAAAACATAAACCCGAAGACATAGCGATCAAAGTTTTCCGCTATATGGACAGCTGACTAAAAATGGAAAAGAATAGGCTACTTTTGATATGGCGCCGCCTCCAGCTTCCGCCCCCAAAAAAAAAAAAGTGCAACTTTCAACAATTTTCACTGATACTGATTTAGCTGATACTGTTACCTCGAACATTTAGAAACTCTTGACTCAAACTGTGCAAGAATTTCTTGGCCAAAGAAATCTTGCCGCTCCCACACGCCGCCCCCAAAGTGAGAGATAAATGTGAAACATGAACCTGAAGACATAGCGATCTAATTCTTTCACTGTATTGATAGCTGACTGAAATTGAAAAAATATAGGCCACTTTTAATTGACCGCCGCCTCCCGCTGCCGGCTCCAAACAAAAAAAATGCAACTTTCACAATTTTCACTGATTGTCATATTTCCCTCACATTTAGAAATTCCCAACTCAAACTGTGCAACAGTTCCTTTGCCGAATGCTGCCGCCCCCACACGCTGCCCTCAAAGTAAGTGATGAATGAAAAACATAAACCCGAAGACATAACGATCTAATTCTTTTGCTATATGGATAGCTAACTGAAAATGGGAAAGAATAGGCCACCTTTGATATGGCGCCGCCTCCAACTTCCACCCCCGAAAGAGAAAAAGTGCAACTTTCAATAATCTCCACTGAATTACATTTTAATGTTACCTCAAACATTCAGAAACTCCCAACTCAAACTGTGGAAGAATTTCTTTGCCAAACTCTGCCGCTCCCACACGCCGCCCTTAAAGTAAGAGATGAATGTAAAACATAACCCTGAAGACATAGCGATCAAATTGTTCCGCTATATGGATAGCTGACTAAAAATGGGAAGAGATAGGCCACTTTTGATTAGTCGCCGCCTCCAACTCCCGCCCCCAAACAAAAAAATGCAACTTTCACAATTTTCACTGATTGCCATATTTCCTTAACCATTTAGAAACTCATAACTCAAACTGTGCAACAGTTACTTTGCCGAATGCTGCCACCCCCACACGCTGCCCTCAAAGTAAGGGATAAATGGAAAACATGAACTCGAAGACATAGCGATCTAATTCTTTCGTTATATGGATAGCCGACTAAAAATGGGAAAGAATAGACTACTGTTGATTAGTCGCCGCTCCCAGCTCCCGCCCTCAAACAAAAAAATATATTGATGAGTGAAAGAATTTTCATTCAAATCTATTTCATTGGCAAGTACCCCATTCTGATAACACATCACAATGAGTTTCGAATGAAGAAAGTGGGCAAGGAATGGTGTTTCTCCTTCAACCAAATTTCTTTACGTTCACAATATGCCTGTTTGAGAAAATGCGCTACTGAGACTCACGCACGTGAAGGCATACTCACTGGTTTTGTTTGAGGGCAGGAGCTGGGAGCGGCGACTAATCAACAGTGCTCTATTCTTTCCCACTTTAGTCGGCTATCCATATAGCGAAAGAATTAGATCGCTATGTCTTCGGGTTTATGTTTTCCATTAATCTCTTACTTTGAGGGCAGCGTGTGGGGGTGGCAGCATTCGGCAAAGTAACTGTTGCACAGTTTGAGTTAGGAGTTTCTAAATGTTTAAGGAAATATGACAATCAATGAGAATTTAGAAAGTTGCATTTTTTTGTTTGGGGGCGGGAGCTGGAGGCGGCGACTAATCAAAAGTGGCCTATCTCTTCCCATTTTCAGTCAGCTATCTATATAGCGGAACAATTAGATCGCTATGTCTTCAAGGTTATGTTTTACATTTATCTCTTACTTTGGGAGCGGCGTGTGGGAGCGACAGAGTTTGGCAAAGAAATTCTTCCACAGTTTGAGTTGGGAGTTTCTGAATGTTTGAGGTAACAATAAAATATAAATCAGTGAAAATTGTTGAAAGTTGCACTTTTTTCTTTTGGGAGTGGAAGTTGGAGGCGGCGCCATATCAAAAGTAGCCTATTCTTCCCCATTTTTAGTTAGTTATCCATATAGAGAAAGAATAAGATCGGTATGTCTTCGGGTTTGTGTTTTTCATTCATCTCTCACTTTGAGGGCAGCGTGTGGGGGCGGCAGCATTCGGCAAAGTAACTGTTGCACAGTTTGAGTTGGGAGTTTCTGAATGTAAAGGTAATATGAAAATCAGTGAAAATTGTGAGAGTTGCATTTTTTGTTTTTTGGAGGCGGCACCTGGAGGCGGCGGCTAATTAAAAGTGGCCTATCTTCTTCCAACTTCAGTCAGCTATCAATGTAGTGAAAGAATTAGACCGCCATCTATTCAGGTTCATCTTTTACATTTATCTCTTACTTTGGGGGCGGCGTGTGGGAGCGACAAAGTTTGGCAAACTAATTCTTGCACAGATTGAGTCAAGAGTTTCTAAATGTTTGAGGCAACATTATTAGCTAAATCAGTGAAAATTGTTGAAAGTTGCACTTCTTTTCTTTTGGGGGCAAAAGCTGGAGGCGGCGCCATATCAAAAGTAGCCAATCCTTTTCCATTTTTAGTCAGCTATCCATATAGCAAAAAACTTAGATCGCTATGTCTTCGAGTTCATGTTTTTCATTAATCTCTTACTTTGGGGGCGGCGTGTGGGAGCGGCAGCGGTCGGCTGAGCAAATGTTGCACAATTTGAGTTGACAGTTCCTAAATGTTTGAGGGAACATCTCAATCAGTAACATTTGTTAAAGTTGCACTTTTTATCGTTTGGGGGCGGAATCTGGGGCCGGCGACTAACCAAAAGTAGCCTATTCTTTCCCATTTTTAGTCAGCTATTTATATACTGAAAGAATCAGATCGCTATGTTTTCGGGTTTATGTTTTTCATTTTAAAGTGATTAGGGGCGGTTTTTAGCAGGTTTTTTTATGTCGGCGGCGCATATTGAAGACGGAATGTTTCTTGGCTTACGTTTATAAGTGGCAACTATGTATTATTCATAAAATGAGAACACAAGAGCATTAGGTCTGGTAGAAATTGCAATATTATGTTATTTCAAGTTTATCGGGGGCGGTTTTCTCTATGTTGGCGGCGCAATATAGACATCCAATATAGCCTAGCCCAGCTTTGGGAGTGGCAGCTATGTGACAGCGAAAAAATTAGAAAGCTAGGGCGTCTAGTTTTCGGGAAGTTCGAGGAACGGACGGACGGACGGACAAAGCGGTTGCAATAGCGATTTTCATCAAGATGGAAAATGCGCTAAAAACACGGGACATAGCTTTCGGTTTAAGGATGCCCAGATCCTGGACTTTGAATCTAATTTGCATAAACGGTTGGTCTCGGAAATGGTTTTTATTAATAAATTTAAAAATAGCATAAATTTTCGGGCTGACATTGCCAAGTTGAGTAAGGTTTACGTAGGTTTAATCCATAAGGGTAATTTCGCTGGTTTTTCCTAGTTGTTGGTTGTGGTTGATTGTTCCTGTCGACGACTTGAAATCAGATTTGTATTGATTGTTTTCAATTGTTATATGTTGGAGGGGACATTGTGTGAGGAGAGATAGTAAAAACTCGTATCTTATCTTGCTTTTTATAATAAAAAACGACCAAACGGCTAGTACACCTCGGCCAAATTATGTGCATTGGTTTTCTCGTCTCTATCTCCATATTATGCCTTTGACTTTGCAATTTTGTATTTTGGGAAGCCCTTCCACATCTTGTTTGTGATTGTTAATCTGTATGTTCATTTTTAGCCTGATGAAGCCCTAAATTAGGGCAAAACGTTGCATTATACGACTATAATAAAAAAATAGTTTAATTTCGTCCTGTTTCCTCAAGAGAAGCGCCACAGTATTCTTATTTTCAAGATAAATTTCATGATTCCGCCGCCATCTTGACCGCCCCATATTGAAATCTCTTATTAGTGGAACAATTGACATAAAACTTACTCTTGTCTTGTATGAACATTCTTATTTTCAAGCTGAATTTCATGATTTCGCCGCCATCTTGGCCTTTATATTGAAATCTGTTATTAGTGGAGGGATTGTCATGAAACTTGGAACTCACCCTTGGCCTTGTCTCGTTTATATTCATTCTTATTTTCAAGCTGAATTCCATGATTCCGCCGCTATCTTGGCCGCCATATTGAATTCTCATTAGTGGAACGATTCTCATGAAACGTGAAACTTACTCTTGTCTCGCATGAACGTTCAATTTTCAAGCCGGACTTCATTTCTATCAATGACAGATCTGCACTGAGAAAATGCGCTATTGCGACTCACGCACGTGAGGGGATATTTACTTGGTTTACTTCTCATCGGATTCTTCGAAAAATGAGAAATGAGGTAATCGCCGAGGTAATCGCGAAAAAAGAATAAACAATTTTTATTCGTTTTTTGGACGTATGCTGAAACGTCGAGATCTGTCGAAAAAAAAAATCGTCGTCATGTCTGCCGCGGGACTCGTAGCCATCTTTCCTGCAACGTCTTTGAAGATCATTTGAATTATCTGTAAAGTTGCCTTGATAATGCAATATTATTTTTGTACATACACTATTTGTAGAAAGTTAAAATCTTGTCTCTTCACTTGTACAATATATACTTATACACTATTTGTTTCAATTATTGAGTATAAGTATCAACAAAATTCATTAGTTTGGAAGTACCAGAACTATAAGCAATAACTGACTGAATGAAATCTGTTCAGTAAGTACCTACTTCTTGAGTTACTGAACGTCAAAGTTTTGGCTTTGACAGCTTATAGCTCTAGACAGATGAGAGATAGGTATGTCATAGCTTTTACATGTTCTGAAGAGTTTTCTAAGAGCTCCAAAATGAGCTATAAAAAATCAAAATCATTTGATTAAAATTTTCTGTCACCCTTTGAAGATGACATTTCCCGCTGATAGATCAAATTGAAGATCTTACTTTCTCTTTTCTACCATAAATCCTACGTGCATACCAAATTTGATCGAAAGCCGTTCAGTCCTTCTCGACCTATTGTTGAACATCAAAGTCTCGGCTTTGACAGTTTATAGCTTCTTTACAGATCACAGATATGTTTTAATTTTTGCATGTTTTCAGCAGAGTTTTTGAAGAGCTTAAAAAAGAGTTGTCAAATGTCAAAATCGTTACATCTAAATCTCCTGCCACTTTGACAGTGACATTTCCATCTGACAGATCACAGTGAAAATTTTATTTCCACCTTTCCACCACCGAATTTCACCCCTGTACTGAGTTGGATCAGCATCGGTTAGATATTTCCGAAGAAATGAAACAAAATAAAATTTTATTGATTAAAATTTATTATTATTGAATTTATTGAGAAAATTATTTTCAACCGGAAAATTCCCAGGAAATTTAAAAAAATTGTTGAAAAATGTTCAAGAACCAGTTACCTCTTGTTTTAAAAAAAAAGTTAAAATCGGCCCACGGAATAAGAAGTTGAAAAATTGGCAGTTTTTCCAGAGAAAAAAACTCGGCAACCGTTGGTCCGATTTAAAAAAAATTTTCTCCAAAAATTACCTCAATCTTTTTTCCAATTTTCATTTGCTGTATGTCTGCACCTAAAATTAATATTTCGTGGGGCCTACCGCATGTAGAAGTTTGCACTGCGTTTTTTTCTAATTCACGGAATGTGCAAATTTCATTTTGAAAAAATACCGTCGGAAAAGTGGAACCATGTCGATTTTGAAAACAGGCCCGCCCACACGACGCCTAATCCAATCCACTTTCGATATGAGTTGGAGTTTTCCAAAAAAAGTCGATCCCCGAGCAGGAATGAGTTTTTGAATGGAGTCCTGCTACAAGAGCAAGTCGTTCTGGTCAAAACACCGCCGAGAGCCGCTCTCGGGTGGCAACAGGCCAGGAGAAATTTTGAAAATGCATTACGCCCGACTGGAGAATGGTGGAAAACTCAACTGCGGCCTTAATTTGACATTTTTGTTGTGGTGCTTGTAACTAAATCTAAACTGGGAGCCAGGGCTACCAAGTCCAGAAAGAGTTTTATTGCTCGCGGCCAGTCGTTTTTCGTGTAGAGTTTTGGTCGTGGGTTCCGCGATGGGATCTTAAGTACTTAAGTTTTTTTTTTTGGGGCGCCAACCGAGAGTAGGTAGACGGCTCCAAACTTCTCGGTCAAGTCCATAGAGCGAAACACCCGGTATGTACGCTCAACTCCAAAACGAATGGTGTTTTTATGTGGAAACTGGCGACAGCTGACAGGAGCTGAAATTGTAAAAATTGTTAAATAAAGAAAACGAAATACTTCTTGATAGAAATAGATGTGTTTACTAATGGAAAAAAGGCTGATTTTACAATTTGTGTTATTAATTGAAAACTTTGCACACAATAAAAACACTCGTGAAGCGAAATGCAGCGAAAAACTTTATGGTGCGACTATACACCCGTAACAAAAATCAGTACCGTGGCTAGTCCCTTCGAACCCTATTTTAAGGACGTACTTTCGTCCTGATATTAATTACGAGGCCAAACGACTAGGAGAGAACCTTATTTCTGTGCACAGATATATTTCTTGTCTATCCTAACGCATCCTGGCAAAACTCTGTTGCCTCACTTAATAGTACCTTTCATTATCCAGCGCACCATCAGCGCGCATACTCGTCTTCTGAAGTAATGGCGTCAAATACAAAATTTGCGAACAAATGCTAGAAAATGGCGTGAAAAACCGCCATAGAGTTGAAAAATACGCGCCGCAGCGAACAGGGTAATAGGCTAGAGGTTAATACACACTAGTGATTACTTATTTTTCATCAAAAAGTCCGCATTGTTCATTAAATTATAAATAACTGCGTTTTACATCGATCGGATGTGCGTACGCAACCCATAATGCAACCCCCAACAACTCTATTTTCAGTTTGACTAGCGAAAGTTGCCTAAAAACCACGATTTTAGGCAACATTCGCTACATCAGTGTACTGCGGAATGTATTTTACTCTCAGGGACTTTTCCCACACGATTCAAGAATAGCGGCCCTGTGCTCTTCAAAGTATAAGAATCCGTTTTTTTCAAAACTAAATAAGCGGTGTTATCCTTCCAAAAATCATGGAAAAACAAGTGAAAGGGGCCGTGAAACATTGTGCTCATGGGAATTGGCACAGTGATAGTCGGTAATAATGACAAAAATATGTATTTCTTTATCCGATTCCCAAAAACGTGCTTAAAATACCATAAAAACTTGGTACTGGAGAAATTTGAAAAACATGTAAAGTCTTGCGAGGAATGTGACAATGTGCACGGTGGGTGAAGCTGTGTAACCGGAAAAATTTCACTCTGAAACGGGTCACCAAGGATAGATCCAATACATTCATACACAATACATTCCGCAGTACACTGATGGAGCGAATGTTGCCCAAAATCGTGGTTTTTAGGCAACTTTCGCTACAGAAGTGTAGTACTGATTATATAAAACTCCCAGGGACTTTCCTCACACGATTCAAGAATAGCGGCCCACTTGTTTACAAACGTACGACACTCGGAGCGAACTTCAAAATGGTGAATAAATAGTTGACGTTGACAGCAGACAGCAGCAAAAAGTCACGGCCGTTGCTTGTCAAACTGAAAATAGAGTTGGTGGGGGTTGCATTATGGGTTGCGTACGCACATCCGATCAATGTAAAACGCAGTTATTTATAATTTAATGAACAATGCGGACTTTTTGATGAAACATAAGTAATCACTAGTGTGTATTGACCTCTAGCCTATTACCCTGTTCGCTGCGGCGCGTATTTTTCAACTTGATGGCGGTTTTTCTTGCGATTTTGTAGCATTTGTTCGCAAATTTTGTATTTGACGCCATTCGAGCATGCGCGCATGTTGAAATTTGGCGCAAGCGTTGGGTATACCACTATAATGAAAGTTACTATTCCGTGAATGAAATAAAACAAAGGGGGCACCTCAAAAATACTCGACTTCGTCAAGGATATACGTCCCCGAACACAGCAAATATTGCAGGAGCAGCATATGGTCTGAGGGCCAGGAGGGCCGGTTGAGACGTCTCCGGATGGCAGAAAATCTCTCCCTCATGCGGCGAGGCGGCACCCTTGCTTCAGAAATCGATGGTACCGGGCATACTGGCTGGAAGGTAGCACTTCGCCGGGAATTATGTTGAAACGCCTCCTGAAGGGTGACGGTAGAAAATCTTGTCTCAGGCGGCAGGCTGCGACGGCATCTTCGTCGGGATTCCGAAAAAACCGCGAAACAGCTGGCCGTAGACGCGCGGGGTCCCAGCTGATTCCGACGTGCAGAATGCCGCAGCCTCAGAACTTGTGGTGCTGTACAGGATTACAGAGACGGCATTCGTGGAAGCGTCAATGCTGATGACAGGTACTTCTCAGGTACACCCGCCATAGAAAACGGAGTAAGACGGCACAAAAAAGGAAAACCTTAAAGTCGGATTGTCGCGTTCTAAATCTGAATTATTTGTCGTTCAAAAACATACCTCTAACAGATGGAAATTATATCACACGAGGGCGGCCATGCCGCTTTGAACGAAGAGGTTTTCTCTCGCCTAGAAACGGCGCTTTGGCTGCAAGGTATCTAGCGCCGATGTCACCCGCAATAAATCTTGCAGCGGAAAGAAAGATAATTTTCACTACCAGCTCAGGTGCCCTTCTGCCTATCCCCTCTTCAAGCGACAGAGTCCTCTGGTACTCTTCGCGTGAAGAGTGAGCAGAGCCCTGCATCGAAAGCATTTTTCGATGGGCAGGTTCCTGCACCTCCGCCTCTAACCACTCCTTTGAGGATATTCAAATTTCTGCCGTGAGGCGGCTACTTGATTATTGTTTATTTAACACAAACTGCAAATTTGTAATGGGGAACTATAGTGGCAAACGCCTGAAGTAATGGCGCCCGTGTTCCATGCACCCCAGCTATCATCAGTGTCATTTTAAGCGTACATAACCTCAACTTTGTAATTGTCATTTCATTTTCATTTGTCAGCACTCAGCATAGGAACCAGCGGTTTGCGTTACTTCGTGAGTTGAAAAGTAGAAACGCCGACAAGCCAAAAATCGCGTTGAAAAAATTGGTAGTGACGTGTTGTGTATCAGGCTGTAACAGTCCCAAAAGACCATATCTTTGCAGTTTGCACCAGCTTTTTTTTATTACCTCTCAGTGGGGCTCCCTCCCAGCCTCAACTCTTCTTTGAGCACTTTCCACTTTCCGTACATTTGTTTGCATTTCTTTGAGGTTATGTACGTTAACTGTCAATATAGGTGCATGGAACACGTCGCCCTCTACAATCCGTTTTGCCTATAGTTCCCCATTAATGTGAAATGTAAACGTTACAATCATGCTTCCTGACGGCCCGCTAGTCGAGTGGGCTGCGTGTTCGCTCGGCAAGCGGAGCTCCCGGGTTCAATTCCCGGACAGGAGGTCTGGGTCTTGTGCTGTTTAAACAGAATTTTTCAAATTGTACTTCTTTACTCAATAAAATGCAGCAAACTCCTATGGCACAAGAAGTGCCAATAAGGAGGAAAACAAACTTTTTTTTAACCATGCTTCCTGCAAAATCTGATTCCAATCCATCGGATAGATTTTCGATAAATCACTCCCACTCAGCAAGAAAACATCTCTGTGACATCACTTAGATGTTCAAGTCACAACTGCGATGTTAACAAAAAAGTCTCTGCGATGTTAACAAAAAAGTCTCTGCGATGTTAAGTGGACATCTCTGTTACTTCTTATGTCCGGGTAATTAGAACATGAATGAGATATCTCAAAGATGTCCAAATGTGACATACTATCTACATCGCTATTCCACATCTCGTAGATATCACTTTTTGACGTACATGATACGTCGCATTTTGGATGTGTATTTTTAAATAAAAATTAATTTTTTACCACTTTTCAACGTAGTTTTATTTATGTCACAGGAGGTTCCGCACCTATTTTTACTAATTTTTACAATCTATACAGCACGTTTTTTTCCTAAGAAAAGTTCTTCTTCTATGGCGTCCTCCGCAGGATTCGAACCTGGATCCCCACAGGTGATGGTTAGAGGCACTGCTGCCGATTCGTCTAAGCTACCAACTTGTCTACTACAGTATATTTAAACAGCGCACTTGATGTTCAGGGATGTTTCTCGGAATATTTCATTAGGACTCCAAACGATACACCGAGCCCAAAAAGCCTCGCTGGGACTCGAAACGTTACAGCAAAGCACAAGGGACTCCGTTGGGACCCCGGACATTACAATAAGACATGAACGGGAGTTATCAAAGTATTCGAAAGCACAATAAAACAAAAAGGGGCCCATTTTAGGGTTCCGAATAACGCAAAAGCAGACACAAGGGTTCACTTAAGGTGCGAAAGTCACGACAAAATGCAAGAAGGCCCAGTAGGCTTTCGAAGAATACAAGGAGACACAAACGGGGCACACTAGTTCCGGAAGCCACAACCCATATAACACAGGATATCTTATGGACGTCCATTTCAAGTACATATCAAGTCCTCATGTCCATGGACTTGATTTGGACATCCATAAGACATCCATTAAGGGAACATTCTATGGATGTACAGAAACGACGACCCATGGACGTCTTTCATGGACCACTTTATGGACATTCTTTATTTTCAACATCTAAACATATGGAGTCCATTGCCATAAAAAAAGTGTAAAAATATGTGACAAGGTAGGTGAATACAGCTATTATTTTTCAGCAACAAAAACAAGTTGAGAGCTGACTCACAATTCAAAAATTAGGCCACCGGGCCTAATATCATATTATTATTATTATTATTGCGGTAATTTGAAAGAAAAGCCATTTTTCATAATTAACATAATTCACATTTACATAATTTACGTACATCAACAGTACCTTTTACTCCTTTTAGTAACTTTAATTCTTGTCGGTTGGCAGAGCTGCGAATACTTGTCATCCCTGAGTGTCACTCAGTGTCACTACTACTACTACTACTATCAGTACTGTCACTGTGATAGCGTCGCGTCGTTTTCCTCAAACCCGCATTTCTTTGTGCAAAGTTTTCTCCGTGCTTTCCAGTGATTTTTTGACCAAGAAGACTTTGTAGTGTTTATTGAAAATTGACAATGCCGTCCTGTTCTGTGCCCAGTTGCAAACATTTCGACAAACGGAAAAACCCGACATAACCTATCAAGTACGATTCCGATGTTTTTATTACATTTTTTATTTATTACAAAAGAATCGTTTCAGGTTTCCGAAACGACTTGAAGTGGAGTAGCCATCCCTAGGCCAGGGATTGACAAACATTCATTAGTCAGCAGCGCATGTTCGTTCAGAGCATTTCTTGGATGATGACTACGAGCAAATTGGATTGCTTAAGAAACTGAAACCAAATGTAATTCCTACATTTTATTTCCTACCCCGGGGCCGAGACCTATTCCAGTAGCTTTAAACAATCAAGCTATCGAAGCTCCAACAACAACAACAACAAGCCAAGTTATGTTGAAAGCATCAACAATCAAGCTATGCCAGAATCGTCAGCAAGTCAAGCTGTGCCGAAGGCAACAACAACCCAAGCTATGCTGGTTTGCTTTATTGTTATATTTGAAACTTCAATTTTTTTTAAGAATAAATATTTTCAATGATTGAAATGCTTTTTTTTGAGAAACGTCTTTTGAATGTCCAAATTTATCACAAATGGTCATCTTATGGACATCCCATAAAGGACGTTTTAGGGACGTACAACTTAGTGCCAAATGGACGTCCATAAGCTGTCCATAAGACATCCACTGGACCTTTTATGGACGTCCAATGGATCTCCGTAAGTCCATTTCAGGATAGCCTATGGACGTCCAGTGGATGTACTTGTGCTATATGGGAAGCACAAGAAGACACAAAAGTTGTTCCAAACGACACTTGAAGACATAAGAGGGCCCGCAGGGCCTCACACTAAACATGAAAACATAAGGCTGTTCTGGCATCACACACATGGAATAGAGGACAAAACTATTTATTAAATATTTTCCGACACACAGAGCTTAACGATGACAGCCCGCGAAATTTGAAAAATCTCTCAGTGACTATACATCTCAGTGACGTCAGTGAGATGTTTCACTTCGGCAAGTTGAAAGCAGTAACAATGTGATGTCCGGTACATGTCTCATGTGTGATGTTCAATTGAAGTTCATTTCGAAACATCTCTCAGACATTACATCGTATAACGCACGCACGCACGCACGCACGCACGCACGCACGCACGCACGCACGCACACTGTGGCGGCTGGTTCGTAAGAGCCAATTAAAACTTGCGGCTAAATAAGCTGACTGAACAAAAAATTGCTAAAAACCGCCCCCAATCAATTTAAAATGAAAACGCTTTGTCTAGGTACACACGCTAACGTGTACGCAAAGTCGAAGGTTAGGTGCACGCGAAACGTCACAGTGTGTAGGTATATGACGTCAGCTTTTAGCGTACCCCAACTTATATTTTTAAGGTATATGCGAAATTATTGTGATGACATTTTGCGGGCAGGCTGTCATGTCAACAGCGGGCAGTGGGTACATGAATGCGGTAGTCTCGACGTTCGGTATGATGATGAAGTGCGGACAAACGTTCACGTCGTTTTCTAAGTTTGAGAAAGCTCTCTTAAAAGCTATGAAACCGAAAATAAAGAAAAGTTGGTTATAAAAGGAAGCATATCGTATTTTTTTATCGGACAATCTTGTATTTTACTGCCTGCCAAAAAAAAAAGTGAAACACCAAAATGTCGTGGAACGATTTTTGATGAAAATTTCGCAGAAAATGTGTTTCAAAGACTCAAATCAACCAATAGACCAAGATGGCAAATAGTGACCGACAAAAAAAAAAAAGGTTTGATCCTGCCCCAGTTTTTGTTCTTCATGAAAATGTTTGTCTTCGAGTAGCTGCTATGTTAGGAACAAATGGTAGGCACAATCGGAGATAACTGGACTGTCGCCCTAGAATGTCCGATCTCAGTGAATACCAATTTTAGACGAATTCTTCTTCTGATATTTATTTCTGTCATCCTCTTTTGTTCTTTTGACCCAAAGAGGACGACATACTGAAGACTTGAATAGTGTGATGAGCAAATCAGTGAAGCTGAAGATAAATGGAAGGATATTTCCACTTTTGACGCTTATGACGATAGTAGGCGCCCAGGCAACACACTTTCGTTTAATAAACTTTTTTTTTGTCAGAAACTGAAGATATATACGGTAGATGGTAAACGTATAATCAATGTCAGAATGTCCGCGACTTAAACCAATATATTGGCCAATTGTTCAGTGTAATTTATACGTTTTTATCATCTATGTAAACTACCAACAATAAACGTATAAATTCAACCTTTATTCAATGTCAGAACGTTGCCAACTTATACCAAAATTATTTGTGTAATTTATTAGGGGAGGTAGAGGATACCACCAAGACACCAGAACGTATCCACGAATGATTAGAAGTAGGTGTTTAGAACGAGAACCCCTTTTGCTTGAGAGAGACAGTTTGAATGGGTGCAGCGAAGCATTTGTCTCTGGCTTCTACGCTACCATTTGAAAGCTCTATGAGTTACCGGAGGAACTCGGGCTCTGCCACTGGTGCGACGTCTAGTAGATCGCAAATGTCGTATAGACGTGTCATGTACAATGACTGCACTACCGCGGCCGCTCGGTGGCTCGCGAAACTAACCCGCGCGTATTGGATGCGGAGGCTGATGCAGGAGGAAAAACCGAGCGAGCGGCTTTGCTAAACCAGCCCGGATGGCTGGGATGTCATTCGTTTAAAATCTATATAATTTAGATTATTTTTCAAGAAAACAGTTCGAACATTTATTTTAAATGTGGAATATACATTTTTATTCTACCTGAAAAAAACGTTTTTGCAGTTCGTGAAATATACCTATTTAAATCATGGACAAGAATGGTTCACGTTTGACTTGTTAAAATCGTTGAATAAACTATGATATTATTCGTTTAAATTCAATAGATAATAATTTACATTTACCAAAATGGGTTTTTGCATACGTTTATAAAACGATTTTCAAACGTTTAGTTATAAATTCGTTTAATATAAACGTTTATGCGATATACCTTTACCAGACTTAAGCCAAAAATATACCGATTATACGTTGAATAAACGTTTATTAAACTAATAATAATAATAATAAAATGTCTTTATTCAAAAAAAGAAGTGCACCGGTGGAGCGTAGTTCAGGTGGACAAAATTTAAATAAACCTTGCCCTCTGTTCTTCCACTCAACTCCACACAGGGACTAACCAAAACAAAAAGATGAATAAATAAATAAATCAACAATTATTCCTATCGAATAAACTCCCAACAATTCAAAACAGTTTCATATAAAAAATAATAAATAAAATTCATACAACAAGGAAAACAAGACAGTAACTTGAAAAATTCTACTACGAAACTAACGTTCTGAAACTAACGTGTGTTGCCTGGGCGAATAGGGGGCTTTCTTGGAGAGCGAAGGTGTTATTGCACTTTTTTGACAGGCAGTATAATGCCTTAATGTCTGTTCCAAAATCATTATATTATCTCAAGTACTAGTCTTACTTCTTGGTGACGGATAGGTGCAGGTAAGTACATAGGTGAATGAATAATTACCGACCGAAGATTCTCGAGCTCTCGTGAATTGCTTTCCGCTTGGTTAAAATTTTCGCAACATTCGAAGCCGAGTTTGAAGCACTTTGGGTATTAGGTAGGGACATAATACTTATTACTATCGCGTACTTATTACTATCGCTAGCTTTTAACGTGTAACTTAAAAATATGAGTTGGGGCACGCTAAAAGCTGACGTCACGGATACTATGACGTTTCGCGTGCACGTAATCTTTGCCACCGATTCCCACGAACTTTTCAGCATTGGCTAGCCAATTGAATAGGCTATCATTTCTGTATTTCAAAATGGCCGACATTTCAAAATGCAAGATGGCAGAAACAATTGAAAATAGGCCTTCATTTGTTCCCGTTACTTTTTATTAAAAGTTAGCAGAAAGTCAAAACCAATAATGTATTATGAAAGAATAGACCTTTCTTGTCAATTCAAGACCACAACCAGTAAAATCGGGTCATCGGTTGAGGAGCTATTGCGAGTTGAAGCGAAGCCTACTCTGCCTACTTTCTGTTTTTTCCATTTTCGCTTAATTGATCCAAACTTAGGTATCCTGTCCACCAATCCGTCATTTGCTCATTTCTCAACCGATTTTCTCAAATTTGGTATCAATGGCTAGCAAAATGGAAGGATATTTCCAATTTTGACGCTTATGACGATATGACGCACTTTTTTTGACAGGCAGTATACAGGGTGTCCCACGAAGTAACCGACATAGTTCAAGGGTAGATGTACTTTCTTGAGGCAAATCAGAATCTGCCTTCGAAATTTTCCTGACGTCCCCCGTTTCTGATATACAGGGTGATTTATGTGTTCAACCGAAAAGTTTGATTGGCAATATCTCAGGAATGCACCAATAGAATCTATTGAAATTTTGCAGGTATATCCTAGAACCAAGAGCCTTTGTAGCGCCCCATTCACTTATAAAATTAATACAGGACCGTACCCAAAATTTTGTTTTTCAAGTTTCTGTTGAAAAAGTCATCCTGTGTAGATTTTTTTCAAAATCTGATGTCATATTCGGAAACTACATAAGAAATGCTACAAAATGCGATTCCTAAATTGTTTGGCACTAATTTAGCTGATCCGAAAAAAATTAATACCAAAAATTTTTCAGGAATATTTTTTAAAATTTAAATTTAAATCAGTGAAACGCTATTCCAGACGGTCAAACAAAGTCACTATTCCAATTGTGGTGCTCTAACCAACCAAAAATAATTTCAGGAGAATTTTCTTGAAACATGAATTTGGTACCTCAGATTCCTACCAAAATTCATGTTTCCAGAAAATCTCCTGAAATTATCCTTAGTTTGGTAGAACATCAAAATTGAAATTGTGACTTTGTTTGACCACCTGGAATAGCGAATGACCACCTGGATGATGCATATTACGTATCAAAAATATTCCTGAAAAATTTCTTGTATTAATTTTTTTTCGGATCAGCTAAATCAGTGCCAAACAATTTAGGAATCGCATTTTGTAGCACTTTTTATGTAGTTTCCGAATATGACATCAGATTTTGAAAAAAATCTATACAGGATGACTTTTTCAACAGAATTTCGAAAAACAAAAAAATTGGGTACGGTCCTGTATTAATTTTATAAGTGAATAGGGCGCTACAAAGGCTCTTGGTTCTAGAATATACCTGCAAAATTTCAATAGATTCTATTGATGTATTCCTGAGATATGGCCAATCTAACTTTTCGGTTGAACACATAAATCACCCTGTATATCGGAAACGGGGGACGTCAGGAAAATTTCGAAGGCAGATTCTGGTTTGCCTCGAGAAAGTACATCTACCCTTGAACTATGTCGGTTACTTCGTGGGACCCTGTATATGCCTTAATGTCTGTTCCATAATCATTATATTACCTCAAGTACTAGTCTTACTTCTTGGTGACGGATAGGTGCAGGTAAGTACATAGGTGAATGAATAATTACCGACCGAAGATTCTCGAGCTCTCGTGAATTGCTTTCCGCTTGGTTAAAATTTTCGCAACATTCGAAGCCGAGTTTGAAGCACTTTGGGTATTAGGTAGGGTCATAGTACTTATTACTATCGCGTACTTATTACTATCGCTAGCTTTTAACGTGTACCTCAAAAATATGAGTTGGGGCACGCTAAAAGCTGACGTCACGGATACTATGACGTTTCGCGTGCACCTAATCTTTGATTTTGCGTACACGTTAGCGTGTACCTAGACACAGCGAAATGCGCAACATAAACCCGAAGATATAGCGATCTAATTCTTTCGCTATATGAATAGCTGACTAAAAATGGGATCCGGATAGGCTACTTTTGATATGGCGCCGCCTCCAGCTTCGGTCCCCAAAACAAAAAAGTGCAACTTCCAACAATTTTCACTGATTTACATGTTAATGCTATGTATTTACCTTATGGCGCGATGTGACGGAGAAAAAGTGTCTGCCCTGAGCAGGATTCGAACCTGCGTCTTCCATTCGCCGGATGGATACTCTAACCGCTAAGCTATCAAGGGAGACAACAGTTCCTCCGTCACGTGCCCACATGAGAGCCGCCACAGTACTCCCCCTCCAGAGACGTCGTTCGTCTCGTATGTCATCCGTGTTCACCGTTCTTATAAACCGTTGTTCGGTACCCCCAGCTAGGGCGACGGATAGGACGTGGGTGGACGTAGGAAGAGAAGTGGCGGTGCTATTCAATTGTTCGCTGTTACTTGTTTATTTAAGTAGCGTGTTGCGTGCGTGTTATTGTTGTTCGGGGTCACCATTTATGGCGCGATGTGACGGAGAAAAAGTGTCTGCCCTGAGCAGGATTCGAACCTGCGTCTTCCATTTGCCGGATGGATACTCTAACCGCTAAGCTATCAAGGGAGACAACAGTTCCTCCGTCACATGCCCACATGAGAGCCGCCACAACCTCAAACATTCAGGAACTCACAACTCAAACTGTGCAAGCGTTTCTCTGCCAAACGCTGCCGCTCCCACACGCCCCCTCCAAAGTGAGAGATAAATGTAAAACATAAACCTTGTTGTTGATGATTGGAAGAATTTTCATTCATATCTGATTCTATTTCATTGGCAAGTACCTCATTCCGATAACAAAATATCACAATGAGTTTCGATTGAAGAGAGTGGGCAAAAAATAATAGTGTTTCTCCTTCAACCAAAACTCAAAAGTGAGTCCACTCAGTACCTATACTATTAAAGAGGCATCGAACTGTGCGACAGCGCGGTCCAACTTGGTTTAGGCCGAAGGACCTGAAAAGACCCGGCTGAAAAGAAAGCAAGATTTGTACGTCGAAGGTGAGAGTGAATAAACCTAGGGTTTCTTAGGTCAAGTTATTATTGGGTCACTTTTGAACGTTATTAACAGTGCCATGACATAGCAAACATTTGCTGAATTGACACCCAGCTTTATAAAAAAAGTTCGCTGGGAATACGGCGAACTTTTCATCAAAATACACAACAATAACTGAGATGCAGTTTAGTATTCCTCGTCCGGGATGGTGGGATATTTCCGAGGATATTTCGTTTCACGAACCGCATGCGTTTATAAAATCGCTACTGCTGCGTCGCTAGACCATTTTTTCAATCTAATCTAATTTCTTCCACTTAATAAGCGAAAACGCCGTAAATGGGGCCATAATTTCATTGTGAATGCGAACGTTACCAGGAAAAGAGAACTTTGTTGCGCTATCAATAGCGCTGGTGCGAACGCCAAATCAATGGAAGTTCGTCATTTGCAGTTTCGTCAGAAAAGATTTATTGTTCCTGCTCGTCCTGCTTGTGTAAATGGACTTGCGTTTTTATCGAATCAAAATTAAAAATCCCGTCAAAATTTCAGTTTTTGACTGTAATTTAAATTATACTGAAATCCTACTGTTTATTCTTTACACGTGGGTTTAATGAAAACCAGTGGAGTAGGAGAATTGAAAAAAGGAGGGTAGTGTAAAATCAAGCATGAAAACGTATAAGTAAGAACCTATTTCAGAATTCGAAAAACTCGATTTTTATTTTTTTTTTAATATTCTTTTCGAAATAACTCACTTTTTTGTTACATTTTTATCTGCACAGATTTGACAGAAACCGAGGCAGAAACTCACGCAACAAGAATCTATCTGTTTCTTTTTCGCTCTGCAGCTAATCCGCAGTCTGTTTCAGCCATTTTATGCTAGGAAATGCCGTCCTTAATACTGGAGAATTAATTATTACCTTAAAAGATGATGTTTTCTCCCAATGAAGGCGTCTTGTACTATAGCATAAGTGAATAATAAATGTATGAAAAATCTGTCCCTGTACGTAAGTTAACATTATGTTACCGGCAAAGTACGAAATCAGTCAACCCGCGGAATGCCTAGGACCTAGGCAATCTGCAGAATGCCTAAATGGACAGGCAATCCGCGGATTGACGGCTATTTTGGGCATTCCGCAAACCACCTAGCGTATTTTGGTCAATTCGCGGAATGTCTGGCCTCTTACGCAGTATGAAAACTGCCAAGACACACTTCGCACTTTGACTAGGCAGTCTTATTATTACGTTCCAAAAGGTAGATTGTGAGAAAACAATGGTTTTTTCAACTCCACCTGAAGTTGCTCAGATAATTTCTTTCGTTTCTTCACCCGGACCTCATACCTTCAGGCTTTTTTCCGTGCAAATTTATTATTAGTTCAGTTTGAGTGCTGCGGTGTGAAAGGCGGGTACCCATCAGCGCGCTGTATCTGCAACGTGTAATGCAACCTGTAATGCAACATGCAACAGATACTGCAACACCTTCAGGTGTGTGTGTCTACGCGTTGACGAATATGCCGCAGCACTCTGCGATCTCACAACATGCCGCCAAGCTGTTTTTATCGCATTTGGCCGTCGATTTTCGGGTCGCCCCTGTTAGAAAAACGCTGCCGAAATATTACCGCTCGAGAAACAGTATGTTATGTCACTAGCGCCGAAAACCGGGCATAGCATAACGAACGTGAATGCAGCTCGAGGCCCTAGGCCGAGAGCTGCATGCAAGAGAGTTATACTATGCCGGTTTCAGCGCGAGTAGCATACATCGTTTTTCGTGATGCTTTTAATAAAATTACAAATAAATAAGATCATATCGCAATAATCATTGGAATAAATTTCAAGTTGATACTTCTGCGATTTATCACCAAGGCACGAGGCAGATACCTACTAGATGCAAATTTTTGTGTCAAATGTCGATTTGAAAAATTGCGTCCTATGCTTGAATTTTCTTGCTTAAAACCGCCCTCCCCTCCCCAATTAGAAGGGCTGTTGGGGATACACCCGAAAAGAAGGTGCGAAAAAAAGAATAAAGGACTCACCTTGACGTCCGGCGTCTTCTCGTGTAGGCAAGAGCTCTTGGATGTTCTGGTGGTGCACGGACGTCGAAGGGTATAAGGGGTTAACAGGTACACACACACAAATAAGGAATGAGGAGAATGTTCGCACAGCGCGTAATAGGTAATTAAAGTAAAAACGGAAAATTAATAATCTTTAGAAATTATAAACTACCGGCGCACAACGCGACCATCTATGCTGGCGTACAACACACCGAGCAATTCTTATCGTAATGCTTTTTCTCATTCGTATGATAAGTTTCTTTTTTACCTATCCGAAAACCTAAATTTTAATTGAGTACCAAACATAACCCTCCACCCAAAATTACGCAAATTTTGACTGGAAAGGCTAATCAAAACTTAAATGAAAACAAAAGAAAACTCTGACCCAAATTGAAACAAAACTGAAAAATGTGAAAACGAAAAACCAAAATAAAGGAGATCAAAGTCAGACCCATGGGAGGCGAATGACTTTGGTGACTGGCCGCGTGAAGATGCTGTCAGCGGTTCGAATTTCAATGACGCGAACAACCCCGTCCGCACCCGGAAAAAGTTGTGTCACTCTTCCAAGCGGCCAAGACAACGGCGAAACAGAGGGACGAGTGAGGAGCACTAAATCTCCCAACTGGAGATTCGGAGTCGGAGTCGTCCACTTCGGTCGTTGCGTGAGCGAATGCAAAAAATCGCGGGACCATGCTCGCCAGAAATGCTGGGTAGTTTGAGCAACCATTTTCCACCGATTCAACAAATTGGGAGGGTGCGTCGTCAGATCGTCCTCCACTGGCGATAGTAAGCAACCGCCCGATAAAAAATGCCCTGGCGTCAGGCAATCGAAACCATCGTCTGGTAAACTCGATAGGGGTCCCAACGGGCGAGAATTGAGAATGGCCTCGATTCGGCACAACACAGTAGTAAATTCCTCGTGGGTAAAATTTTGTTCTCCAACGATTCTCTTGAGGTGGTGCTTCATCGATTTAACCCCCGCCTCCCAAAGGCCACCAAAATTGGGCGCATAGGGTGGATTAAAATTCCATTTGATTTGTCGTGCAGCTAGCGACTCCGCGATTTCGGATTCGGAATTTTTGAAAAAAGAAAACACCTCATCTAAGTGGCGTGCGGCACCCCTAAAATTCCGTCCTTGGTCGCTAAAAATGTTAGCCGGAAGACCACGGCGTGCAAAAAATCGATGTAACGCAGCCAAACAAGATTCGGAAGACAGCGAGTTTACCAATTCCAAATGAATGGCTTTCGTAGCCATGCAAATAAATAGAGCCACGTAGCACTTCAACAATTTGACGTTTCTTCGTGGACTCTCCTTGATTAAGAAAGGTCCAGCAAAGTCAAGGCCAGTATTGCTGAAGCACCGCCCGGGTGTGACCCGCGCAGGGGGTAAATCACCCATCAACGGTTGAGACGGATGCGCCGTTAAGCGATAACAACGTAAACAACGGAAAATACGAGTGCGAATCAAATTGCGCAATCCGGAAATCCAAAACTGCCTGTGAATGAGCGATGAAACCAGCCTGGGTCCTCCATGTAACGTGACTGAATGACAGTGATCCACAATCAAGGCCGCAAAATGACTTTGGCGGGGTATCAAATAGGGGTGACGAGAGATTTTAGGTAACACTGAATTCCGAAGTCGACCCCCCACCATGAGAATACCCTCGGGTGAAAGAAAAGGAGACAGCATTCTCAATTTGTTGCTGACGGGCTTTTCTTGCTTCAAAGCCTTGATATCGTCGAGAAAATAATGATTCTGCACCAACCGTACGCAGTGAACCGTAGCGTTCGTGTACTCGGAGGGCAGAAGAGGACCAAGCTGTCTTTCATCTCGAACAGAACGACAATTTCTGATGAAACGCAAAACGTAGGAAAAAACTCTCTGTAACTTCAACAACGACGAATACTTTGAGATTAAATCAAAAAACGGATTTGTAGGGACATCCCGAGTAATCAAAGCAGCCTGCGGTTCCTTAAGCTCAGGAATCGGCTTAGGCGCAGCAATGGAGGAGGAAGGCCAGAGGGACTCGGGTTGAGTCAAAAACGAAGGGCCGTTCCACCAGAGAGGATGTGACAATAATTGAGACGGTATTAATCCCCGAGTTGCGCAGTCCGCCGGATTTAAATCTGTTGGTATGTACCGCCAAGTACATGGGGAACAGTTTTCATGGATTTCGACCACGCGGTTTGAGACGAACGTCTTCAACGAATGGGGAGGGGTACGAATCCAAATCAATGCCGTGGTGGAGTCACTAAATAGAATGATGTCGTGAATTTGTAAGGAAAAAATCAGCGCTTGAACAGATTTGACAAGGCGTGAAAGAAGCACAGCAGCACTTAACTCAAGCCTCGGTATTGTTAGAGTTTTGAGAGGAGCGACGCGCGTTTTCGCTTTCAGAAGATGAGAAACAGCTTGAGACGAACAAGTAACTCGCAGGTAGAGGACAGCAGCCATTCCTTTGCTGGACGCGTCAGCAAAACCGATGAGTTGGATCTTGGAATACGCCGAGGCGAAAATGCAACGTGGAATCTTGAGGTTCGAAAGCAAAGGCAATTCATCATGCATGGTCTTCCAGAGATCGTAGAGATCTGAAGGCAAAGTTTGATCCCAATCGATCTTGGCTAACCACAAAAATTGCATCAGGTATTTGAAATAAAAAATTACTGGGCTCAAATAGCCGTTGACGTCATACATGCGCGCAATTTGAGAGAGAATGTTTCGCTTTGTGGGTGCATCAGAGCCAGGTTTGACGGAATAACAAAAACAATCCGCAGTCGGGTCCCAAAAAAGGCCTAAAACCTTTATGACATGAATGGAGCCTGTAGGAAATTCGCGCAGTGAACTGTCAAGATCCCGAACGACATCGTCATGCGAACACGCCCACTTACGCAATTCAAAACACGCTGAGTGTAAAAAATCTGTCAACTCACGTTGCAACGAGATAGCGTCAGACACTGATTGTGCCCCAAAAACAATATCATCCACATAAGAAGACGAGGCAAGAACTTTTGCGGCACGCGGATAAGTTTTTCCTTCATCTGTTATCAGCTGCTGCAGCACCCGCTGTGCTAGAAAGGGACTGCAGGACATGCCGAATGTAACACGATTTAATTCCCATTCTTGAACTTTTTCAGAAGGAGAAGAACGCCAAAATAAGTGTTGATAACAGCAATCTTCAGGAGATAAAGCAATCACACGATACATTTGCTTTATGTCGCACGTCAAACCGATCTGATGCATACGAAAATTCGTGATGATGGTTTCGATATCACTATGAAGCTTCGGTCCCACATGAAGGGCACTATTCAAAGTTTTAGAAGTCGTACTTTTTTCGGAAGGGTTAAAAACAACACGAAGAGCGGTAGTTGAGCTTTCCTTTAAAACTCCGTGATGCGGTAGGACATACGACGAAGGTGTAGAAGCAATAGTCATGTGACCTTGATCAATATAATCTTGAAGATTCTCACGATACAGTTTTGCAAATTCAGGGTTTCGAGAAAAGCGAATTTCGAGCTTGTGAAATCTCTGAAGCGCAGCATCACGTGTGGAGCCTAAATCGGGACGGATTCCACCTTTGAAGGGCAAAGACACAACGTAACGCCCAGCGGAATTACGCGAAACCGATTGCGCAAAAAGTTGCTCGCATTCCTGCTCCTCGGGTGACAGAGGAACCGGACCTACAATCTCTTCCGTCTCCCAAAATGACCGAATCAAAGTGTCTAGCGGCGGAGCGGTTGATACGAACAATGATGACACTGAAGGAGACGAAACACCATCTTCCACGGAACCCATAATAACCCAACCGAAATTGGTGAAAATGGCTGAGGGGTGTCCCTTGATGATGGACGAAGAAGCTGGCATGATATCGAGGTATGCTTGAGCCCCTAAAAGAATGTCAATATTCGAGGGATGCGTAAAAGCAGGGTCCGCTAAAGATAGCGCAGAAAAACGTTGGAGCACTGCGTCCGACAGAGGAGCTGTCGGCAGAGTAGAAGTGATTGACGAGAGAACCACAGCATCAATAACAATGGAAGTTTCAGCCCGAAACCGCGGAGCAAGCTTACAAGAAACTACACCCTTCACCTGAAGGGGTGGAGCACCACCAATTCCGGAGATGTCATATGGGCATTTCTTTGGGGTGAAATTCAATGATTTTGCAAGAGAGCTACTAATAAAACAAAGTTGGCTTCCCGGATCAACAACTAATCTGCATGGGTACCAATTTCCAAGAGAGTCTTGAACACGTGCCTGTGCAGTTCCAAGCAAAACACTGCGAGAACGATTTTGAATTTCGGAAGAGAAAGTACAATTTAGTTTGGGGCCAGTACTCTTCTCGGCACCAGGAATAGAAGTGCTAGCATCCGTATCGAGCTTAGGTACAAGTTCGTTTGGCATACTCGACACAGACGGCGCATAATGCAAAAGAGAGTTGTGCCTAGAAGACGAACATTGCTTACATCTGCCCTGGGAAGTGCAAGCAGGCAACAAATGATTTCCGAAGCACGCGAAGCACCTGTGAGCTGAACGTACTACTGCATGACGTTCCGAGGGAGAAAGGAGCAAAAAGGACGGACACTTGATGAGTTGATGTGCAGCCTTACAATGTGGACAAACAATTGAAAGATTCGCAGAGACTTTTGGGACGACTTTGTTTTCTTCTTTTTGTGCGGTAACTTCCGTGCTAACAAAAGCTTTGCGCGGTGGCTTCGTCGGCACCGAAGACGAACTGGAGTGACCAGCATCTTTTGTCAATTCCTGAACCGCACATTGATTTAGCAAGAAATCAATCAAATTCTGAAAAGTGGGAAATTGCACGGAGATGTGTTTTTGTTCAAAGAGATTACGGGTTTTGCCGTCGAGCAAGCGCAGAGTTATGTGTAAAAACAAAAAATCCGCCAAATCTCTCAAATTGAGAGCTTTTAATGAGACAATATTGGAATGTACATTGTCGAGTACATTTCGCAAATTGCTTAATGAATCTGACTTCATCGGGGAGCAATCAAAAATCTTGTTCAAATAGTATGAGGCCACGACACGTTTATTTGTATACCGATCTACAAGAGAAGTATACGCCTGTGCATAATTGACCGCCGCGAAACGAACACTTTTCACCAAACTCAACGCAGCGCCGTCCAAACAAGACACCAAGTAGGAAAACTTCTGCACATTGGACAAGGCAGAATCGTGGATGAGAGCGTTGTACAATCCAATAAAAGAATCGAACTCCTCAATGGCACCTGAAAATTTGGGAATATCGATTCGGGGCAAGGTCGGAAGCTGACTTGGTGCAACTATCGGCGTAGGTGCAGATAACGATGGATCTGTCAGAGTAGGCAAACTACGGAATTTACTAATGACCGCATAGTACATCTCATCAAACGCAATATCGACCTTTTGGGTGTCAGTTTTGAGATCCGCATGGGCTGCCGAAATGGTCGCGATCTTGACCTGAATCGTTTCAAACTGTTCACGCAACTCCTGCAAATCCTGACAACGTGCACGAAAAACATCTTCACCGACGGGTAATTTCGCTATCAGACCATGAGTTACTTGAAGCTTTTGCCAATACCGTTCACGCTTGTCGATGAGTGCCTTTGACTCCTGAACAAGAGCTGCGGAAGGAGGAGGAGGAGTCGCAGGCATGGTGCTGGCTTCGAAAAGTGACAACAACAATAAATAAAATCGTCGACGTAAATGTCAACGCAAATGACAGCAGAAGTGACAGCCGTTTGTCCGCTGACAGCTCGTTCACGCAAACGTAAAGACTCGAATCGCGTTAGCTTGTTTAAACCCCGGTCAGAGTGCGCTACCGTCGCGGCACTGTTTAGCGGTCTGGGTATGGATTTATACACGTCACGGTGTTTTAGCGGTTTATTAACATATTTACGGAATAACAACAATTACAAATTAAAGCGCGCGAGGAGCGTGTGGATCGGGTGAACGCTGAAGAAACAAGAGAGAGATCGTCGTGTGTCTCGCTCACAGGTAAGCTGCCTGTGCGGCTGCGCTGTCATCAGTGCTGCCACCACACACTTGAATTAGTGTTTTAATACTAAAGCACAAGAGTCGGCACTGCACTGGTATTATTGTTTATACCTTGAACATAACCTTCTTGACTTCTCTGTTTGCATAGGTATGGTCTTCTGCTGCTGGATTTGGTCTTCTTTGTTCTTGTGCCGCATATGAGTGGTCGTGCGTGACGTGATGGTCACTTTCACTCTGTAGGAGGTATGCTGGCTTCAGCCTGTCCATTGAGATATTCTGGTGTCTGCCGGTGATTTCGAGCTTGTAGAATTTCTCGTACCTCTCCAAGACTTTGTACGGTCCTTCATATGGTGGTTGCAACGGTTTCTTTACCGCGTCAGTTCGCACGAACACATGCGTGCACTTACTTAGTTGTGGTGCCACATAAAAGTTGTTCTTGGCATGATGTGCGTCTGGTATTGGCTTGAGTTTTCGTATGGATTCTCTGAGTTTGTTGATAAACTCCACTGAATTATCGTGCTGTCTACTCTGGGTACTTTCGATAAATTCTCCAGGTAGCCTGATGGTTGAGCCGTATACCATTTCTGCTGGTGTTACTTGAACGTCTTCTCGCAACACACAGCGTAATCCCATTAGCACGGTTGGTAGAACTTCTGTCCAGCGCTCTGTTTCGTGGGCTTTGATGGCGCTTTTTAGTGTTCTGTGCCAGCGTTCGATCTTGCCATTTGCCTGGGGGTGGAAGGATGTAGTTCGCACTGTTCTGGTACCCATTAAAGATGCGAGTGCCATGAAGAGTGCGCTTTCGAATTGTCGGCCTCTGTCGGTGGTTATTTTGCATGGTGCTCCAAACCTCGTGATCCAACCACTGTACAAAGCTTCTGCGACGGTTTCAGCACGCATATCCGCTATGGGGATGGCTTCTGTCCAACATGTGAACCTGTCGATTATTGTTAAACAATAAGACTTGCCTTGTGATGTAGGCAGGGGGCCAACTAAATCGATGTTGATATCTTTGAACCGATCATCTGGGGGTTCGATTCGTTGCAGGGGCGTCTTCGTGTGCCTGGTTACCTTGGCTTTTTGGCAGCTGATGCACGTTCTTGTCCACTCGTTCAGGTCCTTCTTGATGTTGGGCCACACGAAACGCTCCGTGACTAGTTTTGTTGTAGCTTTTATTCCCGGGTGTGATAGGTTATGATACCTGTCAAACACGCTCCGTCGTAATCCTTCTGTTATAAAGGGGCGCGGTTTGCTGGTGCTGACGTCACAAAATACTTCACACTTGGAGTTTTCAGCAGGGACTTTTTTGATTTTTAGTGATGTTTTTAACGGGTCGCTGAGGATTTGTCGCAATTCGGCGTCGTCTTCTTGCTGTTTGCTGAGTTCTTGGTAATCGATGGGCTCTGGGCACTGGATAGCCTCCAAGCGCGACAAGGCGTCGGCGACGACGTTGTCGGAACCCTTCACGTGGTGGATTTCTGTTGTGAACTGACCGATGAAATCTAAGTGTCTGAACTGCCTCGGTGAACACTTATCCATTCTCTGTCGGAATGCAAAAATCAATGGTTTGTGGTCCGTAAAGATTTTACATGGCCTGCCTTCTACGGCATATCGAAATCGCTTGATGCTTTCGTATACTGCGAGTAGCTCTCTGTCGTAGGCGCTGTACTTCTGCTGGGCAACCGAAAGTTTTTTAGAGAAAAATGCTAGCGGCTGCCAGGAATCTTCGGATTTTTGTTGTAGGACACCACCAATTGCTGTGTTGGAGGCGTCTACCATTATGGACAATTCTGCTTGTTGATTTGGATGCGCCAGTAGTGTTGCTTCCGCCAATGCATTCTTGATCTGCTCGAAAGCTGTTCTTTCTTCTTCAGACCATGGAATCTCTTTCTTGTCGTTGGTTTTCGGGCCGGACAGGTGCTTTGTGAGTGGTGCCAAGATGTTCGCTGCGTTTTTGGTGAAACGTCGGTAGAAATTTATAATTCCTAGGCAGCGACGCAACTCTTTGACTTTGACTTTGTTTTTGGTGGCTTCATTTCTTGCACAGCAGTTACTCGATCAGCTGGGGGTCTGATGCCATCGGCGTTGACCGCATATCCGAGGAATGTGACTTGTGGTTGGCCGAATACGCACTTGGACGTGTTGATCACTACCCCGTACTCTTGCAGGCGCTCGAAGAGGATCTCCAGGTGCCGGAGATGCTCTTCTTCGTTGGCTGAAGCTACCAGGATGTCGTCGATGTATGCGAAGGCAAAGTCCAGTCCTCTCAACACCTCGTCCATGAAACGTTGGAACGTTTGGGCGGCGTTCCTCAGGCCAAAACACATGTATGAGAATTCGAAAAGACCAAAGGGTGTGGTGATAGCGGTTTTGGGTATGTCCTCAGGGTGGACAGGAATTTGGTGGTAGGCACGGACTAGGTCAATCTTTGAAAAAATTCTCTTACCGTGTAATGCCTGTGCAAAATCCTCGATGTGAGGGACTGGGTATCGGTCTGGTACAGTCCTGGCGTTTAGTGCACGGAAGTCTCCGCACGGCCTCCAGTCCATGGATTCTTTCTTGGGCACTAGGTGCAGTGGGGATGACCAGCTGCTTTTTGACGGCGATGCTATCCCTTGCTGCACCATGTAGTGGAATTCCCTCTTGGCTGCTTGATGCTTGTCGGCTGGCAGGCGTCGTGGACGGCAGGCAACTGGCGCTCCGGGTGTCGTAGTGATCCGATGCACCACGGAATGCTTGGGTTTGGTGGGCGCATTTGGTGGTCGGGACAACTCTGGGAAATTGGAAATGAGTTTGTCGTAAACACTATGGTTCTGTGTGGTTTTGATGGACAGAACTGTCGCCGCGTCACTTTTAGTGTCAATCACGGCCACGGTTGCCAACTTTGTCTTGCTGTCTATTAATTTCCCGGCGCGCACGTCCACTAGAAGTTCGTAGTGGCTTAAAAAGTCTACACCTACGATGGGCTTTTCTACGTCCGCCACAATAAAACGCCACTTGAGGTCTCTCCGTAAACCGAAGTCCAAAAACACTGATATAAGTCCGTAAGTGCCAACTATCGTGTTGTTAGCAGCATACAGCTTGTACTCGCTAGGTGAACGTTTCTCACTGACCAACTTCCGGGGGAACACACAGACCTCCGAGCCCGTGTCAATCAGGTAGGCTAGCTTGGATAACCTATCAGTGATGAAGATGCGGCGGGGGTTGCTGCTGGATCCGCTGACCGCCGTTACGAATCCGCGCTGGCGTTTTTTGGTTGCCAGCTGCAAGGCTTTTCGCACTTTCGTGCCTTATCCCCGAACCTGTCGTGGAAGTAGCACAGGCCGTTGCTGCGTGGCTTGCTTCGGCTTCTGCTCCGGTTCCTTGAGCGGTGGCTGTTGTCCTGGCTGCCATTTTGTTTCACCTGGCGCCGCAGGTCATTTACGGTCTCCTGGAGACTTTCCATTTTCCTCGTGATGGCCTCCAACGCTCGGGCGGAGTCGTTTTCCGGTGTTTCTGCCGTCTCCTGGTGGTCTCTTCGTGCCGCGGGGGTGGAGATCGCGCTGATTTGTGGCCTGGGTGTAATCTCCAAGATTTTGTCGGCCATGTCGGCCAATTTGCTCACGGCTACTCCCTCACTTGTGGACAGGACCACCTGTATGGCGTGAGGTAGCCGGTGCAGCCACAACGTTCTCAGCACCTCCTCACTGATCTTGTTGGCCGCCGACAACCTCATCTCTCTGAGTAGCTGCGACGGCCTCTTGTCGCCCAGCTCCATCTCGGTGAGCAGGCGTTGAAGTTGCTTCTCCTCCGAGTCGGAGTAGCAGTGGATGATTTGTTTCTTTAAGGTCTCGTACTTGTCCGTTTCCGGGGGTTTCGTGACCAAGTCCGAGACGCTCTGGAGTAGTTCTGCTTCAAGTACGGAGATTACAGCATAAAATTTATTGGTATCGCTCTGAATTCTGTTCATCCGGAACTGCGCCTCCACCTGCACAAACCAAATCTCCGGATTCGTGCGCCAAAATGGAGGTATTTTGACGCCTCTAATCTCTTCGACGCTCGTCTTGGCGGCTCCGTCGGCGTCTGGGGGTCCATCCCGCTGGGTGATGCTGTCCTCGTACACCTCTTCTTGTTCTTTCGCTCCAGGCATGTTGGTGAAGTTTTGGAGGTTATGTTACCGCGTGGAGGATGCGCGAAGCGAACACCTGGCTTTTCCTAATCACTAAATCCGTATTTTTTTAACGCAATCGGGGTCACCAGTTTAGCGGTCTGGGTATGGATTTATACACGTCACGGTGTTTTAGCGGTTTATTAACATATTTACGGAATAACAACAATTACAAATTAAAGCGCGCGAGGAGCGTGTGGATCGGGTGAACGCTGAAGAAACAAGAGAGAGATCGTCGTGTGTCTCGCTCACAGGTAAGCTGCCTGTGCGGCTGCGCTGTCATCAGTGCTGCCACCACAACTGAATTGAATTGAAATCACAAGAGTACAAAAAAAAAGTATAAGATAAAGAAACTTGAATGAAATTGAAATGTAAAACGCGTCGAACAGCGGTTTTGTACAAAGGACAACTGGATCTGGATTTCGAAGGACCAAAATTATGTTGGGGATACACCCGAAAAGAAGGTGCGAAAAAAAGAATAAAGGACTCACCTTGACGTCCGGCGTCTTCTCGTGTAGGCAAGAGCTCTTGGATGTTCTGGTGGTGCACGGACGTCGAAGGGTATAAGGGGTTAACAGGTACACACACACAAATAAGGAATGAGGAGAATGTTCGCACAGCGCGTAATAGGTAATTAAAGTAAAAACGGAAAATTAATAATCTTTAGAAATTATAAACTACCGGCGCACAACGCGACCATCTATGCTGGCGTACAACACACCGAGCAATTCTTATCGTAATGCTTTTTCTCATTCGTATGATAAGTTTCTTTTTTACCTATCCGAAAACCTAAATTTTAATTGAGTACCAAACAAGGGCCATCCCCCAAAAATCCCGAAATCACTGAGCTCTAGTGTCTTGTATGACGACAAAACACAGAAAATGGCATAAATTGATCACTTTCAAACCTTGGCGCCACAAAACGTCAGAAATCATTCTGCAATTGTACCAACAGCTAGCTATTAGAGAAATGACCTTAAAATATCAATTTTAAAAATGATTATTTATGATTTTAACTGATTTAAACCGAAAATTTCAAGCTATAACATTGGAAACGTGGTCTCTCTTGAATTCTGCATGATTTTGCAAGTGTTTTTTTTGCTTCGATAGCTCAATGGGTCGAAAGGAGAAAGAAACGTACAATCTGCCTTTCAACACGTTTATTTAGGTTTTGAATGGACATGTAGCCACGACGGCGAAAGTAAAGAGAATGACGGTTACAAGAATACAAGAAATCATTGAGAGGGTGGGTTACCCCCTCCAACCACCGGCAGGTAGATGGGCCGGTTTCTCCCAAATAAATATAGCCGATGGTGTCTAACACTTAAACTGTCTACATGCATTTACATACCGCCCGCCTTGAAGAGACTAGGCTTCAAAACAATCAAAGTTATTGAACAAACATGAAAGGTATCTAATAATGATATTTAAAAAAAACAAGAACCAATATACCACGAATATGTGTCACTTGAGATACTCATTAGGAACTTAAATAACCATGAACATCAAAATAATAAGAAATAACTTATATATAATACACACTTAGTGGATTTATAAATCATACACAATAGATTCAGCGCAGGTTACGAATCAAACAATAGCGTCATATTTTGATAATACAGTCTTCTTCAAGTATTGGGCTTAATCTTCATTGTTTATTGGTAACAAGCATAGGTTGTGAATTGATCTTTTTATAGTGCCGTTTGGCAGTTTCACTAGCACTACACGCACTCGGTCGTCATCGCCAGGATAAAGTTTGATCACACGTCCTAACTTCTAACACAATGGGGGTTGGTTGTCGTCGACGACGAGTACTAGAGCACCTTCAGTCAGCGCTGTAGAAGAGCCCTTGCGCCACTTGGTTTTCTGTTGGAGCTGATGCAAATATTCTCGGGTGTAGCGCCTCCAGAATATTTGGCGAATTTGTTCAACCCTTTGCCATCGACTTAGACGATTTTCCTTGACGTCCGTCAAGTCTGGATCAGGAAAGGATGTCAGCGGTTGCCCAACAAGAAAATGGCCTGGGGTCAGAGCTTCGAAGTCGTTTGGGTCCGAAGTCAACGGCGTAATGGGCCGCGAATTCAGAATTGCTTCAATGCGAGCTAGCAGCGTAATAAGTTCGTCGAAAATTAATAGCGTTGACCCCATAATGCGTTTCAAGTGATGTTTGACAGATTTTACATTTACTTCCCATAACCCACCCATATGAGGCGATCGCGGCGGAATAAAGTGCCATTGCACTCCTTGATTGACCAAGCCGTCGGTTACGGTTTGGAATTCTGTCGATCGAAACAATTCTGCAAATCTGTCAAGTTCGTTCTTGCAGCCCTGGAAATTTGTTGCATTGTCCGAGTACAGGTGAGCAACGTGCCCACGTCTGCTGATGAAACGCTTAAGAGCATTGAGAAAGGCTTCCGCGGTTAGGTCTGACACAAGCTCGAGATGTACCGCTTTGGAGGAGAAGCACACGAACACTGCTACATATGCCTTAACGGCTCGTTTTCCGCGACCACGCGACTCTTTCACTAGTACAGGACCTAAGTAATCTACACCGGATATTATAAAGGGTCGATTGGGTTGCACCCTATGCTGAGGTAGGTTGCCCATTATCTCATGGGCAAAAATGGGTTTTGCGCGGAAACAAATTACACATTGATGAATGACTTTGCGGATCGCACTTCGCGGCGAAATTATCCAAAATTTCTGACGCAAATGTGCCAGGGTGCCTTGTGTACCGGCATGTAATTGCAACTGATGTGCTTGTTGTATAATCAGCTTGCTGATATGAGTAGGTAGAATTCACCAGTCCTGGCGCAGAAGAGGAGGAGAAATGAGGAGAGTAGGGGAGAGACACCTAATATGGGATCGCAGGTAATATGGACCAGTATAGGGGAAAGGTGTCTAATGTGTGATCTTGAGGTAATGTGGACCACCTGTCAAATGTACACCTGTCAACTGTCAACTGTCTAACCTGGACATGTCAATATCAGAGAAGGAGGAGTGAAGAGAGGTTTAGCTAGAGGAGAGTGGTCTAACCTGGGATTTAATAGATTTGTCTAGGGGGGAGTTGCTCAATATGGGACCTATGGATAATATGGACCACAATCTCAGAACAAGACCAATCAATTCAACTTGTAAGGAGATTTAATAAAGACAACCGATGCAAACCATACAATGAACATTTTATTTTATATCATTAATTAATTTATCAATATGTTTACATCAAATCCACAACGATATCTACCAGCATCAATATCATCATCCTTGGAAATAACCACGAATCCAAACTTTTCTCTCCAACATTCTCGACACATTTCCTTGAATTTTTCATAGGACATGTCTGAATTTACATGCTCATCATACACATGTCGAAGATTAATCTCATCTTGTTTAAATAATACAAGGAAACTTGCATTATCTCTCACCAGATGCTTGGGTATTTTCATGTAGCTCTGAGAAAGATAGAAAGAGTCCACATTCTTATGCCGACCCATTGAAAAATATGCTCTTATCATGTTCTGCTTGTCGCAAGCAACGTCGTCGAAGATCATCAGAGAGTTATCCAAGGCTTCGGAAGGGTCTATAATATCATCATTAGCGCTATATGTGAAATAACCCAATCCTTTAACCCCCTCCAGCACTTGACTCAACATGACATATTTCGGTTGAAATAAAGATTTCGAGAAAATATAGACGTTCTGAAATCGTAAACCATTTGGTTCAAAGATGCAGCTCAAAAGGGCATTTGTTTTGCCACAATGGCTGGGTCCGCAGAAAATTGCTCTAATAGATGATGGAAGTAAGTCACCATGCCTACTTTTTTCAACTAATCCTTCATCATCATGATTAGAAACGGTCAGCGATAAAGTGTGCTTCATGAATCGCATTGTGATAAAGACTGACGGAAAAATGCGTACATAAATGAATATATATATTAAAACTGTATCAGTTCAATGACGACCACCACAGGTGATGGTTTAGTGAATAGTATAATTAATAGTTTACCATTTGAACTTCACGTACCCGGATATCAATATCTTGGACCTGGCACCAATCTGCATAAACGTTTAAAACGGGGTGATCCTGGTATAAATAAATTGGATCAGGCTGCTAGAAATCACGATATAGCCTATTCTAAATCGAATGATCTTAGTGACCGTCATATATCTGACAAGATCCTTCAAGAACAAGCTTGGCAGAGAGTAAAATCAAAAGACGCATCGTTTGGCGAGAAAACAGCCGCGTGGTTTGTCACCAACATCATGAAAGTTAAACGTAAATTGGGTATGGGTTTAAACGAGTTGAAAAAGAGAAATGAGAGAATTACGGTGAATAAAAAGACGAAGAAGAGAGGTGGTGTGCTGAAGAAGAAGAAGAAGAAGAAGATGAAGAGAGGTGGTGTACTGAAGAAAAAAGTTGCATTCCGCAAAGCATTACTGGATCCGCTGAAAAAACATATACAGCGTCATAGGATTGGAGACTTCGATGATGTGAAAAGAGTCTCGGAAAAATCTCTTCAAGCAGCCCGACGATTTGTGAAAAGCGTTGGAGGTTATCAACAAATCAGAGTACCTCGAGTATTACCTCTACCAAAAACCGGTGGACTGCTTCCATTGATACCAATATTTGCAGCTCTATCAGCCGTCGGAGGGCTAAGTGGTGGAGCAGCTGCACTCGCAAAAACCATTTTAGAAGCCAAAGGCGCACAGAAACAGCTTGAGGAATCCGTACGACATAATAAACAAATGGAGGCCGTTGCTATGGGCAAAGGATTGTATTTGAGAAAACATCGTTCAGGATTTGGAATTTTCCGTATCAATACAAAAAACTAATAAAGAGGCTACCCAATAGAGCTTTAACTGATGTGGACATTTTAAAATATGCTAGAGATTTCAATATCCAACATTTCCGAGGAGTATATATGCGTGATGAACTCGTCAATATGCGCCCTAGATAAGGCCATGAATCAGCAATCGTGAATTTGGATACATCAAAAGGTGATGGAACTCATTGGGTAGCGTATCGGAAGAATTTCAATATAGTACACTACTTTGACAGCTTTGGAGACTTGAAACCACCACAGGAGTTGATAAAATACTTCGGCAAATGTAAAATTTATTTCAATTATGATCAACGTCAGACTTTCAATACCTTTAATTGTGGACAT
Organism: Anaspis maculata; assembly: GCA_949128115.1. NCBI lineage: Eukaryota > Metazoa > Arthropoda > Insecta > Coleoptera > Scraptiidae > Anaspis > Anaspis maculata. The sequence continues at coordinate 35,640,867 of OX421968.1, forward strand.
TTATGTATTGAATTTTTGCTAAATAAAAGTATGTGAATTAACCGTCTCACTTCAGTCATGTCTAAAACATTCACACTGAAAGGTCGAACATCGCAGCTGAGTGCAAATTTTCATCCACCAATCGAGCTTGATCCCAGATATAGCTACTCGTTAGCTCTTATTGGACTCCACACGTTCAATAGCATCCCTAATATTGAAGAGGGTATAAATAATAAATTTTATTATAAACGTGTTGATCAGCCAACTTATATAGATGTACAGATTCCAACTGGCTCGTATGAGATTGATGATATTGAAAAATTCATTCAAGGTGTATTAGGTAGCACCGAGACCTTTTCGCTGAAAGCTAACAATAATACTCTTAAGTGTGAATTGAATTCTATATTCGATATAAATTTCGAACAAGAAGATAGTATTGGATCACTGTTGGGATTCTCCAAAAAGATACTCTCTGCCAATAAAGTCCATTCTTCAGACATACCAGTGAATATAATCTCTATCGCAACCATACGTATTGAACGCAATATAATAAGTGGCTCACATTATAGTGGAAATCCATCGCATACACTCTACGAATTTTCTCCAACTATGGATCCAGGCGTTTCTATAACTATAGATCCGGCCAACCCCATATATCTGCCGGTAAATAACCAAGAATATATCAGAAACATATCTCTCAGAATTATAGATCAAAATTCAAAACTTGTCAACTTTAGGGGGGAGGAAATTATTATTCGACTAGTACTTAAGAGAGATGGGTCTAGTATTTAACTGCTCCTATAAAAATCCAATCAATCGATCATTCAACTCAGTTCAAGCATCAACTCCGAAGATAACACTTGATCGAATCCAAAGACTTCGTGCTTTGGGTTATAATGTCAAACAAACTAAATATTTTCAACGAACCCGCCTTCGACGAAAGCATTTGGCGTGAGGAAGACCACACCTATCACCCTCAAACAACGGCTTTTGGGAATAATGATGAGATTGAAATATGCATCAACCAGCAAGACGCTCTAATCGACTTCCATGAAGGATATCTCTCATTGGACTGTCAATTTACACCAGTTGGTGAAGAAGCCGGTGGAGCTGGAGGATTATGCGTTCTATCAAACAATTGCGGACTATTTCTTTTTGATCGAATCTCATATGAATTGAATGGTCATGAATTGGAGGTTGTACGTGATCCTGGTATAGCGACAGCTATCCGAGCCCTAGCATGCTATAGCAAAACTGAGTGTAATGCATTGGCAGTAGCTGGATGGAATCCGATTGGAGCTGGAATTCCAACATATAATCGTGTCAATAGAGAATTTAGCTTGAGAATACCACTATGGTTTATCTTCAACCTCTTCAACGATTATCCGCATGTGCTGATGGGAAGACATAAAATTCGACTTGTGAGACATCGATCGGACACTGACTGCTATACAAGTACAGGAACGAGTCGAGCCACCATCACTATTCAGAAAATAGCTCTCAAAGTACGTCACGTTTATCCCAATGACGAGATTAAACTACAAATGCTGAAGAGTGTTGGTAGTGGTAGAACTTTCAAGATACCATATCGACTTTATGAATTACACGAGCTCCCTGCGTTAAGAATTGCCAACAAGGAGAACTGGCCTCTGAAAACAGGTCTGAAAATAGAGAAGGTGGTTGCAGCTATCGCAGCATATCAGGCTGATCGTAGAGAGAATGCAACGCAAAATGCATCAGTATTTGATAATATTGGACTACGAAATATTCACCTTTCACTGAACAGTGTACGATATCCATTTGAAAACCAAAATTATGACTTTGCTAATATGAAATATGCTGAAGCATATCAAAATTATGTCGATTATGCTAAGAATTTCCATGGAAAAACATATGCGAACCCTACTCTCGAATATGCTGGATTTTCAAATAATACCATTTTTATCATCGATAGCTCGAAACAACCGGATGCAATGCAGTCTGCAACTGTGGATGTGAAATTAGAATTTGAATCGAATGCCAATTTTGCTCAAAATACCAGAGCATATGCTCTAATTGTTCACGAAAAAATGATTGAATATTCACCGCTGCTTGGAACTGTTAGAGAAATTCAGTGATAAATATCGCCAGCACCCATCATTGTTAGCACTCATTCAAGTCGAAGCATCGAGTGAGCATCATGAGGTTCATGGCGATTGATATTCAAGGATTTAACGTTCCCGAATTTATCGCAAAGGAGATCACATTCATTCGAGGATTTGGTGTTAAGAATTTTGGACACTATCATATGAAATCACCCAAACCATATGCAATGTTGGATGCTAGAAGCAAGAAGAGTGTGAAATATTTGGAGGATCGACATCATGGATTGAGATATAGCAGTGGGAACATCCCATATCAAGAGATTAATAGTCTCATATCTCATCTCGCAGCCAACACTGATGTTATATATGTGAAAGGATATCAGAAAAAACTCTTCATCGAGAATATTATTGCTAGAGATATAATCAATGTTAAAATTGTGGACATCGGTAACGGTGATATGATGAAGTTTTCCAAGATATTACCACAATGTAATCATCATTTTTTGAAAACTTGTATTTGTTCCTTAAATAACTGTATGCTATTATATAATTGGATTCTTGATATGTTACCTAAATAAATATATATCAAACAAGCTGGAGTTTTAATTCGATCGATCCACATACATATAAAAGCGAGTCCAACATCAAAAAATATGTTAGTTTTCATTAGAACTTCTAAGCATCAGTATGAATACTGACGCAGAAGTTAATTTGAAAAAGCGTATAATTGCGGCCAGAAAAAATGTTCGAAAGAAGTTCTTAATGATAAAATTGAATGCGCACGATGTTAACGCTGACGTCAGAAAAGTAATGCAACCAATAATTGAACCATTGGAGAAAATATCGAGAAACATTCAAACACCACCCGCAGCAGCAGCGGTAGCAACACCGCAAACGCCTTCAAGACATCCACCTAGAACATTTATTCCAACGATATCATCAACACCCAAGACCCAATTAAAATCATTTTTGCAAACTCTACCAGCCCAGTCTACGATAATACAACAACCGCCACCACCAACAACATCATCATCATCAGCTAGTACTAGCAATCACGAGGAAGAAGAACACGTAAAAGAAGAAGAAGAAGAAGAAGAAGAAGAAGAAGAAGAAGAAGAAGAAGAAAAAGATAGAGATGTTGCTAATTTTACATTCACCTCAGACACTTCACTATTGCATCAAGTTAGAGATTTAATGAATAAGTCTATGGACGGCGAATATGATTTGACATATGGTCCAAAAATTGTAGCTGGTAAACTTAATCTGGGTGGAACAAGAATTGATATTCGAAAAATGACATCCGATATTTACATCAAAGGGGAGAGGTTTAAAGCAACACCAGGTTTATATGAGTTGATATTCCTGAAACGTCCAAAAAATTATACCAATATCGATCTGAGAAAATACAGCCAAATCTTAAATCTTACGAATGTTGCTAGAGAAGGACATACACCGATGGGTCGACTTATATCTAGCAGAGCGTTTAAATATAGACATGTAATTAAACCTCTACTGAAGCCTACATTAGGATATGGTATGAAATATTTACAATATACTGAAAAATCTGTAGAATATAAATTTTGGGACAATCCAAACGAGCTCATAGACAGGTTGGTTTTGCTTCACGCATCACTAAAAGCAGGCAACACCTCATGTGAAAACGAAATATTTGCGATAGAACAAGAACTTAGAGAAGCTGATATAATATACTAACATTTGGAAATCGACATCAGTATCAAAATGCCCATAGACAAGTTTGGGAGAGCATCGACTGTGTCGAATTCTACACCCCGTCGGCAGCCTCAATATTTTAAATTGGGTGAAAATGGTCGAATTGATTGGGAAAATCGTCGTTTATCTAATATAAAGTATCCCGAAGAGGAGAATGATTGTGCAACGAAACAATTTGTTGTTGATAGTCTACTGAAATTATCTGAAGATCTGAAAACTGAAATTGATTATGTACGAGATAAACAGCGTTCAATATTAGAAGAAATTGGGAGTGTGATGACTTTATTGGATAATCTCAACAATAGGATTATCAATCAACCTTCAGATAACATCTAACTACTACTACTACTAGTACCAAACAAGTTTTAACTTGTCAAGAACAGGTGTTAGCTAACAGTTTTCAACAAGTATGGACTTGTTTGAGCTCGTTGTGCAGGTGTTCTCTTAACATGTCTCGACATGATTGAAACTAAACAGTCTGCATCCACACGCTGTTGTGTCACATTCTCACAACAATGTCTAAAAAACAAATTGTAGATGAACTCTTCAAACCAGCAATAAAAAAATTCAAACGGCGTCATACGATAATTAAAGGTTTAGACGATCTCTGGCAAGTAGATTTAGCTGAATTTTCTAATTACAGTAAAGATAACCGTGGATATAGATATGTTCTTGTTGTCATCGACTGCTTCTCAAAATTCATATGGACTCGAGGGTTAAAATCGAAATCAATGACTGAAGTTATGGATGCTATGAAATATATATTGGAGAACTCTAATGGTAGAATACCAAGAAATATACAGAGTGACCAAGGTAGTGAATTCTTTAACTCTAAATTTAGAGCACTTATGAAAAAATTCAAAATAAACCATTATAATTCATACAGTGTGATCAAAGCTAGTATCGTAGAACGTGTAATCCGAACGTTAAAGTATAAACTCTATAAGTTATTCACCCTCAATGCGAGCTATAATTGGGTTGACGGATTATTAACAAGAGTGACAGATAACTACAATAATACCAAACACTGCACCACGAAACTGAAACCATGTAATATTAGTGTACTCAATGAGAAACAAGTACTACGAGATACTTATACACATTTGAAAATTTATGGAGAAACTAAATTCAAAGTTTGTGATGTCGTACGTATAAGTAAATATAAGACGTTATTTGAAAAAGGTTATACCCCAAGTTGGACCACAGAACTATTTCGAATTAAACAAGTTAAAGCTACTACAAACCCACCCACCTATTTGCTAGAAGATTTGAAAGGAGCTCCGATTAAAGGTTGCTTTTATGAGCGAGAATTGCAGAAAACTCGACATCCAAACATTTATCTAGTGGAAAAAGTGTTGAAGAAGAGTGGTACTAGACTATATGTTAAATATTTGGGTATGCCTGACCGAGGTTGGGTGGGGAGAGATGATATTGTCTGAACTCACCAAATCTTGTCAAACCTTCGCTGAATTAAGTTGTGGTGTTGTTGCTGCTGCTGCTGCTAATACTATTCACACTAAGATGAGTATGTCTATTGAAATACCCAGTAGTGAAGGTGAATTTCCCAAAGAACCATGGCAAACGGTTAACGATATAATACATCAATATAATGAATCAATAATCTTGGAGACATCACTGTTGTATCAAACAACATACACCAGAATTTCTGCACATATTCAAATTGGATTTAGTATCGCAAGAGGATTACTACCAGTAATTATTATAACCTCAAACACCAATCGGATATCGTTTACGAGAGAGGAATGGTTGGATCTAATCAATGTGCTACCTACATCCACGACTACTACCATCTGTGCTGCAAAACCTGTTATGAATATCTTCGAGAACTTTACTGTGGAACTGGGATCCTGTTCCAGCGTTGGATGCATACATGGTCGTGGTCAATCAATATACTTACATAATGAATTTCTCCAAGATATTGCAGAATGGAAGGATTTAGTTAATTATAGACTTGAGTTATTAGAAGGACTGGACTTGAAAAATTTTTACAACAATTTATTGCTAAGTGTTCATAATCTATTCCTGAAGGTACCATTTTCTCACAAATTGTCGGTGTATGATGTAATTAAACAAATTCTATCCGGGTTCAAGTATAATCAACAAGTTTTTTGTATATATGAATATATGCTAACAAATCCTAATAATATTTTAGAAGATTTTAATAGACTAGCCTATATCATGTAATTTGTTTCAAATAAAAGATTGAAATGTGTTTAAATACGTGTTTATTTATTTCATAATCATACGGTGAATCATCATCATCATACAGTAAATCATCATCATCATCATTTTACATTTTACTAAAAAGAGATACTTAAAGATATGTATTATATAGTTGAAAAATATTGTTATAAACTAATTGTAAATAATACTACACATTACAACGGATTTAGCTATCATCAACTGAATTCTTAATAGATAAAAAAATCTTAATAGCCTAATCATTAAGGTATGCGGGTCATCAAGAATAAAGTTATGAATATGTTGTAAGTATAACTAACTTAATATAAATAAGAACATTCAATCACACATCTGCATCAGATATCAATCAATTAATTGATTATTAAATAATTAGAAGTATATAATCTTAACACAACACTAATCAATCAATACCACATCATTTGAGATCGTCATCATCAATCCTAAAATGTCCCCAACTAAGAGTATCATATGTCCCTTTCAGGAGATATCTTTTATCATCAAAATGTGTTAATGCCACTTTGTTTTGCATTATAGTATACATATTATGCAGATATGATCTAAAGTTCAACATTTGACGTGAAATATGGGTTCCAGGCTCGGTCGCAACTTTATCATAGTCTGATTTAGATAATGAATTTTCAACGGTGGACAACTTTATCCCTTTAGCTCGTTTGGTTAGCTCGCCTCCAACATCTACACAGTAAGCTTTTGGACCTGTCCCCAAAAAATCGGATATAACTTGAGATTTGAATTCATCTTTGAACTTGCCAACCTTTGACACATTCGGCGTAACTTTATGGATATTATCAGAGCTGTAGTTGGATGTGTCAAACCAATCTAAATTTGCCTGAATGTCATCATAGAAGTTTTCGGTGAAAACTTTTAATATAAATGAGTCAGTGTCCATGTATAACAATTTAGCTCGATCACCATACTGCTTCTTGATATAGTTATAAAAAAAATCATACATAACATATTTAGATAGTTCTAAAATGACACATCCTGCGTAAATAGGTTTATCATAGACGATTTTAGTTTTGTTCATCTGAATGGCTACAAAGTCTTCGCTGAATATCGAAAAATTTTTGAAGTGAGGCTTAGAGATCCACTCTCCAGCACCAACTTTTCGACCAATATTCTCGTAATGTGTTAGCAGTTTGATGTCAGAATATTTATCAACTGATTCCATAGTTTTACCATAAGCACCATTATTTTTAGTTTTGTAATGATCTTTTGTGGCTTTATCCTTTGCTGCATTTCGTTTTTCAGTGTTAATGTTAATATATGGTTTCAACCACGGTTTCTGATTAAATTGTAATACTCGATATATTTCCACCAACTTTAAACCATTTTGCAACGCTTGTTGAAGATTCATGTAATAGATCACATATTTCTCTTTACGATTGAGATTTGTTATTAATTTTTTCTGTTTAGAATCAGAATGTGGTGGAACTATATTTTCAACGCAGAACGGTAGGTCGTTGTGCATATCATGTTTATCAATCGGATAATCTAGGGTTACTTCCATCAAATATCCTATATCCTGCTCAAATTTATAGTTTAATATCACTTCTGTATTTATGGATCTTAGATCCTTGACCCAGACGAACCCTCCGTAAGGAAGAAAGTTTTCCATCGCTTTCCCATAGAGGTTGGTTGCGTCCAAGTGCATGATATATGATGTTGGCTCTTCTGGTTTATAGTTTGGTAGGAATTTGTTGTTGGCGGTAGCTTTTCGAACGTTGCATTGGCATATTCCCCCACGTATACTACCTCTAATGAAATTTAGCATGTCAATGTCCTGGAGAAGCTCCAGTTCGACTTTTGTATATTTTAGCATAGCATCCCATGATAGTGATGGGTCTGTTACATATTGACATGGATCCAATCCATAACTTTCGAGGGAAATTGTTCGAAACTCTTCAAACACGTCAGCTAGAATCAAACAATCACTTTTCAAATAAATATCTGAATAACTTCCCAACGTGTCACATTTGAATGTGTCCCAAACGACTTGAGCCCTCGAGTAGTCTTCATCAGTTATGGGTTGTCCACGCAATTCATCATGAAAATCCTTTTTACTTGGTAATATTGGATAATCTAATTTTTCAAAAGAATCAACAAATGAATAAGGAAATACCCCCTTTTGTCTGATCAATTTGAATTCGAGTTCGTTTGGAAAATGTCTGCGCACCTCAACACATCGGTCGTCGGTCAGATTTTGTGAGAGTTTATCCAAAGAGCTTGCTAGAAATCTATATGAGTCAATAAACCTCATTTCAAATGAAATTTTCTTCCCATCAACTTTGTCGACTATGATATGCTTGGAAAAAGTTATATACTTTTCTTTATTTGAAGCTATTGCATTGATGCTACTACCATTTACAGCTAATTCCCTAATATATAAATGTGAGTCATAAGAAGAAAGGTTATGTGCAATGCAGGGGAAAAACTTTGGTATCCTGAAAGCCAAATTGCAAACGTTATGGGCAGCTCCTCTAAAAAATCCACTCAAATGATCGTGATCTTTCACTTTCAAATCTCCTTCTTGAAAAGGTTTGAGACAGATGTGACATTCAGTAGCTTGCTCAAATGCTAAGATCTCCTCCGATGATAGCGACTTCATTGGTACAATATGTTTTAAATGGTCGTTGTAGATTCTCTGAATATCTTCCTCGAGCATCTCAACAAATTTTTTTGGTGCATCAACACCCTTATACGTTTTGTAGATATTAAGTTTGGAATTATATGAGCATTTAATTAGATAACCGAAGCTATAAGGTTTATGAATAGACGTTTTGATGGTATACGACGATTCAACCTTCGCATCCGGCACATCAGTAGATAATGGTTGCAAAATGGATTCAAAATCAAAATAACAGACAAATGGGAGTTTCAATGATTTGAAATGTTTGTCGAATTTTAAAATATTCCTCGGGACTGGATTGCCCATAGAATCCTTTTTGAACCCTGTGGGTAGCTCGATTCGAACTTTATTACAACCATACTTCAAATGTTCATCTAATTTAACCTCCGTATAAAAAAATAATAAACAGCCGTCACAAATGAAACGTCGATGACCGTCTTTGGTTAAATGGGATCCTACCAATTTCGATATATCTTTGATAAGACAATAGTGTTTAATTGGACCATCATTAAATAGTAATAGATTGATATGATTCGCTCGCTTCTCAGTGGTATGATATAGGGGTCCGATTATCTCATGTTTTGAGTGAGATTTCTCTAGACCGTAGACATTTATAGAGATCTCGGGATTTTGTGACTCAAAACGTTTAATTTGATTCAATTTGATTGGGAACTGTATGCCACTAAAATTTAGCTCTTCAGTATAATTCAGATATTTGCTTACTCGATGAGGATCTTTGGATGTTGGGTGGATTTTTGCCAAAACACTCCACATAAAACAGTATGGGTCCGACCTGTTTTGAACGTTGATGCAAGCTTTTTGGCTAAGATGTCCTTTGGTAGCTCGATGTATGTGGATCCTCCCAAAGGCGAATGCTTTCCAACGTTCACTTCCAAATGTAGTGTTGTAACGAGAGACCATCCTTTAAATGAACAAAATTAGTATCTGTGAAACATTACCATCATTTAATTAATTACCTGAATCCTTTGTTGCGAATTCCGACATCTTGCGCTTTATGCTGTCTTGGAGAGTATCGACTACTGTCAGTAAATCTGAACCCATGTGTACAATGATATTCTTTGTGATGAAGCGTTTAATATCAACTTTTTGCGATGTTGTTAGTATATATATTGCAGATAATTCAATATTTATACGAATGTTAATATGTTTATTTAGCTCAGATTGAATTAATTTTATCAAATCAGTCTTTGCTTTTAGAAGAAAATCATCGATATTCAATTTAGTAGTATTACTTAACCGGAAAGATATTAGTCGTTTTTTAAAAGCCGACTGAATTATCTCGAAATTACCCATGTCTGATTTCATCAAAGCATTCTGTTTGTGAGCTGAGCTTTGTAGATGTGCTGAATATCCGGTAGCCGATATTGAGATACCGCAAATATCGCAAGTCTTTTGTGAACATGTTTTCTTAATAAATAGGTTTTGATCTAATTTGGCATCATCGGCTGACCTCTTAACATTCGTAGTAGTGACTATCATAGGGTTAGACGAGTCTGACAGCTGTGGATCTGTGATTGATGTTGAAGATCTCCGCGAGTTGATGCCAGAAGAAGATTGTTGAAGACTGTTGGATACTGCTTTACACGATGTTTTCAAGTGTCGTTTCAAATTATCTAGACGCGTGAAGGTTTTCGCGCAAAGCTCGCACTTATGCATTTTATAATCTGTAATCAGATGAAAATAATTAGTGAAGAGATCGTTGGTTACTTTGTTTCAAGAATGGATAATCTTCAATACTGGCTATATCGAAATAGCATATTATTAGACGAGTTAATGAGATAAAGTTTTTAACACAAGTGTATTTGATGCACAACGAGCGCTGTGAGGAGAATCCTAGAATGGTATACTATTATATCCATTCCAAATATGTGATAGAAATTGGAGAAAAATTTCCAGAGGTGTCAATGGATCATGCGAATAAAAAGTAGCTTTCGCTCTCACTTCGATTTCCTTAGGAGCTGCCGAGCAAATTCTCCTCAGCAACTCCTAGCTTAAACTATTTAATAGCAAAAGATTCTTTTTATTCACACGGCCCATTATCTTCCAGTATTGTAAAAGTCAAACGTTAGTACGACATGCATTTGTGTGTTGAAAAGTGACCAGTATAAAATGGGTGTAGATAAATAATCATATTACCCTTAATCAGCTTTTTAACTAATAGAAACAATTTATTGTTATTAGAAAGTATGTGAATATCTGTCACGAAGTATGACGTGTCAAACAGTCTACTTCTAATCGCAATAATTTTCAATTTCTGTGCAACTATTGTGGTAAAATATAAGGATAGTATCATACACCCGTTTCATATGATGTATTATCACAATACGTTCTTTGGACTAGCTTCTCCTCGCAGGCTCGCCATGCTCCAAAACCATTTGTTCGACATAAAAACGTTTTATGAAAGTTGAATACTAATGTATTATTGTAAAATCAATTTTTCAAATACCTTTATTGTTGAATGATGATGATGATGTGATTGCGAATCGATTTGAGGCTTATTCAATTTTTTCAAACTCTATTATCGATGTTTGAGAATTTCCAACCAATTTTTCTCCTCGATAGACGAGAAAACAACCAGGTTCAGCTAGTAAGTCTGCAATAACGGCCTCGGTTAGAGCAGGTACAAGCCGTTTGGGCAAGAAAAGATTTGTTCCTTGTAGTTCTACGAGAGGGGTGGAACCGTATTTGGTTTTAATAATTTTGAGTCCAACGATTTTATGCTTGGACCCAACCTCCAGTTCTCGAGTCTTGAGTGTCTTTTTAAACGTCGAACAAGTTGCTATTCCATTCAATAAGTCCATCACTGTAATAATTCAATTTTCAATAAGCACGTATGTTTCAAAGACAGTATTGGATATTACAATGAACACTCACCGATTTTTTTTTTCTTATGTTTGCTTCACCACTTTTAGGAAACTTATTCAGTTGGTTAAAAGATGTATTTTATAATTCTTCACTCACAAGATCTTGTAAGACTTCTTTACAGGTCGGTTGACTGAATGATCACCACCAAAGCTCAGATGGGTTTTTATATTCTCGAACTGTTGGCGGTGGGGATGCATGTTTATCTCACCCACAAGGTTCAAGCTGAAATCCCTATCCAGAGTGGTATGCTCATAGGTGATTTAAGTGAAATGCAGTAATAACCATCTATACGGTGAACGGGTAGATAAATTATTCATTCATGTTCTCATAAAGGTAAATGGAATACTCTTTACACACTATCAAATTACACTCTGTAAAAATACATCCATAAAAGTTGTCGTATGTAAAAAGTACTCCCTGTTAATCATCGGTTGTAGCCTAGGTGATAATGTTGTAACAGAGTCTTCACGAAAGTTATTTTTTAAAGAATTGTGTGAGTTGTATGTCCGATTGCACAAGGGTTGTATCAAATTTTAGTTCGATACTAAACACAGGACAGATTTTCTCAAGTGGATTAAAATGCAGACCTAGTTACTTCAACAAGAAATGATGGGAATACAAAATATAGCTCCAAGCGATTATTTGTATATCGAAACAAGCTTGGGGTATCACGCACTTGTCGATTATTTTTTTTATTACAAAGAAAAAAAATCTGACAGTTCCGATTAGATGTTTTCTACAAACCAAAATAAATAGTCGGGACGCTAATGCTTCTTTGATATTGAAAAATGCTCCTCGGTTCAAATGTTGGTGTGAACCTCTTGAGTCAATAAAAATAGCCAAAGAAAAAAAGAAGAAAAATTCATATCTCATGAACCAACAAAGATTGAGCCGTGGAACTTTGCATAAAGATGCTTCAGTCAGTTCTTAACAAAGTACAGAGAACCATTTTGGAATCCCTTGAGAAGTTTCTGAAATATCTTGGAAATAAAATGCTGAAAATAATGGAAATTGTATTCGGCTGATTGATTTCTCTATTACTCAATGATTTTTCAGAATATCCTGTTGCAACTTTTTAATAATATGATGAATGATGTAGGAATTTGAAATACTGTTCTGTATAACATTAAAAGAGTCAAAGAAAATATTCTGTCGACTACTTGTTATAATTGCTACACACAGTGTATAACAGCACACAGCTAAATTATTATCTATTAATGCGATTGGGAAAGGTTTGTTTTTTGTTTTTGTATGGACGTCGCACATTAGGATGTGTATAGCTTGAGTTTTTTCAATGTCTGCGATATTCCTCCCACATGTCTAGTCCCTTGGAAGGTGATTAGATTTTTTTTTTGTTTATTTGTGGGTGGTTCGTTGTCGGATTTACATTACAGGGTGGTCCTCCACCACCCACGATTGTCGGGTGTCTGTTTCTTACGAGGCACTCATGTATAGTTTCTAATCTACGTAACTCATACAAATAAATTATTTCCCCTAGTGTCTGGGTGGTCTGATCTGGGTAGGTATCTGATATGTATACATTTTAATTGTCTGGAAGGGTTGAAACCGATGTGTATAGCTAGAGTTTTTTCAATGTCTGCGATATTCCCCCCCACGTGTCTAGTCTCTTCGAATGTGATTAGATTTCCTGTTTATTTGTGGGTGATTACGGGTGGTCTTCCACCCACGATGTCTGCGTCTGTTTCTTACGAGACGCTCATGTATAGTTTCTAATCTATACAAGTTAAAGTAATTCATTTCCCCCCAGTGCCTGAGCGATCTGACCCGGGTAGGTATTTGATATGTATACATTTCAATTGTCTGGAAGGGTTGGAACCTTTTGTATGTAAATGTGTTCTAAATTTATAGCAGTCACTCCTTCCTTACCAGCCCCCTTGAGGATTCGACCTCACATGAAGAGTTTGTTTTTTTTTTTCATTTCTATCCTACCATATATTCTCAGAAAATGTTATTGGTTTGATCAGTTCTGCTCCAACAAGCGCGCAGTGTTGTTATACGTTTTATCCAACCCAGAATGTCCGATCCAATAGAATATTTTTTTGACAAAATAACAAAGACTGTTCAAACCGAAATAGTCCGCCGAAGACAACGTCAGCGTATGTATCTATTTTATTTATCTGTGTGATCGGTATAGTGTCCCACACCTTTCTTTTTCTCTCTAAATGTTGAGATATTTCTACTTTTTCCACCTATAATATACACGTTTTTACAATATACGTTTTTTTTTTTCATAGTGGACGAGGAGATTGTTGATGCCATCATTTTGAGGCTGGCGTCGTGTGACGATCCCGGCCAGCGTCAAAAATATTTCAACAGTTTAAAACCTCTGATGGAAGACAAATGGATTCGAATATATGTAGAATTATTTTGCATAAATCCGGAAGATATGAAAACATATTTTCCGGAATATTGCCAGTAAACTGTGAGTATACACATACATAAATTTTTTTTTCTTCCACTTTCAGACTAATAATTCTAATTTTTAATATTTTGTTACAGAGAACTATCTTGGATTGGCGAAGAAAAGTTTTTGCTTAATACTTGTAATATTAGATAAGTACATCTGTTTTCTGATAGATTATTATATGAAAAGGTGATATTTACATCCGTAAGATGTTAGACATAATCTACACTATTTTGTCTTATGGATAATTGTGGTATAGTAGTGTAAAGAAATTATTTTGTTATATATCATAATTTTTGATGGAATACTAACATTCTGATTTATTTTGAAGCCTTGTCATACATTCTATTTATGTGGATCGTCATTTTTTGAATTGTTGGAAATAAATTTGTTGAACTTGGTTGTTTGTTTTTATGTGTAGGGTATTGATAATCATTCTTATTTGGAGTTCGGGTTCTGATTCACGAGTTGAATTGATTGATTGATCTTGTGATGAGATTGTTGGTCTATATCATTCACAGGTCCCATATTAAGCAACTCTCCCCTACAACAATTTATCAGGTTCCAGGCTAGAACAGTCTCCTCTACAATCCTTCCCACCACTCCTCCTCCTCCTCTAATATTAATATGTTCAGGTTAGACAGTAACCAGTTGACAGTTGACATTTGACTGTTGACAGTTGACATTTGACTGTTGACAGTTGACATTTGACAGTTGACATGTGGACATTTGACAGGTGGTCCACATTACCTCAAGATCACACATTAGACTCCTTTCCCCTATACTGGTCCATATTACCTGCGATCCCATATTAGGTGTCTCTCCCCTACTCTCCTCATTTCTCCTCCTCCTCTGCGCCAGGACTGGTGAATTCTACCTACTGATATGGTGATTTTTTGGCAACAGCAAGGGATGTTTTGCCTCGTAATTAATAGGAGCGTTTTTTAGGCGGCCTCCTACGCGAAGCAATTCCTTGTCATCCAAAAATGGCGACAAAGACAACAGGCTGGAGTTCGCAGCCACTGAATTGGATTTTTTCAAGGCTATCAAATCATCAGCAAATGCATCGCCTTGTGTACGTTTAATGATATAAAAGGTAGCAGTTTGGATCTCTTTACAAGTTAGTGGACCCGCATTCCTGAGTTTGGATTTTGCGTTATGCAAGAATCTAAGGCACCATGCTAAAATTCTTTGCATTTTCGTGAAAGAAGAATATTGAGTGAGAAATTTCCACTCAGGAAGTTTGACTTGCGCGACAGTCATTGATATGACGCGCTTTTCAGGATCCGGTGTTAATTCGTGATGTGTTATTTGTGGATGTTTGGGCCACTCCTCAAGGTTTTCATCCAAAAATGATGGGCCATTCCACCAGATTTTTGCGTTGATCAGTTCACGAGGGGAAGCCCCGCGACTCAAAATATCCGCAGAGTTCGCATTTGATGGAACATATTTCCATTCACTGACGCTTGTTAGGTTTCGAATTTCAGCTATTCTATTAGCCACGAACGTTTTGTAGCCACTCGGGCCTGCCTTAATCCAGGCTAGCACAATGGTGCTGTCAGAAAATAGAAATCTTCTAGATATCGTCATATCCATTGACTTTTGAACATTACGAGCTAGACGCGCTAGCAGTAATGCCCCGCTCAATTCTAGTCGCGGTATTGTTGTGATCTTTAGTGGAGCCACCCTTGATTTCGCACAAAGAATCTGAGAATGATAACTTCCGTTCGAAGTCGTTCGCAGGAAAACAACAGCACCGTAACCGTCTTGTGAGGCGTCTGAGAAGCCGATGATTTCCACTGATTCGTATGGATGTTTTATGATCAAACGCGGAATCCGAATTTGTGTCAAAAGGGGTAACTCTTGCAACATTGAGTTCCATGATGAATGTAAGTCAGAGGGAAGTTCTTCATCCCATCCGATCTTGCTTGCCCACAGCCTTTGTAGGATGACCTTCGCTTTGATCAATAATGGTGATATCAAACAAAGGGGGTCGTTTATTATTGTTTCACAAGCTTCCGGGAATTTAGATTGATTTAACAATGCCAATTCTTTCAGGCACCTTGTAGCAATGAAGCTGGCTGGTTTCGTGCCATAGGTCAAGGTGATAAGTCGGTAGTGTTCAATTTCATTCCCAGGATTATCGCGCCAAACTATCCGTTGATAATCGGTGTCGTCTGGGTGGATTTTGATCTGGCGGTACATTTTTTCTATATCACCGTTTAGTACAAAAGCGTGCAGCCTAAACTTGACTAGAATAGTCCATAATTCATTTTGAATTACTGGGCCGCCCATTAATTGCTCATTTAGAGTAGTATGGTTCGAAGTGGGAAAGGAAGCATTGAAGACCACGCGAAGCTTAGTTGTTGTTGACGATTCTTTTATGACAGAGTGATGTGGCAAATAGTTAGATTTAGTGCATGTTATCTCCTGGGTAGGAACTACCTCCATGTGAGATAACGAGCGGTATTCTTTCATGAATCCGCAGTAAGACGCTTTCAACGTCGGATCCTTTTGTAGTTTTTGTTCCAGCGAGGTAAAGCACCTTATCGCTGAATTCTGAGATTCCCCTAAATTGGGGTCTTGTTTGAAAGGCAGCCGTGCAATAAACCGACCATCAACGTCTCGGCTGGTTGTTTTGGCAAAGAAATTTTCGCAAGCCCGTTGTTCCGAGGAGAGAATGGCTTCCGGTTTTACTAGGCATTCGTCCAGTTCCCAGAATTTCTGAAGACTGTTATCGATTTGCTCCATTGTCAGACAATGGTTGGTTATGGTTTGTTTATTATCGGAACCCGTCTGAAGCATGCCGCCGATAATAAATCCCAATTTTGTGTTTTGAAAGCGAGGGTGCTCCTTGTTTATTTCTATGTGACCGTCGCATAGAAAGTCCCAAAATGCCGCGGAACCGATTAGCAAATCTACCGGTCGCGATTTATAATACTCCTCGTCAGCGAGTTTTATGTGAGATGGAACGGTTATCAATTCCCGACTGAAGGAGGAAAGCGGTATGTTTTCCGTTATTTTCTCAGTCACCAGACACCGAAGATTTTGCGAAAATCGATTGACCTTGGAATGAATCCTTACATTGACTGCTTGATTGATTTGCATTTGGACCTTGCTTATGCCCGCTACGGTTACATTAGTTTTCTCGGGCTTGAGTCCTAATTTCTTACATAAGTTGTTACTTATGAAATTAGCCATCGAGCCTCCGTCGAGAAGTGCTCGTGCCTCGTGGAAATTTCCAGTGGCATCCTCTATGTTTACAACTGCCGTTGATAACATGACAATGCCCGAGCCTTTTGTTACCTGACTGGCAAGACTGATTTCGGGTTCAGGTGCGATTTCGGTCTGTGGTTTCGTTTCTTGAACGCGATTTTGATGAATCAAAGAATTGTGTGACTGATGGCAATATCGACAACTGAATTTTGATCGACACTGCCCGGCTTGGTGATTAGCCTTTAGGCAATTTTCGCATAGTTTTAGATTTTTGACCTTTGTCAAGCGCGTGTCGATGGACATTTTTGCGAATGTAGAACATTGATAGATCATGTGATCCTTGCCGTTGCATATAACACATGGCCTTTGATTGATTACTACGCCGCTTATGGCCTTGTTTTTAGTGATCGTAAATGGTCTTTGCCGAGTTTTGTCCATTGACGCGACCGTCAGACACCGCTTGTCCAAGAAGTCGATAAATTCTTGAAAGGTCGGAATTTCTGAATTTAGAGTACCCTGCCACTCCTTTTCGGAATTATAATCTAATTTTCCCTTGAGTAATGGGACCAATATGGCATCCCAATGCTCGACAGGTACCTTTAATGATTTAAGCGATTCTATATTGGAACGCGTGGTGTCAACAAGTTGTCTCAATGATTCATATGAACCCTTTGAGACAGGCTCGGCCTTGATGATTGACATCACGTGATCCTCCACAATTAATCGCGTGTGCTTAAATCTTTTTCGCAGAATTGTCCATGCTGCGTCATAATTTGCATCTGAGATAGCAAGGCTTTCTATAGCTCGCGAGGCTTCACCTCGGAGGCATGATTTTAGGTAATGTAGCTTATCACTTTTTGCGATTTGGCCGTTTTTCCCTACGAGGGATTCGAAGGTATTTTCAAAGGAAGACCATTCCCGGAATTCGCCAGAAAATGGCTTCATATTTATTTTTGGCAAATTAAGAGTGGCGGAAACAAGAGGGTTTGGCTGTAGATTACTTGATCCTGTACTATTAGAGGATTGAGTGAGATTTGGTGGCTTCAAAAACTTGTTTATGGCCGTAATGACGTCATATATTGAATTTTCGAACTGTTCGCGAGTTTGTTCGTGTACTCCTTCGTCCGCCTGTTCTTGCAGTAACTCGATTTGAACTTGCAACTCCTCAAATTCGTCTTGAATACCCTTAAGCGCTTCGCGGCGAGTACGTTAAAGCTCGAAATCACCGGTAGCCGAATCAAACTCACTAACAAATTTCGCTTGCCGCGTTAGCTTACCCTTTACAGCCCCACGCGCTGCTATTAATTTAGTCAACTGGCTCATTTCGCTGTTCACTCTAATTGCTACAATTAAGAATTGGAGAACTTACAGACCGAACCGATGCTGGCTTCTGGCTACCTCGCTGCTGATGTTGCCTTGGATGCTGGATTTTCTGGCTGCTATTGTCCAATGGTTGATCCTGGCACTTGTTGTGGTTTTTTGTTGACGATTCCGGAGCCTTTACCCACGGGGTGGCCGGAGCACCATCACATTTGTGTTTTAATGTCACTTTTTCTGTTAACTTCACTTTTCGCGCTTTAGTGGCCAATCCGCGTTGGAAGGACCAATGTTTTTTTTGCTTCGATAGCTCAATGGGTCGAAAGGAGAAAGAAACGTACAATCTGCCTTTCAACACGTTTATTTAGGTTTTGAATGGACATGTAGCCACGACGGCGAAAGTAAAGAGAATGACGGTTACAAGAATACAAGAAATCATTGAGAGGGTGGGTTACCCCCTCCAACCACCGGCAGGTAGATGGGCCGGTTTCTCCCAAATAAATATAGCCGATGGTGTCTAACACTTAAACTGTCTACATGCATTTACAGCAAGGTTAGTTTATTTTTTACGTGTACTTTTTACTTTGACGCTCTAGATCTTTTTTGAATATTACAGTGCAGGACACCGAGCGTATATTGTCATTTTCGGTTATGGCAGCACGAAAAGTGTAGGTATTTGTAAAGACTTTCTGACGCAATTTGATCTCCAGTTCAAACAAATGTACTTAGTAGACAGTTCGGCTAAATTATTTTTGATGATGTTTTGATACTTATCGATTGGAAACATTGTGAAAATATTGTAAAAAAATGTAGTCACATGGACCACTTCTTTAGCTTGCTATTCTTCAAGAAATACCAGTATTAACAATATTATTTCATAAATAAACAGATCGCATAAAAATTAGTCAGGAACGATGCACAACTTAAAACTTGTCAGTTCATCTTTACATGGAGAAGAAACACTGAAAATAGGTTATCGTAACCAGGTGAAGAAACTGATATTATCTATTTGTGAAAAGAATAGAACGGAAATAAAACAACAACTAAATATCGCCCCCACGTGCGTGAGTCGCAATTAGGCATTTCCATTGACGTCACAGCAGTGTTGCTAACTGTCCAAAATTGCCCGCCAAATTTGAACCAAATAATGTTTGGGAACAACCGAACTACAGGGCGCTTATGGAGTTCCAGTTTCTGCATTTTTTTCCTCGGCTACCTTTTTGAGTTTGAGTTTGAAACTTTTGTATCAAGTTCAAAGCAATGTCCTTAATGCGCCTGCAAAATAAGTTCTCGTGGAAAAGTGTGTTTTTTTGTGAAAAAGCAAGCCAAACTTGTTAGGTTAACTGCACAGGGTAGTGGTGAAAATTCATATTTTCCGACAAAATTGGGCATGAACTTTGCCTCCAAACCTCACCTGAATGTTGGGGGTTTACGTTCCCGGCATTGCTGGAGTGATATGCCTTGTGTGGGGCTAGGTATGTACCTCTTCGGTTTGTGCTTCCCAATCACCCAAATACTTGAGGCCCAGCTTTTACTGCTGAATTAAAGAAACAAACAATAGTTTTTGTTTATATTTTATATTTTAAAAGTGCAGGAATGTCTTCACTTCGGTTGTAGAATATGGACAGAGGCAAAACATGAAAGTTTAACTCGAACAGCTGTTCGGCCACCGAAGATTTAATCGGTCACCGGAGCCCTACTTGACAGAAATTTTACACCTGATTTAACGATATTGAATTTTCAACTACAACTTGATTGTGTCAAGATACATTTCTCAAAAATACAAATATTTATTGTTCTATTGAGAATTCTAGGCTCCAAATTGTGGTCGACGTAGCAATTCCTCAGTCCATAGATTTTCCCATTTTTAGATTGCCGAAGGCCACAATTCTTGACACAGGTACTTCCTGAACTAGATAGGCTTAGCAACAGATAATTTTGTGCAAACATCATAACTGTATTACAGCAATTTAGTTACCCATCCTAATTGTTAGCGGTCCAACCTCCGTATATTTTTTCAAGTGTATTCCTTCCTTCCTCCTTTCCATTTCTTGGCGCTTTGAGATACATTCTGTGATGCCTCGTACTTCCACGAGCCCCAGCGTTTCGAGAAAACCATGAATTTCTCATTTTTTCCTCAAAAAAAAGATTCAACCACTCCAAATTCCAACCCAACGTTCACGTTCATTGAGCCCTCTACATCTCTAGTCATGCTTTCTCCATTGCTTTCACAAGCCTAGATGTTTGAATTGACAATAGTTTCCATTTTCTACTTCACTGTAGTTATAATATTTGTTGTGATATAAGCACATGTGAACCAGTGGGACCATGGGATCGGCTCCAAGTATCTTCATCTTCTGTTGACCAAATCGTACACCTGACTTGACAATCTTGAATTTTCAGTTGATGGCTTCATCGTGGCAAGACACATTGCTTAAAAAATCCTGAAATTTCTTCTTTCAAGCAGGATTTGAGGTAACATTGTGGTCAACTTAGAAATTCCTTGGTCGCTGGATTTTCCCCATTTCACGATCGCCACAGGTCACAGTTTTTGCAACAGCCATACTTTCTGAAATCAGAAGGGCGCTTAGTAATGGATAATTTGTAAAATCATCTCACATTTATTCTGTATTCTAACAATTTAGTCAGCTTTTTACCTTATCGGCAGGATAATAAACTGGCGTATTTTCTCCTTCCCAGATGTCTTTGAGTCGCATTTCTTGGCACTTTGAGATACTTCCTGAGATGCTCTTCTTTTCCAGGAATCTAGTTTTTCGAAAAAGCCACGGATTTCTTTTTTTTTTCGACGAAAATGATTTAAGCACTCCACCAAACTTTCTTGCGTAAAGCTTTTTTCTAGTCGTAAAAAGCTGACTAAATTGTTAGAATACAGAATAAATGTGAGATGATTCTACAAATTATCCATTACTAAGCGCCCTTCTGATTTCAGAAAGTATGGCTGTGGCAAAAACTGTGACCTGTGGCGATCGTGAAATGGGGAAAATCCAGCGACCAAGGAATTTCTAAGTTGACCACAATGTTACCTCAAATCCTGCTTACAAGAAGAAATTTCAGGATTTTTTAAGCAATGTGTTTTGCCGCGATGAAGCCATCAACTGAATATTCAAGATTGTTAAGTCAGGTGTACGATTTGGTCAACAGAAGATGAAGATACTCGGAGCCGATCCCATGTGGTTCACATGTGCTTATATCAAAGCAAATATTACAACTATAGTGAAGTAGAAAATGGAAACTATTGTCAATTCAAACATCTAGGCTTGTGAAAGCAATGGAGAAAGCATGACTAGAGATGTAGAGGGCTAATGAACGTGAACGTTGGGTTGGAGTTTGGAGTGGTTGAATCTTTTTTTTGAGGAAAAAATAAGGAATTCATGGTTTTCTCGAAACGCTGGGGCTCGTGGAAGTACGAGGCATCACAGAATGTATCCCAAAGCGCCAAGAAATGGAAAGGAGGAAGGAAGGAATACACTTGAAAAAATATACGGAGGTTGGACCGATAACAATTAGGATGGGTAACTAAATTGCTGTAATACAGGTATGATGTTTGCACAAAATTATCTGTTGCTAAGCCTATCTAGTTTCAGGAAGTACCTGTGTCAAGAATTGTGGCCTTCGGCAATCTAAAAATGGGAAAATCTACGGAATGAGGAATTGCTACGTCGACCACAATTTGGAGCCTAGAATCCTCAATAGAACAATAAATATTTGTATTTTTAAGAAATGTATCTTGACACAATCAAGTTGTAGTTGAAAATTCAATATCGTTAAATCAGGTGTAAAATTTCTGTCAAGTAGGGCTCCGGTGACCGATTACATCTTCGGTGGCCGAACAGCTGTTCGAGTTAAACTTCCATGTTTTGCCTTTGTCCATATTCTACAACCGAAGTGAAGACATTCCTGCACTTTTAAAATATAAAATATAAACAAAAACTATTGTTTGTTTCTTTAATTCAGCAGTAAAAGCTGGGCCTCAAGTATTTGGGTGATTGGGAAGCACAAACCGAAGAGGTACATACCTAGCCCCACACAAGGCATATCACTCCAGCAATGCCGGGAACGTAAACCCCCAACATTCAGGTGAGGTTTGGAGGCCAAGTTCATGTCCAATTTTGTCGGAAAATATGAATTTTCACCACTACCCTGTGCAGTTAACCTAACAAGTTTGGCTTGCTTTTTCACAAAAAAACACACTTTTCCACGAGAACTTATTTTGCAGGCGCATTAAGGACATTGCTTTGAACTTGATACAAAAGTTTCAAACTCAAACTCAAAAAGGTAGCCGAGAAAAAAAATGCAGAAACTGGAACTCCATAAGCGCCCTGTAGTTCGGTTGTTCCCAAACATTATTTGGTTCAAATTTGGCGGGCAATTCTGGACAGTTGGCAACACTGCTGTGACGTCAATGGAAATGCCTAATAGCGAATTTTCTTGGTGCAGATCTGTCAATGATGGGAATGAAGTCCAGTTTGAAAATAAGAATGTTCATACGATACAAGAGTTGGTTTCACGTTTCATGACAATCGTTCCACTTATAAGAAATTAAAGTATAGCGACCAAGATTGCGGCGCAACCATGAAATCCAATCTGCCCACTGGCCACCTCTGAAGACCTAAGCTATCAATCGGAAAAAAGTTCTAGTTACAAGATTCTAGCTTCATTACCCGGGGAGAAGTTCAATTTCTCAAAAGTTCATATAAGAAATCTTCGTTTTTTTTATATTAATAATGACGCTATGTATCGATAAAAAAAATGCTCTTTGGCCACCCTTGGGACCCTCAGCCATCCATCGGAAAAAGTTTCAAGACTCTAGCTTTATTCCCCGAGGAGGAGCACAACTTCTTAATGTCTACACGGACAGACAGACGGACAGACCGACAAACCGGACATATAATGAAAATGAAGTCAGTGCTCACAATAGATTTATATGGTTATTTTACTATGTAACGGTCTAAATTTTCATCAAGTAAATGGTTCTCAAAAGTTTGTAGTTTGTTTGGAATTCCTGGTGTGAAGAAGAAAATGTTGTAAGAACGCGCTTTTTCGGTGCTGATAACAGCGCGCTGGAGTTTTTGTGATTCTATCCGCAGCGTTCTTGCCGGACGTCACGCTATTTTCGTGCATGAAAATCGTCGCAATTTGATAATTTGTCGCTTATTCAGGCTTCTCTTTCTTTGGAAAGAAACTGTTACGAAGTAGGATTTTTCCCGGCGAGAGGTGAGATTTGTTCATATCGGTCTGAGACAATTTAAAAATGGTAATTCTTCTTTTAGCGCTATAACCGCTCACGTTCCAACGCGTGGTGTGTATACCTAAATCCACTTCGAGCAAGAATCTGGTGTAGGTGCGGTTCAGCCGTTCTTTGATTTTGTGAAGAAAACCCTTATTGGATAAGGTACCTACGACTAAATTATCAATTTAGATTCGCGATTGATTAGTGGTTTTCAGGGTTTTTCTTTTCCGTCTTGGTGGTTGTGTTTTCCTGAAGTTTTCGTCGAGAAATTTGTGTGATTGTGACCATTCTGCAACAGGCCAGACGCAGAATTTCAACGACCATCAGTTAATACCTTTACTTCAGTGGTTCAGTTAGCAACATTAGCTGGAGGAAGACGACGTTATCGGACCGAGAGCCACGTTGTTGCCTTTTTGGAAATATTCCCAGTTAAGTGCTAGTCTAGTGTAATAAAGTTCCACCTTCGTTTTATTTCCTCACATATTTTGTTGTTGCCTGCACTGTTGGCGCCTAGTTATCGAGAGCCATTGTAAAATCTGGAATTTGAGCTAGACCTGCTAGTCGCGCGAAAACCTAGGGCCCTCGGTAGCAAAAATAAATTTACAGTGTCTACAATTAAGCTTCAACAGTGATTCGTAAGTCCTTTTGTAATTTTGTGTGTTGGAAATTACTGCGTTAACTAACTAGACTTGACTGGAATATTGCGAACTGTCGTAGTCATTCTGAGTCACTTCCTCAGTGACAAAATTTTGTTTGTTAAATTGTGTTTGAAGTCTGTTCAGCTAATTTGTAATTATTGTTGCGAAAGCTCTCTTCAAGAGGTTCTATTAAACTCTCTTCAAGAGGTCTAAAATAAGTCCCAATTTGAACGTCACGTTGTAAATTTTAATCCAGTAATTTGATAATTCCACGTAAATAATATCATGTTGTAAATGTTATCACTCCTTTCCTTGGTAAATTAATTTTGCTATTAATTATTTTTGTTCAATTATTCTTCTTGAATCTTTGATAAATACACCGATTCACTGCCAGTGCATTTGTATCATTTTCCCTCTAACCGGCGACCCCGAATCACAGTGTCATCACTGGGCCAACCCAACCCCCTGAGATGCAATTGGCTAAATTCGTTTAGTTTGTTGCAACTATACAGGATGTTCATTTGAAAAGTTGTCACCCTTGATTTCTTGCCGCCAAAATTATTTACAGGAAAACGCCGAAACAAGTAGATTTTTGATTCAAGGGGAACATCTACAACACATACTGTCAATTTTTTATCTTCAACTCTTTCGCCCTCACCCCCTACTTTATAATTTCAATTGGCATGACCATATTGTGACACATCAAATTGAAGGCAATAAAATTTTCTCCCTGTGAAACATATTTTTAATGTTTTTAAACCGCCTCCCCAATAACCCTTGTAAAAGTCCTCTCTTTGGTTATAAAAGGAAGCTTTTTTCCCTGTAAACTCTCGATTCATGAGAAATAGACTTCCCAGCAGAAACAGGTCGATTTTTATTTCAAAGAGGTCATATGACTCAGATGGCAAACAATTCATCATCAACCCCTTCGCCCCCATTCTATCCTACTTTAAAATTTCAAGTAGCAATACTTATTTTGTGATGCATCAAATTGAGGGCAATAAAATTGTCTTTTCGTCAAAATTATTTAATTTTTTTTTTAAATTATCCCTTGAAGTAAGGTAGGGTGGGGGCGAGGGGGTTGAGGATGAACATTTGCACATACGAGTCTTACATGACCCCATTGAAATAAAGATCGACCTGTTTCTGCTCAAAAGTCTATTTCTCAAGAATCGGGAGTTTATAGGGGTAACTCATGTTCCTTTCATTATTATTAAAGAGAAATTTTTATGAGAGTTGGGGGGTGGTTTCAAAAAATTAAAAATATGTTTGACGGAAAGAGAATTCTATTGGCTTCATTTTGATGTATATCACAAGATAAGTAATGCTGTTCGAAATTTTGAACTAAGGTGGGGTGAGGGCGAAGGGGTTGAAGATAAAAAGTTGGCAGTATGTGTCCTAGATGTCCCCCTCGAACCAAAAATCGACCTGTTTCGGCGTTTTCTGTGAAAAATTCTGGCGGCGAGAGATCAGGGGGTGATAACTTTTCAAATGAACACCCTGTAGGTAGACTTAGTGATATTAAACGATGGGTTGGTATAAAGTTGTTGTAGGTACCCTCAATCTCAACAATTTGACCCGTAGAGGCTTTTCTTCCTCCACTTCTGAAACGATCGTGAGGAGCTTCAACAACAACTGTTAGTACAAGAAAGATAGATTTTAACCTCGGAAAAAATATGGACGTCCTGAAAATTTGATATTTTCTTCAGAATTGAGTGCTCTACAACATATCCAAAATCGCCAAAAATCGCACCCGGGGGTTCTGAGTTATTGGAGGGGGGGTAAAAAATTGCAGCTAAAAATGGAGGGGATGGAACCCGTCTATCCATTGGATGCAAATACATTATAGATCGACGTACCATATCCAGTTGAAACCATTT
This sequence comes from Anaspis maculata, assembly GCA_949128115.1. Classification (NCBI taxonomy): domain Eukaryota; kingdom Metazoa; phylum Arthropoda; class Insecta; order Coleoptera; family Scraptiidae; genus Anaspis; species Anaspis maculata. The sequence goes on from OX421968.1 coordinate 35,667,144, forward strand.
TGGCACAAAAAGTGTCCATCATTGTTGAAGGGCAGCAGTGGGGGGGGGCGAAGCTCTGCTAGGTGGTCCATTTTGTTTTTCTGGCCATGTAGAAACGATCACGACAAGTTTGGTATCTTTTCCGACTAAATTCAATCTCCTGAACTCGTATCCGATGTGTAAATTCGGATGAAAATAAGTTTGAACAACTTAACTTGAGAAAACTTGTTGTTTCTTTGACAATTTTGACGAATTTTTTGTTTACTGTTGGAGGTGTTTATTTTCAGAAAATTTTCAGGGACCATCAAATTGAGGTGTATTATTCAGGAAAATCATCCACTCGATGTATTGTTTTGTTTCTTGACTTGAACAAATTGATTTGAACTTGAGCCGGCCCGGCGCGGTTTCTACTACTGACCAGAACACCACAACATGCACCTTCAAATGAAAGTAACACAAACTATTGGAAAAATATTAACTCAACTTTGAAAATTCGAGGATTTGTGCAGAACTAAATTCATTATAACATGAACAAAATCGCCATGAATCGCAATGCAGGATTTTGAGTTATATGAGGAGAAGGATAACATTTTGGGAATATTCATATTCTATGAACTGTTACCTCTCCCCTTAAATAACTCAAAACCCTGCAGTGCGATTCATGGCGATTTTGTTTATGTTATAGGGAATTCAATTCCGCACAGATCCTCCAATTTTCAAAGATGAGTAGTTATTTTATCAATAGTTTGAGGTGTTTTCATTTAAAAGTGCATGCTGTAGTGTTCTGGTCAGTAGTAGACGACGCGCCGCGCCAGCTCAAGTTCAAATCGATTTTTTAAACTCGAGAAACAAAATTATACATCGAGTGGATGATTCTCGTGGAAAATACACTTCAATCTAATCGCCCCTGTAATATTTTCAAAGATAAACACATCTAACAGTGAAAAAAATATTCGTCAGTTGTCAAAGAAAAAACAAGTTTTCTCAAGTCAACTTGTTCAAACTTGTTTTCATCCAAATTTACACATCAAATTCGTGTTTAGGAGATTGGATTCAGTCGGAAAAGATACTAAGCTTGTCGTAATCGGTTCTACATGGCCAGAAAAACAAATCCGACCACCTAGCAGAGCTTCGCCCCCCACGACCCCCCTTTAACAATGATCGACACTTTTTGTGCCAAAATGGTATCAGCGGGATATGATGCGTCGAATTATAACGTATTTGCTTTTTATGGATTGATGGGTTTTATCCCCTCCATTTTAAGTTGCAATTTTTTACCCCCCCTCCAATAACTCAAAACCTCCGGGTGCGATTTTTGGCGTCCATATTTATTCCGAGGTTTTGCCGATATTTTTACTATTTTTCCTGTACTATGTGCAATTGTGCAAAAAAGTCACTGCTCATTCATCGAACGGTTCCATATTAATGGATAACTTATTTAAATTAATTAATGCCACCGCCTTCCCTTCCGGCCACTCTGCCATGAAGCTGTGCGATGGTCACTTCGTATTGACTACGACTTTGGTGCGAACGTCTTTGTTTGTTTTTGTTTGTTTTATTTTGGCATAAAAAACGCCTTTGTTTCTTACAGTAACAGTTGCATTACACGTTGCAGTTGCAGATACAGCGCGCTGATGAGTACCCGCCTTAAGGTATTCCTTCTTTCGGTGCTGGTTCCAAGAAGACCATGTGGACCTTAAATTGGGATTTTTTAGCTGCTGTAAAATGAGACCTCTGCTGCTAGAATTTATTTTCTGGTATGCAGAATTGGGCACCGCCAACGATTCCTCTGAGGTACCGGCCGGCCATAAAACTTATATTAATTTTGTATTGTGTTGAGATAAAAATAAGTGAATATCCCCTCACGTGCGTGAGTCGCAAAAGCGCATTTCCTTAGTGCAGATCTGTCTTTGATAGAAAGTACAGCTTGAAAAATAAGAATGTTCATACAAGACAAGAGTAAGTTTCACGTTTCATGACAATCGGTTCCACTGCGGCGGCTCTCATGTGGGCATGTGACGGAGGAACTGTTGTCTCCCTTGATAGCTTAGCGGTTAGAGTATCCATCCGGCAAATGGAAGACGCAGGTTCGAATCCTGCTCAGGGCAGACACTTTTTCTCCGTCACATCGCGCCATAAATGGTGACCCCGAACAACAGTAACACGCACGCAACACGCTACTTAAATAAACAAGTACCTAACAGCGAACAATTGAATAGCGCCGCCACTTCTCTTCCTACGTCCACCCACGTCCTATCCGTCGCCCTAGCTGGGGGGTACCGAACAACGGTTTATAAGAACGGTGAGCACGGATGACATACGAGACGAACGACGTCTCTGGAGGGGGAGTACTGTGGCGGCTCTCATGTGGGCATGTGACGGAGGAACTGTTGTCTTCCTTGATAGCTTAGTGGTTAGAGTATTCATCCGGCAAATGGAAGACGCAGGTTCGAATCCTGCCCAGGGCAGACACTTTTTCTCCGTCACATCGCGCCATACCACGGTTCCACTAATAAGTAATTTCAATATGGCGGCGGAATCATGAAACTCAGCTTGAAAATAAGAATGATCATATATACCTACGAGACAAGGATGAGTTCAAAGTTTCATGAAAATCGTTCCACTCTAATAAGAAATTTCAATATGGCAGCCAAGATGGCAGAAAACACATGAAACTCAGCTTGAAAATAAGAATGATATATCATACAGCGTGTCCCAGTGAAGTGGAATTACCTTTCCATATTTTCTTCCTCGGCACTTTCTCAGAGAAGTCCTTCAAGGGGTATAACGACTTTGACTATTGCGGATGTGTTGGTTGTATTAGTTTTTTTATTGACAATTATATATATAAATCTCTACACAGGGAGATCCGCTGGCCATGATGATGTACGCCATTGGAGTTCTTCCACTTATTCGCTCTTTGAAGGATCCCTCAAAATGGATTCAAAGTTGGTATGCTGATGATTCAGCTTGCTTTGGTTCCATTGAAAGAGTGAAAGAATGGTTTGAAACACTCATTGCCAGGGGACCTTTCTGTGGATACCATCCAGAACCAACCAAAAGTGTTCTGCTTGTGAAGAATGAGATGCGTGAAGAGGCGGAAGCGACGTTTAGAGATTTGAATGTGAAAGTAGTTGAGAGCAACAAATTTTTAGGAGGAATGATTGGAAATGCGGACAATAAAAGAGAGTATGTTCGAAATAAGGTAACTGACTGGGTGGAATGTGTGAAGAAGTTGGCAAAGGCTGGCGAAAAGAGTCCACAAGCTGCATATACAGCCTTTGTTAAATCGTTGCAAAACGAATGGGCTTATCTCCAACGAGTAGTTGACGGTTGCGAGAACGAATACTTGCCTCTGTCCAAGCAATTCAGACCTACTTTGTGCCGGCTATTGTTGGAAGAGAGGTGTCTCCTTTGGAGCATGAGCTCTTCACTTTGCCTGCCAAGTTTGGAGGTTTAGACTTGAAGAACCCAGTCAGAAAGGCCGCGGAAGCTCATGCTACATCTCGGGAGGCAACCTCTGTTCTGACGGAGTCGGTCACATTGGGTGTGGCTCTGAATGTCTTGGATCACAGCAGGCAAGTCAAAAATGTTCTGGATAGAGAGCGAAAGAGAAGGATGAACGAAGCTAAAGTGACTCTAGACGAATTAGTACCTCGACTTCCTCCCTCACGGCAGAGAACGATTTCGCGAATGGTAAAAGCTGGCACATCACAATGGCTCACGGTAATTCCGACGGCGGCCGATGGTTTCGATCTGTCTCCGAATGAGTTCAGGGATGCCCTAGCTCTAAGATATGGAAGAGAACCGCTAGGTCTGCCGAGCACTTGTGATGGATGTGGGGCCGCATTCCATTTGCATCATGGCTTAACGTGCAAGAAGGGTGGGTTAGTGAAGGCCGGTCACGACTCTCTCAGGGACGAGTGTGCTCGATTAGCAGAGCTCGTATGGGGAGCTGCTGTACGTGAACCAGTAATGAGAATGGCTGATCCTGGCAGTAGTCAACCGGCTCTTATCGGGGATCTGATGGTAAGGGGGGTTTGGGAGGCGGGACGGGTGGCGTTCTTCGATAACCGCATCGTTGATGCTGACGCTCCCAGTTACCGCCTTCGAAATCTATCCTGGACAACTATATCCAACCAGCATGCCAGAGAGAAGCACACCAAATACGATAGAGCTGCGGAAGATGTTAGGGGATCCTTCACACCCCTAGTTTGTTCCTGCGAGGGAGCAATGCACAAGGAGTTTGAAGCTTTTTTGAAGCGGATAGCATGCACCTTAGCTGAGCGTTGGGAGAGGCCATACTCTTCCATCTTATGCTGGGTTCGAGTCAGGATAGAATTCAGCCTGATCAGGGCAATAAGTATGAGGATAAGGGGAACTAGGAAAATTATTCGCGGAGTAGGCTTAGAGGATGGGTCAGGTATTTAGATCTCTACATGTATTATATATATTTATATTCCATACCTTCTACACATTTTACATTATCCTTTATTTATTTTATATAATTTTGTAATTTCCTTCACGAATAAAAATTGTTGAAATATATATATATATATAAATCTCTTGATGGTTGACAATTTTTTGACTTTTTTGCCAACTTTTTTTCAATCCGCAACAATAAAAACTAGATATTTTTCTCAGCATGCCAACATATTTTTTGCTTCTGTCATTATCCTGTCACTAAAAAATGACAATTGATTTGTCCGGAAGAAAACGAAAAAAGATACGATAATACTACTGTTGGTTGAATTTGACGACCACAGAGAAGATCTCAAAGAGAAATTTGTGATGTCTCAAAGCAACATGCATCCGGACAATAGCCAGTTAGTATTAGTATTAGGTACTCGTATGTCGATCAGAACTCGGCGTTTTGCGATTTCACTTTTCAACTTTTTGAGGACAATTACTTATTGAAGAAACAATTTTTTGGAGGGGGGAACGGGCGTTCGCCCCCTCTCCTCCCTCCAAGGCTATGCCACTACGCCCTCACGCCGCCGCCGCCCTATTTTTCAGTATTGTAATAAACTGCTCGTCAAAAGTTGAGCATAGACCAAAATTTGCTCCAATTTCAAGTAAGGATTTTTGAGGGAAAAGATATCCGATTTGGAAAAAATGTATGGTGCCTGGTAGAGCTTTTCTTCAGCTACAAGACGCTATGTCGACTTACGTCACCATTGACTTTGTCCACGATATACAGGATGCCAAAGGAAAGAGTGTCAAAAGTGTTAATTTTTGAAGTCGTGGAACTTTTTTAGAAAAAATTCCCGATTTTTTTTCTCTTGAGTTTTAGAAAGCGGATATCACTATCTCGAAACGGTTTTTGACTTTTGATCGTATTTTGTCTCTTCAAAGAGTTCTTGATTTTTTTTGTGAAACTTGGATTTGTTGATGCAGAATTTGCTAGGGCTGTTGCTTTTTCTTGAAAATCCACAGAAACGTACACAATTGCTGGATGGATTATATACCATTAGAAAATTTGACCTCATGGGCTTCCAGAAGAGGTTATCCTCTGGACCTCTTCAGGGGAGATACCCAATGAAGCATGCTGCGACATCACTTTGACACTTATTGAACCCAGCATGAATGAAAATGCAAGACTTGTAACCATACGTTGCATCAAAATTACCATGGTTACCAGTTAGTCCCATCATGGGTGATTTTGTTACTGTCCAAGTCACTGGAAATTTCCAGAAGTGATATCTCCTAGACGAGTAGAGATATGACCATAATTCTTTTTTTGATTTCAATCGGACACATTATTGGTCATTCAAGCATGATGTGCAAATTTTTCACGTTTATACTTTTTCAGTGGTGGGGGGTAATTTTGATGTTTGTAATGTCGGAACTTGTTTCTTTTGCTTCTCATCATTGAAATGTCGACATAAATATATACTGTCATTTCCAGCTGATCAATTTCAAGTTTGCGTTCGGTGTTTTTCTTCCTCAAAGTCCAGATTTCCTGAGAAAACCTTTGTTAGTCTTTTGTTTTCACTACTGATGTTAAGTGGTAGATTACATTCATGCTGACATTTCAAAGATGACAATTTCAAAAAAAAGTTCTGACATGACAAACGTCACAGTTACCCCCCTCCACTGAAAAAGTATAAAGGTGAAAAAATTGCACATAATGCTCGAATAGTCAATAATGTGTCCGATTGAAATCAAAAAAAGGATTATGGCTCTATCTCTACTTGTCTAATCTTCTGGAAATTTCCATTGACTTGGGCAGTAACAAAATCACTCATGATGGGACTAATTGGTTACCATGGTAATTTTGATGCATTGTATGGTTACAAGTTTTGCATTTTTATTCATGCTGGGTTCAATAAGTGTCAATGTGATGTCGCAGCATGCTTCATTGGGCATCTCCCCTGAAGAGGCCCAGAGGATAACCTCTTCTGGGGCCCCATGAGGTCAAATTTTCTCATGGTACAATTCATCGAGCAATTGTGTACGTTTCTGTGCATTTTCAAGGAAAAGCCACAGCTCTATCAAGTTCTGCATAAAAATATCTAAATTTCACAAAAAATCAAAAACTCTTTAAAAAAACAAAATACGATCAAGAGTTGAAAACCATCACGAGATAATGATATCCGCTTTCTAAAACTCAAGAGACAGAAAATCCGGAATTTTTCCTAAAAAAGTTCCACGACTTCAAAAATTAACACTCTTGACACTCCTTCCTTTGACATTCTGTATATCACGGACAAAGTCAATGGTACCGTAAGTCGACAAAGCGTCTTGCAGCTGAAGAAAAGCTCTACCAGCCACCATAAACTTCTTTCAAATCAGATATCTTTTCCCTAAGATATCCATGCTTGAAATAGGAGCAAATTTTGCTCTATGCTTAACTTTTGACGAGCAGTTTATTTGTAATACCTTGAATTTGGGAATTGGGAGTTGGAATAAATTGAGCGAAAGTTTTTGTTCATATTTTTGTCATCACAATTCAGTCCGATAGGGATAGACCACGGATGGATAGACTTAGGTACTTGTATCAGGATCGCTGGGCCGTATTTGTGGTCTAGCGGTTGTTTTTTGTTTTTCATGCAGAATTCCCAATTGCCTTTGCGCTGACTTCCTAGGAGATATTAAAAAGTAGTGACTTTTTTACACATCAAATAAATTCATCTTTCTGCAAGTCTTAAACACCTCCAAAATGTCCGAATAAACGTCGGCATAAAAGAAAAGCGTTCAATTTGTCCTCACCTTCCTGTGATTTATGTAGAAGAATATGTAGCCCGCGATGAGAGGTCCCGCAGCAATAATTAATTAGACAATTATTATGTCACAAAAACGCGGAAGTTTCTTATTCTTGAAATATAAGGCGGCATGCAGACAGTAAAGCCACCTATAGAGTTTTCTTGCAATATACTAAAGCGCGCTTCTTGAAATCACGTTTCGGACGCTCGTTCTCTAACTTTAGTCGATGCTTACAGGGCTATCCCGCCCGACAGAACAGACAAGAATAAACATAAAGAAACTCAAATTTATTTTCATCCATGCATTGGTGATTTTTTCGGAGGCAGGTTGGAACAGTTGCGTTCCCAATAAACAGGACGATCATTTAAAAATGGCACCGCCGGTCGATTGCTATAAAATGCATTCACGCCTTCGTGCTAAGCAGAATTATTTTTCACCGAGTTTTTCACCATATACAGGGTGAAACCTATTGCCCTATACAGGTGTTCCATTTTTACAGGCAGTTTTTAAACCAGTTTCTTCAAATAGCACCCCCTGTTTATCGTTACATATTAGGATTTGTCCTTTCTCAGGTAGGTATTATATTTATAACTCCATTTAGTTTTTTTAGGATATCAAGTTGGGACTTTACCTATGCCGTAAGATCGCCATTTTCCGTTGTGGCATCACCTTGCTGTCACACACTAATTTTTGGTAAACTTTGAAGGGGCGTAACTTCATTTTTTAAATAGCACTCCCTGTTTTTTATTTCTTATTCGTATCAAGCATCTCATTTCACATCTTTTCTACTTAGGTAGGTATGTTTTTTCTCGAAGGTTGATAGTTTGGAAGATATAATTCGGATTTTCTAAAAAATGAACACAGATTTTATCGATTAAACGATGGTTCTATTGGTGCGGTGGTGGCCGAGTGGTATAGGTGATGGCAAGCCAATCCACTCGCGCTGCGCTGTGTGGGTTTGAATCCCGTTACATTCATGGATATTTTGTGCTGTCCCCGAGGTTGCATAGTAGAGCAGCTATAATAGCTGAATGTCACCTCGTAAAGTAAGTCAATCAAAATTAAGCTTAGCTTGCAATAAAAATCAAATGAATAATTCTGACAACTAACGTCAAAGTGACTTCTACTGTACGTTACCTACTTTTAAATTTTGACAATAAATTATCAAGTGAAAATAAAGAACGCTACGGAAAGCCTCTTTAATTATCTCTTGCATATTTTCCCACTGGTATTGACTTCAGCTTCATACACCCGATCATTAAAAAAGTCCTAAAGAAAAAATCGGGTTACGTCAAGTCAGGTGACTCGCAGGCCATGGCACCGAATCAAGTAATCAATTTAAAAATCAAGCTGCATCGACTAATTCTGACAACCAACGTCAATATGACTTCTATTGTACGTCACTTTCAAATTTCAACAAGAAAATTATTATGTAAAAATACAAAAAACTCAAAATGTCGGCACAATAAGGAACTAAATAATATTATTCACTGAGGTATTGTAACAAATCGATAGTGATAACATTTCCTACTACATCTGCAATTACAAAAACTGTTCAAAATAACAAAATTTGAAACTTATGTACCTACAATAGGAGTCACTCTGAATACTCTGATGTTGATTGTCATAATTAGTTGATTTTCATTGCACGCTAAGTTCAATCGATGAAATTTGTGTGCATTTTTTAGAAAATTGTAGCTTTCGAAAGAGACCTGAATTGTGAGATTCTGTCAAAGAATAAACCCACAGGGATTGAATCCGCAACGCTTATTTTACCAATTCAACTCCGTCCTTGAATAAAAACCATCTCCGGATGCTTACATTTATGGGGCTGTAGCTCCCTTATAAAACATTTTTCGGCCTATGTTCATGAGAACCTTTTTTTTCTCATTTTTGTCGTAGAATCGGCTGGCAAAGTATTGACGCCTGATTATGATCGAGACACCCACTCACCCCAGACACCCTGTATGTTTCTAGTTGAATGGCGAGTTATAAGGGTGAGTTCAGTCAGCTTATTTAGCGGCAAGTTTTAATTTTAGTCGCAAGCGTAGCGACGCCCATTGGCTCTTATGAACCAGCCTCTTCAGAACAGCCAATAAGCGATGCAGCGCTTACGACTAAAATTAAAACTTGCGGCTAAATAAGCTGACTGAACGCACCTCAACCACCATTATTTCACTTACTACTCACAATAAGGCGTGGCCTTGTGGGCCAAAATTAAGCACGTGATATCGGAAAATTTGCCGATCTACGTTTTTCTTTGCATTTTTATTGAAAAACGGAATTTTTGTGCTAGCAGATACTAGATACTAGATGTCATGTTATTCTAAAAATTAAATTATTGACGCTCCACACTCTACCGTTATCTATAGCTGTTCGCGGCTATTTCCAGAATGTTTTCTCGTAGTTTCTTGTTTTTAGTCATGCCTGATGAAGCCCTCGTAATGAAGGCGAAACGTTGCACGGGTGAATAAAGTTTGGTTAACACATAAATTGTCCTGAATACCCAAACAAAATAACCACTAAACATACAACTCAAGGACAAATAAATCAAATATTATTAGTACCTACATAATTATTACTCACTTGACTTGCATTTTTTACACAACCATTTACCTACTATTATGTACATATTTATATATTTATTTATTATTATTCTCAAGATATTGCAAAGGCATTGTACTGTCAGGAGCACAATATTACAATCAAAATTTTTGTCTTTTAAAAAAAGCTTCTTTTATGAATCATGGAATGATTGTAATTTTTTTTAATTACAATTTTTTTTGTATCTATGTAATAGGTAGCGTTGTGCTTCTGACGGTACGTATGGATTCTAGAATAAAAAATTGAATTTCACACTGCAGACATGATGATAATTACATGAAAGCGTATCAATTAGATCAGATTAGAATGTCACATCGGTTGAGCACCAGTTTCAGACCTCAGACATAACTCTCGAATAAATCCACCATTCTCTTGATTTCTTTACTGAAAATTGAGTCAAGGAACCATCCGTAGGAATGCAGTGATGCAGTAAAAAATCAGTTCGTAAAAAGTAGAAAAATAAAAAATTGAACTACGTAGCGAAATACACATGAAAATCCTGAACATTGTGTTGGGTTCAAAAACAAAATCACTTTTGCGCCAGTATAGTTCAACAGAAATTTGAGTGATAACAGCGCAGTTCAGCGCAGTGGAACAAAGGATACATTTTAGCAGCATGGTTCTGCACAGTTTTCATGGCTTGTGTAATTTCTTCAGTTTTTGCCATCATAGTGTACATACTCTGCAAATAACAGACGCGATATCATAAGTAAAAGAAGAAATCAGAAATCTCGTAAACAATCAAATTTTCCATGATAGATTCCACGCTCTACAAGACAAAGATTTTTTTATCATCATTTATTTAATTAAAGTCGTCCTATTTCCGGTGCTAAGGCCTAACACCCATGCTGGTTGATGCTTGCCTTCACTACACCGGACTAAATTAAAGAACTAGATTTTTCAGCACCAGGCAGAATCGAACCATGACTCCGCCCGTCCTGGGTACAACAGACTGACGTGCTAGCCCACTGCGCCATCGAGTTTCAAGACAAAGATATGGTCAATGAAACTGGTGAGTGGATGCAGGCACATGACCCACCTTCATTTTCTACATAAAGTTTTCCAAAATTGTCGCCTTAGCCCAGAGCACAGGGGGTAGGGGGCAATAATGATTTTCAATCGCCTTGTGTTTTGTAAATAACACAGTTACATATGAATATGCACCCCAGCAGTCTCCGACTCATGTCGAGCTTCTTACCCCATGCCATGACAATTGCCTTCATGAAAAAAAGTAGACACTCCCTTAACCAAAAATCGACTTGTTTCAGGGTTGTTCTTCAAACGCAACACGAATGACTGAAAAAGCATTGAAATATCTTTTGTGATATTCTTCAATTTGTAAAAACCTCAAGAACCAATTCTAATTACAATTGCCCCGTGAACAAACTTTGCCTCAATACTACAAGATACAGAAGAACTTCGACATTTATTTTTCCATGACAATGGATGCAAACTTGAGGTTCTATTTTCTTGAAACTGACCTATAATAGGGCTTACTTGAGTCTGTTCCTCAGTCACCCAATGATAATATTAATAATGTAACAATGTTATTGGCGAAAATGGAGGGGAAGATGTGTTAATTTCAAGAAGACACTGAACATGACGTTTTTTTTTAGTAATTTAAAAGGTTGCCTGGCACATCTGCAATCAGAAAAGAGTCACTCGTACGTCTTTGGTGCTGTTATTAGGTTTGTTCCATCAAGAGGTTTCAAACGAGTCAGAGCCAATAAGAATCGAGGAATACAGTTTGCAAACTGATTTGGGCGCTTCTCATTGGCTCTGACTAGTTTGAGATTTTTAATGAAACAAACCTATTGTATTTGAGTTAGCGTCCAATCGATCGTAGTATCTGAGACAGAAAATTTGATATTTCGAGAAACTGATATGATTCAAGGTACAATCAGGGTTCCATAATGATTGCGAAATATTTCAGAGGGTGATGATACCCCAGGTCGTTTTGAAAAAAAAGTTCCTCTGAACATGAGCCCCAAAAAGCTTCCTGCTGAAAGAATTTATAGACGCTTACCTACAATTGAGGCCCCGAAAAGGATTTTTATTAAAAATCTCGGAAACTGTTCAGGTGAGATGTTGAATTCTACTGTATTCACTCACTGACCATTTTACGCTCAATGAGAATTATGGTAAAATATAATAATTTTTTCAGTGAACAGTTTTGAAGATATTCAATTAAAACGATCTTCAGGATCCAACTTCAAAGCACATGTTCCTAGAAACTTTTTCTTTTAAATGACCTGGACAGGAATCACTCCCTGATATAAACCAATAAACGAAAAATATGGTATGGATATTCCAAAATTTGCTCCTAATCCAAATAGAGATACCTATTTATATCGAAAATGAAACGGTCGACTTCAAAACGGTCAACGTTGTCTGATAAGACAGGTGTTCCAACGAAAAGTTCCCACCCTTAATAACCTCCGATTTTTGTTCTAGGATATCTTTTTGACATTTTTCATCTTCAATCCATTTGCGCCCACTCACCCCAATTTTTAAAGGGTATCAGCTACTTTGCGATACATCAAACTGAATGGAGTAAATTTTCTTTCCGAAAATCAGTTGGGTAGCAGCTTTCAATTCCAATATTTTTCAATGCCAGCTAACGGCATATTGCACAGTTTCAAAAGACAGATTTTTAAGCGGAAAGTGTCACTAAAACTCACCGCTTCACCCATAAATACCCCAAATGCAGATGGCACCATCAACCCTTGTGATACATCTAATCAAGAAGAAATGAATTTAACGGTCAAGCAGAATAGCTGCTGAAGCTAGACTTCGCCGTTCCTCGGTCCAGCCGTCTATGACCTTTTTTTACTGTATTGCATACAAATATCCAATAAAGTTATTATTATTATTATCATTATAATTAATGATCTTTCCAAGAAAAACACTGAAAACTGAGACAATTTTTGACTATCCACTAACGCAAGAAAATTTTAGAAGGAGATGGGAGTTGAGTTAAGATTGTATCCATATTTTTCTCAGAAAGAACATCACTGATTCTATTTTATTTGATGTATCACAGGGGTGGAAGGTGCCATCTGCAATTTAAATTTTTGGTGCTGGAGAGGGGGGTAAAGGGGTGAGTATTGGTGACTTTTTCCGCTTAAAATTCTGATTTTGAAATTTTGCAATATACCGTTAGCTAGCATTGAGAAATATTAATTAATTTCAAGAGAAATTGCCTGAATATGTTCAAGAATCACTTCCCCTTTGTTAAAAAAAAAAGTTGGTATGCATCTGTTCACAAACTAAAAAGTTAGAAATCAGCAGTTTTTCCACAAGGAACCAAATTATGTAGAAATAAAAGCGAGTGAGGCAGTCAGACGCATTGGTACATGGATGAAGGTGAACGATCTGATGTTGGCACCACAGAAAGATTCAAAATAATTTGCAGGAAATTGAAAATTTTGAAAGTGCGAATTTTCCAGGAAAATTTAAAATCTTTTTCCAAATCATCTTGTTGTAAAGATCGTCAATTATGGCTCCACTTCAAGCACCATCATTTAAGTCCGGTTTCGATAACCCAGGTCTGTTTTACATTTTCAACAGGGAAATTCTCGGGAAATTGAAAAAAAAACTGTCGGAAAATGTTCAAGAGCCAGTTACCTTTTGTTTAAAAAAAATTGGTAAAAATCTGTTTCACGGGTTAAAAAGTTGGAAAATTTGCACTTCTTCCAGAATTGAAAACTCTGAGACCGTGGGTACGATTTCGAAAATTTTCACAATTGATTCTATCTTTTCTCCAACTTTCATTCCCAGCATGTCTGCACCTAAAATAGATATTTCGTAGGGCTCATCGCATGTCAAAGTTTGCATTGCAGTTTTTTCAAATTCCCGGAATGTGCTAATTTCATTTGAAAAAATCACCGTCGGAAAATCGGAACCGTGTTGATTTTGAAAATGGGTCTACCACGACGCCCAACCTAAGCTACTTTCGATATCAGTTAGAATTTTTCGAAATAAATCGATGCCCGAGCAGGAACGAATTTTAAAGTGAAGTCCTGCATCAAAAGCGAGTCGTCCTGGTCAAAATACAGACAAATACAGAGAAATTTTGAAAATTCATAACTGGAAAATGGTGGAATGGTCGATCGGATAGACGTTGCGGCTGTTATCGTGGAAGGTTAGACAAACAAACATACACACATACAGAGATCATTCTGGAAATGGTCTTAGTCGTCATAGGGGACCTCAAAACGGATATATCCGTCGAAATCTCGAAAAAAAAATTGAGCGCGATCGCAATACTTCCCTTCCTCGTTGGGTGTTGAGTCGGGGAAGTAAAATGAAAACCTTTTCGAGATACTGATGTGGGCTTTCCAAAGATAACATTGGAACAATTCAGTATTTGTTTTCAAGTTGAAGGGTTTCCAAAATTGACCCCTTGATCTACAGTGTAGGGGTAGGGATCTAAGATCTCTTATGTGAATCATGGCTTGACCCTATATGAGGCTTCGTAGTTGAAGGTATTGTCGCATGCAGTACTTACATGCAGTAATCACAGTAAGGCAAAGATTGCTAGCATCAGCAATAAGCGATAAACGAGAACGACTGGCGCGAGCGAGGAATCGATCGGGGATTCCTGATTGAGCGTATTGGTGTGCGGTGGAGTGATGCGACCCTGTGGTGTGAAAGCGTGAACTATGGTAAGTAGAAATTAACCTCATTCAATGTATAGTTTATAGGAAATAAAGTAGGTAACTGAACCCCTGCTAGTTTCCATCTGACTTCTACGCGCCCCAAGTTAAGGGACGCAACCTTTGACTCGCGACGAAAATAAAGTAGATAACTAAACCCCTGCTAGTTTCCACCTGACTGTCGCGAGTTAAAGGTTGAGTCTCTTAACTTTGGGGCGCGTAGTCAGATGAAAACTAGCAGGGGTTTAGTAACCTACTGTATTTCCTCTAAACTATACATTGAATAACTTGAATTTCTACTTACCATGCGTTCACACTTTCACACCACAGACAGGCTCGCATCACTCCACCGCACACCATTACCGCTCAATCAAGAATTCCCGAACGATTCCTCGCTCGCGCCAGTCGTTCTCGTTTATCGTTTATTGCTGATGCCAGCAATCTTCTTCCGATTCTAATTACTGCATGTAAGTACTGCATGCGACATTATGTCTTATCAGGTAACGTTAACTGTTTTGAAATCGACCGTTTCTTTTCCAATATATCCTTATTTGAATCTGAAGCAAATTTTGGAATATATTTTTCGTTGGACAGTTTATTTCGCAATTATTATGGAGCAGATGTATACATAGAGAGTGATTCAGTATTAATCTTGCATACTTTGAAAAAATGCTTTCTGTTATACTGATTCAGCAAAATACATATTGCTTGCGTGCCTCTCAGATGTGTCCTAAGACACAGGGTGTTGAAATATACAGATTGAAGATAAAAGCTATGAAGACAAAATTTTACAAAGTTTTCTACATTACCAACTAATTTTAGTGAATGACGCACATGTCAATGAAACAAATTGTTTACAGCGCCGATATCAACATGAGAGAATAAATGCGACAGCGGATCAATGAATGATACAGCCAATCAAATTCGAAACGACTGGGGCACCATGAGAAAGTCCACTCAACATGTATTGGTGCGATGCAGAAAGTGCATCGAAGTTGAAGAAGAACATTTTGAGAGCCTCATTACTTGAGCAGTGTCTAGTTTCCAGTCATTTTTTATTACTGAATAAATGTTTTTCGTCTTGGTCAATTTTTTCTCAATTTCACTAATGTGTTTCTTTTCGACAATCAAAACGGGCCAAAAAGCGTTATTCACCATGATTTTAATTGCGTTTTCTCGAAATTGCAAGTAGTGTGGTAATAATTTGATCAAATGATCAAATCCGTCCGCAAAAATTTCTAGAGATTCATGAAAATTGAAATCTAAACGGAGTCCGACCCTGTTTTTCATTTGTTGTGTCGTTAGTTATGAATTTTGGGTTAAGTAGCCTGAGTAAGAAATGTCATGAACATGAAGAAACTGAGGGCGATTGTTGAAACTGCTTTTATGTCCGCTCAAATTTGTAGGTAGGTACTTGCACAGGTACCTACTTGTAACCATATGATTTATTTTGCACTTTTTGCCGGAAGACTCCAAGTGTATCGTCGAAATTGAATGATCATTCTTGTAGCATATTTCTCGATCTTCCCATATATGGTGATATGTTTACTGAAATCCACTCAGAAAATGTACTTTTTGACAAAAAACCATGAGTAATTTTCCAAGCCCGGACCTAGATTTTTCCTCACCTCTTACGGCACTTTATAAAGTACCAGCAGAGGCAGATGTGAATGTGAATTTAAATCAGTTACATCAAACCGTTCCAGAAATATCGCATTCAGAAAATTGTGCCCGAAACTGCCGAAAGTATAACACACCTGTATCTTCATAAAACATTTTCTTCTGCGATGGTACATGAATCTGGGAACACTTGTATAGTTCTAAATCAAGATGAGTTTTTTTTTCAAAGTATCAAAGAGTAAAACTGAATAACCCTATAGATATTTGTATAGGTTCATTAGGTAGTCTAGATGTTAACAAGAGTCATAATACCACCACCTCCAATGATTAAAGGTGCGTTCAGTCAGCTTATTTAGCCGCAAGTTTTAATTTTAGTCGCAAGCGCTGCGACGCCCATTGGCTCTTATGGACCAGCCTCCTCGGAACAGCCAATTAGTGATGCAGCGCTTACGGCTACAATTAAAATTGCGGCTAAATAAGCTGACTGAACGCACCTTAAGAGGTGCCGTTTGATATGAATGTTGTACATACCCATGCCTTAATTTTAAGAGGTATTGCCAAGATGGCGGTACATGCAGACGCCGTATACAGGTGATCAAAAATGCAAAAACTCTAACTCATGAACCAAAAAAATTGTAGTCATGAAAATTACCATGTAGATTCACAATTCAATGCTTATCAAGCCAAAGCAAACCGCGTCTGAATATTTTCAGCTGTTTTAGAAATATGTTCAATTTAGTGGTCGATTTCATAGAAATGGACATTTTCAAAAAAAATCAGTGATTTTCCAAGGTATTTGGAAGGCAGTTCCACAAAGAATGACCTCATGAATGAAATATGGTGCGTTGCTACCGTCCCCGCCTACTATTTTTGGAAATATGACAGTCGACTCCTTTTTTTCTTATGGCCGCCATCTTGGCTTCGCCCATTATGGAATAAGTGGAAAACTAATTGGTACGAGCGGTAATGGTCATAGTCAATAATATAAATGCAAAAATAACCGTTCTTAAGGATTCACTTTTTTTTTTGTCAATTTTATTTCAGTATATTTTTGAAGGTAAAGATACAGTTAAGAAATATAATATAAAAAAATGCTTATTTTGCGCTTATTTCGGAAATGGAAGATTTTGTTAAAGAACCCAAGGTACCAAAAGTAATTGGCCATTTGGAAATGTTAGACCCATTTTTACGAGTTTTATAGCACTTTGGTGCTGAACACGGCCAAATACCATTGTAAAGATGAATGGTAACCCCATGGTTGCAAACCCTATGGTTTTGAAACAATCCATTATCTTGTTTGGTCTGTTTGGCACTTGTACATGTTCGAAAAAAAAACTCTAGTATCAAAAATGACCAATCGACAAAAAGAACGGCGATTCAAAAACGAAAAATTGAAAAATTGATCAAATAAACGTATTTCCAAAGCTTGTCCCATTTTCCAGGATATTTTCAGTATATTTCGAGGATGAACTAATGATGAATCAAAATGGTTCCGTAATTCATCTCGAACAATATATTGGATTGTTTTAATACCCCATATTATTCATCTTCACAATGGTCATTTTGGTCGTGGTAAGCGCTGAAGTGCTGTAAAACTCGTAAAAATGTGTCAACATTTCCTTATGGCAATTTCAAAGAGTTGCTCACTGAGAACGGTTATTTTTGCATATAGATTATTGACTAAGACCACTACTACTAGTTCCAATTGATTTCTCACTTATTTCATAATGGGCGAATTCAAAATGGCGACTATAAGAAAAAAGCAATCGACTGTCATATTTTCAAAAATAGTAGGCGGGGACGGTAGCACCACATCACATTTTATTCATGAGGTCGTTCTTTGTGGAAGTGCAAATATTTATCCAAATATCTCGGAAAATCACTGAATTATTGGAAATTGTCCATTTCCATGAAACCGATCACCAAATTAAAAATATTCCATGGGTATGGCATGGGTATGTACAACATTGGTACCAAACGGTACTGCTTCATCATTTAATGCAAGGTGGTTGGCGCCTAACATCCGGAATATAGGTAGGTACCTACTTTAATGTTTGAATCCATTGCATCCGACATTTTCGACACTGCATTTTTGTATACATCCACATTATCAGCTGTGATAGAGGAAATCTGCAACACGAAAATTCAAGAACTGCCTTGTGATACAGAGCTGGGCATTATTTGTAAATTAGTCGTCAACTGAAGTGAGACAGAAAAAAAATCACTGACTATGGGGCTTGCAACTTCTGACCTGGATGGTGAACTTCAAAATTACTTTCACTGTTAAGTTCCCCATTATTTGACAATGCACTTGTCATAATTATTGTGACGTGTTTCAGTTGCTTATAGACTTTTTCTTGAATTTGTGTTCTACCCTTTCCAATCCTGATATGACCTCATCATACATATAAGATGGTCCATCAATTTGATTTTTATCAAAACCCTATTGGTTAAAAGAGAAGAAAAAAACTTGATTTATTCAGGCACAAATGTAGGTAGGCAAAACCCTGTGTTGGACCACGCAGGATTCGGCAATTCCGGTGCAGTGACGGAAAGCATTCACAAGATATGAAATGTAATTAATTACAGGGTGATCACAAAAGTAGAACATGGAGAGTGCAGATTGAAGTTGAATAAAAAAAACATGTGTTGATGGTTTGTATAGATCACTCTGTATAGAGCCCAAAAAGTGGTCAAGTAGAGAGATGAAATGGCGAGTGCATTGCCAAAAAAAACCATGGGGGGTAATCCAACAATGAAAGGATTTTCATCAGTTGGAAAAATGTGAAGCATGTTAATCGCGAAAAAAAATTGTTTTTACTCCCCGTATGCTAAAACGCCAAGATCACGTGTACTATGTTTATCATAAAGGAACCAAGCGACACATGGCAAAAGATTTGTTTTTTCCAGTTTTTTGTTCTTCAATAAGGTGTATAAATTCTAAATTAGTTTCATGACAAAGGTTCCTAGAGGCTTTATTTGATTACTCCTGAGTTAATTGGTGGCAATAACTCATTTTCACCAAAATGTCGCTTGGTCCCTTTCTGATAAGCATGGTCCTGGTCCACGTAGGAAGGTGAAAATAAGCTTTTCAGCTTGATCTGTCAGAGGGAAATGTCACTGTCAAAGCGTGACACGAGATTTTGATGCTATGGTTTTGATTTTTGATAGCTCATTTTGAAGCTCTTTAAAACTTTGATGTTCAATGACTCGAGAAGTACCAAACGGATTTGAACCACATTTGTTTTTCAGCAAGAGTACTCCCCAGGGACTTGATGGAACATGTGCAACTCTTAAAAGAATGAGGCATGCGTTCAGTTGAAATATTGTTGACGTCAGGTAATCACGGCCTCTACAACTGAAAAAATAATTGAGAGCGAGGTACAAGAAATAATGGAATTTTGTGTACACATCTGAGAGATCATATCAGGAGACACTTTGGAATTTGGAAAAGAGTTTAAAACAAAAATCAGCCCAAAAGAACGTTTCGTTCTTCAGATATGATTTTTTGAAAATAAACGGCGAATTTTATATTGTAAATTCCTCGGTAAATTTGTATTTTATTTTATATCTTAAGGAATATCAGACCGATTTTGATGTAATCCAGTATAGCGGTAGGAGGCTTGGGGAAAAAATGTCTGCTATAAAAATAGTTGATGCCAGTTGATCACAGCCGCCACCATTAGAAAAATTTGTCTTGAAGATAATTAATTTGATGATTAGATATAATTAAAATGATCATCTTCAAGGATGTTCATCCAGGTCAAAAGTTGAAGCTCGGAGAGCCTTGTTTTATTTAGAGCTCCCAAAACTGATTATTGTTTTCGCCTTCCCACTTCAATACACAATATTGCGCGGAAGTGGCGCTCCGACACGGATGTCATGCGAACTAAGAAAACGGTGACAAGTTATCATCGCGCATGTTCAGGGCCGCTATTCTTGAATCGTGTGAGAAAAGTTCCTGGGAGTAAAATACATTCCGCAGTACACTGATGTAGCGAATGTTGCCTAAACTCGTGGTTTTTAGGCAACTTTCGCTACAGAAGTGTAGTACGGATTATATAACACTCCCAGGGACTCTTCTCACACGATTCAAGAATAGCGGCCCAGAATTCAACAAAGACATTGATTTCTGTGTTTGACGTTGACATTTTGTTCAGTTTTATCAGCAATTTGGAAGCCTTATTCCGATTTAAAATGGATATTCGGCGGTCGAAAAAAGGTGTGCCACTCAGAGGACTGACTCCCACCATGCTGTCGTCAATACAATACAGCACTGATTAAATGAAATATCCCCAGAGAATTTTGCGGTAAATTTGAATGTTATGGTTGAAGTGTTCCATGTTTTTTTATTTCGTAATTTGGGGCATTTGGGAATGATCCCTCACATATGTGCTTTCATGAATAGGTTGCGAGGGTTACACCGATTTTTCTATGTAACCACTTCTACTTGAAAACGACGCATAATCCATTGAGCTTAGTTTGAGAATCACCTATTTTACAACGTAACATATGGAAGACTTAGAACGAATCACCTCGTTTTTTAGCGCATGCGCTAAGCAGTCACGCAATATTGTGTATTGGTCATTAGTCGTTTCAGCTCTGCGAATTTTGATGCCGCGATGCCATTTGGCAAAATTGTTCTATGGAAAATGTGTTGCCACGATGGCGGTTTCAAACTCATCAACCTAAAAAGTTGGAGTCATGCATGAAAACCACCAAGTAGATACACAATGTAATGCCTATTAATATGAAACAAACCGCATCTGTATGTCTTCCGCCATTTCTAAAGTATCTTGAGAGTAGTGGTCGGTTTCATGAAAATTGAATTCTTTTCAATAAATCAGTGATTTTTCAGGATATTCGGATGAAATTTGATATTTACATGAGGAGTGTCGTCAAAAACGCAACGTGATGTGTTGTCACCGTCTCCGCCTTCTATTTTCAAAAATAAAACAAACAATTATTATGGCCGCCATTTTGAATTCGCCAGATATTAAATAACTCGAAAATCGATTGATACTAGTAAAATTGGTCATATACAATAATCCAAGGGCAAAAAGAATCATTCCCAGCAAGTAAGGTGATATTGAACCCATTTTTATGAGTTATACAAGGTTATTTCAGACGTTTCAGATATTTCAGATGTCAGAATGAAACAGGGTTTTTATATATTTTTAATGGTAATTTTGGCCATGGTGAGAGTCAAAGACTGTAGAACTCGTAAGAATTAGTTAACATCACCTTATGGTCAATAAAAAAGGAGTGACTTGCTGCGAATGGTTATTTTCGCCGAAAGATTATTGCATTATGACCAATTCTTTTGCTCATAGTACCAAAGTGGATTTCCCATTTATCCAATAATGAGCGAACTCAAAATGGCGACAAAAAAGTTACAATTGCTTGATTTATTTTAGAAAAAAGTAGGCGGAAAGGGTGGCAACACGTCACTTTTTCTAGAAATATCAAATTTCATCCGAGTATCTTGAACAATCACTGATTTATTGGAGAATTTCAATTTTCATGAAACCGCCCACTACTTTTAGGATATTTCAGAAGCGGCTTAAGACTTTCAGATGTGGTTCACTTTATCTTGATAAGCATTAAATTGTGAATATAACTGGGGATTCTCATGACTCCAGCACTTTTGGTTCAAGAGTTTGAATTTTTGCGATTTTGATCACCTGTTTACGGCGTCTGCACCGACCGCTATCGTGGCAACATTTCCCAAAATTACGGCAATGTTCCATAAAACAATTTTGCCAAGTGGCATCTCGGCATCAAAATTTGTAGGGTTCGTTCAATTTATGTCGCTTAAGGACGGTGTTCAATTGGTAAAACAAGCGTTGCGAAATCAATCCCTGTGGGTTTATTCCTTGACGGATTGTTACCATTTTGGTCTCTTTCGAAAGCTACAAGGATGTACTTTGGTTTGAGCCCATTGGCATTTCCGAAATCTGATTTTTTTTTGAAAATTTTAACATTTGAAAAAATTATTTTTGGATTTTGGAAATGCCAATGGGCTCAAACCAAAGTACCGTATGTTCGCTAAAATCATGAATGACAGCTGATCATGTTGACATCAAATTTGAGTGATTATTAATAAAGTCACGACACACGTTTTTACTTTCATAGCCTGCCCTAATTCATGATTTTAGCGAACATACGGTACATCATTGTAGCTTTCGAAAGAGACCTAAATGGTAAGAATCGGCCAAGGAATAAACTCACAGGGATTGATTTCGCAACGCTTCTTTTACCAATATGACTCCGTCCTTAACCACGCAACTATGACGACCAGTTTACTTCGAAATACCTTTCGAATAAATACTTTTCTACATGGTATTCAAATACACTGACGGATAAAATTATTCCAGGACGATTTATCCGATTTTAAATATTGTTTTCTCTAGATTGTAAGATGATGCAGAGATCTGATTGTACATATGTACAATAAATTCACGAAAAAACATCAATTTTGGCTACAAGCCGGTGTCACACTGGTAATAATAATAAAGCCTTTATTTAACCTGGCGAGGTATCAGGGATTCATGGGCCAAAGGCTGTTGTTAATCCCCCCCCAAATAAAAAAATACAGGTATGAATCCGATATAATTCAGGTACAAAACATGACCACTACTTGAAGATTCGTTGAACTGGTATCACCAATGACGAAGAAAGGTATCGCGCAGTGTTTTCTTGAGGCTGAAATATTATGACAAAACTTTGACATCAAGGGGAACCCAATTGTATAAAACCGACGCATTGTACGAAAAACAACGAACGACGAACAACAAGAACGAAAACGGCCCGTCCTGTGTTGCAGGGTATGAAGTCTCCCCCTCAGGCGACTGTCGTAGATATCACATTTAAATATCAGCCTTTCTCTTAGGTACAAAGGAACATTTGTTTCAACAATCGAGTACCTAAGTGAGGCATGCCAATTGCAATCTCCACCGCTCCTTCGTATTAAGAATGCTATGTCTAACCAGCAATGGTGTTATGTGGCTATATCTCTTCGTCAGTTTTGAGAATCTAATGCAGAAGTTTTGAATTTTTTATATCCTTATATGAGATTTCTGTCGTTAAACACCACATGTCCGTAAGACACCAAGGACAGCACAAGAGACTTGGTTAGCTTCAGCTCAGTCAATGTTGATAACATAAATCTATAACCATACGAGCTCCCTAGTTTGCCGTAACACCTCTGCACAAGGAAATTCACATGTACATTGAAAGAAAGCGTTTCATCGAATACAACACCCAGATTTCTAACGAATTTAGAAAACGTCAAACAATTGTTTTTCATTTTTCAGTTGCATTCTCTGATTATCTAATTTGTTGAGCATTCCCCGTGTCCCAAAATTGATAGCAACTGTCTTTTCTACATTCAAAAGCAGCCCATGACTTTCAGATCAGTTTACTATGCATTCCAGATCTTTGTGGTGTGCTGTTTCCTCTCGTATCTTTGAGATCCCCCGTGCAGAGCACCGGCAACAGCAGGAATTTACAATGCATGGTCAAACTCCCATGTCTCGTTAACGTTCTCCTTTTTATTTGGAATTGTTATCCCGATTTCGACCATCATTATTATAGTCTTCAGGAGGTCGTTGGTTCAAAATCGATCGGCTAGGATAATTTTCTCGACGATTTTGTAACATTAGCATTGGTGGTACTGGACGTCAACGTCAAGGCAACGGTAATAATCACCAAAGCACAAAAATCGTCACAACAAATCAAGTGTTGAGCGAGTTGAGCTTTCTCACAGCAGGGACCATCTGGTGCGCCTTCTTGGGGACTATAGCAAAGGCTGCAAAGGTTCTATAGACATTTTTTGTCTGGAAGGGTACCTAACTTTCAAAAATGAATCATGTTATACTGGAAAAATTCTTTTCTTCTTCAAATCAGGATCGCAATTATAAATTGTACCTTTCTGCTGTCGCTGGTGCTCTCCACAGGGGGACTTAAAGATAAGGGGAGGGGGAACACTCCACGTAGTCTGTGACCTCACCAATGCCACACCCGCCATACAGAGTGATTCAAGGGACTAATACGATAAAGCTTAATGGCAGATAGAGGACTTCAAGCCCAGTCTGGATCAAAATGAAAAACATTGTTGGGCCACTAATTACGAAGATACAGGTGTTTCCTAGGTTTGGACTCAAATTATGAAAGGCGATATTTTTGTTATGGTTTGATATAATTCAATGAAATTAAGCAGTAATACGTCTCTCTACTGGGACTCCTCAACTTAGGCTAGAGCCAAAAGAAAATCCAGAAGTTACTTGAATAAAATTAAAATGCCTTTTTTATAGAAAGAAAAATGCTATGAGAATGGCTTCATAAATCGCACGGCACACTTTGACCGGCTGGGCAACCAACAGCAGGTGAGTGACATTTGGATTTTGTGGTCAAATTTTCAAGTTTCAACTTTGTGAAGGATCCATTAATTAATGATCATTAATTTTCTTCCATTTTTTTTTTCAAATGAAGTCTACAATAGGACTTTGAAAACAATTTCCGGTAAGACATTTTTTCAAGTCCACCCTAGTTGAAAACTTGTCACCAGATCAGTGCTTATTTTGATCTTTTTTTCGAGCCGGTCGAAGTGTGCCGTGCAATTTGAGCAGCTTTTCTTATAGCATTTTTCCTCTGATTTCTGACTGCGGAGGCGTTCTTCTCGAAAGACGATCGGAAAATGTACTCATGTCAAAAAAATGCATTTCAATTTTATTCAAGTATGGCCCTCGATTTTTGAGCTCAAGGTTAGGGCATTTTCCTGGCCATACTGCACATGTGCGAGGTGCAAGAAATGGCGGGATATTGAAAGCAACCGGACAAACTAATGCATTTACGCAGATTTGTCATGAACAAAATTTCTGCACAGATGAAATATTATAGCATATTTTGTCTCAAAAATAGACTAGCCTTGGAAATCTACCGCGTTATATTACATTACAGGTGCATTAGAGTAGGATTCAAAGGTTTTTGTCCGGTTTTTTCAAAAAGCCCGCCTAAAATTTAGCGCATGTCCCTGAAATGATTGCTCAGGACAAGCCCCTAAAATATTGCCTTTCACAATTTGAGCCCAAACATAGAAAACACGCTGTTGGTATTTCCATAACAATGACCACGAAAAAAGTTTCTTCTTGACCTAGACTTGGCTTGAAGCCACTATATTGATGGTTTTACAAAAATTGGTTTTCCAATCAAATCCCTGAAGGAACCATCCTATAATTCAGAAATAATTTTAATCAATATTATCAGTATCAGATAAATCGTTGTGGAATTATGTGAATTTGGAAAAATGGAGTAAAAATTTGGAAGTGCATTAATTATATCCACCAGTGTAGTTTTTCAGGAGAAACAAAAAGAAACTGCGCAACACCCAATGTGTCACACTCAAAAACTATGCCCTGTTTCAAAACAGCGTAACTTTTTTGGGCATGGACGATTTTATTTTTGTTTGCACTGTCCGTCAGCCTTATCTTTCAGCATACTACCAAATAGATACGAAGTTCAAGACTCTTTAAATACAGTTCATACAGCGTGGTATGTAAAACGTTGCAAAATTCCGATGCGTTCAACCAAGCCCCCGTTTGAAGAATTTTTTTATAGACTTTCACGCCAAATTCATGAAGATAGACCTCATAACCTTCGACTGATTCTCGAGTTTTTTGCCTATCTGTTTCATTTACAGAGTGATCAAAAAATTCCAACGTTTTGGTATTCCAGTGCCGACTTTTTTCCCCGTCAACCGATTTTCAAAATCTAAAGCTCATTTTGATGCCGAAACTCCAAGTAAGAAAATCTCAGGGTCAAAATCGACTAAAGGCAAACGTTCAGAATACAGGGTTGCATGAAAACTCCCCGAAATCTGATCCATCCCAGAAATTCCGTTCCCAATGAAAATATATCAATGAACGTTTTCGAACGAACCATTCATTCTGAACACTTCCAAGTGGATGTTTCTTGTTTGGTATTGATCACGAATTATTGGTGATAGAAGAAAATTGCAATTGCATGCTCACTTGAAGCGGCTCGGTAACCAAGTCACGGAAATTACAACAATTGGTAGCCATAGTGCTTACTGAAAGTCAAACAAATATCTTGATTACCGAGCTCTTCCAGGTAAGCAAAAAGCAGAGCTTGATTCGAAAGCATGCAAGTGAAATTTGCCTCGTTCACCAATAATTCGTGACAAATACCAAACAAGAAACATCTTGATATGATCAGAATGAATGGTGCGTTTGAAAGCAAATTGATTTTCATTGTGAACGGAGTTTCTGGGACGATTAGGATTTTGGTCAATTTTGATGCAACTCTGTATTTTGAACGTTTGCCTTTAGTTGATCTTGACCCTAAGGTTTTCTCACCAGAAGCTTTGGCTTGAACATGAACTTTTGATTTTGAAAATTGGTTGACGGGAAAAAATGTTGGAACTGGAATACCAAAACGTTGATATTTTTTGATCACCCTGTAAATAAAACAGATAAGCCAAAAACTCAAGAGTAGGTCGAAGATAATGAGGTCCATCTTAATGAAATTGGCGTTTAAGTCCATAACAAAAAATGTTTCTTCAAACGGCGCTTGGTTAAATATATCGGGATTTTGCAACGTTTCACTTACCGTACATATTTTATGAGTCTTCTTGAGATTCAAATCTATAGAATAGGTTGCCAGAAGATATGGCTAACGGATATCGTGAACCAGTATCAAATCGTCCATGGCCAAAAATGGTTAGGTCGTTTTGAAAAAGAGCATTTTTTTTTTAGTGTGACACATTGACTGTTGCGCAGTTCACATAAACTAAGTATTTACTCAGTCACTTTTCAAAAGTATTCAAAAATATTTTGGCCAGCTCTGCTAGTTAATCAATAACAGCATTCAAATTACAGAGTGAAGAATTCCACACAGGTTCTCCGTTAAATTATCGATGGACGTGGCCATTTTTTGCGCTTCACACTCAAGATCATTCAAAAGAGTCGTATCCAACTGACCAACTTGTGGTATAAGAAGTTGTCGGTATAAAGTACTTGGAGTGCAGCTCCTGGAGCTTCCGGGTAAAGGAGGGGTATCTGTAATGTCACTGAATCAGTACACTAATGGTATTTTGGGTGAATGTGTCAAAAAGGGCACCACCAACCCTCAATTTTACAGTGATGATCTCACTACCAACGTGTTTCTAATCTAATTTAAAAGTGTCCTAGCCGAGGTCCTAGCCTAAGTACGAATGAACTATTCATTTTAGATTGTTGAATGATTATTCAGTTTACCACTGTAACACTAGGGATCGACCGATATGGATTTTTTGGCCGATACCGATATAGGCGATATCCATATCGGCCAATACCGATATATCAGCCTCAATATTTTAATTTTTCAATTACCATTTATTTCGGATTTTCTCGTATGAAATGCATTGCACAAGTGAATATACTAGTGATGTAAGACATTTTTAAAACTGTCGAAATATGCCCGGACAATTGTCCTTATGTGTCCAGTCAACATAATATTTGTCCGGACAATAGAGTGATTGCATGAAATGCGTTCACCTGATCACCGGCAGGCAGCGCAAGGATCGAGAGTTATGTTTTGACGTTTGTTAGCGAATTGCATTGGGGCACATTGTAAGAATGATTAGAAATCACAATCTCGATCTCGTAAACGCCGAATAAACCAATATGTGAACAAAACACGTGAAAATTATAGTATTTAGTGAGGTAAGCAGGTTAGTCCGGTTGAAGTTGACTCCCACATGGATGAAAATTGACAGATGACAATGACACTATTGACATTTTGCCATAAACTCCCTCTACATGCAATCACCTTATTTTGAAATTGTCCAATATTGGACGAATACGACTACGCAATCCATGAGGCATAAACCAAACTATAGCGGTATCCCCAGGTAATCGCAAATAATTTTTGTTACGTGTCTTTCAAGTCGATGATTTAGGTTTCATTGTGATTTGCCCAAAGTGTTTTCACTTGAATATTTGCGGAAATGGTCAAAACAAGGGTTTTGTGTGGCGATACAACAATAAGAAAAATGAAAAAAGACTTATTTAAATTTTGTGTTACTTATGCATGTACACTGTGCAGTAACCAAAACGAAGGATCAAACCTAACATGTGCCCCCTTATTTCATAGGTCTTGGGCCCTAGAATCGATTCCTGTCATATTTGTCAATTTCCATTATTGTCCATAATTGTCCGGACAATAGGGTAGTGACCACCATCGAAAAATATAAAAAAAAAATCATACTAATCGAATGTAGAGCCTTAATAACAAGACTACGTTTCGTGACAAATCGAAAAAAAAAGTTCCAAGTGTCTCAAAATCTGCCTTGAAAGTGGCTACTTTTGCGAACGATTTCAAATCCACCGAGCTGTAAGGCGGGCTGTGACGTTTCAATCTTTTGACAGTAGTGGGGATGACCCCACCTCCGTTGCCTGTGTGTCAGTGTTGACGTTGACGTTTGCCAGCATAACATAACCATGAAAGTCTGATGTAGTTTTGAAATATTCATAAATCATGAAAGATTTTACCATGGGTAAATTTTGGGAAGTCGCCTGTTCATAATCGGGCTCCATATTTTCAAGCAAAACAACTAAACAACACGAATCACAACACAAAGCGTTAACAATATAACAATCAGCTGTTATGAGCGTTGACGGGTTGACGCTAGTGCTTTTTGTAGTAAGTTCTGTAGTATTGTCAAGCCTGCTTCTCCGCCTATGAAAGATTGTGACGTCATCGCGCCAAATTTGAAATGATCGAAAACTTTCATAATTTTTTTTTACCAAGAAAACTAACGAAAAAAAATCTGTTAACTATATAGCGTCACTTATCAAGAAGTGAACTTTTAAAAAATATATTTAAAAAAAAAATCGGTCACTACCCTATTGTCGGGCAATTAAGGTAGACATTTAAGACGATCATAATTGTCAGGACATTTTACATCACTAGAATAATTATACAGTGTGGTGATAAAGTCCTGCACAAAATTAATATTTCCGTAAATCAAAAAAATCCTGAAAAAGGTCGATTTTTTTGCCCTGCATCAACTACTAGGTTATTAGCAGGTTTTTCAGTAACGATAACAGTACTGACGATAACAACGAAGACATTTTTGGAACAGTGGGGATTAATCAGTGTGGTTTTGTTTCAATAGCTTTCTCGTTTCATCCCTTTTCCCGGGGCGTCACCGCACGATAGTAGATGCCCCAGTACTAGGAAACGCGTGAAAGAAGTCCATCTGGCTCAGTGCGGATTTGAACCCGGGACCTTCGCCTTTGAAAGCGGGGCCGAGCTCACCGTGCTACCGACTGGGTTGATTTTGTTTTTATTCAACCCACTATACTATACTGTATAAAAAGGAAACATTTTTTGGTAATAATAAATATCACGTTTTTAAACTTTGTGTGCATTTAACTCAAAAAAATTGTTATCCACGACATACAAATTTTCACACTGTTGTTTGAAGAAAAAGCAAAGCTATCAATTTTATGAAAAACATTTGGGGGTTGTCATTTGAAAAAGTTGATGACGTCATCGTGACCCAAAAACAGCGAACGAAATTTTTTTTATACAGCATATGGGTTGGATGAAAACAAAATCGACCTGTTTCAGGATTTTTTGGAAAAAAATCATCAACGGAAATATGAATTTTGTGCAGGACTCACCGGCCTATTTGTATCGCATAGCATGCCCGTTTGCAAACATTTTTCGTTGCGGAACGTGAATGGCTATTCTATAAATCGATATCGTTGAGGAACGTTCGTTAAAGTAACACATTTGCCGTTAACAAACATAATTTTTGTTGCTGAACGATATTGTCAATTCTATATGCCAAACGATACCGTTACGAGCGTAACATGTCGCCACCATACTAATTATGTTGCCAAGCGGGAAGTTCAGAGCCCTGTTATGCATGTGACACGGCATTTGTTGATTTGCGGTATTATGTGAAAAATAAATGCCAATGTTTTAAATCAAACTATCGAAGAAGTGGAAAGAAAGTGCAGGGTGTTCACGAATAAATTATACCTCTCTTCCTGGAGACCTCCCATTAAACATAATTTAAAACATGAAAAACGATCCTTATGCGATTTTTTCGGTGGGTTTCGAATCTGTCCACAAAAATTTCCAATGGTATGTCGCTTACAGGGTGCAACATCGAACATTTTTCTCAAATTAGACCCCCTGTAGTTTTGATATGGGAATCGATTTCGCTTTTCATCCTCATTATAATAAGCGGCCTGACTTGAGCCAGTGTTTGGCGGTAGCCACCTCGGGAAGTTTCAAATTCAAAAAGGAGTGAACACAATGATTTTCGTCCTTGTCTGTAATTTCTGTGGTTCTGTTTTTTCGTCGGGGGCGGCGTGTGGCGAC
This sequence comes from Anaspis maculata, assembly GCA_949128115.1. Taxonomy (NCBI): domain Eukaryota; kingdom Metazoa; phylum Arthropoda; class Insecta; order Coleoptera; family Scraptiidae; genus Anaspis; species Anaspis maculata. The sequence continues at coordinate 35,697,608 of OX421968.1, forward strand.
GGGGCCGGTTGGAACTATTTTTTCCTGTAATGGAAAAGGGGCAGGAAACACGATGATTTTTGTCACGTGTCTGTAAGTTCTGAGGTTCTGTTTTTTCGTCGGGGGCGACGCGTGGCTGAAACTATTTCTTTAATAATGATAAAGCGTAGAAAACACAATGGTCTTTCTCCTGTGGCTGTAACTTCTTCGATTCTGTTTTTTGTCGGGGGCGGCGTGTGGGGACGGCGAACTTCAACTTTTGAAAAAAAAAAGATTTTTCGATATTTCTTAAAACTTCAAGAATTTTTTCACAGGTGCTTTTTTAAATAACGTATCAAGTGTGATATATTTTCATAATCAGGATAAAAACGGAATCGATTCCCATATTAAAATACAGGTGTCCAATTTGAGATAAATTTTCGATTTTCACCCTTCAAGTCATAACCACAGAAAATTTTAGTCGACAGATTCGAAACCTACGGAAAAAATCATGTTTTCCGGTCAATTTTGAGCTAACAGCTGGCAGGATAGCTAAACGCTGATTGGTCACAATGGTTATACAGGGTGTTTCAGGAATGATAGCAAAAAATTCAACTGTGAGTAGATCTCGTCAAAATACGATAAAAACTTATACACCATTTCGCAAAGTTTGGCCTTACGACGAAGATACAGCCCTTGAAAGTTCACTTTCTTCGGATTTCAAAAATTTGTAACTTGGGAACGTTTCGACAAAATTAGCTCAAATTTAGCATACGTTGGTTTATCAACATTATCTATCAACCTGCCAAATTTTGAGAGAATCCAACTTGTAGCGTGGAAATTATGAGTGGTCATTTCAAGTCAACTTTTCTTCGGATGCTTCTAAATTATTGACCCTCGTAACTCCTACGCCACTATCTGGATTCTTTCAAAATTTGGCAAGTCGGTAGATAGTTTCGACAAACCAGTCTATGGTAAATTTAAGTTAATTTCATCAAATCATTCCGGAGTTACAAATTTTTTAAATCCGAAAAAAGTGAACTTTGAAGGGCTGTATCTTCGTCATCAGGCCGAACTTAGCAAAATGGTATGTAGGTTTTCGTCATAATTTCACGAGATCTCCCCACAGTTGAATTTTTTGCTATCGTCGCTGAAACACCCTGTATGTACTATCAAAGAGTAATACAAAGTTTTCGTTATGGATTTGCTAAGGTCGGGGATCTCAACAGAACAGGCATGGGACGTGTTTCCGTTCACGGTGCCCTGCACCTTGGACAGGTTTCATGAAAATGACACCAAAAACGGGCTTCGGATCTTTGTAGCTGAACATTCGGGGAACTGAAATTAAGTTAGACGAAATCGTACCAGATCCTGAACTCAATTAATATCAAATCTTTGATTTAATCTACGGCAGAAATAAAATACTCCAAGCCTTTTTAACATTAGATCACATTTTATGAGTTTTAGTAACATCAACTTCCATTAGAACAGAAAAACTGTTAGAAGTATGAAACCATCGAAAAACTTTCAAATCAAACCGAAAAACATACTATGTACGTAGATTGAAAAATAATAAGTAACTCAACTTCGAAACAAACCTTACAAAATTTTGCGCTTTTTTAAATTTAGGTAGGTAATTCTGGTTTGCTACATTCCAACTGAATTCTCTTCGAACTGCTCATTACAATAATACAAGTCCCTATTTTTGCAAAATACAAGGTGTTCGCATGATGTTCTACAGGGTGTTAAAATTAAACGTGAAAAATGTCCAATCATTCAACATAATTATGCTTCTATTTGAGTAAAAACAATATTTCTTTATTAAACACTAATGGCGTGAAGATAGATCTCATCTCTCTATACAGTTTCTGAATATTCTTTTTTTTATTCACAGGATGATCTAAAAATGACAACTTTCAAGTTTTTCAATGATAACTCTTTTTCAAGTCAACCGATTTCCAACAAATCATTTATCCCGAACACTTCAAGATTTTTCTTGCTTGTATGAGTCAAGAATTGGATATTGTCCAAGGATCCTGATTACAACAGAAGGTTTTCATAACTGAATCAGTCCCTTGGACAGCTAAAAATGATCCCAACCCAAGCTACAAAAATCAAAACAATCACGGTTTTTGTGTCACTCTTTTCAACTGATTGTTGTGATTTTCGTAGCCTAGCATAGGTTGCGACCATGGTGGGTTGCTGTCTTCAGCTGCCCAAGGGGCTGAATCAGTCATGAGAACATCCAATTATAATTGATGATATCCTTGGCCAATAATTCTTAACTAATACAAGCAATAAAAAATCTTGGATTTTTATTGACATATTTTTCAATACAGACTTGTAGCTAAAGATTTTCTTTAATTAGGTGTTTAGGGGCGCATCAAGTACTAGCTTATCAAGAGCCCTTTTTTTGGAAATTTGCTCCGTTTCACCTTTTTGCCTATTACGTGACCGCTCGGTTAGTACACGTCAAAGTACTAGAGAGCGCACAGAGAAAAGCCACCTGCCCCGGCGGGATTTGAACTCCAGACCTCTGGGTGTTTGAATCCAGAGACGGAGCCCACCGATCTACCGCCAGGACAGCTGATGAATTAAGCTATTGAATAGTTCGTACAGAATCCAAAAAGTAGGTAGCAAACCAGAGCTACCTGTATTTAAAAAGGCGCAACATTTTGTGGGGTGGCACATCATTTTTGCGAGGTCAAGTTATTATTTTTCAATCTACATAGTATGTTTTTTAGTTCAATTTGGGAGATTTTCGATGGCTTTATACATTTTACAGTTTTTCTGTACTAATAGAAGTTGATGTTAGGTACTTACTAAAACTCCTAAATTGTGATCCAATAATAAAAAAAAAAGTTGAAGTATTTTATTCCTGCCGTAGATTAAATCAAATATTTGATATTGAGTTAAGGATATGATACGATTTTGTTCTAACTTGATTTCAGTTCCTCTAATGTTCAGCAACAGAGATCCGAAGCCCGTTTTTGATGTCATTTTCATGAAACCTGTCCAAAGTTCAGGCGCACTGTGTGTTAGGAACAGATCGTTTCATGACATATTGTTAGCGAACATGAAAATAGAGAATAGGCCTGTCAATCACCATACTGTATATTATACCATTACACAATGTGTATAAAATGAAGGAATTGTTCCGTATCAGCGAAAGGTTTTTTGATGTTTTGGTCTCCAATGAATTCTATCACAAACATTCCAACTAATTTCCAAATTTTTTTTTTATTAGCATTTTATTTTTAGTTCGATAATCGTAAATTAATGAATAAAATATGATTGTCTTCTCGAATATTTTTTTTGTTTGTTCTCAGTTCCGAATTTTGTAAGCAGTTTAATAACGAATAATAATAATTTGGTATAATTTTTGAGTGTGAAATGTTTCAAGATCATTCGGATTACATGTTTTTCAAGTGTTTTTATGAAGCGTCCTACACATTTGAATATCGGCGACATATCGGCCGGTGCCGATATAATCCGAAAATAGGCCGATATACCGATTACTAGTTGCGAAGAAGGAGACTCAGTTAAGTCATGAAAGCACTTGGCTACTCAAAAAGCAAAAAGGTACTCAATTAGTCAAATAATCAATTTTTTTTCTCCGAGTGCTTTTCCCTTCTTTTCAAACAATACTTTAAAAATATTATTAAGCTTGAAATCATCGCTTTCTTCACAATGGGTTATCCCTTATTGCCCTCACTAATTATTCTTCCTTTTGAAGCAATTATTTTTCTGCAATTCAATCCATCATCCCTCAACTTCTTAAAAACCTATGGACCATCTGCAAATTGGCTGCTATCCATTTCTACTTTTGGAATTATCAAATTGGTGGTGCCCTTTATCACACAATACCCGTATTTAGCTTGAATGGGATTTGAAAAACCTCCTTTCTTTGTGACCGGGCTTGACAGTTTGATTTTGTACTCAAGATCTTCCGCCACGAAATGCGTCATGTTTCCTTCAACGTGAACAGTCCCTTCGAGGTTCAGCGGTCCCAGAGGCTTAGAAGCTGAGGCGCTTCTGTCACAGGTGAGCGTCATCGGTCGCTGCATTATGTGATCGGCCAGCGGCAAGGGATCCATCATCAGGGAAATTGAAAGTTCATTTTCGTCAGGACTGGCACCCGATTTGAAAGAAATCTCGCTGTATGATGCCGTCATTTGTTGTGACACTTCATCGTCCACATCACCTTCCGCTCCATTGTCGTAATGAATTTCTTCTGCAGCTGGGACAGGGACAGCCTTTCTGGGTCGCTGCAATAATAGGGAATGATAATACTTCAAGTAAGCGACACTGCAATATTTTTTTAATACGGCCGGCAATGGTGGTGGCACACTAGGTGGTGCGGGTGGCGGTTCTGACGGTGGTGGCGGTGATGGATTCGAATCGTCGTCAGAATCCATAATTTTTTTAATATTTCACAAAAATTACAATTATCTGTTTCTGTTTGGGTAGCCCCAACCTCACTTTTCCGTTGACGAGTTGTTGACGCGTTGACATTACTACGAATGACAATCACAATGGTGACAGGCAGTTACCGCGACAGCCCATAAACGCGACAGACCCCAGCCGCGACACGTGGCAACGCTGCACGGCTGTCAAAAAGCAAAATGTCACATCTTGGCGACATAAGAGCGAAATGTGGACCTGCCAATCTGATTCCCCCTGTACCCTTTTGACCATTCGGCAATGCCGCATCAAAGTGTCAAAATGCACGTGCTCCACAACAATAACGTAATAATTTTACGTTAGTGTCTATTGTTATCGAACATCGAACAAAGTAGAGCACTACAAATATCTTGGAACAATAATTGAAGGGAACGGAAGACAGGACAGAGAAGTGAGTGAAAGAACTGCTATAGTGCGAAGAATATACAACTTCATGAGAAAAACATTTTTCGGGAAGAGATAACTTACAAAGGAACTAAAGGTTGAGATGGTGAAGGAAGGTGCATGGTGACTCCAACACTGATTTTATGGGAGCGACTCGTGGACCCTGACAAGAAAGTACGAGAGTCGAGTGCATGCTGCAGAGACGAGATCCCTACGAAAAATGGAGGGGAAAACAAAAAGGGACAGAATCGGGAACAAGATTTTCAAAGAGCAGCAGTTAAAGACGAAGCCTATGAGAGTGTATGAGGCGAGAGCACAGGGAAGAACTCTCGGAAGAGCTAGAAGAGGCAGACCAAGAAAAACCTGGCGAGAGGAGGTGAGGCAAGCAGCGGAGGAGAAGGACATCAGGTGGGAGGAGATCGATGCGTTGGTCCAGAACAGGATGCAATGGAGAAACAGAACAAATAGTAGCTGAATTCGGGCCCTTTAGTCTTACACCGAACGGTAGAAAGACTTTTTAGGATTAAGTAAGTGAGTCTATTGTTATTAGGTCTAAACAACTATGCATGAGAGAATTTTTTTTTTCATTTTTTTCTTTGCAGCAGTACGATTTACTTGAGGATTTACTACCTAATTGATGTTCCAAATGGAGGATATTGTAAGATCCATGAAACATGAAACAAACATGAAGAGCCAAGGATGTCCGTACATATGGAAGGAATCGGTAGGTAAAGTCATTGTTTGCGTTAGATTCATACCAACTTACGGTCTACAAGGATTGTTTAATGTATCAAGAGTTGAAGTGAATTTCCTCTCATAGTAAGCCTGGTTGCTAGCCATGATTTCTCACTAAATTTCCAAGAATCATGGGCGACTTGAGGTGAAATTCACTTGAAGGCTCTATACTATAGTGTTAGCTTTCCTCACGTCCAAGTCCTAATGACAAGGCTATATCAATCTCGTAAGTTACATCACCTTTTGGAATCAACTTCTCCGCAGTTATGCATCATATATTCCACTTTTTGCTCAATTCTCATGTCTGATGTGATCACTGATATTCACCCAGAATAATAATATAGGTACCATCGTACGTAAAATAAACAAGGACAGTGTTTCGCTCGGAGTGTATATAGGTACTGATTTGATGAATTTGGGACTTCTTGTCACTGACACCAAGCCAAAAGTTATCAAATTAGTAGGTACACTCCGCGGGAATCACTGTCGAGTATAATTATTGTAATTGTAATGCAGTGTGTTCTTTTGTTACAGTAGGAGACCTGGATGAAAACCTGAGCTGGCCATGAGGTAACCATCACACACCTTCACAGAATCCTACAGAACTGTAGACAACATTCTCAAAGCTTGCCTCATCACTCCCAGCAGTGGTAGCCGACAATGGCAGCTCATTTGGATCATTAGATCCACACCCAGAAATCATTGATCTCGCTGTGTTTCGTGCTTCATGAAGAGTTCCACCTCCTCGTCAATATTTTCACGCCGTTTTCACCAGTCTCTTTTATTTACTCTCTTATTCTGTGCTATCACATTTTTAAGGTATATTATTATTCAATATTGTATTTTTTAGAATTTATATTTCTTTGGAAAATATCTGTCAACGAGGTTGAAACGTTGGTTGCTAAATACACGTTTTTTGGAACTGAAACTGTCTATCATTTCCAAGATTTGAAGGAAAATACTGTAAGCAAACAGACGGGAATCAGGATCTTATGATTATTATTTATTATAAGTGTGGGTGTATGTTGGGTGCAGTACAACAATAATAATAATAATAATAATAATAATAATAATAATAATAATAATAAGTGATGGAATGACAAATAGATTTTTAGGGGCCACTTACTGCCAAAAAGAAGTCGTGCTTTAAATTTTAGTGAATTCAATAACAGATTGTGCTATTCAGCAGTTCAGCTGAGACTCTTGTCCGCTCGAGATACTCATTGATTATATTTTGGGATGCTAGACATTCGTCAGAGTAAAAACTGTAATCGATCTGAGTATGAATGATCGTTTTTTGAGTCTTTTCTCCTCATATAATTTATTAAAAACTTCGACTAGTTCTGTAGAGATTAAACTGCAACCTTCTTTGACAACCTCCATCATCCTGAAACTCAACTACAAAACATCAAAACTACCTATTCTTGATTAAAATTATAATTACTTACATATGCATGGACATGAGGTAGGTTTATGTACAATGTACAGTGTGATGTATGTATGTGTATGTATCGTCTGCATAAGCCTGTATGCTACAAGATTTGACGGTAGCAATAAGGACGTGTCAACATTAGGTTTAAATGATGAATAATAACGGACCAAGAACGGATTCTTGTGGAACGCCAGAAAGCAAGGAAAGGCATCAATGATTGGAAATCCATCTTTTCCATACGAGAAATCACTTACCTGTGAGCGCTGATTCCCGCTAATGCAAACAGCTACTACAGACCGCTAGTTCCACGCTCACATTAGGTGTGATGCGTGAAACTGGTCATGGGAAAGGTAAATTGTCATCGACAATATGCTGATATCTTTGTGAAAAGTAGGATTGCAGAAGAGACAGAGAGATGCTGAATCAAAACCGAAGTATTTCAGATTTGATATGATCAAACCATGATCAAGCGTATCGAGAGCTCGATCGAGAGCTTATGAAAAATGCAACAAAAATGAGAGCAGTTTGGAAATCTTCTTCATATATGCTTTGACAATATCATCAGTAACCTTTGCCAAAGCAATTGCCATACTATGCCCAGCTCTAAATCCAGACCGTGGCAACCTTATTACGAGACTTCTTAAACTTTTAAAGAGATCAAATCTCTTTGCTTCATGAACGCAGTTTTCGATTCGGAGTAATCCAGGGAGCCGGAGGTTTGCTCACCTTGCGTACCTTTGTCGGAGCATGAGCAATTGAACTTCCTGTCAATGTCAGAGGTTCCCTCAATGCTTATTCAAGAGTGCTAGAAAAATGTTGTTTGTGTTTTAGGAACAAATATATGTGGGGGTGTGGGTCAAAGGGTGTTGGATTGGCGTACAAACCAATAAGAGGATGCATTATATTTTGTCAGTGGTTTCTCCTGTCAGTTCTTCACTTGTCTGTGAAGACTAACCAGAGAGACGGAGGGGGCGGTGGAGAACAATAGAAAGATTGTGAAAAACATATAGACAATCAAATTTTATTTATTTGAAAAAAGATAAAAAAAAGATGATAAAATAAAACCGATGAACCCAAGCAGGGGTGGATGGGCCAAGGGGGTAAAAGGGAAAACGTAATACACTCAGCGTCACCTCATGTACTATAACTTTACAACTTATTGTTTTCTCAACCCGAGTCTCAACCTCACAGTGGCCACTCGACAGGGGCATTTTTATTCCGTTCTCTTCACTACTGCTGCACTTATTGACAGCTTGGTCATCATTCTCTTCAGTGAACACACCGCTTACAATTTTCCCGCAAGAGACCCAGGAATGTATTGAACTACGTTCTTTACAAAGACACTGATGTTATTGAGACTCGCAAAATACCTACTCGGCGTAATCAGGCCGCAAGACCACAATTCTGTACACCGACACTGTTTGTCGATATCGGTAGGTATAGACAGGAACGATGTTGTTTGTTTCTTATCCTAGCTACTTCGGAACCCCGTTATTGGATACTAATAGGAAAAAGAGCTTTCTGGGGTTCATTATTAATTTGAGGAACATAGTAGTAGAGCTCAACAAAGTTATAAGAAGTGAATAAGGTATGAACTATTTATTTACCAAGCTTTAAAACGTCACAGGACTTTTTATAAACTTCTTTTTGCGCAGTGAGGAGTAGGAGCGGCTTCAATAACAACCCTTTGCGCAATAATTACTAGCGCCTATTATGCCCGTATATTCATAGTCGTTGTCAAGTGCACCTTGATCAAGTATCACTTTCAATCAAGCTGTAACTCAAGTACGAATTCTGTTTCATAGACATAACTTCGGCTTTCCTCAAGAAATACTATTTCACGGTAATAGTCAAAAATGTTTCCATGAAACAGAAATCGTACTTGAGTCACAGCTTGATTAAAAGTGATAGGTACTTGAACAAGGTGCACTTGACAACGACTATGAATACGGGCATTATGCTGGCCTTACATTGAGCAGCAAATGCTGCAGCTTTCTTTGCAGCAGAATTCTGATTGGAACTGACGCCTGTTATTGCTGTCAGTGACCAACATTTGACCAATGAGAGCTCGGCAGCAAAAAAAGCTGCAGCATTTGATGCTCAATGTAATGCTGGCCTTAGTCTGCTAATTCACCACTAAATCTCCACCTCCAATGGGAGCTGCCTAGATGATATGGGAGAGCAGCACTCTATGCTGAATGCCGCCTGAAAATAAAGTCAATTAATTATTATCAGTGTTTATGTAGAGAACGTAGTTCTAGGTATCTTGCGAGAACATTGTAAGCGGTGTTCACTGAAGAGAATGATGACCAATCTGTCAAGCGTGGCAGTACCAAAGAGAATGGAATGAAAATGCCCATACTGTCGAGTGGCCCCTGTGAGGTTGAGAAGACCTACTTAGACGGACAATATGTTATAAAGTTGGAATGCATGAGGTGCTGCTGAATGCACTGCATTGGAAACTTGTTCATTCCCAGATCTTTCTTCTCAAAACTTTCATTGTAGAAGAAAAGTGTTGGTCTTCAGAGATTTATCCGCCATCGCTCACCAGTGGGTGTAAAATTCTAAAAATTATGAATAAAAGGTAACCTTCTCACAAAACGTTTAAAGAAATTCCATACTGCAGTTTCGGGAGCGTAAGGGATAAATTATATGTCAAATATTGACTCCTACTCCTTCACCAGAATATTTCACAAGTTTTCACTATTTTACCTCTAACGACGGGAAACTAAAGGCTCCCGAAACTGCAGTAATAAATTTTTGTAAACGTTTTGTGGGAAGACTCTGCCTTTTATTTATAATTTTCAAAAGTGTTGGTTTTATCCTACCGGCCTTTTCACAAATCTCACCAGCCCAGAGGGAAAAATTGCCCGGGCCCATCCACCCCTGAATCCAAAGTTTCGTTGTTTATACAGGGTGGTCCGACTTTTATGTCATTAAATTCAAGGATCGATAGAGACTGAAAAATGAAGGGGACTTTCTTCAGAAAACATATTTGAGAAATGCCTAATAACAGAGATACAGCCCTTCAAAGATGGAAATAAATAATCGTTTTTTCCGCATAACTTTTGAACCGTTCAACCGATTTGATTCAAAATAGAACTAAAGGTTTACTGAAATTATCCCCTGTCAAACAATTATAACATGTTCCATAAAAAAGTTTCAGAAGCGTAGACATTACGGGGTGTCCCTACTTTTCCCCCCTATTTCTCACCCCCCTAGTTATTTTTGAAAACTGTTCATAATATTGAATTCTACGTTCAATTTGAAAGAAAAAATCACTGTTGTAAAATTTTGATTAGAGGCTTTGTTTGGGAGATATTTAGGATTGAAGGTTTGGAAAACATCTCAAAAGCACAACTTTTAAAGGTCTAAAAATTAAAATCCAAAAAAACTCATGATTTCTTAGCTGAAATAGGTTTTCTAGAATTTCTAAGTTGATAAACCACCATTTTTTCCAAAACACGAGAAATTTTCAGGAAAAAAACAATTTGGGCTCTGGAATGTGGCGATTTCGGGATGTTTTCCAAAGTTTGAAACTCAAATATCTCCTAAACGAAGCCTCTAATCAAAATTTTGCAAGGGTGACTTTTTCTTCTAAATTGAACGTAGAATTCAAAATTATGAACAGTTTCCAAAAATAACTTGGGAGGTGAAAAATAGGGGAGGAAAAGTAGGAACACCCCCTAATGTCTACGCCCCTGAAGTTTTTTTATAGTACAGGAAAAATAGTAAAAAAATCGGCAAAACCTCGGAATAAATATGGACGTCATGAAAATTTGATATTCTGTTCAGAATTGAGTGCTCTACAACATATCCAAAATCGCCAAAAATCGCACCCGGGGGTTTTGAGTTATTGGAGGGGGGGTAAAAAATTGCAGGTAAAAATGGAGGGGATGGAACCCGTCAATCCATTGGATGCGAATACGTTATAGTTCGACGTATCATATCCCCTTATTGATACCATTTTGGCACAAAAAGTGTCCATCATTGTTGAAGGGGAGTAGTGGGGGGGCGAAACTCTGCTAGGTGGTCCATTTTGTTTTTCTGGCCATGTAGAACCGATCACGACAAGTTTGGTATCTTTTCCGACTAAATTCAATCTCCTGAGCTCGTATCCGATGTGTAAATTTGAATGAAAACAAGTTTGAACAAGTTAACTTAAGAAAACTTGCTTTTTCTTTGACAATTTTGACGAATTTTTTATTTACTGTTGGAGGTGTTCATTCTCAGAAAATTTTCAGGGACCATTAAATTGAAGTGTATTCTCCACAAAAATCTCCCACTCGATGTATAATTTTGTTTCTCGAGTTTAAAAAATCGATTTGAACTTGAGCCGGCACGGCGTGTCGTTTACTACTGACCAGAACACTACAGCATGCATCTTTAAATGAAAACACCTCAAACTATTGAAAAAATAACAACTCATCTTTGAAAATTGGAGGATTTGTGCAGAACTGAATTCCCTATAACATGAACAAAATCGCCATGAATCGCAATGCAGGATTTTGAGTTATTCGAAGAGGAGGATAACACTTTGACAGGATTCATACTCTATGAACTGTTACCTCTCCACTTGAATAACTCAAAACCCTGCAATGCGATTTATGGCGATTTTGTTTATGTCATAGGAAATTCAATTCTCCACAGATCCTCCAATTTTCAAATATAAGTTGTTATTTTTTTAATAGTTTGAGGTGTTTTCATTTAAAGGTGCATGCTGTAGTGTTCTGGTCAGTAGTAGACGACGCGCCGCGCCGGCTCAAGTTCAAATCGATTTTTCAAACTCGAGAAACAAAATTATACATCGAGTGGATGATTTTTGTGGAGAATACACTTCAATTTAATGGTCCCTGAAAATGTTCTCAAAATGAACGCCTCCAACAGTAAAACATAAATTCGTCAAAATTGTCAAAGAAAAAACAAGTTTTTTCAAGTTAACTTGTTCAAACTTGTTTTCATCCAAATTTACACATCGAATATGAGTTTATGAGATTGAATTTAGTCGGAAAAGATCCCAAACTTGTCGTGATCGATTCTACATGGGCAGAAAAACAAAATGGACCACCTAGCAGAGCTTAGCCCCCCCACTACTCCCCTTCAACAATGATGGACACTTTTTGTGCCAAAATAGTATCAATGGGATATGGTACGTCGAAATATAATGTATTCACATCCAATGGATTGACGGGTTCCATCCCCTCCATTTTCACCTGCAATTTTTTACCCCCCCCTCCAATAGCTCAAAACCCCCGAGTGCGATTTTTGGCGATTTTGGATATGTTGTAGAGCACTCAATTCTGAACAAAATATCAAATTTTCAGGACGTCCATATTTTTTCCGAGGTTGAAATCTATCTTTCTTGTACTATTATGGAACATGTTATGATTGTTCGACAGGGGATAATTTCAGTAAACATTTGGTTCTATTTTCAATCAAATCGGTTGAACGGTTCAAAAATTATGCGGAAAAAACGATTATTTATTTCTAACTTTGAAGGGCTGTATCTCTGTTATTAGGCGTTTTTCAAATATTTTTTCTGGAGAAAGTCCCCTTCATTTTTCATTCTCTATCGACCCTTAAATTTACTGACATAAAAGTCGGACCACCCTGTATAGACGCACCAGGTGGGATTTCAAAACTTTTTTTTTGTTATCTCTATCTGTGAGAGACAAAGAATTGAAAAAACTGTTCAGAATAGAATGAAAGATTTTTTTCAACTATTGCGACTGTGTTAAAAATTTTATTTGCTATACAGGAAGAATCATAAATTGTGAAAATCCGGAAAAAGCAGGAGACGACGACATTCTTATTGATGAATCTGTGACCCATCTTAATTTAGAAGAGCTGACGAAATAGATAAAGACATGTAAAATTGAAAGCCTCATTGCTTTAGACAAAAATCCTGGAGTTAGACTCCATAGGTATTGGGTGAATGGGAATGCTTGAAAAGAATGATAGCTAAATGTATGGCAGAGGTATCAGGTATGAATGTAATAGGAGTATGTTGTAAAAACAACTATGGTGAAGGACTAAAAGCACAAAAGTCTACAGCATTTGTGAACGTAAATATATGTATTAAAATAATAAAAAATCAGCAATCACAAAAATCGAATGAGTAGGTATCTATAATAATAAATTATTGAACTATTACCACTTAGATAACTTGAAATCAAAAATTGACCTCCGGTTGTACCAGGCCTTCATAATATTATCGATTTACCAACTAAATCATGGGCATTTCACTGTTGTTTGACCAACAGCACTGCGAGTTTATATTCAATTTGATGATCAAATTTATGAGCTTGGTAAATCCATGGGGAAGGGAGGGGGGTGTCCGCCCGCGTAGGTATGATTTTTTTTCAGCAGCTTCAGGTCTGTCCTCTGGGACCAAGAAGTGACCACCTTACTCCGGAAATGACTTAGCTCCTTATTGTCTCCCTTAAAACTTGGAGGCTAGCAGGCATCCATTGCAAAAAGTGTCTCTCCTCAGGGGCTGAAAAATACACCCAAGTAGATAAATCCAAAGCCTCTTTCAATTATTTGATTTGAGTAATAATTACACTGGTCCAATAATTCGACCCATCACCATTTCGTGACCGCGACTTTGTCGGCCGATATCTTTTGAATGAGTTGATGGATTTGAAAAATCTTACCCACAAAGTAGTGGCCGCAAAATGGTGATAAGATGTGTCAAGTTATTGGAGCAGTGTATTTGGTAGTAATAGCAGCCGGCGAGGCCTTTCTTACAGGTCAAAATTCTTTTGAAAACAACAAAATTATGTAGGTACCTATAAGAGACAGTGACCATGTCCACAATTAGGTATTTGCCTGTCACCCTACCTGATGGCCATCTTAGCCTGAAGGGACCATCTTCTGTCCTGGTCCTGGATGCAAGTAGGTACGATGTGGTGACGACTTGCTCACCCTTTGATTTGAGCGAGCCTGGGATTATCACAAGGGTCTTTGACAAGGATATCAACCACTTCTGGTGGAAGAAACCCAGCCTCAAGTCCCAAGGCAGGAAATATATCCTCCCTCGAAATGACTATTGTGTCCTCGATTGTGTCTTTCCGGAGTCACTAAAAAATACACCTTTAAATCATCTACCTACATAAATTTAAATCAAATCCAATTACCCTCCAAACTCTATTTGTTTTACCTTTTACCTACCTTTGTTCATAAACTGGCATTATTATATGGGCCACATGGACACATGGACAACAAATCAAACAATAATAAAGCAACAAACGCGACAGTGCGACGTTGCCTAGCGCTTTTGGAGGGTGGGAAGGGTGCTTGAAGAGAGGGGATTGCATTTTTTCAAGTTTTTGACATTTCCGTCAAACTAGATGGCCATGTTGCCATATTTATTCAACCTGTCGCTCTTGTGGCCTGTCGCGCTTGAAATTGTCGCGCTAACTGCCCGTAATCGTTGACAATGACACTATTGACAGTATTGACACTCCACACGCCACAGGGGTAGACCGCTTCCTGTCGAAAACATTAGAATCGAAATAGCGAATTATAAAGCGCCGAAGCAAAAATGACGGCGATCATGATCATAAAGTCGTCAATTGAAGTGGAACAGCAAAAAAAAAACAATTTAGAAAAGTTTTCCACTGTTGGATAGCCCTTCAAGAATGCATTCGTTATATCACTTTTCTACCTGGCCTCATATTGGGCTACCTACAGCCTACAGGGTGATTTAGCAACACGTGTTTTTGTGTCCAACTTTGGCTCGCATTTTCTACTTTAGTTGTCACCCTGTAATTATATTTCATGATAGATTTGTTCCATCAGCAGTCCCTGACTGTCCGTGGACGTCAGTAGCATGCGCATTACAATTTTGGCGTTCCATAAATCGTAATGCGCATATTGCTGACGTCCACGGACAGTCAGGGACTGCTGATGGAACAAACCTATTTTGTCTTGTACAGGTGTCCCGGAATAAGTGCTACAAAACTCAAAGGGGATAGAAAATTGAAAAATAAGGGACTTTTCTCAATAAACATACCCTCGCAAACGCATAATAACGGAGATATACAGGCCTTCAAATGGGAGTCGAATTCCTCCAACGCCATTCTCAATTTTGTCATTCGAGACCCTGGGTCCTTGAGTGAAAATAGGTAAATTAACGGGCGATGATCTGTCTGAATAATCGTTTTGTGCCCTAGTACATATGGGCGAAATTTTTTCAAAGCCCAGGTGACCGCTAACAGTTCTCGATGCATAACTGGCCAATTTTTCTCTGCTTTATTTAGCTGGCGACTAGCATATGCTATCGGCCTATCATCCCCGTTTGACAAAACTGCTCCTATTGCAATAGGTACCTGAGGCGTCAGTTTTCAAAATAAACGCGTCGTCTTTTGAAAAATTTGGAAACTGTAAAATTGGTGGACTGCTTAAAGCTGCTCTTAGCGCTTCGAAAGCTTTTTGACATTCTTGTGTCCATTCAAATGCGACGTTTTTCTTTGATAACTGATTCAGTGGTGCTGCTATGTCAGCGAAATTGGCAATATATTTCCGGTAGTAATTCGCAAACGCCACGAAACGCTTTGTTTCCGCCGCGTCTTTTGGCACTGGATAATTCTTCATAACGGCAATTTTTTCAGGATCCGGAACTATGCCCTTCTCTGAAATGACGTGCCCCAAATAGAGCATTTCTTTTTGCAAAAATTCACACTTACTTGGATTTAATTTTAAATTCCACTTTCTCAATCTATAGAGTACCTGAACCAAATTCTCGTTATGTTTTTGCAAATTACTTCCAAAAATGCACACGTCGTCTAAATATGTGAAACAACGTATGTTGTTTAAACCTGACATCGCGATCTCCATAGTCCTTGCAAACTTGGCCGGTGACGCCTTGCACCCCATTGGTAGACGTGTCAGTTCAAACTTTTCCTTATCGGTTGCGAATGCTGTATACTTTCTAGACTCGTTACTTAAGCCAAGCTGATAATAGCCTTGCTGAAGATCAAGGTGACTAAAATAAAGGACACCTCCCTTTCGAAATTTTTGTTTTTGAGGATATCCCCTTCATTTTTGATTTTCTATCATCTCTCAAAATTAATTTATCAAAACTTGGACCACCCTACTGTATACAGGTGTCCCGGAGTAAGTGTTAAAAATGTACAGGGAGATTGAAAATCAGAAAATAAGGGGACCTACATGTTTCTAATTTATAGGCTCGTTTCTAAGGGTCCCTTCGACCCACATCTCGATGGACCGTCTATTATCATTTATTTGTATACCTCCGGCTTTTGGTACTGTAAAGCGCTTTCTCACCAACGCCGACACGACAATGATGTTTCATATTTTGTTGCGCATGCGCATGTTGCGGCGCATGCGTGTATCAATTGAGACTTCCTCCGACTGCCTCAGACTTCCTCCCGACTTCCTCAGACTTCCTCGGAGTTCCTCCTGACTTCCTCGGACTTCCTCTTGACTTCCTCGGACTTCCTTCTGACTTCCTCGGACTTCCTCTGACTTCCTCTGACTTCCTCCGACTTCCTCCGACTTCCTCCGACTTCCCCCAGACTTCCTCCGACTTCCCTCGGACTTCCTCTGACTTGTACAAAAGATTTCCCCAGTGGTCAACCCCTCGGGGAAAAGTATCGTTTTTCATTGCCCGGTTGACCAACCGATAGTCGATCACCACTCGCCATTTCTTTTCACCATTCTTATCTGCTTTTTTCGGTACTATCAGCAAAGGGCTCGACCATTCCGACGTTGATTCCTGAATTATCCCGTCGGTCAGCAATTTCCCGATTTGTTTGTCAATCTCCGTTTTCTGTGCATGTGGGAGTCTGTACGGTTTGACATACACTGGTGACGCGTCGGGTTGTACCTCTAACCGCTGTTTGGGCAGTTTAGATACATTCATTGGGTCGCCCTTGAGAAAAAACACATCGGCAAATTTTGCTACAATTTTTTGTACTGATGTCTTTTCTTCCTGATTCATATTGGTGTAATCAACGAATTTTAAAACTTTGTCAACACGGTCGACGGAAATAGGTACTTCTCCAAAATTAAATACTTCGTAATCATCAAAATTCTCCGTCTTTGGTTTGGAATTTTTCAACGTCACTTCCTCGTCTGTTACATTAATAAACCTAATTGGTATTTTGCCTTGGTCAGGTGTCGCAATTATGCTAGCTGTAAAAATCCCTTGTGTCAGCTTTTGTGGTACGGAAATAATTGTGTTTGTTCCACGCGCTTCCATGTATCGTATTACTTCGCACCTAGGTGGTATTGTCATATAAACATTTTTGCTAGATTGCATATCTATCTTTTGTTCAATGCCTCTATTCCAATATGTAAAATCAAACGTTTCGTAATTTATTACTGCTGCAAATTTTTGGAAAAAATCAGCTCCAATGATCCCTTCAATGTTTTTCCTTTCCTGTAAATTCTCGATGATATGGAAGTCATGAGCTAATGAATCGTTATTAATTTGGAATAAAATGTTAGCTTTGCCAAGCGTGAATTGGCTACCTGCTATACCATTGATTTTGATTTTTTGTGACTTATCTATTTCTTGGTTTAGTGGAATAATGTCATTGAATAAAATCGATACACTTGCTCCGGTGTCGAGCAGTAATCGACAGATTTTGGAATTGTATGTAATAGAAATATAGTTTAAACCGTCCGCGTCTAATACTTCCTCGAAATCGAATTTTTGGCTTTTTCTATTGTTCACGAAAAAATTCGCCATCATTCGCGCCATTGTCTGTCCCGTTTATGACATAAGTCGAACCATTATTCCTAGACGCGTTCCCGTTTGTTCTGTATGAAGTCTGGTTGTTGTCTCTACTTGTGAATCTTTGGCCCCGAGAGTTTTGACCATTGCTCGAACGATAGCTATTTTTATCGCGATTTGTGTTTTTGTTATAATTATTATTACTCCGATTATAATTTTGCTTTGGTCCGTTATTTTGAAACTTACCACCTGTTCGTTGACCTCTGGGTGCATTATTTGATCGCCTGTTTCTGCCATACGCGTATACCTGTCCACTCGGCTCTGCATTATTCGTGTATTCATCTTTTGCTGTCTGGACCGCATCTCGCAAAAATTGACAATTTCGCGATTTAACTATTGTACGTAGCTCTGGGCTATTGATCCCGTTTGCAAAGCAATTTATTGCAAGCTTTTCATTGATCTTTGCAAGCGTATCTTCTGACCCCGTTACATCCCTAGATTGCGCTATCGTGAGGTCCAAAAATAATTGTTCGATCGATTTGCCAAAATCATCTATTGATCGGCCGCCTTGTTTCGCTGAATTTAACCTTTGCGACAGAGTAGCTGCACTTTTTTGAGTCAGCAAATGCCTTCTCATATCCTCGGCTAACGCCGCGTTTGAAACGTACGTTGCTTTCAACCTCATCTTAGCACTCTGGTTTAACCTTGCCTTCAACACGTAAACCGTCAAAGACTTTTTCCCGTTTTCGTCCAAATGCATATCGTATAATTCAATCGCGTCTATTAGTTGTTTCACCGATTCCTCGCTACTGGTCATGTTAGGTAAAGTCGCTGCTGCGGTACGCAGGTCAAATTTTTCACCCATTGTTACAGTTATTTCTTGAATATTGGTATTTAATTGACTACTATAGTCTGTTCCACTGATAAAATCTTCTCTGCTCTTTAACGTAGCTTCAATGGACGCTATTAAATTTTTACTTCGTTGTACGTATTCTGTTACTGATTTTATTAGTGATCCAGTTAGAGTAGTCTTTTTAATCGCTAACTTATTGAATGTTTCCCTAGTTATAAAAAATTTCTCTTTCAATTTGTTTAACTTTTCAATGTGCGAACGCAATACCTCCTCGCTCGATCTTCTCTGCAGGGAATCCTTCCCTAGGTTCCTATGGAAGACTGTCAGCTCCTCGATAACGGCTCGGAACGGTTCTTCGTAGCTCATGAGGTTCTTGGATGGCTTCTTCTTCGGGCTAAAGCCGGATAGAATACGGGTGCTGGGTTACAGATGTGGGACATTAAAGTTGGTACCAGTTGTGGTTCAGCATAGGTTCAGCATTGGTATGCATGGCCGGATTTGACGTGGCAGGGCGTTGGTCGTGCGGTTGGCGTCGTTTTTGTGGCATCTATTTAGTTGAGCGGCTCGTGAAATTCATTATTTTGAATTTTTCTTCGCTTTTCATGCTGCTGCTGCCGTGTATATCGCACTTTTGCGCTTTGGTTGCACTTTTTACGCGTGCCGGGTTCGTTGTCTGGTCTGGATCGCCATGTGGAGGTCTCGTATTACGACCTCGGGTATAGGTAATGTAGAGTAATAATAGCACGACTATTCAGGTTGACTTTAGTATATTTTATGAATTGCAATAATGATGCTTTATAATACGTAAACTATTCTACCCCTTCTCTAAGCTAAGCCTGAACCCTACACAAAGTTGTTTTTTAAAATAGTTTTTTTGCATAACTTTTGAACCGTTCAACTGATTTTAGTCAAATTCAAACCAAGGTTTACCGAAACAGGTCTCTATTGAACAATAATATCGTATTCCATCAAACATTCTTAGGGGCGATGATAATGATAAAGGGTCCCCTCCCTCTTTTCCTCCTATTTTTGACCTCCCCTTATATTTTTGGAAATTGTTCCAATTTTTGAATTCTAAGTTCAATTTAAAGAAAAAAGTTACTCTCGCAAAATTTTGATTCGAGGCTTCGTTTTCAAGATATTTGAGATTGAAACATTGGAAAACATCTCGAAATCGCAACTTTCCTGGTCCTAAAAATTGAAATTCAAGAAAACCCATGATTCGTCAAATGCAATGAGTTTTCTGGGTGCTTTAAGTTGATAAACCACCATTTTCGCTTAGAAAAACAATAAAAAAAAAACAGCAAAACAGTACCTAAACATTTATTTGTCGTTGAAGGTACACAAATCATGAATAAAAATAAAAAATATCCATAGGTTATGCTACTTATAAGACAAGTCAATTAAAATTATCATAAAAACAATATCACAGTCAAAAATCAATCACAGAGGAACTCCTGCACAGAGTAAAAGGCAGAAAGTAAGCAAGAAACTAAATGATTGCTTAATTTTTCATATACACTGGTCGTTTTTTGAAGTGGTTCGGCTAAAAAATTGCCCTACTTTGAAAGGTTGTAACTTTTGAATAAATGGATGTATCTTGTTGACTCTTTTTCTGTCAGAAAGAGCGTTTCTTTGGCAATAACTATGTTCAACTGCATTTATCTGTAATGATTGATAGTGATTGTACAGGGTGATTTGTAAAGATATGATTTTTATATCAAATAAATTGATGTACATGAGGTAAATGGGTCACCCTATATATTTTATTTCAAGGTCATCATGGAGCCTTATGTCTTAGCGCTGCATGTTTTTTTGGATTTTGGTCTGATAGACTATGCTTTGAAGATATCAATTTTTAATTCGCTGCATGTTTATTTGCGTGAAAAAATCGAGATATCTTTGGGAGTAATCATGTTCTGATATTTATGTCAATTGAATTGTTTGTAGAAATGCCGCGTCTACAAGGTGAAATTCTTGAAAGAATAATCGGAATGGTTTAGGCTGGTGTTTCTCGCAGGGAAGTAGCACGACGCTTCAATATTGCATACAGTGTTGTCAATCGCGCTTGGATACCACACCAAAACAATAACTCTCCGCAAGTGCCTGGAATTTGCTTTGAATCATCAAAACTGGGCTAAAAATGACTGGGCCCAATGTCTATTCACAGATGAATCACGGTTTTCTGAGAGTCCCGATACCAACCGCCTGCGTGTATGGCGAAGACAGAATGAAAATGAACGTTACGAAGAAGATTGTACGGTTGGCCTTACACCTTTCGGTGGTCGTTCAATTACAGTTTATGGGGGGATATCAATAGACCGTCGCACTGAACTTGTACTTTTCGCCCATGAGACAGTTAAGGCTTTGCGATGCCTAGGAAGAATTCTGGAAACTATAGTCCTTCCTCTTTCTCATCAAATGGGTGAACAGTTTGTGTATATGGACGATAACGCAAGACCACATCGAGTCAACGTAGTTCTAGTCAACCAGAATGGAACGGCCGGCGCTTTCACCGGACCTAAATCCAATAGAAAACGTGTGAGATGCGCTCTAAAGAAGGATATTAGACCGTTTAATTGAACCTCATGGAATTGAAGAGCTGGGAAATGTCTTCCAACAAGAATGGGAAGCCATTCCGGGTGGCCTTATCAATAATATTATTAGAAGTATGCCACGAAGATGTCAAGAGGTGATAAGAAGTAGAGGTAGCCCTACCCATTATTGATTATTTTCCATTCACAATTATGAGTTATTTATTGTTATGTGTAGAAAATTTGAAATAAAACTTTTTGACGTTTTGTTATTCTTCCGTGGGTACTTATTATGCTTGAATAATCATATCTTCTGACACAGATGACGTAAGACCAAAATCTAAAAAAGTATGAAATGCTAAGACATGAGGCTCTATGATGATCTTAAAACGAAATATACAGGGTGATCTATTTATCTCATGCACATCAATGAATTTGATATAAAAATCATGGCTTTTAGAATCACCCTGTAAAATCACTAGTGATGATGACAAATGATTGCAACAATGCACATTTGCTGCCGAAGAAACGCTTTTTCTGGCAAAAAAAAAACTCAACAAGATACATCCATCCATTCAAATGTTACAACTTATCAAAGTGGGACAATTTTTTGGCCGAACCACTTCAAAAAACGATCAGTGTATTTCGATATTAAAGTTTAAAAATGTGTGGTGAGATTCTGATCCGAGAATGGACGTATAACTGGTTGCCTGCTCGTTGACCGTTTGCCCTCTGTTTATGTTTTAAACCCACGTCCCACGTGCCATGTGTTAACCTTAAATATTTGACCGAGAAAAGTTATAACATCAGAGTACATACATCAGAGAAAAGTGTCCGTCGATTTAAGGTAAACAATAGACTTTATGCTTCAATTTTTACACGGTTTATTCGTTTGTGGCACGAGGCACGTGTGTCAGTACAGTACTGTCAGTTCAGAATGTTCGGATGTAACAGTGGTTGCCTAACCTGATGATAAAATAACACAAAAAGGCCTCACTGAACCTTCTCGTATCCCTCTAGCATTCACCATTTAGCTTCTTAATAACTATTTCAAAAGTTGCACATGCGTCTAGAACACTATGTATAGGAACAGGAACAATAGGTCGCGGGAACAAAAATGGCGTGCTAAAGATAAATAAATGAATAAATAAATACTGTTTATTGCCTTGAAGTTGAAACTTATCGACATTGTCACAATGATGCATTTAGCACAAAATAAAAACAAATAATAAACAAACTGAGACCTAACAATAATACATTATGCACGAAATATAACCATGCGAAAGCAGAAAGAATCCACCACGCGTCTACTCTACATTCACGTCACGGAAGTAGCCTCAAAGAATTCCTCAAAGGAGTACGGAGATGGGTATGGTATGATGTTATTTTCACTAGTACGTACTTGTTGATACAATTTTCTTCAGTTGTAAAGTTGTAATAAATATATAGATAATTTATTGAACAATTATCGCTTTATCATAAAAATCTAATAAAAATTAATGTGCTTAACTCAAGATTTAACTGAGTAATGCAGAGAATGAGTAATGTGAAAAACAAGCGAATCTCTGCAGCGGTACTTTGGCACCTCCTAACGCGCAAACGCGGACAAGAAGCTGGCAAGAGGCGCTTCGTTCTCGGCTTCGTTGTGCCGGCGTGCCTGCAATACGTTTAGTCGGTGTGGTACGCGACATAAAATGGCAAAATACCGCAAATGAATTAGACGGGATGCCCTTTGGTATGATGACTACTTATACCAAGGTGATTAATTTTCGCCAAGGATGCGTCAACATTTCCCACTCAGAAAAAAAGATGGCGACGATTTTTGACAGGAGCTAATTTTTTATAAAACATGCGTGTGGCACATGTTTTCTCACTAATTTTGACCTCCTGAATACGAATATAGAGTTTATTTTCACATTAGAGATCAACTTGACCTCATATTTCACATCTGAAAACCGCAAAAATAGCAGACTCTCGCTAATTTTTGAACTGAAAATTTTGTGTTTCATCAACGGCGATTTCCAGCCTTGAGCTGGCTGTATAGATCCCATGGAACAAGTTAACAGTATAAGTTATGCAAAATAACTTTTCTAACATCGCCAGGGTGCGCCTCAAATCATACCAAAAATGGGCGCTAGGAGCACACTTTGCTGCGGCTGGTTGGGGAATGTTAGTGTGAAAGGAAAAAGGTTGTGCAATATGTTTTACTGTTTAATATATAAGCTAACACATGCCAAGCATATATCGACATACCATGGCAATTTGAAACAAAATATCGCAAAAACAAATTTCCATGATTGGTTCATAACTTTTTTTATGACAGGTACAATTGATACCAAAAAACGTAGCTTTGATTTTGATGATGTTTTTCATCAAAGTAAATACATCAAGAGACCTTTCTCACCTGAAACAATCACCCTAGCTCAAAGTTTCATATAATATAAAACATTTTTGCCAGATCCGCGATTGCCAAACATCAGAAAAGCGTCTTTTAATAATTCCTTCTTCCAGAAAGTCCTTCTTTGAACTTGTTCTGGAATGCAACATATACGGCTGATGGTTAAGCTTTGGCTTAAAGTTTTCTGTCTCGCCCGTGAACTCATTCAGGTGTCTAGAAACTTCTGGACTGGATAGGTATGCACCAACGACAAATGTCAGTAGGATCTTCAGTGTTATTCGTATTCCTATGGCACCAACTTAAAATTTGTTGTCGTGTGTGTGTCAGAATTTTGCGAGAATGAAAGTAATGAGCTATAAATGGAGGCTCAAAAACGTCTAGGACGTGGACAAGCCAAAGAGCATGAAAACATACACCATGTATCATAGGTACTATATAGTTGCCAAATAAGAGTTGTAATGTTGAAAAGGTCTTGGTGCCTACCTGATCACTTTTTCATATGTTTTCCACGTCCGTTTTCTATGCCTGTTCACCTCCTAGGTATTTTTGCGCTTTCCCTGATAACACTATACTTCCATTCTCGAAAATTCCAACACACCAAGACAACAAATTTTAAATTGGTAATAACACTAGAAATCCTACTGCCCTTCGCCATTGGTGCATATCCAGTCCGAAAATTTCTAGACACCTGAATGAGTTCATGGGCGAGATAGAAATACTCTAGAAAACTTTGAACCAAAGATTCACCATCAGCCGTATGTTGCATTCCAGAACAAGTGTGAAGACAAAACTTCAAAATCAAAAGACGCTTTTCTGATGTTTGGCAACCGCAAGTCTGACGAAAATGTTTTAATTATGAGTCGCTATACCGAAGCTTTGAGCTAGGGTGGTTGTTTCAGGTGAAAAAGGCATCTTACCTGGATAAAAAACATCATCAAAATCAAAGCTACGTTTTTTAGTATTTATTGGAAAAAAAAGTTATCAACAAATCATAAGAATATATTTTTTCTGTTTTTATCTGGAATTGTCAATTTATGTTGATAAATCCTAGTATATGTAAGTTTACTATATAAAACAGTAAAATATATTACAAAACATTTTCCATTTCACACTTACATTCCTTAAATCAGCCGCAGAAAAATGTGCTCCCAGAGCCCCTATTTTGTATGTTTTGGGGCGCACCCTGGCGATGTTTGTAGAGTTATTTTGCAGAACTTACAGTGTTAACTTGTTTTGTGAGATCCATTTAACGAGCTCAAGGCTGGAAATCGCTATAAATGGCACACAAAATTTTCAATTCGAAAATAAGCGAGAGTCTGCTATTTTTGCGGTTTTCGGATGTCAAATATGGGGTCGATTTGATTTCTAATGTGAAAATAAACTCGATATTCGTGTTAAGGAGGTCAAAATTAGTAAGAAAACATATCCCACATGCCTATGTTTTACAAAAATTCAGGTCCTGTCAAAAATCGTCGCCATCTTTTTTTCTGAGTGGGAAATGTTGACGCATCCTTGGAGAAAATTAATCACCTTGGTATGAGTAGTTATCATGCCAAAGGGCATCCCGTCTAATTAATTTGCGGTATTCAAAATCGTAGCACCCCGACTAGTTGCCATATAGCGGGTTCCAGGGTGACGGTTATGTTCCCGCGACCTATAGGAATTTCGGTTTCATGAAAGAAAATGATCAAATGGTTGGTTTTAAGCATTTCCAATGGTCAGCCTACTAGGGGTGACCAGGTTGAAATCTATTATTTATTTCGTGTACTTAGGTATTGAATTAGTGCTAATAGGTACGCGATTAGATAGATTTCAATCTGGTCAACCCTAGTACGTTGACCATTGGAAATGCATAAAATCTTCAGCTAACCAACCATTTGATCATTTTCTTCCATGAAACAGAAATTCCTACTGTTTACATTGTTTACCATCGAGAAGTGGCACTTGTGAGTTGTGACCAGAATAAACTGCATTAATCTCGTATTAACCTGATTCAGCGTTGGTGGAACGTGGAACTAACGTTAAGTTTTTTAATTTCAACTTCAATAACAAAAAGACAAAAGTTAAAAAATAAACTCCAAAATATATTTGCATATCTATTTAGGTTTAAAAAAACTAATTAATTTAATATCAGTCGGCTTGATCTTATTATGTTGTTTTATTATACGATTCTTTGTGCGAGTGAACACTAAATAACTCAATAATTCGAATTTTCGAATATTATGGATTCGAATTTCCATAATATTCGAATATTCAAATATTCGAATAGTGAAATATTTGAATAATCCGAATATTCGAATAATTCGAAAATTCGAATACATTTCGAAACGGATATTCAAATACCAAAATCTGACAAAATTCCCAACCTTATTCTACAGTCTCTGCCGGATCTCGATCTGGTAACCTTCTTTGCAGGAGGTGCGTATGCGCAAATTTGCGTACGAAGATTTACGTATACGTTTCCGTGTGCCAATTTTTGAGCAGTGTTCGCAAAACGAAAAACGTTCGAATTGGGTCTTCGTAAATAAACGCATGGTAGACGCGACAACGTTGCAAATATCGGTGCATTTTATCTACTCAAGCCACGCCAAGCCTACCAAAGCTTTCAAACGTCAGTTTCTGATGTCGTGTTTTCATTCAGATTGATAAATTTTCATAACCTCCATATATTGAACAACAAAGAATACGTCTGGAGACTTCCCCTTGAACATAATTCAGGAAATGAAAAACGATTACAACATAATTTTTTTCCGTAGGCTTTGAATCTGTCGACGAAAAATGTCTGTGGATTATCACTTACAGGGTGCAACATAGAACAATTTTCTTACATTCGACGCCCTATTCTGATATGGTAATCGGTGGTTATCACTTACAGGGTGCAACATAGGAAATTTTTCTTACATTCGACGCCCTATTCTGATATGGTAATCGATTCCGATTTTTATCCTGATTATGAATATGCATCACACTTGATAGGTTGATCAACAAAACACATATGCATGTGGAAAAAGTGATGAAGTTTTAAAATGATCGAAAAGTTATTTTTTGTTTTAAAGTGACTCAGTAAATTTTCTATCATTTTATAGTAGGTACCTACTCAAATGGATTTCATTATAGTTTGAAACTTTTACTGAACAAAACTTAACTTTACAAAATCAAACTTTTGAAAAAGAAATATTGCTTGGTAGTTTTCTTAACTAACCTATCGAGTGGGATATACGTATATAGGGTGTCCGTTTTTCGAGGCTAAGCATGGGTATCTCGCTTATCTTTAGAGATACCGGGTCGGTTAAATTAGAAAAAAGTTGCGAATCTTCATGACAATCAATGATCCAAAAAGATATTTGACTTGCCAGTTTTCGTTTTCGAGATATCGAGAAAAAACAGAAATTTGTTATTTTTTATTTGAAAAACGGTTGAATCGTCTTTTCTAATTAAGACATTGTGCAGGCTCTTTTCAAAGGGAAATTCATAGTTCCCAAAATCTTCATTCTAGCTTTCAAAACAACCGAGATATGACATTGAACTTTTTTTTCTCTTCTTTTCTCTTATGGTCGCCATATTGGATTTTGACATTTTTGAATACAATATTTTTTTCTGGTTACAACGATGTGTCACAAGCCACTGTTGAATTCATGCTTTTGGGCAAAAAATTATTTTTTTTTTCAAAGAGTGCTTTGGAAAAAAAATCAGCACCGACAATGAAAAAAACGTAAATGTTGACCATTTATTCAACAGTGACATGTGGCACTTCGTTGTAACCAGAAAAGAATACCGTATTTAAAAATATCCAAATCCAATATGGCGCCCATTAGAGCAAAAAGTTGAATGTCGTATCTCGGTTGTTTTGAAAGCTAGAATAAAGATTTTGGCAACTTTGAATTCCCCTTGAAAAAGTGCCCTGACAATGTCTAGATTAGAAAAGGCCACCTTCAACCGTTTTTTGAATAAAAAATAAAAACAAAAATTCAAATTCCTGTTTTCTCCGATATCTCAAAAACTAAAATCGATACGTCAAATTTCTTTTTGGATCATTAATCGTCATGAAAATGCGCAACTTTTTCCTAATTTAACCGACTTTGTATCTCTCAAGATAAGCGAGATACCCATGCTTAGCCTTGAAAAACGGACACCCTGTATTTATAATCAGAATGAAAATCTGAATCAATTGCTATAATAACATACACGTGTCTAATTTGAGAAAAATTCTCGATGACTTGCGATAGGCGACAGAAAATTTTAGTGCCTTTGAAACCTGAGAAAAAAAAGTGGTCTAATTTTTGAAACTATGTTTGAGCGGAAGCCTCCAATTTATACGTGAACACCCTGTACCATTATAAAAATTGAGAAAGTAGCCGATTAAACTAGTCAACGCTAAATTTAGGCCAATTTTGTCGGAATGTTCCTGAGTTACGAATTTTTGAAATCCGAAAAAAAATCAACTATGAAGGGCCGTATCTTTGACAATAGGCCGAACTCTACAAAGTGGTTTATGAGTTTTCGTAATATTTTGACAAGATCTATCTACTCACAGTTGAATTTGTGAGTTGAAGACAACTGAACATTATTATACCTAACGTATGGTCCGAAAGTTTTGGGAAATAGTTCTAAGCTAATAACTTTTCCTGAATAGTCTTTATTTTCGTACTTGATATTGCAAAAATTAACATCATATATGACAATAACAAATTCATATTCAACATATTATTGAAAATGGACCATTATTTTCGATGGATCTCAATTTTCTTCTGCCATGTTCCATGATTTTCTGTATCAATTTCTCAAATGCGAAACTCTTTGATGTTATTGAAAAATGTGACGCCGTAAGTGGTCTTCATTCGCAGCTTTCCATTCCTTGTCGTATACTATCCTGCTTAAAACTTACCAAAAATCTTATATTGGTCAAGCAAGCTTGCGGTACATTGGGAGGCAGGAGCTCTGAGAAATTAATCCTGCTGTTGTCCAGAGAATGATCGAACATGGCAGAAAAAAACTGAGAGCCATCAAAGATAATGGCCCATCTTCAATATGTTGAATACAAATTTGAAATTGTTAAAGATGATGCTAGTATTTGCAATATTAAGTTACAAAATTGAAACTATCCAAAAAAAGTTATCAGCTTTTAAAAAAATTCCCAAAACTTTCGGACCATTACGTTATTTCCAAAAAACTGGAACTCGTTAGTGGGAAGCAAATGCAAAGCTTTACTGCAGACTGCAGACGATGAAAAGAAAAAAATTAAACATCATCGTGACAAGTTTTGAACAGTGTCCCTCCCTGGGGCTGACAAAGATTGAAAAGAATGACAAAAGAGTGAGTAATTCTTTGTTTAGGACGCATTCGCGAAGTTATTCCGTGCTGTATCTCATTACCCGCCTGACTCGGCACCATGATCGCCACATACCTTCAGCAATGCTGTTTGTTTTATTGATGACAATGGAAACATTAATGCCTAACCTCACTTCATCATAAAAGCGTACCGTAAAAGGGGGTGATGTCGATCAGTAGTGGTGAAGTCGATCACCTGCGTCAATTTTTATATTTGTGGCTCCACCTCTCGCATCTTACAATAATAATGTGATTGACAAAGCCATCTGTAGAACCAAAACTTTGCAGAAAAATAATTTGATGATTTTGCGCAGAACTCTACATTACCCACATTGTGGCAGAATTTAGATGACACCTGTCACTTTAGCACTCACGAGTGAATCCCCAAAACAAACTATTGCAGTTCAATAGGTGGGTGTGTTGTACTACAAAGATTTGATTGAAAGTTTTGCCCCATTTATAGAGCAAAATATTTGTCCTTATTCGAAAAAAAAACTACATTTTTGAGCGAGGTTCGAAGGCCGACTATCTTTTTCGTCAGTTGATGGGGAGAAGCCGATCATGCCAATATTTTATGTTAAAAAGCTTGGACCAGCCGGCAAACGGAATTATGACCCGAAATACTTTGAAAACGCCATTAGGGCTGTAAAGTCAGGTAGACTATCTATCAGGGGTGCTTCAGAACAATTTGGGGTACCATATAGGTACTACGTTGAATGAAAATGTAAGAAGTACAAAAAAAAATATGGCGGCCAGACAGTTTTAGGCACCTACAGATGAAGAGAAGTTTCTGGTCAAAGGGCTGCTGAAATGTGCAGAATGGGGTTTCCCACTCAAAAGGGTGGATGTGCTGAGCAAGATCCAATCCTTCTTGAACCGGTCAGGTCGAAACGAAACCTTTTTTGTTTTCGGATGTTCCGGACGTTCAGGAGATCGACCACACTGACGTCATGAGACTATGCACAGTTTGAGGAGAAGACGTTATGTTGCCGCTAACATCAACACCAATGACATAGAATTAACATTTCTTACCTAGTTATGAGAACTTTCATCCAAATATAATTATTTTCGGCTCAGAATTGCCGTTTTTCATTTTTATTTTCATCTTTATTGGTCAAGAATTTTTTATTTTTTTCATTTTTGTGATCGGCTTCACCTCTAATGAAGTGTGGAACCGTTTTTTCTGAAAAATATATGGTGATCGTCTTCACCCCATTAGTAGTGGTGAAGCCGATCACATTTAAAACAAAAATATATAAAAAAGTTTATGGGCTAAGAGGATTTCAATACCTCCCATGCAAAGCAAAGAGATGGAAGATGCTAAATTATTTTTTTCCCATTTTTAAATAATAATTATGAACGTAATCAACAAGAAAAACCGAGAATTTTGATCGGCTTCACCCCCTTTTACGGTATACGCAAAGTGACTTGCGCCGGTCCAGGTCCGCTCGCAGCAAAACGTATGAAAACGTGCGCATCCATGCGTATACGTAAAGAAACGATGGCTCAAAAATTGGAATTTACAGAAATCGCAAACTTGCGAACGTTTCTTAAAGTTGCGAAGAATAAAAAATTGGCCACCAGGTGACATGACCGGCCATACCATTAGCCCAGCATATGTTCCTGACCTGAACAAACTGTATTCGATTTCTCTTGTGCTGATATCGATAGTAGATTGCATATTGGGCGTCGTGTAGGCGTATTTTCAAAATCGACACGGTTCCGGTCTTCCGACGATAATTTTTTCAAAATAAAATTTGCACATTCCGTGAATTTGAAAAAATTGCAGTGCAAAGTTCGACATGCGGTGAGCCCCACGAAATATACATTTTAGGTGCGAACATGCTGGGAGTGAAAGTTGGAGAAAAGATTGAATTAATCTTTAGAGGAAAAACTTTTGAAATCGGACCCACAGTTCTCGAGTTTTCCTCTCTGGAAAAACTGCACATTTTTCAATTTTTTATCCCGTGAACAGATTTTCACTTTTTTTTCAAACAAGACGTAACTGGTTCTTGGACATTTCCCAACTTTTTCCAATTTCCCAGGAATATTCCGGTTGAAAATGTAAAATCGGCCTGGGTTTTAGAGACCGGACTTGAATGATGGAGTTTAAAGTGAAGCCTTAATTGACGATTTTTACAATAAGATGATTTGGAATAGGATTTGAGGTTTTCCCGGGGAATTCAAATTTTCCTGAAAAATTTAAAATTTCCTACAAACTATTTTCAATCTTTTTCTCTAATTCAAACTTCCCACCCGAAGGGACGTTTCAAACAAAAATTTACATAGGTTCCTGGATACTAGTCGGGAAAGTTTAGTCGCCAGCATTCGGGTGACACAACCGATTTTTTTTCTTTCAAAAATGAATTTATTCTTTTCTCCAACTTTCCTTCCCAGCATGTCTGCACCTAAAATTTATACAGGGTGATTCATAAGTGACCTTACATAGGCTGATGGGAGATAGAGGACTTGGAGGCGAGTCAGGATCCACAGAAGAAATTTGGTTTCCTCCACTGGTCACGAAAATAC
Organism: Anaspis maculata; assembly: GCA_949128115.1. NCBI lineage: Eukaryota > Metazoa > Arthropoda > Insecta > Coleoptera > Scraptiidae > Anaspis > Anaspis maculata. The sequence continues at coordinate 35,728,928 of OX421968.1, forward strand.
AGGGTGTTTTGCGTGTTTCGTATGAAACTTTGATGAGCGATATTTCTGAAATGGCTGGAGATATTTTGTTGAAATTTACCAGTTTAAAAACAATAAATTCTGTTGGAAATATTCAATTGAGATGATTCTAACCATATGGAAACCGAAATTACAAAGCGACAATTTCAGATGGCAAAAATCGTCGTTTTTTCAGTAAAACTTGTTTGGTCGTGTTTCAATTCAATTTTAAACACCATATTTGATATCAGAAGCTAAGATTTAGTTGTAAACGATACCACACTTGCCGATATCAATTCGAGGTTTTTGAGAAGAACAAAATAAATTTTGCCGATTTTCTTTTTTTTTCTGGGCAACCCAAATTACTTCTCAACAATTCAAACGTCAGTCAAATATTTTGAAGCCTTGCGGCATCTAAATATGATTTTTTCATTTATACATTATGGGGACTTCTTTTCCTTGTTTTGATGAGAGGAAGCTGCCCTAGAATGTTGTCGGTGTATTTCCGGGACACCCTGTATAAATGGAAAAAATCATATTTAGATGCCGCAAGGCTTCAAAATATTTGACTGACGTTTGAATTGTTGAGAAGTAATTTGGGTTGCCTGGAGAAAAAAGAGAATCGGCAAAACTTACTTTGTTCTTCTCAAAAACCTCGAATTGATATCGGCAAGTGTGGTATCGTTTACAACTAAATCTTAGCTTCTGATATCAAATAATATGGTGTTTAAAATTAAATTGAAACACGACTAAACAAGTTTTACTGAAAAAACGACGATTTTTGCCATCTGAAATTGTCGCTTTGTAATTTCGGTTTCCATATGGTTAGAATCATCTCAATTGATTATTTCCAAAAGAATTTATTGTTCTTAACCATTTTATACCTGAAAACGATTAAAACAATGTGCCTGTGTTCATTACAAGATTAGAAAATTGGTTTGTTGTGAAAGTGGTTATATGCCCAATTTTCTCCCGAAAACGCATACAATTCTTGCATTTCTTTTTTTTACTGATAAATGATGAAGAAGTTCTACTGTTTTTGTATGTAAAACTAAGTGAGATTCTCCCTCTATTAGAAAATACCAAAATTTTACCATTATTACCATTATTTTGTTGCTCTTTGTTGGCAAGAAATAGGAAGAGAAAAATAAAAGAACCTAAATATGATACGTTAAGTCAAATAAGGCAAACTGAACAGTGCATGCGCCAAACCATGCAGAGTGAGTTTGCAGTGTTCGTATCAAAGGTTCGATATTCTCTGGGTTCGATCGTTGGTATCACACGAGGAGAAAGAGGCATAAGGCATATACGGTCATTATACCGGGTGATCATTTGAAAACTATCCACCTGCAATAACTCCCGATTCCTAGTCAATATTTCTCCGAGCAAAAACAGGTCGATTTTTATATCGAGGGGGACATCTGAAACATACATTGACAAATTTCTATCTTCAACCCCCTCGCCCCCACCCATCCCAAAAATAAAATTTCGAATGACACTACCTACCTTGCGATAAATTAAATTGAAGAAAATTGAATTCTTTTTTTGGAAAAAATATTTTGAATTTTTTCAACTCGACTCCCCTTCTCCCTAAAAATTCTCTTGAGTGTCCCTTTCAAAATTCTGGACCCCCCAATTCTATTCAGTTTAGTCAGCATCATCCTGAATAGCTCTAAAAAAGAGAATTTTCAGTGGAAAAAGTGACACTCAAATTGACCCCATTGCTCTCCCCCACCTCAACTTTAAAATTCAACAAAATACTACCCACTTTGTGATATATCAAATTGAAGGAAATTAAATTCTCTTTCTAAAAACAATTTTCTTGAAATTTTCAACCCCTCCCCCATTTAACTGGACATTTGGAGTATTTTAGTAGGAAAACGGGGGTTTTAAAAATTTCGAAAAAATTTTGTTCAGGAAGAGAATTCAATTCCCTTTAATTTGATGTATCACAAAGTAGGTATTGTCATTTTAGATTTTCAAGGTGAGAAGGGGGGAGTGAAGGGGTGAATTTGGGTGGCACTTTTTCCATAGAAAATTTTCTCTTCCGATGCTGTGCAGGATGACGTTGACTGCATTGGAGAGAATTGAGAGGTCAAGAATATTTAATTGGACACTCAGAGAACTTAGGGGGGAAGAGGGGTGGGGTTAAAAATTTTAGAAATATTTTTTCAGATAGAGAATTTGATTCTGTTGAATTTAATGTATCGCAAAATAGGTGGTGTCATTTGAAATTTCAAAGTTGGGGTAGGTGGGGGCGAGAGGCGAGCATCATATGTCGGCCTCTATGCAGATGATACGGTCGTGCTGGTGAAGAGTGAGGACGAAGTAAAACTTGAAAAAGATGCCAAAAGGACCGCTACAAAAATTGAACAATGGTTTGATAGCAATCAACTCAAGAACAACAGAGGGAAAATGCAACAAGTTACATTAACATCGAAAAATATCCAGGATGGGAGTCCTCTACAAACCGTCAAATTTCTGGGGTTGACGGTTGACAACAGACTCAGGTGGACGATTCACATAACCCAATTGTGCAGGAAGCTAGCGACGTCCATCTTCACAATCAGAAGAATGAAGAGCATAGTAACGTACCAGTCAGCACGAACAACGTACTTCGCAAATTTTCACTCCATTGCTTCCCATGGAATTCTTCTATGGGGGATATCGTCTGGACTTAGAGAAGTTTTCATTCTGCAAAAGAAGGCGGTTAGAATTTTGAGCAGTCTGGGATCTCGAGAATCGGCGAGAGAAAGCTTCAAAAGCAAAAAAATACTTACCATGCCAAGCGTATTCATCCTTGAATGTTTGAAGTTCGTCCATCAGCATCAGGATAGATTTGTGAAAAATAAGAGCTGTCACCAGTACAATACTAGGACAAGAAATGCACTGCGAATAGTACACCACCGACTCACTACCACCCAACTATCTGCCGAACACTGGGGTATCAAGCTGTACAATCATTTGCCAAGTGAAGTCCAGCAAATGAATTATACAAAATTCATTTTTATTGTAAAACGTTGACTTCTTGAAGGTGCCTTTTACTCATGTGAAAAATTTCTCAATGTAGATTTTAAAATGTGAAACTTTTGTGAATGTACCTACATGTATTTCTAATTCTGTGATATTTTAAAATGTTAGCAATTTTTTTGACCTTACCATGTAAAGTGTTTTTGATGGTGAAATAAATGGATATTGGAGGCTAAAGATAGAAAATCGCTAATGTATGTTTTAGATGTCCCTCTCGATATAAAAATCGACCTGTTTTTGCTCGAAGACATTTTCACTAGGAATCGGGAGTTATTACAGGTTACAGGTGGATAGTTTTCAAATGATCACCCGGTATGTAAATCTAGGAGTTTTTTGTGGAATTTTTCACGTGGTATTTACCTTCGACCTATGGGTAGGTAGTATGGGCACGACGCATGAAAAAACCGCGAAAGGTCCCTAAATATTGGATACGACTGATATTTCAAAGACGACATGAAAAATAGGATGCATGTAGCATATCTCGTAATTTGTACAAGGGATGCTGTTGAAAACCAAAAATGTAGTTCCTCTATATCCTCGAAACCCGTGACTGAAAATGGGTGCTAAAATGACAAACTTGACGACAGACGACAGATCTTGCGACTAGTCAAAGAAAGTTGGAAATAATGGCGGGAAATAATTTTATTTGAGTTCTGCGATATATCGCAAGAAATCTACGATATATCGCAGCTGGGGCCTAGCCTTAATAGCGGATTTCCTACGAAAATGCACTAAAAAGTGGCAACCCCTCCCCCCCCCCCAACCAACTACACATAACCTCCATAACTATAGGTCAATCGATGTTTTTGCCCGCGTCGTTCGGTATTATTCTATCAAAACTTTTACAATTATGTGTTTATAGAGTCAACGTTTGTTTTTCATCCTGCCAACATCATATACGCTCACATCACACGTCACCGCCAGTAGTAGAGGGGTATTTGCCGTTTCTTAATAACATCCCCCTCCCCAATTTTCCGCCCAACTTGGCTTCCTGTATTACGTAAAAAGAGCCCATTAAACAATCACTCATGTGGCATATTTCGTATCAGAGTGCGCTCCGCAGTTCCATTAAAAAAAAATCCTTGAATTTCCTTCTAGGTATAAAGTAGGTAGGTACCTATATAATATGTACCTACCTGTATATTTCAAAGCGGCTTCATTCTTTTTTCAACATGTAATATATATTTGTGTTAGATGATAACCACCAGTCTGTTCCGACAGCCGCGCAAACACCAGAAATTGTCTTACCTACATCCAGATGTGGATTGTAATAAAGATTTTCATAAAAAAAAATGAAACGCCTCGGTTTTTTTTCTAACTTTCAAATATTGTGACGAAAATCACCGTGAGAAACAAGCCGCGATCATTGTATGTATTCAAAGCGGCACATCGTGTTACTCCTGTCGAATTACGGTGCAATCTCATCTCATATTTGTGATACTCACAACACATTGGTTTTTGAGAAAACGGTACATTTGACGTATATATTGCAATATTTTATTGGTATGGCATGCGATTTATATGACATGTACCTACATACATATAGCTATATATCGATTTTACACTTGACAAGTCTCTCAACACGCAGCATTAGTTTCGTAGTGTGGCTCTCAAAATGTTTTCCTCGCGAAAACTGAAACACACCGGAATACATGCAACAAACATACAAACCAAAATCAAGTTGCCATCGGTAATGCTAAGTCACCATGTGCCTACGTTCTTTCTCAGATTGGTAGTTACAAACATACAAGGTGATTCATGAAACATCATCACCCGCCATGTTTCTTGAGAACTCTGCGTCAGCGAGTTGCGTCAGTTGCGGCAAGAACTGTTTAATTAAGTCATTTTTTAGGTCATAATTGCGATAGAGCGTATAAGAATGATTAGTATAAGGTACATACAAAAAAAAAATGTACATAAAACTCAATATGTGCTGGCCATTTTAAAATTTTGAAGCAGTTCAATTTTACTGATGGAAAATTTAATTTCGGGAAATCGCAGAATTTTCAGACAGCTCATATAAATTGAGTTGTACAACATACTACTGAAAAATATCCATAGATTTTCATTTTATGGTCACTTGGAAACTATATTTTTCCACATTTTTGTTTTTGATCATAAAACCGAAACCGCTGAAAATGCTCCAAAACTTTTTTGTATCAATTGATGCAACTCTCAAAGGCCTTCGTAATGACATATGACTCAAAACTCAATCGGGAAAGAATTGGGACAAAATTTTGAAATGCCTCCTTATTGAAAGTTCTGGTGGTGAAATAGTTGTGCTACCATTTGGAAATAGGACCTCTTTTTCAACTCAATAATTTTAATTAAATCCCGACACCTGAAAAAGTTGAAGGGAAGGTTAGGCAAATTGTCTTGTGGCCACATGAGAAAGAGGAGTTGATAGTTTGTCTGTGCTGAGACCCATATTATAGGTAGGTACCTATTTCTTAAAAACATTCCGTCAAACTTTTTTTGCTCTGCGCAAGTACCTACCTGAATCTAACATTTTTTGTTTTGGTATATTTACCTTATACCTTGGGCCCACTATAACTGAGAGTGACTCATATTTTCCATCCTGGCTCTACGTTCTTCACTGTGAATGTGAATGAGTCACTCTCAACTATTTCGGTCCTCGAGTATAGTTCTGCGCCCATTTCAACAATAAATAAAAGGGCCAATATAGGAGCGTGAATTAAAATTCAACTCAATGATAAAATTTTATTTTGCGTCCAGGAAAATCCTTCAAGAATGGAGTTGAATGTTGGGTGTTGCGATATCAATTCCAGCATGCTTATTCCTTGACGACAGAAATTTACCATCAAGGTCTCTTTCGAAACCTGCAGGGAGGCACTATGGATTGATCATAAAAATAAAAACATTTTCAAAATCCAAAAAAAATTTAATTGGCCAATTCACTGGTGTTTGTATTAAAGTGGCATTTTACGAACTCCAGTAGGTATTTGCGTACCTATTCAGTTTTTGTGAAACTTTTGACGTAGATAAGAAGCACATAATACACAACAGATATCGCTTCCCACTAGTTCTAAGATGAATGGAATGGCCACATATTTTTGGTTGTCACTGCTATACATTTCTCCGTGGAAACCTTTGAAATATCCTTCAATGCATGCATATTGATTCTAGAGGGCACAGGAGCTTTTCCTATCATTTCAAATTTTGAATGACGTTGTATATCAACATAATGTTCTTTCGCTCTATTATACATTGATGTAGCCATTGGTTTCTGTAGAATCTAAAGTTTTGGATGACTTGCTCGTTTTCATAAAACTTTTATATTAGGTACATGGATGAATTCTTTCTGGGGATTTTGAATACTAACAGCCAGTTCAAAAAGTAATACCAAAGTAGCCCGCGATCCCACTCGTTTCGAATCTTCAGGAATAATGAATTAGACAGACATATCTATTCACATTTTTTACAATTAACGGTTTTCCTACTAACTAAAGCAGAAATTCGCTGTGTAGGTAATTCTGTAAATAATGTTAGAGCTCAGAAATAAACTTCCCGTTCAAAGTCACCTCTTAACTGATTAGCGGACGTTAATTTTTAAATCCTTCCTTCTAAAGTGTTTTAAAGATTTGGTTTTTCAAAGTTAAACACAAACTTATTTTGTAGCTCTCACTTTTGCAGGAAATTCATGCATCAAATGAAGTAGAAATGTATTGATTTAGGTACGCACATATAAACGTAAGGGTAGGAGACTACTTACAGGTTTTTAGTGTATATTTATCATATTTTGCTTCAGATACTTCTCGTCGCACAACTCACACAGTAGTCTTTTTCGAGCGAATAACCGTTCATGACCGGTTACACTTGGTTATAGAATTTGACGTTTGAGCGAGGACTGGTTATAAGCGGTAAAGGACGTGCCGCCATTTTGATATCATCACCGGTTATACATTTCATAACCTGGTCATGAGGCTGGTTATTGTTATGGTGGGGGAACAAATTGTGGCGGCAACAGATTTGAATTTGAAACAAGCAGCGGTCCAGAATTTCCAAATGTGAAACCATTGTATAACTATTACTAGTAGGTCAGCCTCGAATTTGGGATTTTGTCGCTAGATGTCGCCTAGAGTAATTAGCTCGCAAGAAATCATCAGCGCATATGAGAAAAATTAAAATTTCTGTACCAAACCATCAACATCTATCAGTAAGTTGGGCACCACGTTGAAATTTGAAGACAGCGTGATTTATAACTAATTTGAGCGACCAAACGACAAATGCTGAACACGCCACCTGCCCGTGCTTTCCGAAAATTGCACAATTTGAACGGCGGCTGGCCTACTAGGAGTAGTTATACAATGGTGAAACGTACCTAACCTAACCTCAAAAACTTGACAACTTGACTGGGCGACGAAAAGAATCGAAGACGATGGACTCATACTCATCTGCGATGGACCCACAAGAGCATCGGGTAATCCAGATGTCCGATGGCCGCCTGATGGTGGTTTAATCCTGAAAGTACTTGTCATACCTCCTATATTTATGTAGTAGAAAATATGAACAGTTGATTTTCAATTCAATTCAATATAACTATTTATTGTGTATTACACCATGAACAAGAAAACAAACAGGATTTCATAGAAATTGTATGTGTGATGTGATCACGATACACGTGTGATCCACAAAATTCGTAATCAGGGGCCCTGATTGGGGCCCACCCGGGTGACTTCGGAAACGAGATGTTTATCGATTCAAGTGACTGGATTGGCTGAATGACTGAATTTTTCACCTTCAAAGCTATCCTAGATTACGAATAGTTCAAGTAGGTACACGGTATGTAACAGAGACAAGTACAAATATACGTAACAATTTGAAGCTATCATGCCGTCCGCAGTCCCTCTTTTCCCGCCAAATGCTGATAACCAAAGTTATAACCGCAACGTTTTAGCTAGAAATGTCAGATGTCAAAAAAATGACAGTATCTGTCAATCTAATGTCAACCGCTAATAACCAACCGGTTACAAAAAGTTACTCGCTCGAAAAAGACAAGTGTGATTCACACTGCACACTACCCGAGCAAGCCCCTTATGCCTACTACTTGTGTCCTATGTTTTTGAGTCCCAATGACTTCAGTTGTGTCTCGCTGATGTATCACTCGAAGTCACAGCCCCCATGTGTCTTTATGTGTCATTTCAAGCCCTGATGAACCCCATACTTGTGTCTTCGAGTTGTTTTCGAAACTGTAGTGGAGCCACTTTGTTTTTCCATGGCTCGTTCCATGGTGTTTTTTAGAACCCTGATAAACCCCTCGATGACCTTCTTGTATCTTGTATCTTCTTGTCCTTTGGAACCCTGCTGGCCCCTATTCTTTCTAGCTGGGTCAATCTGGGCCATGTATCTATGGTGACGCTTCCAGTCCCGCTATGAGCTCCATTTTGTCTTCTTATGTCTTGGAATCCTAGCGGACCTCGTTGGGTCTTGCTATGTTTATCAGAGATCCAACGGACCCCCTTTGTCTGTATTTGTCGTTTTGAAACCTGAGAATCCCTCTTGTGTCTTCATGTAGTGTTGTGTGAAGCCCTGATGAACCCCCTTGTATCTCCTTATGTTTCTAGTCCTATATATGGCGCCCCATTATGGCTTGCTTTGTCAATCGGAGCTCCAATAGGCCTTTTTGTGTCTTTATGTGTCATTTTGACGATGAGCCTCCTAATGTTTTTTGTGGTTTTTGGAACTAGCGAGCCCCCTCATGCTCACTTTTCTTATATTTTTGAGTTCTAGCGACCCAATATGTGTTGCTGTGTCAATCGGAGCTCCCCTTCTGTCTTTATGTACCGTATTGTGCCCAGAGCTGAGCAAAATACTTTTGGAAAGTATTTCGATAATAAATATTTTTTATTTCCTGGTCAAAATAATATTTAAATAATAAATAATATTTTTGAAGTGTAAAGTTTTAAAGTTGCAGTGTAAATATTTGAATATTTCCGTTATTTAAATATTTAATAACAAGAAAATATTTAAATAATTCAAAGGTATTTATCTCTGAAGTATTTAAATACTGCAAATGTATTTAAATAGTTTGAAAGTATTGCAATATTGGAAGTTGAATACATACTTTGGTTTATTCAAATACATTTGAAATGATTCAAGGGCTTCCTTGCTCAACCCAAAAATATGGAAAAGGCAAATCGGCTATTATTTCGTAACCATTCAACGGGAAAAATCCTGGAAGGTGGCTGAATAGTGGCTTCCACAGCCATGAACTCAAGTATGAACGATACATCGTTCAGCAATTCTTATCATTTACCGATTTCAAGTCGTGGTCGGTGCAGTCACCCTGAGGTAGATGGCTTTCCGCTTTTACTTTGATGTGTGAATTTCAGGTACGTTTCAAGTCATCGGTATCAATCTTTGTGAATGGTGCTGTTGAATCATTCCCTCATTTCTGCTTGCTTCCTTACCAGTTATAGCCTATTGTGATAGTAGTGAAAACTTGGGTGGCTGTATTTACCGCGTCAGAAAGGCCTAGAAAGGACCAAATTGAAGATTAAAATATTCAGATAAACAAGATAAGTGTGAGCGCGCCATCTGTTAATTGATAGCAGTAATTCAGTGGTAAGATGACTGCAGAGTGTATGACGGAATTGACTTTATGAAATTACATACTAGCTTTGAAAGGTAATTCATTAAATAGATTTGAATTCTCTAGGTAGCGTCATCCACCGGGTGACAGCGACAGATCAGAAAATGACCTAACAAAAGTATTTAAATACAATTTACGAAGTATTTGAATCACAAAAAAGTATTTAAATAAAGCAAAAGTATTCAAATAGCGCAAAAGTATCTTTGAAAGTACATATACTGGCTCTGGGGACAACGCAGGTTACTTTATATATATAATCGTAACCTCTTTTACCCATCTGGGTGTCGAGGTGTCGGACGCACCGAGCCGCACTATGGATTTATGCTACTACCTACAATCATCTCGTTCGTGTGCGTGTACAGGTAATGGAGCTCCCTTGGGCAAGTACACTACGCTGCGTCCGCTCTCTTCGCGCACAGCTATCCACCAGTCACCCATCCAGGTTCTGGCTTCTGCGGGCGATGCTTGACTTTCGTTATCCCAAGCAACAAATTAGGGCCAAATTAGGTTAAAATCTACCTCACTATTGGTCAGCGACCAATTTTCAATAGGTCGGATTTACGTTTAATCGACGTCGAATTCAGGTAAGTGGGGAAAAATAAGTGGGTAATTTAAACGTCGAAAATTGGGCACATAGGTCGATTTGACTTATAGGTCAGATACCCTGTTAGTCGGCTGAACCTAAAATAAGTTACATTCTTGGTAACAATAAGTAATTTAAGACCTATTTTTACTAATTTGTGACCTGTGTCTTACAAGACTTGAATAGGTATTATTATCCATTATGGTATTATTTTGGGTTTTCCTGACTTATAGTTGGTCATACGACTTTAAGAGACATTAGTCCACAATAGTGTTGTTGGTGTTACCATAGTGATTGAGTTTCATGGCGGACCTCCGTCCTTCATAGCAAAATATTCCTACCTACCTATAGCACGAAACATTTTGCGGACTTAGAGACTCCTCCCTGGTCATAATATTCACACGAAGGAAATATTTTTGACAAATGTGCCTCTTGCACCTCCAAATATTGCAATGCGCCTTGGAAAAATCGATTTTTTGCAGAACTTGCGGAAATAACAACTTAATTTTTTTTTTGTCAATCACAGTTTAGAGCACTAAAATGTTAATATTAATAGTACAGGAAAAATAGTAAAAAAATCGGCAAAACCTCGGAATAAATATGGACGTCATGAAAATTTGATATTCTGTTCAGAATTGAGTGCTCTACACCATATCCAAAATCGCCAAAAATCGCACCCGGGGGTTTTGAGTTATTGGAGGGGGGGTAAAAAATTGCAGGTAAAAATGGAGGGGATGGAACCCGTCAATCCATTGGATGCGAATACGTTATAGTTCGACGTATCATATCCCCTTGATACCATTTTGGCACAAAAAGTGTCCATCATTGTTGAAGGGGAGTAGTGGGCGGGCGAAACTCTGCTAGGTGGTCCATTTTGTTTTTCTGGCCATGTAGAACCGATCACGACAAGTTTGGTATCTTTTCCGACTAAATTCAATCTCCTGAACTCGTATCCGATGTGTAAATTTGAATGAAAACAAGTTTGAACAAGTTAACTTGAGAAAACTTGCTTTTTCTTTGACAATTTTGACGAATTTTTTATTTACTGTTGGAGGTGTTCATTCTCAGAAAATTTTCAGGGACCATTAAATTGAAGTGTATTCTCCACAAAAATCTCCCACTCGATGTATAATTTTGTTTCTCGAGTTTAAAAAATCGATTTGAACTTGAGCCGGCACGGCGTGTCGTTTACTACTGACCAGAACAGTACAGCATGCATCTTTAAATGAAAACACCTCAAACTATTGAAAAAATAACAACTCATCTTTGAAAATTGGAGGATTTGTGCAGAACTGAATTCCCTATAACATGAACAAAATCGCCATGAATCGCAATGCAGGATTTTGAGTTATTCGAAGAGGAGGATAACACTTTGACAGGATTCATACTCTATGAACTGTTACCTCTCCACTTGAATAACTCAAAACCCTGCAATGCGATTTATGGCGATTTTGTTTATGTCATAGGAAATTCAATTCTCCACAGATCCTCCAATTTTCAAATATAAGTTGTTATTTTTTTAATAGTTTGAGGTGTTTTCATTTAAAGGTGCATGCTGTAGTGTTCTGGTCAGTAGTAGACGACGCGCCGCGCCGGCTCAAGTTCAAATCGATTTTTCAAACTCGAGAAACAAAATTATACATCGAGTGGATGATTTTTGTGGAGAATACACTTCAATTTAATGGTCCCTGAAAATGTTCTCAAAATGAACGCCTCCAACAGTAAAACATAAATTCGTCAAAATTGTCAAAGAAAAAACAAGTTTTTTCAAGTTAACTTGTTCAAACTTGTTTTCATCCAAATTTACACATCGAATATGAGTTTATGAGATTGAATTTAGTCGGAAAAGATCCCAAACTTGTCGTGATCGATTCTACATGGGCAGAAAAACAAAATGGACCACCTAGCAGAGCTTAGCCCCCCCACTACTCCCCTTCAACAATGATGGACACTTTTTGTGCCAAAATAGTATCAATGGGATATGATACGTCGAAATATAATGTATTCACATCCAATGGATTGACGGGTTCCATCCCCTCCATTTTCACCTGCAATTTTTTACCCCCCCTCCAATAGCTCAAAACCCCCGAGTGCGATTTTTGGCGATTTTGGATATGTTGTAGAGCACTCAATTCTGAACAAAATATCAAATTTTCAGGACGTCCATATTTTTTCCGAGGTTGAAATCTATCTTTCTTGTACTATAAGCTCTTAAATTGAACAGTGTTTCTCGATTACACTTTTTACTTTCCCGGCCCACCCACGAACACGGAGGGAAAGTATTGTAATCGTGCAGAAAAAAAGTTTTGAGATTTCACCGGATATATCCGTTTTGAGGTCCCCCAAGACGATTAAGACCATTTTCAGAATGATGTCTGTCTGTGTGTGTGTGTGTATGTGTGTGTGTGTGTTTGTTTTACATTAACTGTGGGGATTTACGCCTGCATGGGACCAGGGCTCTGGGGACATCGCGAATTATGGGGACATACACGCGTCCCCACATTGGTTTTAGCTCATAAATGGTCCAATTCTACATTAGGAAGGACCGAACTTACTGCAAGTGATCGGCACAGGATATACAGCCACTTTGTTCTTGGTTTTAAGTAAATATGTAAATAAATCGCCGAGATATAAGCGAAATTCATTTGTCCCCGTAAGTAATATACATTTCAGGTGGTCGAATGTGCTATCAATGTGGGGACATGAAAAAGTACTGATAAAAGCGCCCTCTGTGCTAAAATTTTTAACTACATATTATAAAATGAGTGATTCTCCAGTCTTGCTTGCGACTGTCGTTGCACACATTAGTAGTTGCATTATTAGTGGGGTCTTTCAATATTTTTTAGAAATCCCATAAATTCCCCGCTTATGTTGCCGAGAACCATAGCAACGCAACATGTGGTGTGAATGTCGTAATGAAATAGATTTTTAGCGCATTTCTCATCTTGATGGAAATCGCTATTGCAACCGCTTTGTCCGTCCGTCCGTCCATCCGTCCGTCCGTTCCTCGAACTCCTCGCAAACTAGTCGCCCTAACTTTCTGATTTTTCCGCTGTTACATAGCTGCTACTCTCCAAGCTGGACTGGGCTATATTGAATGTCTATAATTCGCCGCCAACATAGAGAAAACCGGACCCGATCAACTTGAAATAACATGATACTGCAATCTCTCCCAGACCTAATAGCCCAGGAAAGAAATGCAAAATTTTGATGAAACCCGGAATAAATTAGGGAAAATTTGAGGATCCCTTTAGATTTTGATGGGGGACAAGATACCAAAGTCCCCATCTGTCCGAGGTTTGGCATTTTTTCTGTGGGAGGTCGAAGATACAAGAAGTTACCATTTTCAAAGTTGGTATTTTTTTTAGTGATTTTTCCATTGGACTTCATATTTCCAAGGTCGAGGAACCCAATGCAATGGTTACCAGAAAGTGTAATGCACCAGTGGCGTACCAGACGGCTGCGAAGGGGCCGAGGTGCGATTTTTCATAAAGTCGTATGGTAAACCGTGAACTAACAGCTTTTTTGACATGTTTGGTATCACTTATTACCAAATGGCACATTCCGATTCCATAAGTAGGTGCGAAATTCTAATAGAGACGTGTTCAAACTAGTTATATCAGAAAGAAACATGATTTTTTCATCCTCAAATTTGATGCTTTGTAGGGTAGCTGTAGTTCCATCAGTGTCCAATGTATTTCTAACTATGATTTTGATTTGAACAGTTAGTTTGGGCTATTTTACACACAAATATCATTCGCTGATTTTTTTCCTGTAATTAAACAGTCACGGAATGATTTTGTTTCTTGAGATGTATCATGCCAAAGCTTGATTTGACGAAGCATGCTATTCCACAAGAAAAATTAGGCTACGATCAGAATGTAGCTTTGAATTGATACTTTAATCATTTTAAGGCATAAACATAGTTTTCTGTATCAAACAAAATTAGGGAAACAAAAAACGGAGCCGCATTTTAATCATTACATCATTTTTCTTCCGACAATGCGGAATAAATTTCGTAAAGAAACGCGAAGTTTCGATCTATAAATTTGTCGTTTTGTAGCTCCATTTCCATCGTGGTTCAAAACACCCATGATCACAATTTTGACATAGATTGTTCAATTGAACAATTTTTTGGATGAATTTCATAACTATAAGTTTCTATCGCTGTTACAAAGTCACACGGTAATTTTGTTCCAAAACGTGCATCATGTAGATATTTAATTTCGAAACCTCGCATTGTCGGAGGAAAAATGATGTCATGACTAAAACACGGCTCCGATTTCAGTTTTTCCGTTTTGTTCGATAGAGAAAACTATTTTCATGCCTTGAAATGAATAAGGAACCAAATGAAAGCTACATTCTGATCGTAGCCTAATTTTTCCTGTGAAATAGCATGTTTCATCGAGTCAAGCTTTAACATGGTACATCTCAAGGAACAAAATAACTCCGTGACTTTGTAAAAACGGGGGAAAAAATCAGAAAATGATATTTGTGTGTGAAATAGTTCAAACTAACTGTCCAAATCAAAATCATGGTTGGAATACATTGGACACTGATAGAACTAGAATACAAAACATCAAATTTGAGGGAAATAAAACATGTTTTTTTCTGATGAAACCTATTAAAACGTCTCTATCAGATTTTTATACTTATTTTTGGAATCAGAGAGTGCGACTTTTTTCTGTCAATTGCCACTTTATTCTGGCAATTGCGACTATTTTTCTGTCAATTGCGACTTTTTTCTGTCAATTGCCACTTCAATCTGGCAATTGCGACTTTTTTCTGTCAATTCCCACTTTATTCTGGCAATTGCGACTTTTTTCTGTCAATTGCGACTTTTTTCTGTCAATTGCCACTTTAATCTGGCAATTGCGACTTTTTTCTGTCAATTGCCACTTTAATCTGGCAATTGCGACTTTTTTTTGTCAATTGCCACTTTAATCTGGCAATTGCGACTTTTTTCTGTCAATTGACACTTTATTCTGGCAATTGCGACTGTTTTCTGTCAATTGCCACTTTATTCTGGCAATTGCGACTTTTTTTCTGTCAATTGCCACTTTAATCTGGCAATTGCGACTTTTTTCTGTCAATTGCCACTTTAATCTGGCAATTGCGACTTTTTTCTGTCAATTGCGACTTTTTAGCACATTTCGATAGAAAATGATGTTCATATGGCCGGTTTGTCCGTCCGTCTGTCTGCCCGTCCGTTATTTGTCTGTTCGTCCGTCTGTCTGTCTGTCCGTGTAAAAGTTGAGAAGTTGTACTCCTTCTCGGGAAATGAAGCTAGAGCCTTAGAACTTTTTCCGAATAATAGCTCAGGCCCTCAAGGGTGGCCTATGGGCAGACTGTATTTCATGGTGGCGCTGCCATCTTGGTAGCCATATTGAAATTTCTCATCAGTGGAACGGAACCTCAAACGGAACTTACTCTGATCTCGTATGAACATTCTTACTTTCAATCTCAGTTTCATGATTACGCCGTCATCTTGGTAACCATATTCAAATTTTTTATTAGTGGAACGATTTTCCTGAAACTTGGAACTTACCCATGGTTCGTATGATCACTCTTATTTTCAAGCTGAGTTTCATGATCCGCTAGAACGGATTCAGAGCGAATGAATCTGAAGTGGATTCATACGAGACAAGAGTACCTACGTTCCATGTTTCATGACAATCGTTCCAATAATAAGAAATTTCGATGTGGAGGCCGTAATCATGAAACTGAGCTTGAAATTGAGAATGATCATACGAGATCAGAGTAAGTTCCGTTCGAGGTTCCGTTCCACTGATGAGAAATTCCAATATGGCTACCAAGATGGCAGCGCCACCATGAAATACAGTCTGCCCATAGGCCACCCTTGAGGGCCTAAGCTATTAATCGGGAAAAGTTCTAAGGCTCTAGCTTCATTTCCCGAGAAGGAGTACAACTTCTCAACTTTTTTACGGACAGACAGACAGACAGACGGACAAACCGGCCATATGAACATCATTTTCTATCGAAATGTGCTAAAAAGTCGCAATTGCCAGAATAAAGTGTCAATTGACAGAAAAAAGTCGCAATTGCCAGAATAAAGTGACAATTGACAGAAAAAAAGTCGCAATTGCCAGAATAAAGTGTCAATTGACAGAAAAAAGTCGCAATTGCCAGAATAAAGTGTCAATTGACAGAAAAAAGTCGCTATTGCCAGAATAAAGTGGCAATTGACAGAAAAAATCGCAATTGCCAGAATAAAGTGTCAATTGACAGAAAAAAGTCGCAATTGCCAGAATAAAGTGTCAATTGACAGAAAAAAGTCGCAATTGCCAGAATAAAGTGTCAATTGACAGAAAAAAGTCGCAATTGCCAGAATAAAGTGTCAATTGACAGAAAAAAGTCGCAATTGCCAGAATAAAGTGACAATTGACAGAAAAAAATCGCAATTGCCAGAATAAAGTGTCATTTGACAGAAAAAAGTCGCAATTGCCAGAATGAAGTGGCAATTGACAAAAAAAGTCGCAATTGCCAGAATAAAGTGGCAATTGACAAAAAAAAGTCGCAATTGCCAGAATAAACTGTCAATTGACAGAAAAAAGTCGCAATTGCCAGAATAAAGTGTCAATTGACAGAAAAAAGTGGCAATTGACAAAAAAAAGTCGCAGTTGCCAGAATAAAGTGGCAATTGACAGAAAAAAGTTGCAATTGCCAGAATAAAGTGTCAATTGACAGAAAAAAGTAACAATTGCCAGATTAAAGTGGCAATTGACAGAAAAAGTCGCAATTGCCAGAATAAAGTGGCAATTGACAAAAAAAAGTCGCAATTGCCAGAAAAAAGTCGCAATTGCCAGAATAAAGTGGCAATTGACAGAAAAAAATCGCAATTGCCAGAATAAAGTGTCATTTGACAGAAAAAAGTCGCAATTGCCAGAATGAAGTGACAATTGACAAAAAAAGTCGCAATTGCCAGAATAAAGTGGCAATTGACAAAAAAAAGTCGCAATTGCCAGAATAAACTGTCAATTGACAGAAAAAAGTCGCAATTGCCAGAATAAAGTGGCAATTGACAAAAAAAAGTCGCAATTGCCAGAAAAAAGTCGCAATTGCCAGAATAAAGTGGCAATTGACAGAAAAAAATCGCAATTGCCAGAATAAAGTGTCAATTGACAGAAAAAAGTTGCAATTGCCAGATTGAAGTGGCAATTGACAAAAAAAGTCGCAATTGCCAGAATAAAGTGGCAATTGACAAAAAAAAGTCGCAATTGCCAGAATAAACTGTCAATTGACAGAAAAAAGTCGCAATTGACAAAAAAAAGTCGCAATTCCCAGAATAAAGTGGCAATTGACAGAAAAAAAGTCGCAATTGCCAGAATAAAGTGTCAATTGACAGAAAAAAGTCGCAATTGCCAGAATAAAGTGTCAATTGACAGAAAAAAGTCGCTATTGCCAGAATAAAGTGGCAATTGACAGAAAAAATCGCAATTGCCAGAATAAAGTGTCAATTGACAGAAAAAAGTCGCAATTGCCAGAATAAAGTGTCAATTGACAGAAAAAAGTCGCAATTGCCAGAATAAAGTGTCAATTGACAGAAAAAAGTCGCAATTGCCAGAATAAAGTGTCAATTGACAGAAAAAAGTCGCAATTGCCAGAATAAAGTGACAATTGACAGAAAAAAATCGCAATTGCCAGAATAAAGTGTCATTTGACAGAAAAAAGTCGCAATTGCCAGAATGAAGTGGCAATTGACAAAAAAAGTCGCAATTGCCAGAATAAAGTGGCAATTGACAAAAAAAAGTCGCAATTGCCAGAATAAACTGTCAATTGACAGAAAAAAGTCGCAATTGCCAGAATAAAGTGTCAATTGACAGAAAAAAGTGGCAATTGACAAAAAAAAGTCGCAGTTGCCAGAATAAAGTGGCAATTGACAGAAAAAAGTTGCAATTGCTAGAATAAAGTGTCAATTGACAGAAAAAAGTAACAATTGCCAGATTAAAGTGGCAATTGACAGAAAAAGTCGCAATTGCCAGAATAAAGTGGCAATTGACAAAAAAAAGTCGCAATTGCCAGAAAAAAGTCGCAATTGCCAGAATAAAGTGGCAATTGACAGAAAAAAATCGCAATTGCCAGAATAAAGTGTCATTTGACAGAAAAAAGTCGCAATTGCCAGAATGAAGTGGCAATTGACAAAAAAAGTCGCAATTGCCAGAATAAAGTGGCAATTGACAAAAAAAAGTCGCAATTGCCAGAATAAACTGTCAATTGACAGAAAAAAGTCGCAATTGCCAGAATAAAGTGGCAATTGACAAAAAAAAGTCGCAATTGCCAGAAAAAAGTCGCAATTGCCAGAATAAAGTGGCAATTGACAGAAAAAAATCGCAATTGCCAGAATAAAGTGTCAATTGACAGAAAAAAGTTGCAATTGCCAGAATGAAGTGGCAATTGACAAAAAAAGTCGCAATTGCCAGAATAAAGTGGCAATTGACAAAAAAAAGTCGCAATTGCCAGAATAAACTGTCAATTGACAGAAAAAAGTCGCAATTGACAAAAAAAAGTCGCAATTCCCAGAATAAAGTGGCAATTGACAGAAAAAAGTTGCAATTGCCAGAATAATGTGTCAATTGACAGAAAAAAGTAACAATTGCCAGATTAAAGTGGCAATTGACAGAAAAAGTCGCAATTGCCAGAATAAAGTGGCAATTGACAAAAAAAGTCGCAATTGCCAGAATAAAGTGGCAATTGACAGAAAAAAGTCGCAATTGCCAGAATAAAGTGGCAATTGACAGAAAAAGAGTCGCAATTGCCAGATTGAAGTGGCAATTGACAGAAAAAAGTCGCAATTACAAATAAATATCTCCCATGTCCGCTCTGCGCCTTCGTATAAACCTGAAGACATAGCGATCTAAGTCTTTCGTCATAATTATGGATAGCTGTTTTTCGTCACTGGTCGTTGAGCTGTTGTTTCACTGTTAAGACAGCAAGGGTTTCCCCCTACTGCAAGGGTTTCTCCTTGCTGTCGCCAAGACAGAAGTTAAATGACGATTCGTTAATGATCATCGAGCTTTCTAGCGTGTCCAGGGTATTAAATATTGATGAAAAATGATAATCGTGACATATCAAAATTAACAATAAAAGAGTTTCTTTACTTTTCAGTTTTTTGTAATACAGTGAAGAGACATTGTATCTCGTATTGTATGTGTACATTATCAATTTTTCAAAAAATTATAAACAAAAAAGTGCATCTTGAAATTTACCCCTTCAACCCCATTTATCCCAGTTTCAATTGTTCAACGGCAAATCTCCCTTATGATACATCAACATCAAAGGGAATTCATACATCATTGAAGGAAGAAGAATTCCCTTTTATTCATAAAAACTCATGTGAAATGTTTAGTTCTCCCTCAATCAAATTAACAAGATCGAAACATATAAAAGTGTCGAGGGGTTATATTGGCGAGATTTTTCTCCCTTGATTTTGATGCTTGATGCATCACAAAGGGGGGAGTCTGCCATGAAAAAACTGAAATTGGGATGGGTGAGGACGAAGGGGCGAGTTTTGGTTGCAAATTTTTTCCCTCTCAATCCGACGTTTGGTCCCCACAGTTAATGTACCTATCTACAAATTACAGTGAAAGTAGCTATACCTATGGGGTCTGTGTACTCGGTAGCAGATCGTGGAAGCCATTTCTTCAATTCCGGGGGGTAACGGACAGTTTGTAGGTATCAAGCAACATTCACATTAACAGTGAGGACTTCCATTTAGGCCCATACACAAGTACCGGTCCACATGAGCTGTGGGGACTGTGTTTTCACTATATTTTTCATTAAAAGTGGGGACTCAGAAACACAGTACACTGTTCAAATGACTAGTGGGGACTGTGTATTCACTATATTTCTCATTAAAAGTGAGGACTCGAATACACACAGTGCGGTCTAAATGACTAGTGAGGACTGTGTATTCACTATGTTTCGTATTAAAAGTGGGAACTCAGATACACATAGTAGGATTCACATTAACTATGAGTACTGTGTATCTGTTGCTTACTTCAGATAAGCTGAAGGGACTGTCCCCATAGCACACGCAAAGGACGTTTCAAGTGTGCATCGGTATTAATAGCGAGTGTATAGGAAAACGGACCATATTGCCGTGATCAGCGCGACCTGCTGCGTACCACCACGTGTGTACTTTCAAAGTCCCCACAAGTACGTAGCTTGCAGGCGTCCCCACAGTGATAGCGAAACATGTATGTGTGTGTATGTGTGTGTGTCTGTCTGTGATCTTCCACGATAACTGCCGTAACGTTGACTGGATCGACTTGATATTTGGTATACAAACATGGTTGTTTCCTGAAAAGAGCCCATTAGTTTTTGACTGTCATCTGTCAAACCCAACTGTCACTATCATCAAATGTCAGAAGCTATATCTCACGGAACTCAACTTGCAATATGTCATTTGAAAGCCCTTGGAAAACTGTATTCAGAACAGTTGGAAACATTGCTCTATCTGTCATCTGTCAAATAATAAAAAATGTTGAAGTTCAAAACTTTACCAATCAATTATTCAAAATCTATCCGATGGATTGGAACCAGATTTGGCAGGAAGCAACACAACAAAAGAGTCAAATTGAGGCCGCAGTTGCAGTTTTCCACCATTCTCCAGTTGAGCGTAATGAATTTTCGAAATTTCTCCTGGCCGTTGCCACTCAGGAGGGGCTCTCGCCGGTGTTTCGACCAGCACGACTCGCTTTTGTAGCAGGACTCCACTCAAAAATTTATTCCTGCTCGGGGATCGACTTTTTTTTGGAAATTTCAACTGATATCGAAAGTAGATTGTATTGAGCGTCGTGCAGGTCTATTTTCAGAGTTGACACGGTTTCGGTTTTCCGACTGTAATTTTTTCAAAATGAAATTTGCACATTCCGTGAATTTGAGAAAAACGCAATGCAAACTTCTACATGCGGTAGGCCCCACGAAATATTAATTTTAGGTGCAGACATGCTGTGAATAAAGGTTAGAGAAAAGATTGAGCTAATTTTTGAAGGAAAAATTTTCGAAATCGGATCAACAGTTGCCGAGTTTTCCTCTCTGGAAAAACTGCAAATTTTCCAACTTTTTATTCCGTGAACAGATTTCTTTGAATTGTCTTTTTTAGAGAATAGATAACTGGTTCTTGAACATTTTCCAATAATTTCTCTCCAATTTCCCGGAAATTTTCCTCCTGAAAATATAAAACCACTCATGCGATCGTACAAATTGAGCGGTTCTGTCACGATAATTACCGAATTATTGATCCGATCAAATCGAAATCAGGTACGGAGGCCTAAGTTCAGCCTGGAATGTTCTGATTAGACTTTGGGTGGATGATTTTGATCGGAAGCCCTCAGGTGGCACATTGGGTCTGGGTTTGTCTGCCCAAGCTCTAAATTGAAAATATAGAGTTGAAATTTGACACACTGATGCAGTGAAAGTTTTCAATCAAGTTTTTGTAATTTCATCATCATATCTGAAGTAGGAACAAAAATTTCAATAAGGAACCAGCATTGCATTTTTGAGATATCACAACAGTTAGCTACCTAGTTCTACCTTTTGGATCATTTCATCACCTTGGAAAACTGACCTAACCTGTCATTTTTTCTGTCCGCTCAACAATGGATGCAGGATGCTCGCTAAACGCTCGACTAAATAAAATTTTCTCATCAATTTCCTAATCGAATCGCCCCCTCCCGAAGGGACACTTCGATCAAAATCATTACTGACGTCTCTGGATACCGCCGGGAAAGTTTTGTGTCGCCCCACAACAGATTTTTTGCCTGGTGCCTGGCAAAAAAACAAGTAATTAGGGGAATACAAAAATTACAGAACAGCTTTTATCGTAATGGCGGACGTGGAACCTGCTGGAGAAAGATGGCGTGTCTGGTGATATTTCGAAATTAGACTTTCAGGGCAAATTTACTATTGTTTTTTACTTATAGGGAAAATTTCCCTTCGAACAGGGCAAAATTACTTGAAATTCGAACTTTGAAGTCAAAATTGACCTAATTAGGTAAATTTTACCTAATAGTCTACTCATGGTTTTTTGTTGTTATCGACTTCAGAGTCAACTTTCCCTGAATTACCGATTTGGACCAAATTTCAACTATGAAGACTACAATTTTAAATTACGCGCTCAATAAATCGGAGTCAGAGAGCGATGCTGGTATGTCGATGTCCGCCATTTCTGACGAAAGCGGAGTTGGATTTTGAGCCGCGCCGGTGACACTTTTTAGCGCACTTCTCCAAACGGGAAGGCGCTTTTGTCCTCGCTTTGTCCGTCCGTCCGTCCGTCCGTCCGTCCGTCCCCGCATCTAGTCCTAGACGAAAAGGTTTTTGCGAAAAAATTTTACTCCATTGGGTAGCTCATGACCTTGTATCCCGAACCAAGAAAAATCTTGACGAAATAATAATAAACAATGACAATAATAACAATTTAGTGTGACGCGGCATCGCCGTTGAATGCTGCATTTCAGAAGCCGGCCTGATCTCGAAAGTTATCACATGCGAGGAAGTACCCGATCTTATCATTTTACCATAATACATATGCGGAGTTATATTTAGAGATTGATTTGAACTTTATTTTAATGAAAATTTCACATCGGTGCGAGGTGCCGATTAGTAGTTATTGATTTTTGAAAATGACTCCGAAACTACGGCTCGGCCGCAAATGATTTATTCGTTGCTTGCTGGTGCTTGATATCCTTTCCTCCGAACAAAACGAAATTCAATACAGAAAATATTTCAACTCGAATGGGTAGCTCATGGCCTTGGTACGCGAATCAAGAAAAATTTTGCCGAAATAATCATGAACAATTACAAAAATAACATTTTGGTGTAGGGCGGCTTCGCCGATCAAGTGCTGGCATTCGCGGTAAGATGTAGAAAGTTGCGATATGCAGGCAACTACAATTTCTTAATGAAATACATCACTGCATGTACGGCATTATATTTAGAGAACAATTTGAACTTTCTTTTGACAAAAACTCCACTTCGATCCGACCGTTGGGTCAATTGTTATCAATTTTTGAAAACGACCGCAAAGCCACGGCTCGGCGCATATTACACGACCCTACAAATTTAAAATCAGACGTGCCGAAATAGTAATTGAACATTTTGAAATAGTCAATACTAGGTACCTGAAGGATTATGGCACTCAAATTACGAAAGATGTTCGCTCAATAACAAAAAAAAAGTAGGTAGGTATCACTAAAAATCATGTGACAAGGCTACCATTTTGTCGGTTTTTCGATAAAAAAGAAATGTTCCAATTCAAAAGTGAACCCGATATTAGTGTTCAGGAGGTCGAAATCAGTTGGAGAACATTTTTTTATATAAGTAACAGAATGACGCTTATGTGGCCGGTTTGTCTGTCTGTCTGTCTGTCTGTCTGTCTGTCTGTCCGAGTCCGTGCAGAAATTAAGACGCTGTACTCCTTCTCGAGAATTGAATCAAGAGTCTTGGAACTTTTCTCCGATCAATAGCTGATGTCCCCAAGGGTGGCCAATGGGCACTATTTTTGTTATCCATACATCGTTATCATTATTCTCAAAAAACAGAGATCTCCTGTGCACTTCGATGAAGTTGAACTTCTCCTCGGGAAATAAAGCTACAGCCCTTGAAGATTGAACTTTATCCGGTGGATAGCTTAGGTCCTCAAGGACCAAATAGGCAGGTTGGCTTTCATAATTCGGCCGCCATCTTGGCTGCCATATTGAAATTTCTTATTAGTGGAACGATTGTCATGAAACTTGAAACTTACCCTTGTCTAGTACGATCATTCTTATTTTCAAGCCAAATTTCATGATTGCCCCACCATCTTGGCCGCCATATTGAAATCTCTTATAAGTGGAAGGATTTTCATGAAACTTGAGAGTTACGCTTGTCTCGTACGATCATTCCTATTTTCAAGCTGAGTTTCATAATTCTGCCGCCATCTTGGCTGCCATATTGAAATCTCTTGTTAGTGGAACGATTTTCATGAAACTTTTTTGATCATTTTGATTTTCAAGCCGAATTTCATGATTCTGTCGATATTTTGGCCGCCATATTGCAATTTTTTGCCCAAGACGGTAGAACCCTAATCACTTAACATCTTGCGTTCACTAATCCTCCAAAAAGGAAGTGCGCTACTGAGCCTCATGCCCATGAGGCATATTCGCTTGTTTTTAATAGGCGATAGTAATCTGCGGTGTGCCTATACAGCTTAAACTTTTTACTTGGAGGACATTTTCTGCTTTGCACTATTTCACAGCAGGTACTGGTAACACTGACAAGAGATGATCTGCATGAAAAACCCCAAACAACAAAGAGCCAGCTCATTTTCTGACCTCAAAAGCCACATAAGACGGATTTCCATTAAAGTTCACTATAATGGTACTTTTGCCCTCCTTTTGACCAGTGTTCCTTAATAAGTCAATTTTTATAGTAATTCTGACTTCAAAGGCAAATGTTCAAATTGAATAGGTCCGCTTTTTTACTAAAATAACCCTTGTTATTTACCATGACCTGTAAGGCATTGTGTAAAATTGAAAATTACCAAATTTGGACTAGTATAAAGAGGTTATTCATAACCAGACTTTGAAGTTAAAATTAGGGTAATTTCGAAGTAATTGCGACAACCGTTGATAGCCTCAATCAACCTCAGAGGTAAAATGGACTTAAAGGCGAAAGTCAAGCGAAAATGAACTAATTTTTGCCATAGATAATGCCTTATAAATTTTAAAGAATTTAAAGGCATTTTTTAGGTGGAATCTAGGTAATTTTTAACTTTCAAAAACTTTTTGAAGTCGATGGTAAATTTAGGGTTTTTGCAAGGTTAAATCTTGGTAATTTTTGATTTAAATAATGACTTTGTGGAGCATTTGTCATATAAGGAAAATTTCATGTCAAATTCATGCATATTTCACCTTCTTCAAGTCAATTTGACTTTAGCTTGGTAATTTGGCCCTAACTTGCTGCTTGGGATAGTAGCCTGTATGCATATCCACCCATGCCGTAACGCCGACCCATATTTGCAAATACTTTTTCAAATAATAAATACTAAATACTTTTAGAAAGTATTTGAAGAATAAATACATCTCGCTCTTCCCGAGAAAATATTTAAATACTGAGTATTTATAAAAAAAAGTATTTATTATTTGAAAAGTATTTATAAGTGCAAATAATGCCCAACTCTGATTGTGCCCCGATGACCCCCTGGTATTTTCTTGGCAGTTTCGGAACACTATCGAGCCCCTTTGTATCTTTTTTTTACTTTAGAGCTTTACCGGCCCCCATTGTGTCCTTTTGTCGTTTCGAGCCCCCAATCAACCCTTCAATATTTTCTTAAGGACGGCATTTCCTAGTGTTTTTTCTTTGAACGTGAGTTTCATGAGAATCAGTGGAGTAAGAGACTTGAAAAAAAAACAGACAATCTAAAATCTAGAATGAAGATTAATAAGTATTTCAAATTTCCAAAATTCGGAAAATTGAAAAAAAAATTCAAAATTTTCATATTTTTTTCAAAAAAAAGTCTTTCATTCTCTTGCCAGCCCAGATTTGGATGACTCATTTTTTTCTTACATTTTTAGCTGCTCAGACTTGGCAGAAACTCACGCCACAAGAATCTATCTGTTTCTTTTTCGTTCTGCAGCTTATTCGCAGTCTGTTTCAGCCATTTTTTATGCTAGGAAATGCCGTCCTTAAGGTTTTCGGAAGTCTAAGCGAGCCCGCTTTTGTCTCCTTGTGTTTTGGCGTTCTAGAGGCCCTCATTGTGTCCTGTTGTGTAATTCGAAGCCCCAGTGAACCCCGCTTGTGTCCTTATGTGTCGTTTCGACTCCCGATGAGTCCCTTTTTGTCATTTTCTTTGTTTCCTTACTCTGTTATCACAAAATCCCTGGCGCAAATCGTCCGGCGCGGCATCGAGTTGTCCCGGCCGGCGTCAAGTTGGTCAAAACAGGACAGCTTGACGCCGGCCATCCTGTAACGCGGGACATCTTGACGCCAGGACAATCTAAAGCGTGGACAATTTGATGTGTCGTTTCAAGCCTTGATGAGCCCCCTCATTGTGTCTCCATATTGCTTTTGGAACTCTATCGAGCCACAATCTATCTTCTCAGATTTTGTAGTTCTTAAGTTCTTCTTTGTCAATCGGAGCCCCGATGAGCCCCCGTGTCTTTTTGTGTCGTTTCGAGCCCCGATGAACCCTCTTGTGTTTACTTGAGGTGTTCAGAGTTCCGAGGAGCCCCCTCATGTCTTCCTATATTTTGGAGCTCAAGCGGCTCCCATTTTGTCTTGGTGGTGTTGACTCGAAATTCCACTGCATCCTTTTATGTATTTATTAGGTATCGTTTTGAGCCCTGATGAGCCCCTTGCGTGTTCATGTTGCTTTCGGAATCGTAGTATCTACCCTTTATGTCTCCTGGCGTTGTAAATACCCTTATTCAAAGCCCAATTGGACACTCTTGTTTTAAGCCCCTCATGATTTTCTCGTCCCTTCAGAATTTCAGTAAGCCCCTTGTGCCTTCTTTGATTGTTAAAAGCCCTAGTGGCCCCCTTGTTTCTTCAATGTCGATTGAAGCCCTGCTGAGTTCCCTCACATTTTTCTGTCGCTTTTGAAGCTTCAATAAACACCTTTGTGCTTTCGTGTAACATTTGGAGCCCTATCGGGCGTTCCATACCCGTGTGTCCTAAACCTCAAGTACCGTTTGGAGCACTGTGTTAATTTTTTAAGTCGTGGAACTTTTTTGGGGAAAATTTCGGATTTTTTTTCTCTTCAGTTTTAGAAAGCGGACATCAATATCTCAAACGGTTTTCGACTTTTGATGGTGTTATGTTTCTTCAAAGAGTTCTTGATTTTTTTGTGGAATTTGGATTTTTTCATACAGAATTTGCTAGAGCTGTTGCTTTTTCTTGGAAATTCACAGAAACGTACACAGCTGCTGGATGAATTATACCATGACAAAATTTGACCTCATGGGCCCCCAGAAGAAGTTATCATCTGGACCTCTTCATGGGATATACCCAATGAAGCATGCTGCGACATCACATTGACAGTTATTGACTCCAGCATGAATAAGAATGCAAGATTTGTAACCATACGTTGCATCAAAATTACCATGGTTACCAATTAATACCATGGGTGATTTTTTTACTGCCCAAATTACTAGAATTTTCTAGAAGTGATATCTCCTAAACGAGTAGAGATAGAGCCATAATTCTTTTTAGCGCATTTTCCATCTTGATGAAAATCGCTATTGCAACCGCTTTGTCCGTCCGTCCGTCCGTCCGTTCCTCGAACTCCTCCCAAACTAGACGACCTAGCTTTCTAATTTTTTCGCTGTTACATAGCTGTCACTTCCAAAGGAGGGCTAGGCTATATTGGATGTCTATATTGCGCCGCCAACATAGAGAAAACCGCCCCCGATAAACTTGAAATAACATAATATTGCACTTTCTACCAGACCTGATGCTCTGGTGTTCTCATTTCTTGAATAATACATAGTTGCCACTTATAAACGTAAGCCAAGAAACATTCCGTCATCAATATGTGCCGCCGACATGGAAAAACTGCTAAAAACCGCCCCCAATCACTTTAAAATGAAAAACATAAACCCGAAGACATAGCGATCTGATTCTTTCGGTATATAAATAGCTGACTAAAAATGGGGAAGGATAGGCTACTTTTGGTTAGTCGCCGCCCCCAGATTCCGCCCCCAAACGATAAAAAGTGCAACTTTCACAAATGTTACTGATTGAGATGTTTGTTCCCTTGAACATTTAGGAACTGCCAACTCAAATTGTGCAACATTTGCTCAGCCGAACGCTGCCGTTCCCACACGCCGCCCCCAAAGTAAGAGATAAATGAAAAACATGAACCCAAAGACATAGCGATCTAAGTTTTTCGCTATATGGATAGCTGACTAAAAATGGAAAAGGATAGGCTACTTTTGATATGGCGCCGCCTCCAGCTTCCGCCCCAAAAGTAAAAAAGTGCAACTTTCAACAATTTTCACTGATTTAGCTGATAATGTTACCTTGAACATTCAGAAACTCTTGACTCAAACTGTGCAACAATTTCTTTGTTAAACTCTGCCGCTCCCACACGCCGCCCCCGAAGTGAGAGATAAATTTAAAACATGAACCTGAAGACATAGCGATCTAATTCTTCCACTATATTGATAGCTGACTGAAATTGGAAAAATATAGGCCACTTTTATTAGCCGCCGCCTCCAGCTGCCGCCTCCAAACAAAAAAAATGCAACTTTCACAATTTTCACTGATTGTCATATTTCCCTCACATTTAGAAACTCCCAATTCAAACTGCGCAACAGTAACTTTGCCGAATGCTGCCGCCCCCACACGCTGCCCTCAAAGTGAGAGATGAATGAAAAACATAAACCCGAAGACATAACGATCTAATTCTTTCGCTATATGGATAGCTAACTAAAAATGGGAAAGAATAGGCTACCTTTGACATGGTGCCGCCTCCAACTTCCACCCCCAAAAGAAAAAAGTGCAACTTTCAATAATTTCCACTGAATTACATTTTAATGTTAGGTACCTCAAACATTTAGAAACTCCCAACTCAAACTGTGGAAGAATTTCTTTGCCAAACTCTGCCGCTCCCACATGCCGCCCCCAAAGTAACAGATAAATGTAAAACATAACCCTGAAGACATAGCGATCAAATTGTTCCGCTATATAGATAGCTGACTAAAAATGGGAAGAGATAGGCCACTTTTGATCAGTCGCCGCCTCCAGCTCCCGCCCCCAAACAAAAAAATGCAACTTTCACAATTTTCACTGATTGTCATATTTCCTTAAACATTTAGAAACTCTCAACTCAAACTGTGCAACAGTTACTTTGCCGAATGCTGCCACCCCCACACGCTGCCCTCAAAGTAAGAGATAAATGGAAAACATAAACCCGAAGACATAGCGATCTAATTCTTTCGCTATGTGGATAGCCGACTAAAAATGGGAAAGAATAGACTACTGTTGGTCACGGTCAGTCGCCGCTCCCAGCTCCCGCCCTCAAACAAAAAAATATATTGATGAGTGAAAGAATTTTCTTCAAATCTATTTCATTGGCAAGTACCCCATTCTGGATAACACCATATCACAATGAGTTTCGAATGAAGAAAGTGGGCAAGGAATGGTGTTTCTCCTTCAACCAAATTTCTTTACGTTCACAATATGCCTCTTTGAGAAAATGCGCTACTGAGACTAACGCACGTGAAGGCATACTCACTTGTTTTGATTGCAATCGGACACATTATGGATCATTCGAGCATGATGTGCAAATTTTTCACGTTTATACTTTTTCAGTAGTGGGGGGTAATTTTGACGTTTGTCATGTCGGATTTTTTTTCTTGTACTTGTCATCATTGAAATGTCAACATGAATGTATACCTACTGTCAGTTTCAGCTGATAAATTTCAAGTTTGCGTTCGGTGATTTTCTTCCTCAAAGTCCAGGTTTCCTGAGGAAACCTTTGTTGGTCTTTTGTTTCCACCACTGATATTGAAGTGGTAGATTACATTCATGCTGACATTTCAATGATGAAAAATATAACAAAAATAGTTCTGATATGACAAACGTCAAATTTTCCTCCCACCACTAAAAAAGTAGAAAGTGAAAAATTTGCACATCATTCTCGAATGACCAATAATGGTGTCCGATTGGAATCAAAAAAAGAATTACGACTCTACCTCTATTCGTCTAGAAGATATCGCTTCTGAAAATTTCCAGTGATTTGGGCAGTAACAAAATCACCCATGATGGGACTAATTGGTAACCATGGTAATTTTGATGCAACGTATGGTTGCAAGCCTTGCATTTTTATTCATGCTGGAGTCAATAAGTGTTAATGTGATGTAGCAGCATGCTTCATTGGGTATCTCCCCTGAAGAGATCCAGAGGATAACCTCTTCTGGGGGCCCATGAGGTCAAATTTTCTCATGGTATAATTAATAAAGGAATTGTGTAAGTTTCTGTGAATTTTCAAGAAAAAGCAACAGTTCTAGCTAATTCTGTATAAAAAAATCCAAATTCCACAAAAAAAAATCAAGAACTCTTTGAAGAAACATAATACGATCATAAGTCAAAAACTGGTTCGAGATATTGATATCCAAAACTGAAGAGAAAAAAGTCCGAAATTTTCCCTAAAAAAGTTCCACGACTTCAAAAATCAACACTTTTGACACTCTTTCCTTTGGCATATCCTGTGTATCATGAACACAGTCAATGGTGCCGTAAGTCGACATAACGTCTTGCAGCTGAAGAAAAGCTCTACCAGACACCATAACCTTTTTTAAAATCGGATATTTTTCCCTAAGATATCCTTGCTTGAAATTGGAGCAAATTTTCCTCTATGCTTAACTTTTGACGAGCGGTTTATATTTGATATGAGGCTTATAGGTATATTTCAACAAGATCTCATACCTCATACCACAACATCAGATATATGAGCAAATCTCATATATTTTGAGCTATTAGCTGTTTTAGAAATAATTTTCTTGATTTTTATTATGTTTCTTCAACTTTTGCGCTGCAATTTAAGTATAGTATTCTTCAATGCTGTAACTTATATATTCTGTCTCAAGTTGAAAGAGTTTTCGAAGTGGAACTTCTATTCTCGCGCCTAGATCACAACACACAACTAACGCAGAACCACACATGGGAGTGAAATCGGTTCATGGCATCAGTGGATGTAACGAACGCTCGTAGCGTTGTCAGACCTTGGGGTGACCAGCGTCGTCCTAGAAAATGGGAGAGTAAGCTGTTGCGGCGTTCGGTTCTATTCTTTACAGTTAGTATTCTTTTACCGCTTGCATTGTGTTATAAGTACACCAGCTTCCATCATAAACTAAAATTTGATTTCATCGATGGATTCTAACTCACGGTAGTGTCATTTGCAACCGAAAATGATTAATTTATTTCCGTAATGCGTGTCGCCGACACTGGACTCCTCTACTTGGTGTTGTGTAGAGGTGTTGTGGTGCTGGTGGCCCGACAGGAATGGTTCTCGACTTGGCTAGAAGTTATCATTGTATCCATTGTGTGGCGCGAGGGGTGGATCACGGATCCAAAATTTGTACCCCCCCACCAATGTGATGGGTGGGGGCGAGGGGGCTGAAGATAGAAATTTGCCAATGTATGTTTTAGATGTCCTCCTCGAAATAAAAATCGACCTGTTTTTGCTCGAAGAAATATTGACTAGGAATCGGGAGTTATTGCAGGTGGATAGTTTTCAAATGATCACCCGGTATATATAGAGTATTTAACGAGGTATTTTATTGTTGAATTCATTTAGATTATCTTCCTACTTCTTTAAAGAAGTATAAATTCCAGACAGCGCACCACGTTCTATAATCCCAGTTCCAGAACCAACGTCCTTTTTAATTCCCCTATTTCTATTATGTGCCATGCGTTTAACAAAATCTCTAATGTTTGTGATATTAATTTCAGCACCATTAAGTCCATTATGTCTTCCGTCCTGGGCAATGACTGACTCCATGAAGTCAACTTGCTTATGCTATTGATATTCTTTTGATTTTTTCTTTTTGTGTATTTGCATGATTGTGTTTAATTTTTTGTTTTATATAATTTCTCATTCTATTTTATGTTTTTATTGTATAAAGTTTTCCTGTAATTGGGCATTGCCTATCGGGAAATAAATCCATTCTATTCTATTCTATTCTAAAGATGAGCGAACTGTTAATAGTAGAGGTAGGTAGTTAGTATAGACCTTCTCATATAGGCGGTTCCTTTTTGCTCGCAGCTCGTGTGCAGGTCTTCAAGTATACAAGCTCACTGGTTCAATTGACTGTTTAACCGGGAGCGCTTTGTCGATCAGGCTGGTTGAGGTTAGCGACGGCGCCAATATAAGTGAACCTGCGACCCGAGGTAAATGAGGATGGCTGTAGGCATAAGCAACTTGTTATTACGATTTCATTTCATCAGATTTTGAAATTGTTTATTCTTTATTTGTCTTTTTTACGAAATGTTTATTGTGATGTGACTAGTCATTATAAAAAATTTGACCTCATATATTTTTGCTTATCTCATATACAGAGTGGCCCAACGAAAACAGAACAGAGGAGTTTTCGGGCATTTCACCTAATTTTTTAAAGAAAGCTCAGACAGGTCGATTTTCATATCGAGGGGAACATCTCAAACATACATTGGCAAATTTCTATCTTCAGTCTCCTCACTCCTACCCACTTCAACTTCAGAATTTCTAATGACACCATCTACTTTGCGATACATAAAATCAAAGAGAATCAAATTACCTTTCTGAAAAAAGCATTTCAAAATATTTAACCCCACCCCTCATCTTCCTAAATTTCTCTGACTGTCCCATTTTCTATTTCTATTCTCGATCCTTCACTTCTCTTCAATTCAATCAGCGTCATCCTGAATAGCATCCAAGGAGAAAATTTTCGGTGGAGAAAAGTTCTACCCAAATTCACCCCTTTCCCCCCCCCCCACCCCAACTTCAAAATTCAACAGACACCACCTACTTTGTGATACATCGAATTAAAGGGAATTGATTTTTCTTTCTAAAAACCATTTTTTTTCAAATTTTCAACCCCTCCCCCATATGATTGATTAAAAATATTTAATTCAGGAAGACAATTCAATTCCCTGCAATTTGATGTATCACAAAGTAGGAAGTGTCATTTCAGATTTGAAGTTGGGGTGGGGGAGTGAAGGAGTGAATTTGGGTGGCACTTTTTACACAGAAAATTTTCTCTCTCGATGCTGTGCAGGATGACGTTCACTGTACTGAAGAGAATTAAGAGGTCAAGAATATTACATTTGAAACTCAAGACAATTTTAGGAAGAAGGGGGGTGGGGTTGGAAGTTATAGAAATATTTTATTCAGAAAGAGGATTTTTTTTTTATTAGAGAATTTAATTCTCTTTAATTTGATGTATCGCAAGGTGTGTGGACTGTGTGGTGTCATTTGAAACTTCGAAGTTGGGGTGGGTGGGGGTGAGGGGGCCAAAGATAGAAATTCGCCAATGTATGTTTCAGATGTGTCCCTTGGTATAAAAATCGACCTGTCCGAGCTTTTTTTAAAAAAAAAGGTGAAATGTCCGAAGACCCCTCTGTTCTGTTTTCGTTGGGCCACCCTGTATATTTCTCAGGTGTCTCATATATATGATCCAAAAAAATCTGGCAACCCTAGTGGTTAGTTGCAACTTAGTGTCGACATCAGAGATGAATTATTTATTTCTCGTGTATTTGTAGGTTGTGCATGTTGATGTTGTGATGGAGCCACCACCTAAAGGAAATTTAAAATGTTTAATAAAGGAGTGCAAAAATACGACGACACGACACGAGCGCCATCTAGTGAGATGTTTGCTAACTAAATCGCTCTTTCCCACAAGAGCTTCACATTCCGCGGCGGCGCTACATGTCATGCACTCATGCACGTAGCACGTAGCTCATAGATAGTCTTTGGTTTGTATTTACCTAGTTATTGTTATGCCCGGGAATATTTTACCTTACATTGCAAGATATAGATAGTAACTTTCACATCAATTTTTTGTTTCTGCACGCTTCAAAGCTTCCCTACTCTTTGTAGACTAGAATGACGAAAACGGTCCAGGTTTTAATTTGAACGTCGTACCGCATTATACGACGCCGAAGTCATTAGAGATGCGCGAGTTAAGCGACACAGAAGAAAAGTAAGCTGGCCGTGTCGCAACAAGTATTCTAAATGCACAACAAGTCCGCGCTAATTTCTAAAACTTGACGAGCTCGACTAATCTATGCATTGCACGGCTAGATCTCTGCCCTGGGGAGGTTTTTTCCAGATGTGAGATAAAAGTCGCGACAAATATCCAGGGAGTGAAAATTAACAATTAAGAAATTAAATTATTGTTAATGTAGAGTAAATAAAATTATCAATTACGACGGTTCTGTATTCAGTCCGTGGGCTGGCGGAATGGCGAGCTCCAAAAGTACGCTCACTGGCTTATTATTCCCTCCCACTTTGCGGAGAAAAATAAAATACCTACCGTACAATGTTTTCTGGTGCCTCAAAGTGCGATTTGTATGTCGGTCACGGCTTTTTGGGTCAAGGGATAAAAAGAAAAAGGATTGGTTGAAATGTTTTATCTATTTTTGTTACACTATGCACTTTTTTATTGAAGCCCGGTGCCCGGTCATTGCGTTTTGCATTGTCGACCATGTCCGAGCTTTCGTTTCTCATGAGATTATACCCGTGCCGTGCCCCGCTGGTTTGGATTTGTTAGCACTATTTCTCGATTTACGTCTGAAATCATATCTTGCCGCGGATGGCTTTATTAGATTTAGCAACAGAAGAAACTGAACTGTTTACCTACCTACATACTTATATAGGCCATCCACAATGATAATGTGAACGTAATGTTATCGGCAATGGTAGCTGGCATTCAAAGCAACGAGTTTCAATGGTAATGATTTACCATTGCCACTAACATGATTGTGAACGTCACCATTTGAAACTCGTTGCTTTGAATGCTAACATTACCATTGCCGATAACATTACGTTAACATTAACATCATTGTGGATGACCTAATAGACGGAATAGGAAAACAAGGAAT
Source organism: Anaspis maculata (assembly GCA_949128115.1). Lineage (NCBI taxonomy): Eukaryota > Metazoa > Arthropoda > Insecta > Coleoptera > Scraptiidae > Anaspis > Anaspis maculata. Next base: position 35,763,736 of record OX421968.1, read on the forward strand.
ATAAACTGCTGGACAACAAAGCTGTCGGTATCGGAAAAATGGTTCGACTTTGAAGACCAATAACTTCCGATTGCCGGATGCGATTTCCGTTTTGTTTATTCTGTTGATTAGCCTAATGCTTCCGTGACCTACCCTGTGAAAGTCAATGTTGAGAAACTTCATGTAAAATTTCTACAGGGTGATACGTAAAATGCTGCAAAATTGTACCGACTTCATCGTACCCCCATTTGTCTGAGAACATTTTTTTAGTTAAGCGTAAAATTATTCTATGCTAGTATTCTAATACAAAAATCATTAATCAGCTTATTCAGCCGCAAGTTTTAATTTTAGTCGCAAGCGCAGCGACGCCCATTCGCTCTTATGAACCAGCCTCCTCAAAACAGCCAATAAGCGATGCAGCGCTTACGGTTAAAATTAAAACTTGCGGCTAAATAAGCTGACTGAACACACCTCAACATCGAAGATATAAATTTTTATTTTGAATGTTAGAGTTTTGCCTTGTTGGCACGCGAAATTAGGTCACTTTTGATGAATGGATGTTGACATTGAGTAAGATTGTTCGTACAACAGTCCAGGACAATTTCACTCTCAACACAACCCAAATATTTGGTGCGGGGCCAAGCAGGGGGCACTTTTTAGCGCACTTTCCCCAAAAATGGGAAAAAGGCGCTTTTAGCTTCACTTTGTCCGTCCGTCCGTCCGTCCGTCTGTCCGTCTGTCCGTCTGTCCGTCTGTCCGTCCGTCCGAACTCGGGATAACTCCTCGGGGAAGAAAAATATCAATGTGGTGTAAACGCTGTTGAATAGTACATATGTCCAGAATGTCAAGTTGACTTTTAGTTTTTTGTTATTCTGCCGCCATCTTTGATCCGCCATTTTGAATTTCTCTAAAAGTGATCCGATTGAAATGAAATTTGCAGGCAATGTAAACCACATCAAGATCTATCCAATTTTCGACAATTGATATCCCGCCGCCATCTTGTATTCTCCATATTGAACATGTTTCGAAGTGATAGAACTAGGAGAATTATGCCTCAACAAAAAGAGATATCGATGTGGTGCAAACGCCAATCGAATGCGTACGTGACCTCCATATAAAGTTGACCAATGACTTTTGTCACTTGACCGCCATCTTTGATCCGCCATTTCGAATTTCTCTGAAAGTGGTCTGATTCGAGTTAAATTCGCAGGCGATGTGAACTTCAATTGGATACATCCCATTTCCGACAATTGATGCCCCGCCGCCATCTTGTATTCTCCATATTGAACATGTTTCAAAGTGACAGAACTAGGAGAATTATGCCTCAACGAAAAGAGATATCGATGTGGTGCAAACGCCAATCGAATGCGTACGTGACCACCATATAAAGTTGACCAAAGATTTTTGTCACTTGACCGCCATCTTTGATCCGCCATTTTAAATTTCTCTGAAAGTGGTCTGATTCGAGTGAACTTCCCAGGCGATGTGAACTTCAATTAGATACATCCAATTTTCGACAATTGATGCCCCGCCGTCATCTTGTATTCTCCATATTGAACATGTTTCAAAGTGATACCTAGAACTAGGAGAATTATGCCTCAACGAAAAGAGATATCGATGTGGTGCCGCCAATGAAATGCATACATGTCCACCATATAAAGTTGATCAATGATTTTTGTCACTTGGCTGCCATCTTTGATCCGCCATTTCGAATTTCTCTGAAAGTGGTCCGATTTGAATGAAATTCACAGGCGATGTGAACTTCATCAAAATACATCCGATTTTGGACAAATGATGCTCTGCCGCCATCTTGGCCGCCATATTGAAATCTCTTATTGGTGGAACGCTGGAACGATTTTCATGAAACGTGGAACTCACCCTTGTCTATAGTACGATCATTTTGATTTTTAAGCCAAATTTCATGAATCTGACGTTATTTTGGCCGCCATATTGAAATTTCTGCCCAAATAACGGTAGAACCCTAATTAACATCTTGCGTTCACTAATCCTTCAAAAAGGAAGTGCGCTACTGAGCCTCATGCCCATGAGGCATATTCGCTTGTTTATGTTGTTGTCCCTGCCTGTTTTTCGTACGTTGGATTTCGTCAGAATTTCATCAGGATTTTAGATATGGAACATGTTCTGTTTGCAGTTTTAAGCCCCTGAACATGGCAACGATGTGAAACTTCAGTGCCCGAGTGAAGTGAAGCCCCCCTGAACGTTATACTTTTTGTGCTTGTGCTATGCCTGAGTTTCGTAAATCTGCAACATTCAACATAAAAATTTATATCTTAATGTTAGACTTCCCATCCGGGAAATTCCAAAACTGTTTCGAGATGAGACACCACACTTCATAATTTTTGTATTAGAAAATTTTAAAAATATATTTTTGAAAAATGGGGGTACGATGAAGTCGTTGCAATTTTGCATCATTTTACGTATCACCCTGTAGAAAATTTACATAAAGTTTCTCAACATAGACTATTTTATAGGATGGGTTACGGAAAGATAAGGCTAGTTAACGCAACAAACAAAATTGAAATCGCAATCGGCAATCGAGAGATATTGACCTCCAAAGTCGGACCATTTTTTTGATACCGACAACTTCGTTGTCCAGCAGTTTATATTAAACTGAAGAAAACAGATTTAAAATAACATCCTTCCAAAATTAATCAAAGATTTAAATAAAAAAAAATCTCCAAGAGCAATCACCTCACCAGTGAGTGGCTATGGCTACACACTAAAATATTTTCTGGTTGATTTCAGCTAGATATGCCTAGTTTCAAGGATTCCGCCTAGTTTTCTATTTATTATGACTGCATTTTGATTAGAGTCCAAGATGCGACCGGTAGCTGGACTAGATTTGAATAATGTTACGATATCTCGCGTACGGGTTCGAATATAATTGAGACGATTATTTTAAAACACACACTGTTTATTTCTGCGTACTACAATCAATAAATAACGCCAACAATTATCTACTTGGAATTATTTCGCAGGTACTTCGCTTGTTTCGCTCGCGTTACCACTTCGCATTCCAATTCAATACTGCCGCGAGCTGCCGGCTGATGCCTTATATAAGGCCTCCGAATAATGTTCCCGAACTTTCTGTCCACTTCCAGCAAATTCCATAGAGGCTCGGCATATGCGATTTCTAGACCATTCCTGAATAATCGTACACATTACCCGTATAACTCTGCCGGGTTCTGGACGGCGCCTCTGCCAAAATGGACAGATGTGCCCTGATCAGGCATTCGAGTCTCCATTGAGTTTCACATACACGAACGCTCTGGAATGCAACAGATCGCTCCAGACTTCTACACTGCGATCTAATGGATGGAAGGATCCAAAAAGGTCAAGTGTTTACCAATATGTACGGGATCGCCGCTCGTGATACTGCCCCCCTCTTAAGCCTGTTCGTCCCGAATAGGCTCATCGTTACTCCCGGAGTAACGTGCAAGGCGATCAAGGTGGACAACTTTCATCTTGGCTCTCGGGGCTCGCTGGATTTTGTACACGATCCTCATTGATCCTCTTGACTACCGTGTACGGTCCTTCCCACGACGGATGCAACTTCGGAGACCTTCCCTTCTTGCGTTGATGATTGTACAATCAGACCCAGACCAGGTCACCAGCCTAAAATCCCGTGGAGTTCGCCTTCAAGTCGTAACGGGTCTTCATTCGGTCGGTCGCGATTCGAATCCGGTTTCGAACCAACTCGTGGATGTCACACATTCTTTGCCTCAGGTCGTCGACGTATTCGGGGATATCTTTAGGATCATTCTCCGGCGTGGGAAAATTGCAAATCACAGGGAAGGCGAAGCTCTCGGCCAAAAAGAACAAGTGCTGGTGTTTCCCCTGTGGTGTCGTGAATGGCAGCGCGATACGCCATCAGGAAAATCGGCAGATGACGATCCCAGTCTCACTGATGCTCGTCGACGACCTTTAACAGGTGCTGCTCCATCGTCCGGTTGAACCGTTCAACCATTCCGTCGGACCGTGGGTGGAGGGGCGTCGTCCTAGTCTTCTGTATTCCGAGTAGAGTACAGATACCTTGGAACACGTTGGACTCGAAGTTTCGTCCCTGGTCTGAGTGTAGCTCCAGAGGTACTCCGAAGCGGCTTATCAGATTGTCCACCAGCACCCTTGCCACTGTAGAAGCCTCTTGGTTGGGTAGGGCGTACGCTTCCGGCCACTTGCTGAAGTAGTCCATGGCAACCAGGATGTATTTGTTGCCATCTTCCGTTGTCGGGAACGGGCCAGCCACATCGATCGCGATGCGTTCAAAAGGCGCTCCAACATTGTAAGTCTTCAGCTCCCCTCGGCTGCAAGTTCTTGGTCCTTTGCTGGCCGCACAAACCTCGCACTGGCGACACCATGTTTCCACGTCATTCCGGCAGTTCACCCAGTAGAACCGCTCGCGCACCTTGGCCAATGTCTTGTCCACCCCAAGGTGCCCTCCAGTGACGCCATCGTGCATCTCCTTCAAGACCTCTTTCACTCTCTTCTTGGGAGGCACCAATTGAACCATCTCCCTCTTCCCATCAGGACTCTTCCAAACTCTCTTCAGCAACCCGTTCTCTATTCTCAGAGAATTCCACTGAGCCCAAAGAGCCTTGAATTCGGGCCCTTCACCAGATATCTCGGCCCATTCCGGTCTGTCCTGGCCAAGTTCTTTCCTTTCAGTAAGCGTACCGATGGCTGGGTCCTCACGCTGCTCCTTCTTGAGCTCAGCCGTAGTCCAATTTGTCGGGGTGTCGAAAACGATTGCCTTGACTTCGACGTTCCCATTCTGCTGGTCTACCCTCTTGTAGTGCTTACAGTCCTCGTTGCATGGTTTCCGAGAAAGAGCATCCGCGTTGCCATGACTTCTTCCAGGGCGGTGTTGGACTTTGAAGTCATATTGTTGCAGTTTCTCGATCCACCGTGCCAACTGTCCCTCGGGATTCTTCAACTGCAGTAGCCATTTCAGGGCAGCGTGGTCAGTCCTCACCAAAAATTTCCGGCCATAGAGGTACTGGTGAAAGTGATCGACAGCTTTCACTATGGCCAGTAGCTCCCTACGCGTCACGCAGTAGTTTCTTTCAGGCTTGGACAACACCTTGCTGTAGTACTCCACTACTCGCTCTTGGCCCTGCTGGCATCAGTGTCCAGGATGTACTGTCCTTGAGAAAGAGGGTATGCCAGAATAGGACTCGAGAACAATGCAATCTTCAGTCTTGAATGAGTTTTCGCACTCCCTGCTCCACAGGAATGGCGCACGGTCTTCAGTCAGTTTGTGTAAGGGCTTAGCAATGTCAGCGAACTTTTCCACAAATCGTCTGTATAGTAGGTGCATAGGCTCAAGAAACTTCTGACTTCATGCTGATTTCTTGGTCGTGGCCATTCTCGGACAGCATCCAATTTCGCTGGATCGGTTTCGATTCCTTCAGACGACACAACGTGCCCCAAAAATTTGACTTGCTTCTGGAAGAGCACGCATTTCTTTGGGTTGAGCTTGAGATGTGCACCTCGAAGACGTCGAATTACCTCCCGGAGGTTCTTCAGGTGCTCCTCGAAGGTTCGACCGATGACCATCACGTCGTCGAGGTAGACTAGGTAAGTTTCCCATGTAAGACCTCGCAAGACGCACTCCATTAGACGTTCAAACGTGGCCGGTGCGTTGCAAAGTCCAAACGGCATCACAGTAAACTGATAAAGGCCGCTCCCAGCGGAAAACGCCGTCTTCTCTTTGTCGTCGTTGTGGAGTCCTACTTGCCAGTAACCACTTTTCAGGTCAAGCGTCGAAAACCATCTCGATCCAGACAGCGTGCTCAAAGTGTCGTCAATCCGAGGAAGTGGATAGCTGTCTTTCTTCGTCACATCATTGAGTTTGCGGTAGTCCACGCAAAATCGTGTACTACCGTCTTTCTTCGTGACCAAAAAAACCGGTGAAGACCATGGGATCGTCGATTCTTCGATCACGCCTTCACCCAACATGTTTTTCAAAAGCTTCGACACCTCTTCTTGCTTCGCCAATGGTAGCCGCCGGGGAGCCTGTCGGATCGGTGCGGCGTTCTCAGTGTTGATCCGATGTTGGATCACGCTGGTCCTTCCGGTAGGGTTACCTTCCATCGCAAAGGCTGCAGCTTCTTCCTGTATGAATTGCGTCGCAAGCTCTCTCTCCTTGCCATCCAGATGTTTCCAGTCAGGCGAGAACATCTCCACTAGCTTTTTCTCTAAGAGCTTGGGAGTCGCAGCCTTTGTCGATATGTCTTCACAGCGTGAGATCCACTCTACGGGTTCACATTTGCCCAGGGTCTCTCCTTCCTTGATTGTTTTGCTCGTCTTGTTCGGGTTTATGACTCTGATCGGGATTTTTGTCTTGTCCATGTTAATCAATGTCTTAGCCATGATGCAGCTGGCAGCTGTGTCGGGTTCAGCAATGCCGGCGACATGTCCTCCAGGTTGTCCGTTCAGTGTTGCCAACACGATTTTCTCGGAGTTGGCGGCTACACGAACGGTTTCAGCCGAAAGTAGGCGGATTTCTTCAGCGGCCTTCATGGATGTTCCAAGCGCCAATTCTTCGTTTCCGATTTTCAACGTCCGCTGTCCAACATCTAGGATGAATCCGTATTTATCCATCAAGTCCAGGCCAAGTATGAAGTCGTCAACAATGTCAGCGACCAGGAGCTTTTCTCGCAGCAGAAACCGTCCAAAGCGAATGGTCACTTCAGCTTCTCCGTATAACGTAGCAGACTCTCCGGTAGCTGTAGTCAACCGAGCGCCGTCCCTCAGTGGCACAATGCGGTGCTTGCGAAGTATCCCTCGTCGAACGATTGACTTCGTGGCTCCCGTATCAATTACGAACACGCAATTGTCCTCGTCAAGCTTTCCACTGAGAAGAAGGCTATTGGGTGACTTCTGCAGCGGTGAGACGGAGTAACTCCTGGGGCATTGAGGACTGCCAGCCAGCGTGTGCCCCCTAGCGCTAGCTGGAATTAGTTTTCCTGATAGCGTCTATCAGGGCTGGGAGTTCTCCGTCCCGGTGTGGAACGGTCACTTGAACTCGACCTTTGCCTGCAGTCCCGAAGCAGATGTCCCGGTCTTTTACAGCCGAAGCAACGCGGTCTTCCTCTGGCTCTTTGCCCGCCTTGGGGTTTGTTCCGAGACACAGCGCTGAGAAGTCTCTGTTTGAGCTCCTCGAACATCTCCTTCACAGATTTCTCGGAAGTATGTGATGCTCCGGATTCGTCAAAGTTCACCTCCCTAAGACGATGAGGGCGCGAAGCATCTTTAGCAGCCTCGATGCGAATAGCTTGGATGAGTGCGTCGCTGATGTTGGCTGGATTGCTGATCATGACCATCTGACTCAATTCTGGATCTTTTATTCCGCCCATGAAAGTTTCCTTGGCGATGTCGGCCAAAGCATCCGCTGGATGAGCTGGATAGGCCAGGTGAACCAGCCTCAGGACTTCGGATTCGAATTCCTGAAGGCTTTCTCCGCTCCTTTGTGTTCTGGCCTTCAGCTGAGTTTGATGGATCTGCCGCACATGGTTGTCCCCATACCGAAGCTCCAGGACCCTCGTCAGCTTGGCAAAGTCCTTCTGCTCACTCTCAGGAATTGTCTGGAGCAGCTCCAACGCTGGGCCTCTGAGAGCCAGGACTAGAGCTGTGGCTCTCTCATCGTCGCTCCATCCATTTGCTTCGGCAGTGGCATCGAACTGCCTCTTATAGGTAGTCCATGGGCTTTTTCTATCGAAGTTCGGCAGCTTCACACGATGGACACCCGCTGAACCCATCGCAGCACTGGCGGCGGTTTTCCGAACCTGTTGCTCCAGCTTCGTCATATTGGCCTTCACCGCTTCCATTTCTTTTTCTAGCTTGCTCACGCTGCCGTCGAAGTACCGCGTTTGTTGTTCTACAACGGCTGATATTTCTTCCCTTTCCTCCAGGCGTTTCCTTTCCTGTTCTTCCAGCAGGTTTTTCAATTCCCGTTCCTGTCCTGCCAGAAGATTCTTCAGTTCTTCTTTGTCTTCTAGACGCTGCTCTTGTAGAAGATCCTGTTGTTCATGAAGCAGATTTTTCAATCCTTTTTCCTGCCCTTCTAGAAGATTCTTCAATTCTTGTTTCTCTTCCAAACGTCTCTTTCCCTGTTCTTCTTGACGCTTTTTCAACTCTTCTTTTTCTGCCTGGCGTTCCGTCTTTTGTTCCTGCATCATCGCCATGATGCTCGCCAAGGTGTCTTCAACTCCTGCCTTCGGCATGCTTCTCGTCTCCGGCATACCAAATCACGAATGTTCCGAACGTTCTGTAGTCGCAGGCCGAATTGCTATCAATTATACCGCTTTCTGACACCAAATGTTACGATATCTCGCGTACGGGTTCGAATATAATTGAGACGATTATTATAAAACACACACTGTTTATTTCTGCGTACTACAATCAATAAATAACGCCAACAATTATCTACTTGGAATTATTTCGCAGGTACTTCGCTTGTTTCGCTCGCGTTACCACTTCGCATTCCAATTCAATACTGTCAATCAATTCAATACATCAGCCAGCGAGCTGCCGGCTGATGCCTTATATAAGGCCTCCGAATAATGTTCCCGAACTTTCTGTCCACTTCCAGCAAATTCCATAGAGGCTCGGCATGTGTGATTTCTAGACCATTCCTGAATAATCGTACACATTACCCGTATAATTCTGCCGGGTTCTGGACGGCGCCTCCGCCAAAATGGATAGATGTGCCCTCATCAGGCATTCGAGTCTCCATTGAGTTTCACATACACGAACGCTCTGGAATGCAACAGATCGCTCCAGACTTCTACACTGCGATCTAATGGATGGAAGGATCCAGAAAGGTCGAGTGCTTACCAATATGTACGGGATCGCCGCTCGTAACAATATTTTTATGATCTAGTTAAGAGCAGTGGCGCAACTAGGATATTTCATAGGCAGGTATGGAAGTTAGAAAAAGGCGCCATCTCGGGCGCCATTGATCTCTGGTTTTTTCACAACCATTTTTTTTAATCTCGAGATTTTTCAATTTTTTTGATATTGAGAAAAAAGTTGGAACACGATTGTCAGTTTTATTTTGTTCAATAACAAAAATTTTAACAATAACATTAACTGCATAACCAGCATCGCAAAGGCAGCCTAAACACTAACCGTGGGCTCCACAAAAAAGATAATACGAGATCAGTTGATTCGCGATTTTTGTTAGTCAATTTGTAGCTGACCGATGAATGGGAATGCTCGTTTATCTGTTAATGGCGAAAAGAATATGATGGATCTGTACAAATTTCAGGCATTTTTTGTGGTTATAATCGACTAGAATTCAGCAGAAGAAAGTTCAGTTGATCTGAAATCAGTCTGATCGCTAATCATCTTCTTTTGTGGAACTGTCGGTAAGACTAGGAATACAATTAAGGAAAAAACAGACAACATTCAAAATGTAGAACCGAAGCCTTCTCTCTTTGTCGTTTTTAAACTTTTCTGAAATTGCGTCAAAGTCGAGACTTTCACACATATCTCTTTCAATGCTTAAGATCGTCAAAGAACTTGGCCTCTTTTATCGCATTGTTGAAGGCAAAAACCTTTTTATCAATTTTAATCGACCAAAGACCGTTCGGCGGAAGCAGATATAATAAGCAATGTCAAAAATATTTTATAAAAAACAACATTGTTCGGATAACTAATTAACTATCTTTCAAACTATTAGAGTATATGAACGATAACATTTTTGAAATATTTGGTTTCTACTCAATTCCGAAGAAACTTCCAGACTTATATTCACTCACTGTGATTTCTGAACTTGGAAGATCAGACTTGTAAAATGAAATAAGGTCCTTTCCTTTCAACCGTTTACCTGCGCTTCATCTGCAAAATTATCGGAATCTGAAGGCGCAAATATGGAAGTTTTTTCAAAAAAATCTGTGGAACGTTCACCAAAAGACAAAACCGAGGACAAAACAATTCAATCTACATATAAGTTAAAAATGAAAATCGATTTTAAAAGCTCAGCAGATTTTCAGCCAAATTTTGTTTTGGTAGCTCAGACAGATTTTTTTTTATTTCTCATTTCTTTTTCAATTTAAAATGAAAATTGATTAAGGCGCCAAAAAGGCGCCTTTACAGGCAAAATCTTAATAGGTGGGTGAGCGCATCCACCTAACCCTCCCCTAGTTGCGCTACTGGTTAAGAGATAAAGTGGCTAGATATCCAGTTGAATTCAAACGATCAGGTCATTTACTTTTGCTAACAAACTAGATTTCAATCGATTTGGCTAGATTACAGTAGTTTTGAAGGGATTCCAGTTGATGCTGCATCTGCGCACAAAGTGAGACATATACAGGGTGTTTCAAAAAGTATGTGCCATACGTGAATGGCAGATGGAGGATGTCAAGGTGAAATGAGATCAAGAAGAGAAAAATTTTTTTGCCGATCGGTCTCGAAGAAACAGGGTTTTGGGCCAACAACAACAAAAAAAAAAAAAAAAAAAAAGAAACAGGGTGTTTTGTTCTTTGGTCACAATTTACAATAAGCGATATCTCTAGAGCGGTTTGATATGAACAAATGAAAGTCACCTGTCATATTCCTCTGCTGGTACTTGATCAAATGCCATAGCAGGTGGAAAAAAAATCAGGTCCGGACTTGGGAAAAAAAAGTACATTTTTTGAGCGGATTTCGAAAAGAACACTACCATATCTGAAAAGCTCAGGAAAAATGCTACAAGAGTGACTGTTTAATTTTCACGACACACTTGAAATGATCCGGCAAAGAAATTGAGAAACAACTCATACCAGTGTTATTATTCAGAGTGGAATTTTTATTAGGCGCATTGGCGCAATAATGAATACAATTCGGTACGATCACTGCAGATTCTTCAGTTCTATCATTATCTTTCATTAAGACTCGACATGTCTCATAAACAAAGACATTTAAAAAAAAATCTCGAGAAAACCAGAGTTCTCGCCAGAGTTGGACTGTTACAATTTCGTTCTTTTGTTTCATTCAAATTCATTTGGATAATGCAGAGTTCACAGATTTTTGCTAAAGTTGTTATCACATTTGGCCGGAATAATCAGTTTTCTTAGTAGGTACCTTATTTGACCATCATACAAAAAATTGAATAAGAGAGAGTTCCATCATTTCTCATACCACAAAATATTCGCTCGTTTTTGTTATACCTACCTAGTTCACCTAGGTAACTTTTTTTTTTTTTTTTTTTTTTCAAACATTCATTGTTGTATTGTTAGTTGTGTTACAAGTTGAAAAAATAAATTCTTGAAATTAAAAAAATCTTCCAAACGTGTTTCGAGATGGTAACTATTCTGCGACCTGGATATCTTAGCTCGTATTCCCTTTTGGCGGCTCTCCCGTTGCTATCGCAGAACCCTTACACGAAAATAATATCGTCGAATTCAGCGTTTGTAAATCGGTTGGCCATTTTGTTTGCGGGGATTTATTTGGACCGAACAAATAATTTGTCACACAACTTACAACACAACAATAAATGTTTCAAAAAAACAAAGTTACCTAGGTGAACTAGGTGTGTGTAACAAAAACGAGCGAAAATTTTGTCGTATAAGAATAATTGATGGAACTCTCTCTTACTTAATTTTTTGTATGGTCAAAAAAGGTACCTTAAGAAAACTGATTACTCCGGCCAAATGTGATAACAACTTTAACAAAAATCTGTGAACTCTGCATATCCAAATAAATTTAAATAAAACAAAAGAACGAAATTGTAACAGTCCAACTCTGGCGGAACTCTGGTTTTCTCCAGATTTTTTTTTAGAAATGTCTTCCCTTGTGAGACATGTCGAGTCTCAATGAAAGATATGGTAGAACTGAAGAATCTGCAGTGATCGTACAGAATTGTATCTATTATTGCGCCTAATAAAAATTCCACTCTGAATAGTAACACTGGGTATGAGTTGTTTCTCAATTTTTTTGCCGGATGATTTCAAGTGTGCCGTGAAAATTGAACAGTCACTCTTGTAGCATTTTCCCTGAGCTTTCCAGATATAGTAGTGTTCTTTCCGGAATCCGCTCAAAAAATGTACCTTTTGACAGGCAAACTCAAAAACTTTTTTTTCAAGTCTGGACCTGATTTTTTTTCCACCTGCTAGCTATGGCATTTGATCAAGTACCAGCAGAGGAATGTGACAGATGAATTTCATTTGTTTATATCAAACCGCTCCAGAGATATCGCTTATTGTAAATTGTGACCAAAGAACAAAACACCCTGTATCTTCGAGACCGATCGCCAAAAAAATTTTTCTCTTCTTGATCTGAACTTGACATCCTCCATCTGCCATTCACGTATGGCACATACTTTTTGAAACACCCTGTAGAAGATTAGTCGATTTCATTGTTTACGTGGCACAGTTCACACTCCATTTTGTCCATGTTTCTGGTATTTCGGCTAACTTTGTTGCAATATCTCATAAACCAGTGTTTCTGCTCCCAATAATTATTACTGTACGTGTTACTTGAGTGATATCCATGTTTTAAACAAACAAACGGACAACGGGCAATACAGCTGATCAGATATTCCTTTGCATGTAAGTATTAAGTGACAAAACTTCGATGGACCTTTTTATAAGTTAATTTTTCAGGCGCTTTGGTTCAGCGCTGGATACTCTAAGGATTGCATACCCAGGCAAGACCAACAAAGGAGGAGGGTTTCAAATCGCAGATTCACGTTACCCACGACTTTCGGACTTTGACCAAAATATAGTATGTGTCACACATCCTAATCATATTATTGACACTTGAATAATTTTGATATAGATTGAGGTAGATTTTGAACACCTAGACATTACACCTAGAAATTTTCTAGAGCTATTGATTTTGAATTCTGCATATTACTTTATTGATTGAATAGTTTGGAAAAGTTAATACATAGCTATTTTCATTTAAGAACATTTGCGAGCTAGTTGCCAGTTGCTGCCAAATGGACAGCCGAACATCGACAGGAATATGTTAATTATCATAGCTAAGTACTCTGTATTACCTATAAAATTATTCAGGAATATAATACTATGTAAATATATGTATTTGGTTTTATTTCCCGTCCTTTTCCCTTGGGGTTTAACTAGAAAATGTAGTAACGGGGTAACTAGATTTCCTGAATCTCCACTAGATTGCATTTAGAACAACTAGAAAAGTTCAGCTGGAGCTTTATGAATGAACTAGATTTTCTAGTGAAATTCTACGTATTTTCAGTTCGAATAACTAGATGCTCTTTTAAAACACTCCACTATATATGTAGTTGAAATTTTTAACTAGATTTTTAACTGGAAAATCTAGGAGTTCCATCATTCTAGTTAGTTTTTGAATGAAATCCAGTTGAAAAAGTTTTAGTGTGTAGGCAACCCAGTTATACAAGTTCACAGTTTAGTGCCTTAATCCGGAAAAAGCAGGATGAAAATTCAACGTGTAAAAAAAAATGGTGGAACACCCACACGTGGGCCTTCCCGCGCAACCCACCTTGTTGTCGGGAGAACACACCCAGAGTACCTAGGCCTCGGCCTAGGCAATCATCTAGCGAAAACCTGGACATAAAATTTGATTTGTTGAGAAGCAAATTACAAAAAAAAAAAAAGAAAATTACAATATTGAAACTAGGAAACACATTTTTTTTTCACAAACGGGGTTTGGTTGAACACAGTGACAATTTGCAATGGTTTATATATCACTCTGTGCAAATTTTGCGCAATGTAGATGTCCAATAGTAGTATTTTCATCAGGTCTAGAGCGCATGCCCACGTTCCTTGCCGGTCGGCAAAAATTGGACCTTCGCGTGCTTGTCAGACTCGCACAGCTCTGTAATCATTCTCCCCACTCTATTCCTCTGGTGCTAGCCGACTTGAACTGTCAAATCTTGCGCATGCCCACTAAAACACAAAATTGTCATGAAAACTACTATACTGAAGGAGGTACAATTTCAAAAAAATTTGTGCGTGGTATTATATTCAGCAGCGCAAGGTCATTTCAAAGATTCCAAGCTGAAACTTCCCAGTTTGAAGAAATCTATCAACAATTTAGTCAGCAGCTGTCTCCTATTTCACTTATTATTATCAGCATTATTATTAGTTCGAAAACTTTCCCAAATGGTCCCCAAACCCCCGTCCCCCCTTTTTGATAATTTAAACTTTCCTGTGCAGATGGGCAGCAAATTTTTATTTCGCACAAGGGCAGCAAACACCTTAGGAACGCCCCTGCCACCCGAAGGGACGTTTCGAACAAAAATTTACATAAGTTTCTGGATACTAGTCGGAAAAGTTTTGGGGTGTCACAACCGATGAAGTGTTGCCATGATAGCGGTCGGTGCAAAGGGGTCCACGGGGTGATCAAAATCGCAAAAATTCAAGTTCATAAACAAAAAAAGTGGGAGTCATGGAAATCACATGTAGTTTTATAATTTAATGCTTTTCAAGATCAAACAAACCGTAGAGATCGGTTTTATGAAAAGTGAAATTTCTCAATAAATCAGTCATTTCCCGAAATATTTGGATGAAATTTGATATTTCCGCCAACAGTGACGTCAGAAATGCAATGCGGTGTGTTGACATCGTTCCCGTCCACTATTTTTGAAAATAAGACCAAGACAATAGCAACTGTAATTTTGTTTTATGACGGCGATTTTGAATTCGCTCAGAATTCAATAAGTGGAAAATCAATTGGTACTAGAGAAATTGGCTCACCTAACACCTAACCATTATCAGCAAGTCACTTCTTCTTTATTGGCTATAAGGTTATGTTGACCCCATTTTTACGAGTTTTACTAAGGACCAAACCAAGGGCCATTTTTTCCACGATATTTCAGACAGGACTCAAGATAATTCAAAATGGGTCTGTAATAGTAATTCACATAAAAAATGAAGTAGGATTCTTTAAAAATCCCTTTCATATTGGCATAGTGAGGTAATTTTGGCATGGTGAGGATCGATGTAAAACTCGTAAAAATGGGTTCACCATCACCTAACGGACGGCCAATAAAGAAGAAGTGACTTGCTGGGAATGGGTTATATTTGCCTTTATATTATTGCATATGCATATAACCAATTCCACCAGTACCAATCTATTTTCCGCTTATAGAATAACGGGCCAATCCAAAATACCGCTTATAAAACAAATTAAAATTGCTTGTCTTATTTCCGGAAATAGTAGGTGGAGCCGGTGGCAGCACATCGCGTTGCATTTTTAACGTCACTCCTGGTGTAAATAGAAAATTTCATTCGAATATATATTTTTAAATCACCGATTTATTGAAAAAATCCAATTTTCATGAAACCGACCACTACTTTCAGCATATTCCAAAAACGGCTGAAGATATTCAGACGCGGTTCATTTTATCTTAGTGAACATTGAATTGTAAATCTACATGGTGCTTTTCATGGCTCCGACTTTTTTGGTTCATGTGTTTGAATTTTTGCGATATTGATCACCATGTATACGGCGTCAGCACTGACCACCATCGTGGCAACACTCCTCAAAATTAAGGCAACGGTCCATAAAACAATTTTGCCTAGTGGCATCGCGGCATCAAAATTTGGAGGGTTCGTCCAATTTATGTAAATTCTTGTTATAACGTCCCTTCGGGTGGGGAGTGGGAATTAGAGAAAAAGATTGAAAATAACTTAAAGAAAATTGAAAGTTTTGTCAGGAAAATTTTAATTTTCCGTGAATACCTAAAATCTTATTCCAAATCATGTTATTGTAAAAATTGTCAATGGAGGCTTTACTTTGAACTCCATCATTCAAGTCCGGTCTCGAAAACCCAGGTCGGTTTTACATTATTTCAATCGGACAATTCCCTGGAAATTGGCAAAAAAGTTGGAAAATGATCCAGAACCAGTTACCTCTTGTTTAAAAAAAATTGTAAAAATCTGTTCACGGGATAAAAAGTTGGAAAGCTTGCAGTTTTTCCAGAGAGGAAAACTCGAAAACCGTGGGTCCGATTCCAAAAATTTTCCCTCCAAAAATTAATTCAATCTTTCCTCCAACTTTTATTCCCAGCATGTTTGCACCTAAAATGAATATTTCGCTGGGCTTACCGCATGTCGAAGTTTGCACTGCATTTTTTCAAATTCACGGAATGTGCGAATTTCATTTTGAAAAAATTGCCGTCGGAAAACCGTAACCGTGTCGATTTTAAAAATAAACTTACACGACGCCCAATCCAATCTACTTTCGATATCGGTTGGAATTTAAAAAAAAATTGATCCCCGAGCAGGAATGAATTTTTGAGTGGAGTCCTGCTACACAAGCGAGTCGTTCTGGTCAAAGCAGGGGCGAGAAGCCCGCTCGGGTGGCAACGGCCGGGCCAGATGAAATTTTGAAAATTCATAACGCTCGACTGGAAAATGGTGGAAAACTGCAACTGCAGTCTTAATTTGACTCTTTTGTTGTGTTGCTCCCTGCCAATTTGGTTCCAATCTATCAGATAGATTTTGAATATTCAAATGATGAAATTATGAACTTTGACATTTTACTTTCCCTCACCAACATGGAAGGGGAAGTATTGTAATCGTGCAGAAAAAAGTTGTGAGATTTCACCGGATTCATCCGTTTTGAGGTCTCCCAAGACGATTAAGACCATTTTCAGAATGATGTCTGTCTGTGTGTCTGTCTGTCTGTCTGTGTGTGTCTGTATGTGATCTTCCACGATAACTGGCGAACCGTTGATCGGATCGACTTAAAATTTGGTAGGAGGACATGGTTTTTCTCTGGAAAGAGCCCATTAGTTTTTAGCTGTCATCTGTCAAACGGAAGTGTCACTGTCAACAAATGTCAGAAGATATATCTCACGAAACTTGACTTGCATATGTCATTTGGAAGTCCCTAAAAAACTCCATTCAGAACAGTTAAAGGTATTGCCCTATCTGTTATCTGTCAAATAATAAAAAATGTCAAACTTCAAAACCTTACCAATTGATTATTCAAAATCTATCCGATGGATTGAGACCAAATTTGACAGGAAGCAACACAACAGAGTCAAATTGAGTTTGGCCAGAACGACTCGCTTCTGTATCAGGACCCCTCTCAAAAATTCATTCCTGCTCGGGAATCAACTTTCTTCGAAAAATTTCAACTGATATTGAAAGTAGATTGGATTGGGCGTCGTGTAGGCCTATTTTCAAAATCAACACGGTTCCGATTTTCCGACAATATTTTTTTCAAAATGAAATTTGCACATTCCGTGAATTTGAAAAAAATGCAGTCAAACTTCGACGTGCCCCACGAAATTTTTATTTTAGGTTCAGACATGCTGAGAAAGAAAGTTGGAGAAAAAATTGATTCAATTTTTGGAGAATCGGACCCACGGTTTTTGAGTTTTCCTCTCTGCGAAAACTGAAAATTTTCCATCTTTTTATCCCGTGACAGATTTTCACTTTTTTCTTGAATAAAAGGTAACTGGTTCTTGAACATTTTACCATTTTTTTTCCAATTTCCCGGGAATTTTCCGGTTGAAAATAGAAAACCGGACTTGAACGATGGAGTTTAAAGTGAAGCCAAATCAAGGATTTTCACAATAAGATGATTTGGAATGAGATGAGGTTTTCCCAGAAAATTAAAATTTTCTTGACAAAATTTTCAATTTCCTGGAAATTTTTGCAGTATTTTTTTCAAATTCCAACTTCTCACCCGAAGGGACGTTTCGAACAAAAATTTACATAGGGTTCCTGGAAACTAGTCGGGAAAGTTTCGGGGTGACTCAACCGATTTTTTTTCCAGTGACATCGCGGCATCAAAATTTGCAGGGTAGAAACGACTAACTCTCGAAAACCCAGAGGGGACACCTCATCTAACCGCATTTTTTGACTCGGCAATATTTCCAATATTCTACTGAAATTGAAATATTTATTGAAATTGCATTGTGTGAAACGTTTAATAATTAGAATCCTCAAGTAAGCACATTTATCTAGTAGGTACGCAGGACGCACTCCAGTTGTGTGCACCTTTGCTGCAGTGGCATATTTATCAATTTCTCAACACACTGATGACACCAGGTTTAAATAAACAATTTGAAAAACAAGAAAATGTCGAACTAGTGGAGAAGAATGATTATTGTTATGAGTTGCAAGGTTCTCATGCATTCGAGAGCACACGCGGTCTTTCTAGACCGTTCGGACACAGTGTTACGAGTTGCGAAACTTTCGTGCAATTCTAGTGCATTCGAGAGTATACGCGTAGACTTTGCACCGTTCGAAATAACATGGAGCAACGATCGAGTCGTCGCGAAGCCATATGCTGCGATCAATGTCTGTTATTTGGCAAAGAACCGGTGATAAGTTCCAGAATACTCAACCGACACGGATTTTTTTAACAGATGTCGACGTTTTAACATACGGGAAGTCCAAAAAAAACAATGTTTTTTTTCGCGATTACCAATTTCTCATTTTTGAAGAATTCGATGAGAAGTAAAAAGACAAGTCACAAAAATTTTTACATTCAATCTACAGTAGCTTTTTGTTGAAAAAACACAAACAAAAAATGTAAGCAAAAGCAAATACGGATGACAAAGTTTAATGAATCGACTATAGACCCTGTGTACATGACGTTCAACTCTGCCCTCTATCACTTCCCTTCACATCGCCTCATGTATATACCTACCTTATCCTACTTTACAATGTTTGTTAACCACATCATTTCCCGATTCGCTCATATCCAATAGCCACGCGCGCGATCTTCCGATCTTACAACGGATATGCTATAGACCGGACTTCTTTCTTTGGGGATTGGGGTTATCTAAAGGATCGTGTCTACCCCCATCTATACCTCATGAAACTCGCTGCAAACACAATCGAGAAATTGAAGGAACGGATTACTGATGAGTGATGAGGTTCAGGCATTTGATGAGCACTTGCGGCTACACAGAGAGGTCTGCTCTAGATAATACCGAGAGGCTGTAAAATGCCCCCATGCATTTTTAGTTTAATTTGTCATCGCACTTGTATACCTAATAGTCCTAATAGGTAGGGTATGGCTTTTACTGTCAAAGTTTACAAGTGTTTAGTAGGACAGTAGGTACCTTTGAGACTGCGAATAAAAAAAAAATCAGAGCATCAGGCACGGGATCAGGCATGTGTTCATTAACAGTCACTTTTGCTCATAAAAAAAAACATCATTGAATGTGTCGCGAAAGCGAGTTCGCGCGCGCCGTTTTGTTCATTTCATCAAGATTTTAATGGGAGGTTACAGCCATCTCCTTCAAGACGATGACCTTGTATCCTGGTTAACTTTTTCATTTCCCGCAATTAGTGCGAACAAGTCCATAAACAGTTTAGATTTTGTTATTAGTTTCATTACGAGCAACTCTATAACGCCAGTCTTTTGAAAAAAGCTTTCATAATGTATTCTCACTCATTAAAAATATTTTTTTTTTAAAAGTGCATGGGTCTGGAATCAAATGTCGAGGAGAGTCATTTAACTGCATGCAACGTATGCGTAATGATAAACTTAAAGGACCGTTCTCGGCAGAATGTTCCGCGTTCCGCGGACTGGTGGTTATGGTTCACATCTTAGGCTTGGATTGAAAGTACCATCATAATAGAGTAAGGACTAGGCACACTCTTATTTCAGAGTTCCGTTATGTAACTTATGTAACTTATGTAATTTTATGAACTCCACAGTGAAACTTCACCACAACAGATGTATGTCAATATTACAAAAAGGGGGAATGGGAGAAGATATTTAGTTCCAGCCGCGGCACAGATTTTCTTATTTGTTAATTTCGGACCAAACTGACAAGTTTGATGTCGTTTCCGACTAAATTCCATCTTCTAATTTCAAATTGAATGTTGTGACTGCAGTTTGAAAAAACAGATTTTGTTTTGTTCAAAAAAAAAAAATTCAAGAAAAAATCTTGGGCTTTTTCCATTTTGACTTTTATCCCAATTCAAGGCATTCGAAATAGAAATTCTTACTTAGTTCACTTCTTCAAAGCTTCTTACACATGAAAATAAATCATGTACGAGACCTGATTTTACTTTGACAAGATCGTTAGCCTCATTTCTTCCTAAAGTCGTAAAAGTAATATCCAATAATTTCATTATTTTCATGTACGAATGGAGGTGTGTGATAAAAGTCTGAAACTTGGCATACATGATCTATGGACTGTCCTTTACGATATAAGAGGTGCAAGTTACATCAATGCCACTGCCGCACTAGTGCTATGTCAGCACTGCGGAATCAGCACTTCCAGATTTATTATAATAGAAACGCATTGTAAGTAGCATTCATTATTATTATATCCGCATAGAAGCTGAAATGTACGTTCTTTAGTAATTAAAATATTTTTTAAAAACGTTTGTTCGGTCCCAATTGATATAATTGGCGCAGTTATCAAGGTAGAATTACTGGACATTTTTCATCGCGAAAATTGTTTGTTTCAACAATTAATCCAGTAAACCTGTCCTCTCTCGATTCATCGCGAATCGCAGTTAAAAAAGGACTCTAGTGGCATTCCAAACATCGAATTACCACCGGCCCTTTTGAGACATCCCAGAGCTACCGACTACACACAGATGCAACTCCAGTTCTCCGGATTTTTAGGGTGAGCGAATTTCTGATATACAGTTTATGTCTGAAATCGAAGGATTAATCGAAGGAATCCAACAACTAAATATCGACCCCCCTGATCCCGAGATTTTCAATATAAATACAAGTTTAATCAATAATCACTTGATTCCAACTAATAATAGTAACAATACTTCAGTAATAATGAATCCAGCGCAAAATCCTCCTCAAGGAGTCGGGCAACAGCCTCCGCAGCCAAGTAGTTGGGGTTGCGATGCAGTTTAAACCTGAATACCTAAACTGCGTACCCCTTTATGACGGCAACCCCAACGAATTGAATAATTTCTTGACTACAGCGGCATCCATAATAGATACCTTTATTGACCAAAACAACCCGCAATGTTTTCAAAATTTATTCATTTTAAAATCGTTGATGAATAAGTTGACGGGAAATGCAAAGATAGCCATAAATATATCACCCGTGGAAACATGGGACGACCTTCGCGATGTTTTATCGCGGAACTTCAGCGACCAACGCGATGAGATATGCTTAATAAGGGATTTAGTTCTCAGTAAACAATCCAGCGAAACCAGCCTGCATTTTTATGATAACGTGGTGGGATTGTTGAACTTGCTTTGCTCATATGTTACGATGCATGAACCAACTGCGGAAGGTCAAGTTATTAAAAAGGAATTGTATAATAAGTTAGCGCTGAAGACGTTCCTCGCCGGTCTGAGAGAACCCCTTGGAAGCGGAATTCGGGCCATGAGGCCTCCAGATTTGCAAACCGCCCTTCAATACATTAATGAAGAAAACAATGTGAAATATTACCAGAAACCTTCAAATTCAGGTGGTCAAACCCCACAAAGTTCAAACTCAAATACATTTAAGCAAAACTTCCCGTCTCAGTCAATCAATGTACAGCCGCGGCAAATACAGAGACCCAAATTCTTCACAAATAATGCACAATCTTTCAGAAACCCTAAACCGCAAAATTTTAGACCGAATAATTTCCAAAATAATTATCAAAACAGGGACCAGAATGTTTTCAAACCGAACCCGAATTACAGACCATCTACGCCGCCGGTACCCATGAGCATAAGTACCAGGCAAACCCAACAGAGACCACCGAATTTCACCCAAAATTACAGACCTAATAATAATTACAACTCTCAGTTCCATCATAACGAAACTCAAGATATCCCAGAAATTGACGGACCAACTAACGGACCAACTAACGGACCTAATCATCAATATGTAGAGGAGGACGGAAATTTTTTAATGCCGGCCTCAGCGACGGAATTGAAAAAGTAACCCTTAATCATAGCGAAGAGCATACAAATCAATTACCGTATGTTATCTTCCCAAATTTTAAAGACTTGAAGTTTTTGATAGACACAGGTGCTAGCCAATCCTTTGTTGATCCGGATATTGCAGAGCAGATTTTCCCAGACACCATTCAATTCGATCCATTTATTGTATCAAACATGTTTTCAACCTCGGCGCATAAATATAGCGGATGGATGAAAGTTCCCTACATATTTAATCGCCCAGGTGAATTTATGAAATTTCGATTTTTCAAATTCCATAATATCTACAAAGGACTAATTGGCTTGGACAACTTGCAGTTTTTAAATGCTACTCTGGATTTCAATAGTCAAACACTGGTGACTCCGTTTGGAAACCTGAAAATTCATTTTCAAAATATTCCTCAAAAACAAATTAATACCTGTTCAATAATCCCTCGTTGTGAACAAATTGTCAAGGTAAGAACCACCATCGCCAATGGTGACATCATCATTCCCCATGTATCATCACATGGCTGTGAGATCCCAGAGTGCTTGACTACTGCAAAAAACCATGGAGCTTTCGTAACAATTATTTGTATTTGTATTTGTACGTTTCATTATAGATTGTACACGTCATAGAAAAAAAATAAGAATAAAAATTATAACAATAGTGACAATTTACACTAGCATAGCCAGTAGCCACCAATGAACAATAACGTCGTACATAGTTACACAAGCATGTTACAACACATCACACATCTTAAAATTGTAGTTCAAGTACTCATCCCAGCTGTAGAAGGCTTTTTGTATTAAAAAGTGCTTTATTCTTGCTTTGAACTGGGGAAGGGTCAAGCTCCTGACGTTCTCCGGCAGAACATTAAAAAAACTGATGCCGAGGCAATTTATGCCCTGACGAGACCGCTCAATCCTGTGATAGGGAACGGCTATCTTTTGTCGATTTCTAGTGGTATATCCGTGATACGAAGCATTTGTCCTGAAACTACTCTCATTCACCTTCACAAACAACAGACACTGCAGTATATACAAAGACGGTACAGTTAAAACCCTTAGTCGGGTAAATAAAGGCTTACTATGTGCAGCATAATCCGCCCCAGCCATAATTCTGATCACTCGCTTTTGTAGCCTAAATATCTTTAGGGATCCGGATGAACCTCCCCACAACAAAACTCCGTAGCTCAACATACTCTGGAAGCGACCGTGATACAGCAACAGAACCGCATCCAAGTCCGCCACATGTGACAGTTTTCTGATTTGGTAGGTCAGTCTTACAAGTTTCCCACTCAATTCATCCACATGCTTCCGCCAGCTCAATGCCGGGTCAAGACAAATTCCCAAAAATTTGACCGACTCATCCGACAATGAGCCACTAGTATTAAATGAAATCGATTGCGTTTTATCAATGCTGATTTTTAAAAAATTCGCACTGAACCAATCCCTTACATGCGTCAAAGTGACCCGCTGCTGCCGAAATACACAGTCCTGCGTTTCAGCTTTGGTGACAAAAGCTGTGTCATCAGCAAACAGAATGAAATCTGAAAATGACTTAAAATTTGATGAAAGGTCGTTTATAAAAAGTAAAAATAAAATAGGTCCTAAAATTGATCCCTGAGGAACTCCAGCTATCACAGTATTTAGACTAGATTTTTTACCATCAATTATCACAGTTTGTTTTCTATTAGTAAGGTACGATCTGATCATTCCATGTGATCATTCGATCATTATGAATAAAACTGAACAACCCATCAACCTCGACTTTTCTGAACCACTTTATTCAGAACCTCTCGAATCCGAGCCGATTGCTCCTGAAGATTTTCAGAAAAACTCAATGGAATGCTCTAATCTCCATAACTTTGAACACAAACAATGCAATCAACCCAAAATTCGAACTGAACACATGAATGCTGAGGAAAAAATTGCCATTGAAAACCTTGTAAAAGAATTTTCTCATATTTTTTATGATGAAGATACCCCTTTAACTTTTACAAATGCGATCAAACATCAAATTAAAACATCAGACGAAATGCCAGTATATTAAAAAACTTACAGATACCCTTTCGTCCATAAAAATTAAGTGAAAACACAAATTCAAAAGATGTTAGACCAAAAAATCATAAGACCCAGCAGTTCGCCATGGAGTTCACCAATCTGGATAGTGGCAAAGAAACCTGACGCCAGTGGTAGACAAAAATGGCGTATTGTTGTCGATTACAGGAAGTTAAATGAAAAAACTATCGACGACAGGTATCCATTGCCAAACATCTCAGACATTCTTGACAAACTGGGACGTTGTCAGTACTTTACCCTGTTAGACCTGGCTTCCGGTTTCCACCAAATTGAAATGGCCCCGGAAGACATTCAAAAGACCGCATTTACGCTCGAAAATGGGCACTATGAGTACCTACGCATGCCCTTTGGGTTAAAGAACGCTCCGGCGACCTTCCAGCGCGTTGTAGAGAATATATTACGCGGGTTACAGAATGAGCTTTGTCTAGTCTATCTAGCCGATATAATCATCTTCAGTGTGTCACTTCAGGACCATTTGGTTAACCTAAAACAAGTTTTTCAACGATTAGAGCAAGCGAATTTCAAAATTCAACTGGACAAGTCCGAGTTCTTAAGAAAAGAAGTAAATTACTTGGGTCATGTTGTCACGCCCAATGGCATTAAGCCCAATCCAGAAAAAGTCAGGGCTATTCAAAAAAATTTTGTCCCAAAAACGCCAAAGCAACTAAAAGGATTTCTAGGGCTCTTGGGCTACTATAGAAAGTTCATCAAAGACTTCTCGAAACTCACCAAGCCATTGACTAAATGTTTGAAAAAAGATGCCACAATTACCCATAATGATGAATTCTTGTCTTGTTTCGACACATGCAAAAAGGTATTGATGAACGAGCCCATCCTTCAGTATCCTGATTTTTCTAAAACGTTTAACCTGACCACCGATGCGAGCAACGTAGCCATTGGAGCCGTTTTGTCTCAAGGGCCTATTGGTAATGACCTGCCCTTGACCTTTGCATCACGAACTCTCAATGATACGGAACAAAACTACTCCACGATCGAAAAGGAACTTCTGGCAATTGTGTACGCCGTGAAGTACTTTAGGCCCTATTTCTTTGGGCGTAAGTTTATTATTATCACTGATCACAAACCCTTGATATGGTTATTCTCCCTCAAGAAGCCTAACTCCAAACTGGTCAGGTGGCGCCTCAAGCTCGAGGAATATGATTTTAAAATCATCTTTAAAAAAGGAAAATTGAATTCCAATGCAGACGCTCTCTCTCTCGCATAAAAATCAATATCAATGAAACCAATATACCTCAGAATATTCATGATTATATCAGAGAATTCGATGACGAATTAGAAAAAGCCTCTCTAATCGCCAACAAAGACGAACAATCAGAGATCGGTATGCCTTCGACGTCACAAAAAGAAAATTCAAACCGAATCAAAATTTTGAATGGAAACCTTTTTGACGCCCCCGAACATTTCTCCCTTGCTCACTGTATTTCTCAAGACCTTATAATGAACAAAGGGATCGCAGTTCAGTTTCGAACAAGATTTAATCATATATCGACTCTAACAAAACAACGTAAAGAAGTTGGAGAGGTCGCCTGCTTGAAACTCCCTTCTAGATACGTTTATTATATGATCACGAAGTCTAGTTACCATGACAAGCCTACCTACGAAAATCTGCAAGAGTCACTCACCTATTTAAAAGATCTCTATTTACGACATAATGTTAAAGATCTTGCTATGCCAAAAATTTCTTGTGGGCTTGATGGCCTAAAATGGGAAAGAATATCCCAAATGATCGAAACCACCTTTCGGAACACTCCCGTCAATATACGCATTTACATTCTTAACGAAACTGAGCCCGAAATCGTACCAACAATAGCTATAGACGAAGCCGATGATCAAACCCCCGAACCAGTTGTTATAGATCGCGACCACGAAAACGACATCCAGCAGGTACCTGAACCTGATGACACATTACCAGAACCTGATGACCCATTACCAGAACCTGATGACCCATTACCAGAGCCTGAAAATGATGACGGTACGCAACATTCTAATGACCAAGAAAACCCTATTGTTGAAATTCCGATATCTGATGATATATTGAATAAAGGTCAAAATCAAATTGAAATCGAACTGGTCAATCACTCTCCAGCTCGAACCAAAATTATAAAGCCGTTCCCAAACAGACAGAGATTACTTGTCCAAATCGATACAAATAATTTCGACACCGAAATCATTGACTTTATAAGGGAATACATCGTACCCGAAATAACTTCTCACATGATCTTTGATCCCCCACAAGTATACTATCCATTTTGCGAGACAGTGAGGAAAACATTCAAGTGGCCCCACTATAAATTCATTTGTACAAAACGAAAATTGATAGATGTAGAGGAAAACCAAATACCTGAAGTACTACGAAGATATCACGAGAGCAAGACCAACCATCGCGGTATAAATGAAACAGAGGCAAAAATTAAAAGTCTTTATTATTGGCCTAACATGAAAAATTCAATTCAGACATACATAAATAGCTGCAATATCTGCCAACGTACAAAATACGAACGCAACCCCTTGAAATTGGGAATCAACCTAACACCCACAGCAACTAAACCTTTCGAGACGATACATATCGATACGATAACGATTGATAAAAGAATATTTCTCACGATCATAGATGCATTCTCGAAATACGCTCAAATCTATAAGATACAAAGTCACAACTCAATCGACATAATTCAGAGCCTTCTAAAATTCTTTTCACACCTTGGAATTCCAAAGATGATCATTTGTGATAACGGCACAGAATTCAAAAACACAAATTTGAAAGAACTACTTGAATTACATAAAATAAAAATTCATTTCATCACTCCTGAAAATCCACAATCCAACGGCATGGTAGAAAGGTTACACAGTACACTGTTAGAACACATTCGGCTGCTCACCGAACAATTCCCAGCTGAAGATTTGAAGACTAAAACTCTTTTCGCAGTTCTTGCCTATAACCATTCTATACACACCTCAACTGGCAAAAAACCTATCGAAATTGTATCTGGCCACCTAGAATTAGACGACCCTTTTGACATAAACTGCCAAAAATTACTGACTAGTAATTATGTTCAGAATCACAGAAAAAACCAAACTGTTATACCGTGAACTCAATGACAGGCTACAAGAAATAAAAACGAAAACCTTATCAAGACTTAACAAAGACAAGAACAAATCGAACTTGACGCTGAACAAGCTATTTACCCTAAGGAAACTAGACGGGTGACCAAAACCCAAAATAAATTCAGGCCACCCATAAAACCCGTTGCAGTTGATAGGAACAAACATGTTATTGCCACAAAACAACGCAAATATCACATGAGAAACATTAAGCGACCATTAAAGATCAATAAATTGTTGCAGGTTCGCCCTACTGCTCATGGTATTGATAACGACCACGAGTCCGATAGAGATACGGAACCTTAAAAATAATCCAGGACTCCTCCCAGTACACCTAGGTACTGCAAAAATCCAGCAATATTCCCATAAATTACTCTACTATTATGACATATCCATTTTGGTCAGCCGCTTTGAAAAACTCAACAGAAACCTCAATTCTCTCACACGAATAACTACACAAGATTCAACCTCGACCCGACAGACACAACAACTCAACAACTTGACGTACTCAATGGAAATAGGAAATTATTTGAAAGTTATAGACAATACAAAAAACGCCATTCAGGAAAGCATCTTTGAAATTCTACCCAACAAGACAACAGTTAGAGAGAACCAAAATTTGAACAGGAAAAAACGCGGATTGATAAATGCACTTGGTTCAGTTTTTAAAAGTATTACAGGAAATTTGGATGATGAAGACGGAATTCACTTCGAGAGTATGATTCAGGAACTAGCCGGAAATCAAAATTCACTCCAAGAAAATATTAAAAAACAGTACTCTCTTTCCACAGAAATTATTGAAAAATTCAACAAATCTATAATGGATCTCTATCAGAATGAGGTTATTTTAGAAACACGAATAACGGAAGCTGAAGTAATCCTAAGAGACGAAGTAGTTCAACAATTACACCTCCATAATCTTGCTGATACGTTAAACCAAATCCAGTTAATGTATCAGACTATCTCAAAAATTCTAGATCAATTATTACTGGCTATATCATTTACAAAATTAAAAGTCTTACATCCCAGCATCATATCCACCAACGATCTTTTCAATGCGCTTTCAAAATTGAAGTCAACCGTGGAAATGCCACAATTGCCGTTTGAAATAAAGCCGAAAAATCTAATCTATATTTCCAAATTAATTGAAGTAGATTCATACATTTACAACGACAAACTTGTATTTATTCTGAAAATTCCCCTGTATCATAATGAACCGTTCGACCTATATAAACTCTACCCGATTCCCGTTTGGCGTGAATCTCAGTCCTTTCGATTAGTTTTACCCGATACCAGATATTTACTACTATCGGGGAGTCGTTTCGCCCACGAAACCGAGGACTGCCAAAAGATCAACGAAGTCTTTTTCTGCAAAACTGCACTGATCGAGTTCTCCAAGAACAACTGCGAAGTCAACATCATCCAAAACCAAAAATTATCGGATTGCAACCGACACTCCATCGAAATTCAAGACCTCCAAATTCAAGAAATAGAGGACACTAAGTATTGGCTTCTTATTGCACCAAACTACGCCGACCTCAAAATTGCCTGCCCTTCAAGACGAGAAATGCAACGTCTCCAGGGTACCTACTTGATACACATGCAACCACAGTGTATCATTTTTATCAACGACCAAAAACTAAGCCCATCAGTGGAAGAAGAACTAGGTCGACCCCTGTTCGTTGACTTCGAGGACATGGAAATTCAAGAATTCCAACACCCATCACAAAAGAAGACGCATATCAACCCTGTTAACTTGGAAAACATCTCCGAGTTGAAAAATGAAGTTAAATGGTTCCAGGCCCAAGCGATGCTTAAACGTTCATCCAATTCTGGTCATCACACCCACATCATCTATGCCATGATTGTCATGATAGTCGTAATCATTTTCTTCAAGAACCCAATTCTTCGATTTCTGAAGTCCTGCAGAACCATCAAAGAACAACCCCGGCAACCCTTACCATCACCAACGCCGCCACCACGAGTTGTTCAGCTTCCTCGTGCCTCCGAACCTGAATCTTCGAGGGGAGGAGTTACATCAATGCCACTGCCGCACTAGTGCTATGTCAGCACTGTGGAATCAGCACTTCCAGATTTATTATAATAGAAACGCATTGTAGCAGCATTCATTATTATTATATCCGCATAGAAGCTTAAATGTACGTTCTTTAGTAATCAAAATATTTTTTAAAAACGTTTGTTCGGTCCCAATTGATATAATTTGCACCCACGACGGAACCGCCGTGCAGCTGGCAGAATCGCCGCGATACCTTTGCACGCACACCTCCATCCGTACATGAAAATTATTGCATATATTACTTCTACGACTTTTGGAACAAATGAGGCTCACGATCTTATCAAAATAAGAATCTCGTACATAGCTTTCATGTGCAAGAATCTTTGAAAAAGTGAACTAAGTAAGGATTTCTATTTCGGATGCCTACTGTGAAGATCTACTGCATTGATAGACGTCACCTTTGAATCAACCCGATAACCGGCTTCAGTTTTTGCCCCTGAAAGGTAGGCAGGTGGCAATTCTGAGTGTTCTGACAGCTGCTCAGCGGTTCCATCGTGGGTCCACTTCGTAAATAGAAGAGGACAGTCTTCAGAGCGTATATGCCAAATTCCATGCTTTTATCATCTCTGAAAAATGTAGTTAACCGCCGCACTACAAGGGTAATTACTAATTACGGATACATGACGGTTCGACGCGGCCGGTTCGACGCCGAGATTGTTTATAGCGACCGGTTTGACGCGGGACAGTTTGGCGCCATGTACATTTCGCCGCCGGTACAGTTTGACGCCAGAAAATTTGACGCGAAGACAGTTTGACGCCAATAGAAAATACACTTTTTTTGTCTTTTTTTCAATCCAGACGACCCAATACCCCTGGGGTGCTAGGACGATTATTTGCGCGGACGGTTCTTCGCAAGCATTGCACCCGCGCATGACCGGGCTCATTGTGACTCCAAAGGACACTTGAAGACACAGGGGGCTCAGCGTGGCTTAAAGCCCTACAATGTAGACACAAGGAAGGTACGGCTCCGAATATTACAGGAAGGCCTGACGGTGCTCGCTAGGGCTCTAAACGACACTTGAAGACAAAAGAGTTCTCAGCAGGACTTGAAACGCTACTACGTGGACACAAGGTAGCGTAGGGCTCTGAATATCACAAGAAGACCTGATAGGGCTCACTGGGGCCCCCAACAATACTTCAGGTGGCAAGAGGGCTCAGCAGGGCTCAAATCGCTACAATGTAGACTGTAGACACAAGGAGGGATAGGGCTGGAATAACTCAAAAAAGACATAAAAAGCTCAATGGGGCCCCAAACAATATTAGAAGACACAAGGAAGCTCAGCAGAGCTTGAATCTGGATAATCAAGAAACAAGAGAGTATAGGGCTCTGAACATCACAAAAAGGCCTGACGGGTTCCATTGAGGCTCCCAAACCATACTTGGAAACACAAGGGACTCAGTTGGGCTTCAAACGCTACTACATAGATACAAGAGAGCATATAGGGCCTTAAATATCACAAGAAAATCATCAATATCACATGACGAGTCTCACCAGGCCCCCAATGGTTCTTAAAGATACAAGGGGGCTCTGCAGGGCTCAAATCGCTACAGTGTAGACACAAGGAGAGTAGGGCTTGAAATAACACAAAAAGCATGAGAAGCTCAAGGGGGTCCAAATAACACTTAGAGACAAAATAGGGCTATGTAGGACTTCGACCGACACATTTGGACTCACAGGAGCTAACTAGAGCTTTGAAAACTAATACAAGATCGGAAGGGGCTCAGCAGGTCTACAATGCTGAAGACAGGCGGGCATAATAAGGCTCTGAGATACCTAACAAGGCCCAAGGGAGGTTTTTAAAACTTCAGAAACTTCGAGCTGTGCTTCGAGGATACCGAAGAAGGTTCATCAAGATTCCAAACGACACTTGTAGAAGCAA
The DNA here is from genome assembly GCA_949128115.1 of Anaspis maculata. Lineage (NCBI taxonomy): Eukaryota > Metazoa > Arthropoda > Insecta > Coleoptera > Scraptiidae > Anaspis > Anaspis maculata. Next base: position 35,794,687 of record OX421968.1, read on the forward strand.
AGGGGCTCAGGAGGTTTTAAAATGCGACGGTGTAAACACAATAGGGAAGGGAGCTCTGAATAACACAAAGAGGCATGCCAGGACTCGATAAGGGTAAAAAAAAAACCTGAAGACACAAGGTGGCTCAGTAGGCCTTTAGAGGCTACAATTACGAGTATTCAGGTACAAAAAAAGAATGATAGGGCTCAGAATATCACAATCACACGGGGGCTCATTAGACTCTCAACGGCTTGCGCAAAATCCAGAGCGGTCGCGATCATCAGTACGAAGACTTTGTGAAGGGAGTTGAGTCTACCCCAAAAAGACTAAAATACAGAAAGTGCGATGAAAGGATTCTGAAATTAGTTAAAGAATTTGGTTCCAAAACTAATATAGAATACCTTAGAGGTCTGGCCCAAAATTTTCTAATACACTAATTGACGAGGGGCAAACCGCTGGTCAAATTCTGTACACCAGACTTCCTCCTCGTAAGGATTTCCCCCGGAATTCCTTCGGACTTCCTCGGACTTCCCCGGGTTTCCCCTGGAGTTCCCCCGGACTCCCTTCAGACTTCCCCTGGACTTCCTCCGGCATGTACACCAGACTTCCCCAGCGGTTTGCCCTCGCTAATTGAGTAGTTGGTAATATATTACAATAAATGTGGTTCTTTTGAAATACCACAGTTTTATTAACAGTGCAGCATTTAGGAAAAACGAAGTTACGTCTTCTTGTATTCCGAAGCACTGGTGGTCCCAATGTGCCTTGCGGTGTCTCGGCAAATGGGGTTGTTAGTAAGGCGGCGTGTTGGCGAATGGTGGTTCGGTAAGTTGTCTGTCGGTGAAACGTCCGGTCGTCGAGTTCGGTGCAGGTGAAACGTCTATCTCCCGTAATTTTATGTCATAAAGGTAAAGTGGAGCCATAGAGTTTTTGATGGTTTTTTTGTTCTTGGCGTCAAACTGTCCTAGCGGCGAAATGGACATGGTGTCAAACTGGCTTGCGTCAAACCGGCCGCGTCGAACTGTCCGGCGTCAAACCGGCAGCGTCGAATCGTCCTGCCTCGACTAATTACACTTCATGTACAGTTACGATCGCATAAATGGAAACACTTGACATTACTTGCCATTTTACTTTCCCGGCCCACCCACGAACACGGAGGGAAAGTATTGTAATCGTGCAGAAAAAAAGTTTTGAGATTTCACCGGATATATCCGTTTTGAGGTCCTCCAAGACGATTAAGACCATTTTCAGAATGATGTCTGTGTGTGTGTGTGTGTGTGTGTGTGTGTGTGTGTGTGTGTGTGTGTGTGTGTGTGTGCGCGCGTGCGCGTGCGCGTGTGCGTGTGCGTGTGCGTGTGCGTGTCGTGTGCGTGTGCGTGTGCGTGTGCGTGTGCGTGTGCGTGTGCGTGTGCGTGGCGTGTGCGTGTGCGTGGCGTGTGCGTGTGCGTGTGCGTGTGCGTGTGCGTGTGCGTGTGCGTGTGCGTGTGCGTGTGCGTGTGCGTGTGCGTGTGCGTGTGCGTGTGCGTGTGCGTGTGCGTGTGCGTGTGCGTGTGTGTGTGTATGTGTGTGTGTGTGTGTCTGTCTGTGATCTTCCACGATAACTGCCGTAACGTTGACTGGATCGACTTGATATTTGGTATACAAACATGGTTTTTCTCTGGAAAGAGCCCATTAGTTTTTAGCTGTCATCTGTCAAACGGAAGTGTCACTGTCAACAAATGTCAGAAGATATATCTCACGGAACTTGACTTGCATATGTCATTTGAAAGTCCCTAAAAAACTCCATTCAGAACAGTTAAAGGTATTGCCCTATCTGTTATCTGTCAAATAATAAAAAATGTCAAACTTCAAAACTTTACCAATTGATTATTCAAAATCTATCCGATGGATTGGAACCAGATTTGGCAGGAAGCAACACAACAAAAGAGTCAAGTTGAGGCCGCAGTTGCAGTTTTTCACCATTCTCCAGTTGAGCGTAATGAATTTTCGAAATTTCTCCTGGCCGTTGTCACTCAGGAGGGGCCCTCGCCGGTGTTTCGACCAGCACGACTCGCTTTTGTAGCAGGACTCCACTCAAAAATTTATTCCTGCTCGGGGATCGACTTTTTTTTGGAAATTTCAACTGATATCGAAAGTAGATTGTATTGAGCGTCGTGCAGGTCTATTTTCAAAGTTGACACGGTTTCGGTTTTCCGACTGTAATTTTTTCAAAATGAAATTTGCACATTCCGTGAATTTGAGAAAAACGCAATGCAAACTTCTACATGCGGTAGGCCCCACGAAATATTAATTTTAGGTGCAGACATGCTGTGAATAAAAGTTGGAGAAAAGATGGAGCTAATTTTTGGAGGAAAAATTTTTAAAATTTTCTTATATGTCGTGACTATTTCTCATATGTTGTTATTAATTGTTATTGATTTTTGTTGTTTAATTTTTGATATTCTATTACTATTGTTATACCGTGTACCTACATACTTGGCCTGTTGAAGGTGTAAAATAAACATATTATTATTAAAATCGGATCAACAGTTGCCGAGTTTTCCTCTCTGGAAAAACTGCAAACTGCTTTTTAGAGAATAGATAACTGGTTCTTGAACATTTTCCAATAATTTCTCCCCAATTTTCCGGAAATTTTCCTTCTGAAAATATTAAACCACTCATGCGATCGTACAAATTGAGCGGTTCTGTCACGATAATTACCGAATTATTGATTCGATCAAATCGAAATCAGGTACGGGGGCCTAAGTTCAGCCTGGAATTTTTTGATTAGACTTTGGGTGGATGATTTTGATCGGAAGCTCTCAGGTGGCACATTGGGTCTGGGTTTGTCTGCTCAAGCTCTAAATTGAAAATATCAAGTTGAAATTTGACACACAGATGCAGTGAAAGTTTTCAATCAAGTTTTTGTAATTTCATCATCATATCTGAAGTAGGAACAAAAATTTCAATAAGGAACCAGCATTGCATTTTTGAGATATCACAACAGTTAGCTACCTAGTTCTACTTTTTGGATCATTTCATCACCTTGGAAAACTGACCTAACCTGTCATTTTTTCTGTCCGCTCAACAATGGATGCAGGATGTTCGCTAAACGCTCGACTAAATAGAATTTTTCCATCAATTTCCAAATCGAATCGCCCCCTCCCGAAGGGACACTTCGATCAAAATCATTACTGACGTCTCTGGATACCGCCGGGAAAGTTTTGTGTCGTCCCACAACAGATTTTTTATTTTTCATATTCTGACCGATTGTAAAGTAATCTCTTTATGGGAACTTGGCTAGCCACAGAAGAGAACGTCTATTTTGTGCTGTCGTAAAGATCGGGTAGAAAAATCAAATAATATTCAAGGTACCACATCAGGTCATCAGGCGATTATTTATGGTTTTCTCCATTACGTGAGGAGATGGGTCGGTAGGATGAAAGTTCTTCCTTTGGTTTTCCAGGTTTGGGAATTGTTGCCTCATCCGATTTTATAATGTTTGCGGATGACACCACGCTGCTGAACTCTGGAAAGCATATATCGATCATGTATTGAATTTGGGGAGAACTTCGCTCTTGAATGCTGAGCAGTGGTTCTCGTCACATCAGCTTAGCCTAAATCATGCTAAAACGTCGACTGTTGTCTTTTCATTGCGGTTGCGGTATGTTGGGGGGTATGGAATGGGTATGAGAATCCTGATTTTGTCAAATTTATTGGAGTCAATTTGGACCCCGTACTGAAGTGGGACGAGCACATCAATGTATTGTTTGCCAAATTGAATAGTAACATTAACCTGCACTGCGATTACTGAGCTCAAGTGTGTCTCAGATGACACAGAGAATAGCCTACTTTGCTTTGTGCCACTCAATAATGTCCTATGCACTGATAGTCTGGGGGGGGGGGTGGCATCGTGGCAAACAGTTTTCAGACTACAGAGGAGAGCAGTTAGAATATTGGACAAAAAGGCTATAGAGACGACTGCAGAGTCTCCTTCATAAGAAATGGCATTTTAACATTTCCCTGCATGATTATTCTGGAGTGTTTGGTCTACGTTAGAAACAATTTACCTGAATTTCAATGTCACGGCGACCTGCATGAGCATGACACTAGGAAAGGAACTGCCACAAACTGCGTCCGTTTTTAGCGCACTTTCCCAAAAAGTGGGGAAAAGGCGCTTTTAGCTTCACTTTGTCCGTCCGTCCGTCCGTCCGTACCCGGGATAACTCCTCGGGGAAGAAAGATATCGATGTGGTGTAAACGCTGTTAAATAGTACATATGTCCAGAATGTCAAGTTGACTTTTAGTTTTTTGTTATTCTGCCGCCATCTTTGATCCGCCATTTTTAATTTCTCTAAAAGTGATCCGATTGAAACGAAATTTGCAGGCAATGTAAACCACATCAAGATCTATCCAATTTTCGACAATTGATGTCCCGCCACCATCTTGTATTCTTCATATCGAACATGTTTTGAAGTGATAAAACTAGGAGAATTACGCCTCAACGAAAAGAGATATCAATGTGGTGAAAACGCCAATGAAATGCGTACGTGACCACCATATAAAGTTGACCAATGACTTTTGTCACTTGGCCGCCATCTTTGATCCGCCATTTTGAATTTCTCTGAAAGTGGTCTGATTCGAGTGAAATTCGCAGGCGATGTGAACTCCAATTAGATACATCCAATTTTCGACAATTGATGCCCCGCCGCCATCTTGTATTCTCCAAATTGAACATGTTTCAAAGTGACAAAACTAGGAGAATTATACCTTAACGAAAAGAGATATCGATGTGGTGCAAACGCCAATCGAATGCGTACGTGACCACCATATAAAGTTGACCAAAGATTTTTGTCACTTGGCCGCCATCTTTGATCCGCCATTTTAAATTTCACTGAAAGTGGTCTGATTCGAGTGAACTTCGCAGGCGATGTGAACTTCAATTAGATACATCCAATTTTCGACAATTGATGCCCCACCGCCATCTTGTATTCTCCATATTGAACATGTTTCAAAGTGATAGATCTAGGAGAATTATAATGCCTCAACGAAAAGAGATATCGATGTGGTGCAAACGCCAATTAAATGCGTACGTGTCCACCATATAAAGTTGACCAATGATTTTTGTCATTTGGCTGCCATCTTGATCCGCCATTTTGAATTTCTCTGAAAGTTGTCTGATTCGAGTGAAATTCGCAGGCGATGTGGATTCCAATTAGATACATCCAATTTTCGACAATTGATGCCCCGCCGTCATCTTGTATTCTCCATATTGAACATGTTTCAAAGTGATAAAACTAGGAGAATTATGCCTCAACGAAAAGAGATATCAATGTGGTGCAAACGCCAATCGAATGCATACGTGACCTCCATATAAAGTTGACCAATGATTTCTGTCACTTGGCCGCCATCTTTGATCCGCCATTTTGAATTTCTCTGAAAGTGGTCCAATTTCAGTGAAATTCACAGGCGATGTGAACTCTTTCAATATACATCCAATTTTGGACAAATGATGCTCTGCTGCCATCTTGGCCAACATATTGAAATTTCTTATCACTTGACGATTTTCATGGAGCTTGGGACTCATTTTTGTTTCGTATGATCATTCTTATAATAATAATAATAATAATAATAATAATAATAAATGTTTTCCTCCTTCTCGGCTTATCAGCGCCATAGGAGTTTTTGCGCCTTATATTGATAACAGTGAATTATTACATAGGAATTACGATATACGCAAATTTTTCAACACACACAAAACATCCATGACTTACCGGGATTCGAACCCGCGCCATCCGCACCACAGACGGCAGACGACCGACTGTGCTACGGGGCCGTCTATGCTTGTACATATTCACGACAACTATTACAACTATGCAACAAGAGCTCCTCAGAAGCGTCGTTTCTACCCGCATCTACAAACGAACTGAAGTGAAAGGTGAGTCCGGATTCAGGTTTTTTATGATCATTCTTATTCTCCAGCCAAATTCCAACATTTTCTACCATCTTGGCCGCCATATTGGAATCTCTTATTAATGGAACGATTTTCATGAAACTGGGAGCTCACCCTTGTCTATAGTACGATCATTTTGATTTTTAAGCCAAATTTCATGAATCTGACGTTATTTTGGCCGCCATATTGAAATTTCTGCCCAAATAACAGTAGAACCCTAATTAACATCTTGCGTTCACTAATCCTTCAAAAAGAAAATGCGCTACTAAGCTCATGCCCATGAGGCATATTCGCTTGTTTAGGTTGACTAGAACACCGAGGTCCACTTCTTGTTTTGCGTTAAAGTTTTACAACGTCCTACCAGACAGATTAAAGTTGCTTCCACCAAAGATGTACAAGGCTGAGGTCAAAAATCTTTTACTTGAGATTGAGAATGCCTTTTATTTCCATGAAGAGTTTCTCCAGCACAAATTTTGATATTGTGATGTAAATATTGGTACTTCATAGGTACTGGAATGTTCTACAATATTGTGTTGATAAGTGTTTGAAAATTTTGTAAAATTTCTTCAAGTATGGGCACCTACTTATTAAGGCTAAAGGGGACGATAAAATAGTGTGTTTCTGAGACGCGAGATGGCGCGGAAACTATTAACATTCTCAAAATTCACTCAATAGACCGATTTTTTCAGCATTCTGGGAGCTCTCCCAAATTCGGCCTCTCTTGAAAAAAAATTTTAAGCTGATTTGTTCAACCTATACTTTAGTCTTTTACATTCATGTACATTGTATTTGTGTCAATTTTACATAATTTTAATTTGTAAGTATACAGGGTGTCCACGGTTCAAGTGCTCTAACTGTAGGGTTGTATTCTTTGGCCAAATACAAGAAAATTTTAGCAATAATTTTTTTCTTTCGGGCTTCAGTTTCCAAGTTACAGGGTGTCAAACAATTAGAAAATAAAATCTTTTTTTGCTATAATTTAGGAACTACTATTTTCATGAAAACCAAACTTGGTACTATTGATAGACTATTGATCAGCTTTCATTTAGGGTTTACCATTACTTTGTTGAAAAACCAGTGGCGTAGATATTAGGGTTACCCACCAATTAACCCCTGTTATCTGCACGCCACTGAGATAAAATCAATCCTTGATAACATTTTCTGATTTCCCGGACAATTCTTAGCAAAAAAGGTACTTACTGTCCGAAGCTCTAAGGTCAACCATCTTCGAGAAAAACGGCATTTTATGCTGAAAAACATGAAAATCGATCATAACAATAAATTGACCGATGAGACGTTTGTGAGCTGCAGTATTATTGAAAGTATTAAAATAACTGAAAAGAAGACTAATTAGGAATTATTGCTCTTGTTCAGTATTACTCACAATTACAAGATAATTTATTGAAAAATAAGTTGACAATTTGTTTTCTAATTTTTTGACACCCTGTTACTTGGAAACTGAAGCCCGAAAAAAAAAACTTTATGGGAAAAATTTTCTTGCATTTGGCCAAAGAATACAACCCTTCAGTTAGAGCACTTAAACCGTGGACACCCTGTATTTGAGCTCCTTTACTAAATAAATCTAAGAAATAATTAAAAAAAAAGTACTTTATTAAAAGAATACATTACTGACTGTCGTAAAAAAAACAGTTTGCCATTAAGGCACAGTCTATAATTAACATAAAATTGAAAAGAAATTTAAGTAAAACAATCATTATACATATACATGTTAAAAGCTTATAACTACAAGTGCTTCTCTGACTCTTGAAGCATATAGTTCGTATGATTCTTTTTAGCGCATTTTCGCAAGAAAATGACGCTTATACGGCCGGTTTGTCTGTCTGTCCGTCTGTCTGTCTGTCCGTGTGGAAATTAAGAAGTTCTACTCCTCCTCGATCAATCAATCAATCAATCAATACTCTTTAATTGTTCATATAATACTATAAAAGTGTTGAACCCGTCATTCATATGTATATAGATAATTTAGATATAAGTGTATAAATAAAAATATATGTACAAAGCATGTATAAATAAAAGCAATAAATAAATAAATATGAAAAAAAACATCGAACAAAACAAAACACTTTAAAAACGCACATCGTCATTCAGGAATTCTTCCACCGAATAGTAACCCTTGGCAATTAAAAAAGATTTAAGTTTTGGTCTTAATGATTCGAGGGGTAAACCTGTGATATATGTAGGAAAATGATTGTATATCTTTAGTATATTATATGTACAGTTTTTTTGTAGATATGTGAAGTTGATCTTTTCGCCTTTCAAGCTATTCTTATCTCTTGTGTTGTAGTCGTGCTGGCGGATGTTTTCTGCAAATAATGACGGGTTTTTTAGGATGAACATCACCACCTCGTACACATAGAGACCAAATACAGTGAGTATTCCCCTCCTGAAATATGGTCTACAACTTTCTCTGGGATGCAGTTTGAATATTGTTCTTAGCATTCTTTTTTGTAGAATTAAAATCCGTTGCATGTCTCCCGAATTACCCCAGAGAACCACACCGTACCTGATTCTCGACTCAGCCAGGGCATGATAGGCGGTCAAGGCACTTTCAACACCAACAAGCTGGGAAATCTGTCTAATAGCGTAGCAATAACTGGCCAAAGCCGAAGACACCTTGTCCACATGCACCGACCAGTCTAACCTGTGATCAATGAAGATACCAAGGAATTTTGTGGAGGTTTGTAATTTGAAACCGAACAAATTGTTGGCGGGCATGTCCCCTACATTACTATTTTTTTTGTAATCAAATTTTACGAAAGTAGTTTTTTCTGAATTGAGGGTCAACTTATTCGCGGCGAACCATTTCTCCAGGGAGTTTAGTGTATTCCACGCTTCCAGGCTAGCCTCATTCATGGAATCTCCACTGAAAACCAGCGATGTGTCATCAGCGTATTGAATCATTGTTTTATTTGTGACAGCTTGTAGATCATTCGTGTAAATGAGATACAGGAGTGGTCCTAAAATGGAGCCTTGAGGTACTCCCCTCCTGATCTCCAAGTAATTTGACTTGATTTTTCTTCCCTGCGCGTCATACTCAACCACAGCTTGTTTTCTCTCTTTTAGATATGTCTCGATAAGTTTAAGACATACTCCCCTTACTCCGTAACACTCAAGTTTATTCAATAAAATACTGTGTTCCACCCGGTCAAATGCCTTGGATAAATCCAAGGACATCAGCAGAGTTTCTTGACTTTTATTTTTCGATTTTATGATTTCAGTTAGGGCCTGGTAGGCAGCCCTTGTTGTGGACTTTCCACTTCTAAAACCGTTTTGAAACTCCGACAGCAAGAGATGATGGTCAAAAAAATTGATCAATCTGTTATATATGATTTTTTCAACAACTTTACTAACATTGGATAGAATTGCTATTGGGCGGTAATTGGAAACCTCGGTTTTGTCGCCGCTTTTGAAGATTGGTCGTATTTCAGAGATTTTCAGAGCATCAGGGAAGTCGCCAGTGCTCAGGACAAGATTGATTATATGTGTCAAGGGCTCAACTATTTCATTTGTTACGTATTTTAGAACTCTAACGCTGACTTTATCTTCTCCGCTTGAGTTGGTGTTTTTCAATTGTTTTATAATTGTTTTTACCTCTTCACTATCAGTTGGAGACAAAAACAAGTTGTTTTGATTTTTCACGAGTGGTGTCTGATATTTATTCGCGTCCGAGCTATCCACAACGGCTGTACTCTCGCATTGATTCACCAAGAAGTTGTTTATCCTATTTAAAGTGTCAAGAGGTGTTTCTTGTGGAATGTGAAGATTCTCAAGTAGACTGAACTTGGTGTTTTTGCTTTTGTCTCGTCCTGTGTGACTAAAGTGCTCAACAATGAAAGTGTTACAAAGCAAAAATTCACCCAATTTTGAACCGCTGTAACTTTTGATTGGCACAAACGATTCTGATTCTGTTTCAAGTACTGAAGAGCCCAATCTTTTGGCCATCTTTCTTGTCAATATGGAATCCATAGAGCCCCTTATAAAATTTCTACAGGGTGATGAACAGAGCAGTGCAAAATTGATGAAAGTTCAACATACCCCCGTTTTCGTTAAAAATTTTTTTCGGGAGTATCAACACCAAATTTATGAAGAATTATGTGTTCCCTCGAAACGGTTTTTGAATTTTCGGGATTCCAGTCAAAAAAGCCAAAATGTGATTTTTTATTGTGAATACTGTATATTGTTCCTGTAGCAACGCAAAAACATTAGAACTTTTCATATCAAGATGACGCCACTCGGTAGGCTTGTTCACTGAACAATTCTGAGCAATTTGACTTGCAAAACGTTCCTATTGTCTAGTGTAGGGGTGAAGAAAAGCCCAATTGGCAGTGTACCTTTTGGTACTACTCCTAAAATTCGAGTTTTTAGCATTGAAAAAAGGTCAATTTTTACTCTCTTTAGTCAACATGGGACTACGTCATTGGAATTGGATTAACAACATTTCCGCCATTTTGGAATTTTTTGCCTTTACCTCAGATTTCAAAACATAGGCATGTTTGGCATCATTTCTTGAAATGTTGGTCCCCTAAATGGGATTCTGTCGATAAGATCTGTCTATCTGTTTGTTTATCTGTCTATCTCTTTCCGAAAAAATATTGATAGAATTTTTAACCCCACCCCCCTTCTTCCTGAAATTCTCTGAGTGTCCAATTTGATATTCTTGAGCTCTCAATTCTTTTCAATGCAGTCAACGTCATCCTGCATAGCATCGGGAAAGATAATTTTCTGTGGAAAAAATGCCACCCAAATTTCACCCTTTCGCTCCCCCCACCTCATCTCAAAAATCTAAAATGGCAATACCTACTTTGTGATACATCAAATTGAAGGAAATTAAATTCTCTCCATGAACAAAATTTTTTCAAACTTTTTAAAACCCCCATTTTCCTCACAAAACACCCCAAATGTCTAATTTATTTGGAGAGGGGTTGAAAATTTCAAAAAAATTGTTTTCGGAAGGAGAATTCAATTCCCTTCAATTTGATGTATCACAAAGTAGGTAGTGTTTCGTAAAATTTTGAAGCTGAGGTGGGGGAGAGCAAAAGGGTCAATTTGGGTAGCAGTTTTTCCACCGAAAATTCTTTTCTTCGATGTTTTCTATGATGACACTGACTGAATTAAAAACAATTGAGAGGTCCAGAATTAAAAATAAGACAGTCAGAGAATTTTTAGGGCGAAAAAAGGTGGGGTTAATATTTTTTTAAATATTTTTTTCAGAAAGAAAATTCAAATCTCTTCAATTTGATGTATCGCAAGGTAGGTCATCTCATTTGGAATTTCAAAGTTGGGGTGAGTGGGGGCGAGGGGGCTCAAGATAGAAATTTGCCAATTTATGTTTTAGATGTCTCCTTTGATATGAAAATCGACCTGTTTTTGCTCGAAGAAATATTCACTAGGAATCGGGAGTTATTGCAGGTGGATAATTTTCAAATGGTCACCCGGTGCAGTATTCACAATAAAAAATCACATTTTGGCTGTTTCGGCTGAAATCCCGAAAATTCAAAAACCGTTTCGAGGGAACACATCATTTTTCATAAATTTGGTGTTGATACTCCCAAAAAGATTTTTTTGCGAAAACGGGGGTATGTTGAACTTTCATCAATTTTGCACTGCTCTGTTCATCACCCTGTGGAGAATTTATGAAAAGCTCTATGCATTTCATATTAACAAGGAAGATGGCCAAAAGATTGGGCTATTCAGTACTTAAAACAAAATCAAAATCATATGTGCCAATCAAAAGTTATAGCGGTTCAAGATTGAGTGAATTTTTGCTTTGTAACACTTTCATTGTTGAGCAGTTTATTTATTAGGTTCCACGTTGCCTTGTTTTTATTACGTGCGGTCGAAATATAGTGGATGTTTGATATTCTTTTTGCCTGTTTTACTACATTTTTAAGAATGCGTGAATATTCATTATAAAAGCAACCAGGAATTACTCCATTACACTTTTGGATGTAAAGTTTCCGTTTAGTCATGCTAGAAATTTTAATTCCCCGTGTAATCCACGGCTTTCTTTTGTTTACCAAACATCTCCTGGAAAATATGGCTCGAGACAGTGTGGACAGCCTATCCAAAAACATGTTACACGCTTCATTGGCATTTGATGTATTAAGGACATAATGCCATGTTTCTCTCATTAATTCCTGTTTTAAAGATAATAATTTCTTGTTACTAACAACTTTGGTGTACTTACATTGATTCTGGGTCTCTGAATTATTTTCAGGCAAATGCATGTTGATGACCTGACCAAAGTGGTCCGAAAGAGCCGTAGCCACAACCTCACAGCTGTATGTTATATCGTCATGAAAATTGACAAATATATTGTCAAGGATAGACCTGGAACGCCCCGCAACCCTGGTGTATGAATCGATCGTCGGCACCAAGTTATACGAGGCAGTGACATCCAAAAACAGTTTCTTGATCAAGCTGTCAACACTTAAATCAACATTGAAATCCCCGCACAGAACTACTTTGAATGTATTAAAATCACTAGAGCATGTTTCCAAGATTTGACTGAGTATTTCAATAAATAAATCAGGATTACTATTCGGTGGCCTGTAAACACAAATTACTATTAGCTTCAGCTCCCTATTAAAAACAGATGAACACTCAACGCTGTTTTCCACGCTGAGATCCTTGATGCTCGCCTCCTCCTCAAAATACAAGCCGTTCCTCACGAAAATACAAGATCCTCCATGTATTGAGCGGGATCTTGAAAAGGACGACATGACACTGTAGCCCTCAATGGAAATCACATCCTCAGCCTTACACCAATGCTCTGTAAAGCATAGCAGGTCCGTAGATCGAGGAATAAAGCTAGAGCCTTAGAACTTTTTTTGATCGATAGCTGATGTTCCCAAGGGTGGCCAATGGGGATTTTTTTTATCCATGCATAGTTATCATTACTATTATCAGAAAACAGATATTTACTGTGCACTTCTAAGAAGTTGAACTCCTCCTCGGAGAATCAAGCTAGAGCCTTGGAACTCTTTCCCATGGATAGCTGATATTCCCAAAGGTGGCCAATGGGCATTATTTTTTTAATACATTCATAGTTATACATTCATAGGTTTTTTTCACAAATTATTGTTATGCCCGTGCTCGCCCGCCAATAATTTCTATCTGCTGCATCCTCTTCGCTCAATCCTCGCTTCTCCATCGCTCTGTTTATCTCATCTCTCCATGTAGTTTTTGGACGTCCAACTGATCTCCTTCCTGGTGCTTTCCAACTCATCATCTCCAGTGGCCACCTCCCGTCTTCCATTCTTTTGACATGTCCAAACCATCTGAAACCCTTATGTTCTACCCTCGGTTCTACCCTATCGATGACCGTTTGTTCCTCTGCTTCCATTCTTCTTCTTATTTCTTCATTCCTTATGTGTTGTAACCTCGATACCTTTGCACCTCTTTGCAAATAGTCCATCTCAACTGCATTTATTTTTCTGTGGTATTCCGCGTTAACAGTCCAAATCTCTGCACCATAAAGAAGCACCGATTCTACCAGCATTTTCCCAATATATTTTTTGGTTTTGTTGGTTAAATTTTTATCCCACCAGATTGAGTTTAAACATCCCAAAACTTTTCTGCTTTGTTCTAAACGCCTTTTAATTTCATGTGTCCCAAATCCATGTTTGTTGATCTCGACTCCCAAATATTTGAAGTGTTCGACTTGTTTGATTTCGGTATTGTTATCGTCAATCATAATTTTGAATTTTTCATCTGAATTTGTGACCAAATATTCAGTTATCATTATTATTATCACAAAATAAAGATTTCCTGTGCACTTCTAAGAAGTTCAACTCCTCCTCGGGGAATGAATCTAGAGCCCTGGAACTTTCTCCAATGGTAGCTCATGCCCTCGTGGGTGTGGCCAGTGGGCAGATTGGATTTCATGGTTGCGCCGCCATCTTGGCCGCCATATTGAAATTTCTTATTAGTGGAACGATTTTTATGAAACTTGAAAGTTACACTTGCCTTGTATGATCATTTTCATTTTCAAGCTGAACTCCATGATTCCGCCGCCATCTTGGCCTCCATATTGAAATTCCTTATTAGTGAAACGATTTTCATGAAACTTGGAAGTTACCCTTGTCTTGTATGATCATTCTTATTTTTAAGCTAAATTTCATGATTTCGCCGCCATCTTGGCCGCCATATTGAAATTTCTTGCTAGTGGAACGATTTTCATGGAACTTGAAACTTACCCTTGTCACGTATGATTATTTTTATTTTCGAGCTAAATTCCATGATTCCGCCGCCATCTTGGCCGCTATATTGAAATATCTTATTAGTGGAACGATTTTCATTAAACGTGGAAGTCACCTTTGTCTTGTATGATCATTCTTATTTTCAAGCTAAATTTCATGATTCCGCCGCCATCTTGGCCGCCATATTGAAATATCTTATTAGTGGAACGATTTTTATGAAACTTGAAAGTTACACTTGTCTTGTATGATCATTCTCATTTTCAAGCTGAACTCCATGATTCCGCCGCCATCTTGGCCGCCATATTGAAATTCCTTATTAGTGGAACGATTTTTGTGAAACTTGGAAGTTACCCTTGTCTTGTATGATCATTCTTATTTTTAAGCTAAATTTCATGATTTCGCCGCCATCTTGGCCGCCATATTGAAATTTCTTGCTAGTGGAACGATTTTCATGAAACTTGGAAGTTACCCTTGTCACGTATGATCATTTTTATTTTCAAGCTAAATTTTATGATTCCGCCGCCATCTTGACCGCCATGTTGAAATCTGTTATCAGTGAAGGGATTGTCATGAAACTTGGAACTTACTCTTATCTTGTATGAACATTTTTACTTTCAAGGTGAATTTCATGATTCCGCTGCCATCTTGATCGCCATATTGAAATCTCTCATTAACGGAGGGATTGTCATGGAACTTGGAACTCACTCTTGTCTTGTAGTAACATTCTTATTTTCAAGCTGAATTTCATGATTTGGCCGCCATCTTGGCCGCCATATTGAAATTTCCCATTAGTGGAACGATTGTCATGAAACGTGAAACTTACTCTTGTCTCGTATGAACATTTAATTTTCAAGCTGGACTTCATTCCTAACAATGACAGAGACTCACGCACGTGAGGGCATATTCACTTGTTTGTGCTATGAATAAATAAACAACACGGCAGCTATGACCCCAGCAAAGTATTCCATAGTTTAGAATTGAATGTACATATCGTCCCTTGCCAGACAAAGCAACGTAAGCGCCATTCTGACAAAAATGAGTTCTTGATTTTGTTGGAAAGGTCTCACTGAGCCGCGTCGAATAAGTGAACCATCACAATAAAGACTAAAATATACTTGAGTAATCATTGCATAACATGACACATGCAAAATTATTATTCTTTCGTGAGCAATTTGCAAACAACACGATTTTTTGTCTCTCCTGCAAAGTTGCTAAAATGTCGCTTACGTTGCTTTGCCTGGCAAGGGACGATATGCAAAATAATAGGTTTTTAAAATGTCACTGTCTACCCTGTCACGTAACTGCCATGAGACAATCTGGAAAACTTTCAGTTTTCTTGTCACGTTTTTGACATGTCCTGTCCTGTAGCATGCAATCCAGGGTGAAGCCCAAAAACTTAACTGATTGATTTTGCACTAAGCTCTTACCATCAACGCGCACTAGCAGACTAGAATCAACTGTTTTTTTAGAAAAAACAATAAAATTGACGTTGTGCTTGTTCAGGTCCAAACTGTTCAAAGTGCAGTACCTCTGCATCGTACTAACCGTCCCGGTCGCCTTTGAACTGAGGGCGGCTACACTGTCAGCAGTGTCAGCCGTCACAGCAGCAGACGCGTCATCGGCAAACAAAGTCACGTGAGCGTCTGCAACCACAACGTCATTCACAAAAATCAGAAACAGGAGAGGGCCCAAGATACTGCCCTGAGGCACACCTGATTCAACTGGAGGAGTGTCAGAGAAATACCCAAACTTATTGGTTAGGCGAACACGCTGACATCCATTTTTCAGGAAGGATGATAACCAATCAAGGGCCACTCCCCTAATTCCACAAATATACAGTTTACTCAAAAGCAAATCGTGATTGACAACGTCAAAAGCCTTTGACAAATCAAAAAACATGCAAGCCGATGGCTTTCCCGAAACACAGAAAGCAAAGCAACCGGCCTATAATAACTAATAACTTTCTTGTCATTCTTTTTATGGACAGGAACTATCAGTGAATTTTTTAGTCTAGACGGAAAAACACCCTCTAGAAATGAGGTATTAATAGCCCAGCCAGAGGCACAGAAACGTGATCAACAACATGTCGAAGAAGTGAGCAAGGTATACCATCACTTCCAGATGGAGTTTTTTTTTTGAATGTTTTACGACGCATCAACTACGAGATTATTAGAGCCGACGGGACATTCAGTGGGTTTTTGGTATACGTTTCAATCATACTTGAATTGCCTACTGTGAACTATGTGAGGCCTCAGTACTCTGATAGCACTCAACTCTGTAGTCAGAAATCCATTTTTTCTGTAACCGCTGTAGTCAGACAGGTGCAGATATGGCATAGTAAGGTCGGAACTATTTTCGGAACAATCGGACAGCACAAAATATCCATGAACGAGGCGGGATTCGGACCCGCGCGGTAGAGCACGACTGGCTTGGCGCGCCAACACCTAAACCACTCGGCCACCGCCGCTCCAGAAGAAGTATTGTCAGATATCTGAATGACTACACCCGCCACCTCCTGAGGGGTGACAGGTGAAAGAAAGACTCTTATCAAGCACTTGGGAACCCGACATGAAATCCCATGATGTCATAGTATCATTTATCTCCTTGACAGATTTAACAAAAAATTCATAAAGCACTGAGCCGCCGGCGCCGCTCCGAAATCCGTGATAGTGGTTCCATCGACATTCACGAAAGACTGAGGCGGTCTAGACTTACGCTTACAATTTACATTATCATTTATTACGTTCCAAGCAGCCCTGGAAGTGGAAACGTTGCAGTTGGGCTTCAAAAATTTGCTGTCATAGTACCTTTTCCTCGCTGAGGCCACTGCCACACGATGATTGCATTTCAAAATTTTATACCTATATCAAGAAGCTGGGCGTCGCGTCGTCTGAATTATTTCGACTAGCCTTGAACAATTGTCTTATAAAACTATCTCGATCAATCATGGATTTAGTGATCCATGGTCTATGATTGCAACTATAGTGGAAAAGCAGTTTCCATAGAATCAACAAACATTTTATGAAATAAATCAAACTTATCATCTAATTTGGCCGATGAGCACGAAAGGAGGGACCAATCTAAATTAGAGACAATGTCAATGAAACCAGCAATGTTAAAACGCTAGCTAAAACTGCGTCTAGGTTCCGACGCCTGAGCCTCCTTTTGAACTTCATCAGGCAAGTCATCAAGCTGTATACTCTGCATGAGATGATCAGAGAAGTCAACAATGTATCGATTTAGAACTGCCCTGTATAAATTCATTTCTATTACAAAACAACGTTATCAATAAGAGACCTGCAATCACCTTGTATACGAGTGAAGTCAAAAATTCAGCTGATAAGGCCGCACGACAAAAAAGAATTTGGGATGAGTGAACTATAGGTATCATTGGAGTTATAGAAATCAACATTGAAATCGCCGCACATCACGGACACTTCACCAGTCTTTAACACCCGAGGTGAAAGATCGCTCAAGTGATAACCGAAAGCACGCGCAGAAGATGAAGGGCTTCTGTAGAAGCAGCCAACAAGAACAGAAGATTCCCTGAGCATGATTCTGGAGAAAGCACACTCGAAAACTGACTCGTCACTCCCAACACTGGCATTGGGAACAGACTCAAACAGAACATCATCACGCACCAACACAGTCACTCCGCCACCCCTTGAGTTGGCTCTGGAGAAGGAATCGGCAAGCGTGGATGAGTCTATGCGAATTGGTCGATCTCATGATCATTGCACCAAGTTTCGGTCACACATTACACATGACACGTCATGACGTGTGGAAATCCTAGAGAGTGTAGAACGAGGTGTAGAAGGAACTCAAGATCGAATGATTTGTTTCGCAAACTTCTCACATTCAAATGACAAACATGTAGGGTTACCCCAGATGCTGCTCCCTCACTCCTGGTGTAGTTGTTCTTTTATTTTGTTTTTGTATTCTTGTGAACTTGCATTTTATGCTTCGATGTTTGAGATGGGGATCGAGATACTGCGGATGTTAACCAGCAATATATGGACCGAACCTTGCAAATCGTGATACCTACCGCGATGCCGCTTGGTACGAATTTTGTCTATACCAATATCTTCACTTTGAGATATGGAGCCATCGCAGAATCCCATGCAGGGCCCCAGGGCGGCGGGTTGTCTACTCACCAGGAGCAATTTTCAAAAATCACGCCATTAATTCCATTTTGACGCTGATTTTTGGTTGGATCATGGTATTAGTGAAAGTGATTCTCACAAAATTATCTTACAGTAACCTTCTGACATGCCCGACCGGGTTGCCTGCTGTTTCAGGGGCAGGTAATGCCAAATTAGCGCGAATAGAAGTACCTTTCGACCTGCGCTTCTAGCCCAGAAATAATAGGTTTTGAGGTCAAACAAGTTTGTAGAAGCAATTTTATAACAATTTTAAATTGGGAATTTGATGCTCCGCAACATACCTTGAATACCCAAAAATCCCCTTGTAGGTTTTTTTCTGCATGAGGTCAAAGGCCGAAGAAGTTGATTGTGTTATTTTCACTCTGACAGAAAGTTGCACCAATGATTTTTTGTAGCTCATTATATTGTGAACAGTTTGATATATCAACAGTCTCTCTAGAACAAATGATTCTCAAAATAGAGCATCTGGAAGTAAGAGCATTTTTCGTAACAGCGTCGGGTCGTTTGCTCTAAAAACCACAGTTACCGTAGCGACACAAAAAAATTCAACTGAAGATATCTATTGGCTTCAAGCTGGATTCGTACAAATAGTTTCAAACTCTTCGTCTTTAACTACAGATTTTAAAGCAAAGTGTTTGGCAACCCTCTTCTAGTGCATATGCAGGGTATACCAAAGAAGCGAACGAAGGTCTCTGAAAACTAGCACATTTCTTCATATATGCCTGGGAAAGCCTTCGAAGACATACGTTCCTTCCAATAACGACATCCATTTGTTTGCTGAGCTCAAATGAGATTATTGAATGTAGCTGTGGAGTCATAGCTCACATCTTGGATGATAAAGTGGTACCACAAAATCGTTGATTGTTACAGTAGCGGGATATTAGGAGGAATATAGAAGGTCTGATACCACGGCAATGTTGGAAGAGTGACTTCTTTTAGCGTAAGATTGTGGGTCTGATATCGACTATCGTAAAATGCTAAAAAAGGTCACTGTCGCAACCCTCCCGTGGCGCCAACTCTCCCACATTCGCTCTTACATCCTCTTGACAGTAAAAATCAACGATTTTGTGGAACTCACTTAACATCTAGGATGTGAGCTGTGACTTTGAAACTGCCCTTGATTAACTCATTCGAGCTTAATGAATAAATCCATATCGTTCTTGGGCGTAAAATTTGTGTTTGAAGGCTTTCCCAGGGAAACATGCAAAAATGTGTTCGTTTTCAGAGAACTCCGTTCGTTTCTATGGTACGGTACACCCTGTATATGCCTAGGTGAGTGTTCTCGCAATTGAAGCTTCTCAATCTGTAGTTAAAGACGAAGAGTTTGAAGCTATTTTTACAGTTCTAGCATGGAGCATTCAATAGATATCTTCAGTTGAAATTTTTTTGTCGCTACGGTAACTGTAGTTTTCAGAGCAAAGGGCACGACGCTGTTACGAAAAATGCTCTTACTTCCAGACGCTCTATTTTGAGAACCATATGTTGTAGAGAGACTGTTGATATATCAAATTGTTCACAATTTAATGAGCTACAAAAAATCATTTGCGCAAATTCCTGCCAGGGTGAAAATAACACAATTAACTTCTTTGGTCTTTGACCTCATGGAGAAAAAAAAACTACAAGAGGATTTTTGGGGATTCTAAATATGTTGCGAAGCATTGAATTCCCAATTCAAAACAACCATAAAATTGCTTATACGAATTAGTTTGACCTCAAAAACTGTTTTTTTTTTCTGGGCTAGAAGCGCAGGTCAAAAAGTATACTTTTATTTGCGCCAATTTGGCATTACCTGTCCCTGAGACAGCAGGCAACCCGGTCAGGCATGCCAAACGGTTACTGTATGATAATTCTGTAAGACTCACACTCACTAGTACCGTTATCCAACCAAAAATCAGCGTCAAAATCGAATGAATAGCGTGATTTTTTGAAATTGCTCCTGGTAAGTAGACAACCCGCCGCCTTGGGGCCGTGCATGGGATTCGTCGATGGCTCCATATCTCAAAATGAAGGTACTGGTATAGATAACATTCGTACCAAACGGCATCGCGGTATCACGATTTGCAAGGTTCAGGCGGCTAACCTCCGGACTAAGATGGGGATATAAAGTTTGGAGCGAGCGGTAAACCGCAGTGGAAGTCTAGTGTACACGACAGTGGGAGTCAGTGGAAGTCCGTGGAAATCAATGGAAATCACGTGGAAGTCAGCTGGAAGTCAATGTAAGTTATGGAAGTCTGTGGAAGTCATGGAATTCAGTGGAAGTCTGTGGAAATCAGTGGAAATCAGTGGAAATCACGTGGAAGTCAATGGAAGCCACGGAAGTCTGTGGAAGTCATGGAAATCATTGGAAGTCTCTGGAAATCGGTGTAAATCAATGGAAATCACGTGAGAATATGTGAAAGCCAGTGGAAGTTGGTGGAAGTCGGATAGAAGTCTTTGGAAATCAGTATGAGAGTCGGTGAAAATAATAGGGCTGCTTCGAACTATATTTGAGGCAAGGCGAGTTTCCAAAAATCTCGATATTCATACATTAAAATTGTTTGGTGATGAAAGGACTTTTCCATAATTTTTTTCCAACTTATTTTATTTGAGAATGCGCAAGATCTAGAAAGAAAGTACCAAGGAAACTAAGACAATTCTGTTGCAACAAAGATTTTTGTAAATAAAAGAATAATAAAATTAAATAATATGCGCCTAGACCGAGGCGTAGACCATCGGACGTATAAAGTAAGTGTATAGCTTGTACGTCCTACCCTACCTCACCTTTGAAAGTAGGGTGAGGTGGGGCACATTTGGACATGTAGCATATTGCACAACTCGATTTTTTCCTACTGTCTTATTTATAGACAAGTGAGGTCGCTACTTCGGTATTGAGGTAGTAACCAGCGTTTAGTTGACAAATATGACCTAAGAATTATTCAAATGCTCGTTCAAATGTCTTTCACCTCGTCCAAATATGTATATGGCAAGGCACAAGTGGACAAATGCACATGTGAAAAAAGCTGATTTTTTCCGAGTTTTTACTAAATTAGTGTTGCTTGTGCTCTCTTTTGATAAGAGATTCAAAAACAACAAATTTAGCAATCGCTTGATGCAGACCATGAGTCCTGAATATGCAAGATTTGTGAAAATACAGGATGTCCCAGGACTCGCGCCAGAAAATGTTTGGAAAAATTGGGTTCTTATTTTTGGAAATATTAGGGGGCCAAGGGTGGGGCTTGGTCCCCTTCAATTCTCAATTATTGACTGGTTTCACGAGGCGACATTCAGCTCTTAGCTGCTCTACCATGCACTCTCGGGGACAGCACAAAATATCCATGGATGTAGCGGGATTCGAACCCACACAGCGCAGCGTGAGTGGCTTGGCTTGCCATCACCTATACCACTCGGCCACTACCGCTCCATTATCTGGTAGATTTCAGTTAACTTTTTAAGACAGACTGAACAGAGAAAAAACTTTTCAGTGTGTCTGGAATTTTCATATACTCTACATGGTGAGTCATAAACTCAAAAACCCCGGAATATTATTTTTCTCTAAAAACAATCCACGTTTCCCGAAAGGCTTAAGCACATACCTGTGAAAGTGGACGTTGCCATATCTCATATCATGGCAACAAGTTGACAACACTGTAATACGGTGTGCGTGTGTAGGGATGGCAAAAAGTTGAAATATATCGATATATCGGTTATTTGATATAGCGCAAGCTATATATCGATACATTCGATATATTGCAAGAAATATATCGATATTTCCATATATCGATATATTTTGCAAATTTTCAATATAAATGTTGAACTGAACGATAAAACGTAATTTTTAGGAAGGATTGAATTTGAAAAAAAAAAACAAATAGTATGAAACAGACAAGAAAAAGCTTGTTTTTTATAATTTTCTAATGAAAAACTAAATTTAAATCGTTAGGAAATTCCGAAGGGTTCAAGACTTCCAGACTTGGTCGCCGCATCAGTGTCATCTGCAAAATTTGCCAAGTAGGTACGAAGCGTAGTTTCCTGTATTTTAAACATATATTTTAACACAGTCACAGATCAGCAGCCTCGAATATTCAATAATTTCCATACGAGAGGAGCGTGGCAAAGTCGAGTCGGACAGTTTCCGATATATCCAGAAATATATCGATATTTGTATCGATATATTGGAACGAAAAAAACGATATAAATATATCGATATATTGCAAGGAATATATCGATATTTCTTATATATCGATATATCGTTGCCATCCCTATGCGTGTGTGAATGGCAGCTGGCAGCGCTTGACGTCGATTTGACGTTTCGACAGACCTAACCTAATAACGCTCTTGTTTCTGCGATCGCCTTGCACTGCAGCTCGTTGTGTTCCGTATCACCTGAATCGTTTCTGCGTCTTTTTGCCATACCGCACGTAATATTTCATTTTGAACAATAATGATTGTTGAACGGTGAGGAGGTTATGTTTGTTTACATTTCGATTATTGATTGACAGATGCCATTGACAGTGACACTTCGTGCGTCAAAATTGAAATTACCGCGCTCTGCAAGTATGCGTTCTCGTATATGCGCTGGAGTGATATATACGTGATGGTAAACGTGGATTGCAAAAGGTTCCAGACATACCCAATGTGATGTAAGATAGGAAATGAAATGATTCGTTTCTAGAGAATTCTTTTACAGGCGGTTTCCACAAAATTTGTATTCTTCGAATTTTTAGGTCATCCTGTACAATAAAAAACAAGTGAATATGCCCTCACGTGCGTGAGTCTCAACAGCACATTTTCTTACTGCCAGGTCTGTCATTGATAGGAATGAAGTTCAGCTTGAAAATAAGAATGTCCATACGAGACAAGAGTAAAGTTCCAAGTTCCATGACAATCCCTCCATTAATAACAGATTTCAATATGGCGACCAAGATGGCGGCGGAATCATGAAATTCACCTTGAAAATAAGAATGTTTATACAAGACAAGAATACGTTCCAAGTTTCATGACAATCCCTCCACTGACAACAGATTTCAATATGGCGGCCAGGATGGCGGCGGAATCATGAAAGAACCGCACGTTTTCCACGAAAAAGTGGTTTTGGTGAATTTGGCTGAATTTTTTATATGATGTGCACCTTAATTTGAGAAATATTTTCCTGAAAAATTGGACCTCTCCTATGAACAGTTTTTCCCCTACACTCCTAATAAGGTCCAAATTAGGAATTGTTTCGAAACATTTGAAATTCATGAAACGGGCTCACATCGAGGCTGTGATCATGAGAAAAATCACTTGAAAAAGCTAACTCATACATTGGGGCAGTTTCCGAGGGGGATGGGGGGTCAAAAACGAAAAAATAGAATAAAATTCCGGAACTTTTGATCCTCATGAAGGCTGAGCAAAAGAATAATGGAAAATTAATTTTGAAACATCCTAATCAATTGACAGGGGATGGTTTTCAAAGGGGTTGGGGGTCAAAATCAAAGAAATGGAGTAAAATTCCGGAACTTCTGATTCCCATGATATATGATTTGACGATCAATGGGTAAATAATTCTAAAAAATCTAAACAAATGAATTCGGGTGTTATGGAGGGGGTGGAGGGTCGAAATCGAGAAAACAGTCAGTGAAATTCGGGAATTTCCAGTTCATCTAGAAATTGATGTGGTCGAATGACAAAATGATGATAAAACCAATTTGGATAAGGATTAAGTTCTTCATTTCTCGATCACCCCTACCTCTTACCCACCCACCATGATATCTGCTTATAACCATGTTCTAGTCCAAATGAGAAATTATCTCAAAACTTTTGAATTTCATGAAAATGGCTCGAAATAAGGTTGTGATCATGAAAAAAAAAAAAACATCTGAGTTGTGAATTGGAGTAGTTACCTATTTAGTTATTAGAGGTGGAGGTTTGAAATAGAGTGAAAGAAGTATAAATATAAGTATAAACAATATCTACATAAACACACAATATTAATTTACTTTTTAAGTTTGTAATGTTCTTTATTGTTAAGTATTCCTTGTATTTACAGACCATTTATTATAATGGTAGGACGTTATTGTTTACAATAAATATATATATCCAGAGCTTTCGATTAAAGGAATAATAAAGAAACAATTTAAAAAACCCTAAATCAATAAACTGGAGTGGTTACTGAGAGGACGGGGGTCCCAATCTAGAAAACGGAAGAAAGTTCCTAAACTTTAAATTCATAAGACAGAACTAAAAATTCCGATTTGAAATAATTGAGTTTTACTCCCAATATCGATCTATCTTTGGAATCTCATCAAATCAACCAATAATCAAAAGCAGAGGGTTCATAATTAAAAAAATATAGTGGGAGTCTGGTCTATTTTTTTAGCTATATGATGGACGCACACAGAACTGTGGAGAGCTTCTCGAGAATCTACAATATAAATATTATCCGTGAGTTCTCAGAATCTCGATTGCAACCCCCTAGCCTCCCATTATGGTTGTAGGTATAGGTATCATGGTGGGTGGGTAAGGGGTAGGGATGATCAAGAAATGAAGGACTCGATCCTTATCCAGATTGGTTCCATTATCATTTCGTCATTCGACCGGATCAATTTCTAGATGAACTGGAAGGTCCCGAATTTCACTGTTTTCTCTCTTTCGACCTCTTTTGACCCTCCACACCCTCAATAGTGCCCAAAGTCATCGGTTCAGACTGTTTAAATATTGTAGAATTATTTCTCCATTGCTCTCAAAAATTATGGGAAACAAAGGTTCCGGAATTTTACTCCATTTCCTTGATTTAGATCCCGAACCCCCTTGAAAACCACCCCCAGTCAATGGATTAGGATTTTTTTAAATTATTATTCCTCCATTATTCTTTTGCTCAGCCTTCATGAGGATCAAAAGCTCCGGAATTTTATTCTATTTTTTCGTTTTTGACCCCCCATCCCTCTCGGTAACTACCCCAATGTATAAGTTAGCTTTTTCAAGTGATTTTTCTCATGATCACAGTCTCGATAGGAGCCCGTTTCATGAATTTCAAAAGTTTCGAGACAAATCCTAATTTGGACCTTATTAGGAGTGTAGGGAAAAAACTGGTCATAGGAGGGGTCCAGTTTTTAAGCAATATTTTTCTCTAATCAAGATCTACAACATATAAGAAATTCAGACAAATTTACCGAAACCACTTTTCATAGTAAACGTGCGGGGTCCTTTAGCTTGAAAATAAGAATGATTACCTGTACGTGACAAAGGTAAGTTTCAAGTTCCGCCGTTTTGATATGGCGGCCAAGATGGCGGCGAAATCGTGTTTAGCCTCAAAATAAGAATGATCATACAAGATAAGGGTACCTTCCAAGTTTCATGAAAATCGTTCTACTAATAAGATATTTCAATATAAGCAGCCAATATGATGGCGGGATCATGAAATTTAGCTTGAAAATAAGAATTATCACACGTGACAAGGGTAAGTTTCAAGTTCCATGAAAATCGTTCCACTAGCAAGAAATTTCAATATGGCGGCCAAGATGGCGGCGAAATCATAAAATTTAGCTTAAAAATAAGAATGATCATACAAGACAAGGATAATTTCCAAGTTTCATGCAAATCGTTCCACTAATAAGGAATTTCAATATGACGGCCAAGATGGTGGCGCAACCATGAAATCCAATCTGCCCATTGGCCACCCACAAGGACCTAAGCTATTCATTGGAGAAAGTTCCAGGGCTCTTGATCCATTCCCCGAGGAGAAGTTCGACTTGTTAGAAGTGCACAGGAAATATCTGTTTTTTGATAATAGTGAGGATAACTATGCATGAATAAAAAAAATAATGCCCATTGGCCACCATCAAAAAAAGTTCCAAGGCTCTAGCTTTATTCCTCGAGGAGGAGTACAACTTCTTAATTTCTACACGGACAGACGGACGGACAGACGGACACACGGACGAACAGACGAGAGACAAACCGGCCATATAAGCGTCATTTTCTAACGAAAATGCGCTAAAGACAGTTGCACATACTGAAAAGTTTTTTTTTCTGTTTAGTCTGTCCTAAAATGTTTACTGAAATCTTCAGATAATCAGATCATCAGATAATAGAAATAAGAGATGGCGAAATCACCTTTCGAGCCCCCCAATCTCGAAAAATTGAATTTAAACGTTTTTCTAATACAGGGTGTTTCAAAAAGTATGTGCCATACGTGAATGGCAGATGGAGGATGTCAAGGCGAGTTGAGATCAAGAAGAGAATTTTTTTTAAGGCGATCGGTCTCGAAGATACAGGGTGTTTTGTTCTTTGTCAACAATTTACAATAAGCGATATCTCTGGAGCGGTTTGATATAAACGAATGAAATTTACCTGTCACATTTCCCTGCTGATACTTAATCAAATGCCATAGCAAGTAGAAAAAAAATCAGGTCCGGACTTGAAAAGAAAGTTTTTGAGTTTGCCTGTCAAAAAGTACATGTTTTGAGCGGATTTCGGAAAAAACACTACCATATCTGGAAAGCTCAGGAAAAATGCTACAAGAGTGACTGTTCAGTTTTCACGGCACACCCGAAATCATTCGACAAAGAAATTGAGAAACAACTCATACCAGTGTTACTAATCAGAGTGAAATTTTTATTAGGCGCAATAATGGATACAATTCGGTACGATCACTGCAGATTCTTCAGTTCTATCATATCTTCCACTAAGGCTCGACATGCCTCACAAGAGAACACATTTCTAAAAAAAAATCTCGAGAAAACTAAAATTCTCGCCAGAGTTGGACTGTTACAATTTCGTTCTTTTGTTTCATTCAAATTTATTTGGATATGCAGAGTTCACAGATTTTTGTTGAAATTGTTAGCACATTTGGCCGGAATAATCAGTTTTCTTAGTAGGTACCTTATTTGACCATACAAAAAATTAAATCAGAAAGAGTTTCATCATTACTTATACCACAAAATATTCGCTTGTTTTTGTTATACCTACCTAGTTCACCTAGGTAACTTTATTTTTTTGGAACATTTATGGTTGTGTTGTCAGTTGTGTTACAAGTTGTTTGTTCGGTCCAAATAAATCCTCGCAAACAAAATGGCCAACCGATTTACAAACGCTCAATTCGCCGATATTATTTTTGTGTGTGGGTTCTGCGATGGCAACGGGAGATCCGCCAAAAGGGAATACGAGCTAAGATATCCAGGTCGCAGAATATCATCTTGAAACACGTTTGGAAGAATTTTTCAATACAGTTGTGAACATGGGAGATTCCCCGGAACTGCTGTTGTAGCTGTACCTCCGAGAAACATCGAACGACCGAAAGTGGATGCCCAGGAAGAAATTCTGGAGATGGCAGAGGAAGATCCTTCCATGAACACGAGGAGGATAGGACATGCCCTTGGTATTCCCCATGCTCGTGCATGAAGAGGATCAAAAAGCGAACGCTTGTATCCTCACCATCTGCAGAAGGTGCAGCGACTAGAGCCAAATGATCCAGCCCCGAACGCCTCATCTTTTGCAGATGGATTGTGAACCATCCACGAACTGTACCTGGGATTTTATTCACAGATGAGGCCCAGTTTACAAGGGACGGCGTTACTAATTTCCGAAACTCGCACATTTGGGCGCAGGAAAGTCCCCATGCCGTTGTGCAAAAAAATTCCCAACACAGATTTTCTCCTAACGTTTGGTGTGGGGTAATGGACAATGTGTTAATCGGTCCATACTTTTTTGATGAAAGGCTAACGGGAGAATTGTACCTCAATTTCCTCAGAACTGTTCTTCCTGATTTGTTGGTAGCCGGAAACGTCAACAGAAGAGGGTTGTTTTTCCAGCACGACGGGGCGCCTCCTCATTGTTCTCACCAAGTTAGGCAATACCTTGATGAACAGTTCCCGAATCGCTGGATCAGCCGCGGTGGTCCACATGCCTGGCCTCCTAGGTCCCCGGATCTGACGGTCCTGGACTATTATCTTTGGGGACATATGAAGCAAATTGTTTACAGTGGAGAAGTTGGCACAAGAGAGGAATTGCGTCAGCGGGTCATACAAGCGTCCAATCAGATCCAAACCGATGGAGAAACAATCAGAAAGGCCACACGGCATTTGTTGGTGCGATGCAGAAAATGCATTGAAGTTGGAGGAGGGCACATCGAGAACCTGATTTAAGCGTTTATTATTGTTTGATTTATCGAATAAACGTTTTGTTTTTTCTACTTTTCGGTTTATTTCAGAGTTTATCAGCTCCTGAATCATTGATCGTACCGAATTGTATCCATTGTTACACCTGATAAAAATCTTCACTCGGGATAGTAGCAGTGATAAAAATTGTTTCTCAATTTTTTTGCCAGAGGATTTGAAGTGTGCCGTGAAAATTGGAGTCATTTTTGTAGAATGTTTCCTAAACTTCACAGATATGGTAGTTTCCTTTTCAAAATTCGCTCAAAAACTGTACTTTTTGACAGGCAAACTCAAAAACATTTTTTTTTCCAATTTTTTTTTAGGTTGTAAACAAAAACCCGTGAACTCCGCATATCCAAATAAATTCAAATGCAATAAAAGAACGGAATTGTAACAGTCCAACTCTGGCGAGAACTCTGGTTTTCTCAAGTTTTTTTTTTTGGAAATGTCTTCCCTTGTGAGACATGTCGAGTCTTAGTGAAAGATATGATAGAACTGAGGAATCTGCAGTGATCGTAACGAATTGTATCCATTATTGCGCCTAATAAAAATTTCACTCTGAATAGTAACACTGGTATAAGTTGTTTCTCAATTTCTTTGTCGGATGACTTCAAGTGTGCCGTGAAAATTGAACAGTCACTCTTGTAGCATTTTTCCTGAGCTTCCCAGATGTGGTAGTGTTTTTTTCCGAAATCCGCTCAGAAAATGTACTTTTTGACAGGCAAACTCAAAAACTTTTTTTTTCAAGTCCGGACCTGATTTTTTTTCTACCTGCTATGCCATTTGATCAAGTACCAGCAGAGGAATATGACAGATAAATTTCATTTGTTTATATCAAACCGCTCCAGAGATATCGCTTATTGTAAATTGTGACCAAAGAACAAAACACCCTGTATCTTCGAGACCGATCGCCAAAATTTTTTTTCTCTTCTTGATCTCAACTCGCCTTGACATCCTCCATCTGCCATTCACGTATGGCACATACTTTTTGAAACACCCTGTATATCCAAAGCATCTCCGTGAACTGAGTTTGCCTCTGGGGCGCGAGCCTTGGACCTGGGACACCCTTATGTGCAATTGAAAGAAATGCCTGAATGTGCCTCACCCTCCCCTACATACCCACTTCAGGTCGAGAAAACATTGACAACTGAGTTTACATTCTTGGATGACTCTGTTAACTCATTCTTCCTAAAAATGTAATTTTACCTTCAAACTATCGATGTTTATATTTTTTGCACTAAATAAAAATAAAAAGCAAAGAGTTTTTAATAATTATCACTTGAATTTACAATTTGATGTGGTCGCAAAGCTACGCGGTGAAATCGGGTTTCTTTGCGGTCAAAGCGGAGTTGAAGAGTTTGTCTATAATTCATTCAACTCAGTGGTGAAAACATGAAATAACAATACAAGGTTCAATCTTTCATGTAGTTATGCATTTCTCGACTGGATTTTATATTCCTGGACGCAATTTGATCAATAATGTTTTTCTCGGTCAGTTTGTCCAGTAGGTTCCCGAGGGAATATTTCCTACAATCAATGCAATTTACGTGGAAGACTTGGAAATGAGTGGAAGTCATGGAAATCAGTGGAAATCACGTGGAAGTCATGGAAGTCTGTGGAAGTCATGGAAATCAGTGGAAGTCACGTGGAAGTCATGGAAATCAGGTGGAAATCACGTGGAAGTCATGGAAATCAGATGGAAATCAGTGGAAGTCAGTGGATAGTGGAAGTCTAGTGTGCAAAATTTCCCTTGCGGTTTACCCCTCGGTTTGAAGCATATTCAACAGTTCAGGGATGTCCCGAGTGTAGTCACTCAAAACATCTGGTGCACCTGTAGACTCATCCAGAAACCCCCTCAGTCCTCAATCCAGAGAAACCCAGGACCAGCGGGGAGACGCTGTTTCAATCATCTCCTTCACCGGATCAAGGAGTTCCTCCATAGGTGAAAGGCTCTCTGTCGAGTCGCCTTTACTCAGATTTAGGTAGGTAGGCAGGTGATATGGCTGTTACGTGTTTCTTTTGATTATTTTGTTCCGTTCTTTTGGTACTTAGTTGCTGAAAATTTTTATTCCGCACATGCACAGGACGTCAGGATGAGATAGATAAAAGGAGTACTTGTGCATCGGTTTTGGTTTTGCGTTGAAAGCAACAAAGCAACGCGTCGATGCTTCCGCGTACCGGTGCTGCTGCTGTTGCTGCTGCAAACGAATTTGTGCGCCTAATGGCAACGAGTATTTTGAAACGTTTGTGCGCGAATTCAGACGGTTTACTGTTTTAACAGTGGGTATGTGTGTATGCGAGGGTAGGTATTTATTGTTAATTACTACTATGATAAAGGGCAAATTAGAAGGGCCGTGAGGGTTAGAAATTTGATCTTGGTAGGTATCGCGTTCGCTCTGGCGGGCTAATTAGAGTCGGAGTGGCGTGTGTGTGAGTGGGTGAGACACATGAAGTGACCCGAAAAAAAAACGAGATCAAATTGAAACAACACGAAGAGCTGTCGACAGTTATAAACAGATTATCGAAGAGCATTTAACATTCTATGGCAATCGCATTAAAATAGTGGATGGATGAGAAAGTGCACCGCGACGCTTGCGCCCCTAAAGCGTCTGCGCCATGTCACCAGAATCAAGCCGGGTCAGTTGTACAGTGTCTTCGTAGAGGTCTGGCCACGAGCTATTTGTCTCTGCGATACGCGTGCTGGCATGTGACGGGACTGTCATTATTCATTTTCGTCATGATAAGTTAGTGTCAGTTCTTACAGTGGATACAGCATCTAACTTTACTCGAAACCTAGGATACTAAACTTCCTTAGTCCTTCTTAGAGTCCGTGATTTGCGGACTTCAAGCAACCCTTTAGTCACCAGGTAATTTCACAAAAAAACAACAGAAAAACTGTCGAGTTTACATACAATTTGAAAACCAACACGGAACACCTTGCCGGCAGAGCATACAATCTAGGCAAATATAAATAATGAGACGCACAAATAAAAATTTCTTCTTGGAATTTTTCTTGGAAAACAAACAACAAAAAGAGCAAACTTTTCCGGCAGCACCATCGGCGCCACCAGTGTCAGTGTATTTTTTCAATTTAAACGCCTCCGTCGAGGAGCGCGGGTGCTTATCTCCCAATTTTGTCAGATTTTTCAAGTGACAAAGCAAATATTCTTTTCTCTGAGCAATTCCAGAATTATCTTCGTCTCATTATATTTAAGTAAGCATTTATTTATGAGGAAAAGGGTGCGCTCGGCATATAAAAAAAATAGAAAGAAGCGAGAAAGAAAAATCTGTATTATAATAACGCGCAATGAGCGAGGTAATGAATTCTGACTCCTACAAATAGTGCCGGCTGGAAAATAGGGCAGGGGTTATTTTTCATAAATTCATAATGAAATGAATTACATTAATCGTTGGCCAGTTTTTTTTTCACTTGTATTTGCAGTTGCAACATGCCCCAATGAAAAACTGTATCAAATAAGCGTTCGAGAGCATAAATTGAGAAACTGAATACAACAGCTAATGGCACAATGGCACTTTTCTGAGTTTCTAGCACGCACAGAAGGATTTTGCCGTGTCCCAATATTAAAAATCTACATTCCAAAATTTCCCCTCCATACCTAACGTTTGTTGTAGTGACAACACTGACAACAGAACGTGTATAGCTTTTTATATTTAGCTTCGGTGATTTTTTCGCTCATTTTTTTAAATCTAGAGAATATTTTATTAAAAAAAAACTATTTTCAAACAATATATAAATACCGACTTCAAAGGCAAAACAAGTTTTGTCCGATGTTTCCAGTGGTTTTTCACTATCAAGCGGAATTATTAATTCCATTTCACATTCCGACGGACAGACCATGCCAAAATTCATGGATTATTGTTTTTAGTAACCTTTTGTCAAGTTGTTCGTGCAATCTTATCAAATGCAGAAATCGATTGCAAAAAAACTTCCATATACATTACCTACTTATCTTATAGTCCTTGCTTAAAAATATTATTATGTAGGTACGTATTAACTGCAATATGTGATGCATGATTTATTCCAATTCGAGCAAACAGTGTTTTCTGAAATTTTACCTCTAGGTACATTCCTACTTTCAAAACAAATCATTTTGATAAATATAAAAAATACTTGAAATGTAGGTACTTAGTACATGGTAATTTATGAAGATATACAGGACTTCGAAAAATATCGCGTTTACAGTCTATCAGGGCGCTTTGAGGAAGTGGTCAAGAAGTGTGTATTTCGTGGTTTTTTTTCTCCTATTTGAAACCCATTATTAAAGATGAACCCTAAAATATTTAGAAACTTTCAACTCGTTCATAGAAAAAAATTTGAATTAACTGTTAAGAAAAGACTACGATCAACAGTTTTCATATGCCCTCTGTTCACTGAGTATGTACAACACTGGTCACAATTTGAAGTGGGTCAGCCAAAAAATTGTTCGGTTTTTAATCTCTGCCAATCTCTTGAAAATCATCGGATTTTGAAATAACTTGCACCAACTTCAAGATAAATCCTTCTAGTTTCACCATCTGCGTGATTGTTGGCTCGTGACAGCGATAATATGTTTAATATAGGGATAATAAAGAATGCCTTGTAATTTTGTACTTTTTTGCAATGGTACAGGAACATTTGTGGCCACCCTGTAATTTTGGATTTTGCTGTATTTGGTAACCAATAGTATGAGGAACTTATTGCTTCTTAGCTTGATGCTCCAGGTTGCATAGTTACAGAAATACGATTTTTTTTTCATATGAGGTGATTTTTCGCGCTGCACTGCTTCTAATTTTCACAGGTGACTTCAAATATTTGATCAAGTAGGTATTCAAGTTGAGTCGATTAATTTGACAGTTATTAATGTTGCTATAAACAGTTTTTCTCCGAGTTTAGCAAAAATGACTCTGAAAATGGGAGCAATAACAATAATAATAAATATAACATGGCAATATTAGGAATGAATCTTTCGTGAATAATTAAATCAAATCAATGATATGGCTATACTTATTAGGCCTGCAGCTTAACCTACGTTTTTCAACTCAACCGGCAACTTCATTAAAACTTTTTCTGACCAACTTTATCCGAAAGTACATCATATGAGAACATTCTAGCCAAAAGTTCGCTCAAAACGCCTCCTGAAGACGACCAGAAACCAAATTTATAGTGCGCCGCGACCATTTTTCCTGTTTCCCGTGTAAACTATCATAGGTAAGAAAAAGTTGTCAGGCACGAAGTTGTAGAGGATAAAATTATCTATAAAAATGTCCTGGGTAGCATAGGCCTTCCATTAGTGGACGTGGTACAACCGAAATAGGGAATATAAGTTGCAGATGATGATAAAGGCAAACCACTTTGCAGGGTCACAGCTGAGACCTAAATAAACGATTTGACCCGCAGTGCTTTTCTTTTCGTCCCTTAGAATTTGAATAGCGCCCCTTTTTCAAAATGGCGGATATTATCTAGGGGCAGAAGGTATCGAATAGCTTAGTGATGTTCAGCTTAGTAGAAATATTTGGGGCTATGTCTCAATCGGTTTCTGGGACATCAAACACTATTTAAAAAAATGGTGGAACATTGCCACCTACCGCAGGCCAATTTGGTGGAGGCCCCAAAAGGAATTTAGTACTGTCATAAGAAAATTGCCGTAACATTTTTATTTTTCAACCGATTTTGACACAAGACATCTCATTTTGTAGAAAAGTAAATTCTTCTTGTTACCTTATATCTTCCATAAAAAAAGACATTGAGGAATGTTGAATAAAAAATTAAAAAATAATTTGAAAAAAAAGGGATTTTTTTTCATTTTTTTATTTCCATGAAAATTGCCCTATTTGTAGACTTTGATGTGCCCTTCCTAAATTTGTACTTTTCCGATTTCTATCTTTGCAGCACGCGCCGCCATATTGAAAAAATGATGTCTGAAAAGAAGTTTTTGACAATATCTGACTTTTGGCCCTTGTGACATTGAAATGTTTATATACATATAAAGGCACATTCAATCCTCCACAGTTTGTCGTTTGAACCAGCTCTGTGCGACCCGTGGTTCTTGAGCTAGACCTTCTGGAAGTATCAATTTTCGGTTCCAAAAGAATTGAAAATCACCTCTTGGGGCTGTGCCAGGTCCACCAATGTTCATGATTTGTGATAAATGACGACGCGTTATTGATGGGTAACTTGATTTAGACATGGTGGTGATCCAGTGGTAAAATCCGGTAGGCGCGGTCACTATTTAACACCGAAAATTGATACTTCCGGAAGCTCTAGCTCAAGAGCCCCGAGTCGCACAAAGATGGTTTAGGTGTCAAATCGTGGAGAATTGAATGTACTTTCATACGTACATAAACATTTTAATTTTGCATGGACTAAAATTTAGATATTGTCAAAAACTTCTTTTCAGATATCATTTTTTCAAGATGGCGGTGCGCACTGCAAAGATATAAATCGGAAAAATGCAAATTTAGAAAGGGCACCTCGAAGTCTACAAATAAGGCAATTTTCATAAAAATAAAAAAATAAAAAAAATCTTTTTTTCAAATTATTTTTCAATTTTTTCTTCAACATTCCTCAATGTCTTTTTTATGGGAGGTAGGTATGAGATAACAAGAAGAATTCACTTCTCTACAAAATTAAATGTCTTGTGTTAAAATCGGTTGGAAAATGAAAATGTTAGAGCGATTTTCTTATGACCGTACTAAATTCATTTTGGCGCATCCACCAGATTTGCCTGCAACAGATGTCAATGTTCCACCATTTTTTTAAATAGTGTTTGATGTCCCAGAAACCGATCGAGACATAGCTCCATATATTTTAACAAAGCTGGACATCACCAGGCTAATCGATACCTTCTGCCCCTAGATAAAATCCGCCATTTTGAAAAAAAGGCGCCATTCAAATCCTAAGGGACGAAAAAAAAGCACTGCGGGTCAAATCGTTTATTTAAGTCTTAGTTACGATCCTGCAAAGTGGTTTGCCTTTATCATCATTTGCAACTTGTTTTTCCCTACCACATCCACTACATCTTTAGTTTAGCCGTCAAAGTGTCTCAAAGTTGTACGACATGAGTTGCTATTCCGCTGCCGTGCGTGTTTTGACAGAGTTACACCACATGAAGCTGACACGGTGCCCGTTATTAGTATATTACATAACAAGCAACGAAAGTGATACTTTTCGCATAAGTGTGAAAAAGTGTGGTAATCACACGAATGCAAGAAAAGGCACTTTCTTGCGAGTTGTGTACACTATTTTTCCTTCGACCGACCTATTTCATCTGTCCGACGTATGTTCATTGACGATCAAAATGTCAAAATACTTATGTCAAAAGACGTCACTTACGAATACTACTTACTGATATCCTATTTTCTGATGTATTTTCGAATGTTGTATCGCCATTTTTCCATTTTCATGTGAATGAAATGAAATTACAGAGAACCAAATGAACTTCCTCCAATTTCGAGAAATTTAGCAACAACCGGCAACGCTGCTCGACATTGACAGTTGCTAGGGATTTTTAGATATTTTGTTCATATTTACCTAGTTACTAAAACCAGATTATTTCAATCCCTCTTGATTTCAATGTCACGGATTCAGCCTACATTCTCACGCGATTTCTCTTATTTCTATTATTATTGATTACTGGAAGCTCTCGACATTGAACAATGACCACCTACTGAAAGCGAAGAAGCATCAGTGACATGTTCAGGGAAGTATGTGGCCTAGGGACGCCCCCTAAATGCTGGATAATGGAAGATTGTTTGCCATGGAACTATGTTTGGCATATTGAAATGCGAAAGCAAAAGGCACTAGTGACGATATTTTTACTTTCGCGCACAGTGTTTGCAATTGGCAACTTTCTCGCCTACTATACCGTACAGAAAGTAACGTTTTCCTGAGTGGTCGTAGGAAAAATTATAATATGCTTTTTTGCTGTGGCCATAGATGAGACCAGAACAAAGCTTTCTAGAAAAAAGGCCACTTGAAGAGTTGTGCAGGAACGCGAGGTGGCGGCCCCAAAGATAGACACCTTTAATCTCTTGGAATCGTTTGTATATCGGCTTGTGATGGTTCGATCAAAATATTTCTTTCTTTACTCTAAATCACTCTTTAAACTGAAATTATTTCACCGTACTGTTTTTCTTCGTACACAATGATGGCGTCGTAATAAACAGCGCACCAATTGAAATGGACCACCCAAAAACTACCGCATACAGCAAATCTCAAAATTATAGGGTGGCCACAAAAGTTCCTGCGCCGTTTAAAAAAAGTACAAAATTCAAGGTATCCTTTACCACCCTGTATTAAGCACATCGCTGTCACAAGCTAACAAGCATTTGCAGATGGTGAAAGTGGGAAGATTTATCTTGAAGTTGGTGTAAGTTATTTAAAATTCTGATGATTTTCAAGTGATTGACATAGATTAAAAACCGGGCAATTTTTTGGGTGACCCACTTCAAATTGTGACCAGTATAGATTGAAAATCTGAGAGATGAAGTTTGTAAAACATTCAGATCAGTCTTGCGCCAGATGAGCAGTGACGGACCGAGCCTCTAAGAGCAGAGTGGGTAGGTACAGCATATTATAGGGGCGCCAAAAACTGTGGATGAAGAAAAAATAGTACTGAAAAGGAAAAATTCAGGAGTTGGGGAGGGGGGTCTTTTTGACAACCCAGCCCGGGCAAATTTTATTTAGCCCGACAAAAATTAAAAGAGTATAAATATAAAATCACAGTATAATAATGCAGTACACTGTCAAATAGTTGTTTACGCGACAAATGAAGTAAAGTGCTCGCCATATCACTCAAAGTGCCATATTTCCCAAAGTTGTAGACTATTTTGAATGACTTACTTTTTTGAATAGCTGACTTCTTGGACTACAACACGCAACTAGTCGTTTTTAATGCAGATGTTATCAGGGCAGTTATACAGGGCAACACAATTAGGTGGTGCAAAAATCTGAAAAATTCGACCAGCTCTCAATTCACGAAAAAAATATCTACACATTTTTCAAGTGGTTCAGGAGAGGCATTGTATCGATACTCCGGAACGGTTTTACTACAAACTCTCACCTATCTCGCCCAATTACAGGGTGATCTCAAAAAAGCATCTTTTTGGTTTTGTGGTCAAAACTTTTTTCATTGTTGACCGATATCCAAAATATCGGTCCATTTCGGGATCGAAATTGACCTATCATGAAATTCGGAAGTAAGGAGGTGAGTTGAAAATTATCGCTATTAAAAGCAAAACTCAGTACATACCATGTTTTCGGGAAAAAATCAAGGCCTGGGCTTACCTGCGAATTGTGGTAAGCTAAGTTACAAAAAGTCATGATGAATAATTATTATGATGGAATGAATGGGGATCTAGTCAAAATGACATGCATAATTTGAATTTGTATGATTGTGTTTGTTTATCTTTGAGGATTTATTTAGGTAGGAGCCTAGGAGTACGTAGATAGGAGCCTACGTTTTTTTTTCTGTTTTTGTGATACTGTATTGTGTCAAAAAAAGACAATGAAATTTATCTGATTTTGATCTATTTTGAATGAACGGTCAGTTTGATTGACAGCTAATAAGATTATTGCCAAGTCCAATTTGTCAGGCAATTCGGAATTTAGAAATAAACGTAAAATGTTAAGGGCCTGAAAACCACTGGTTGAACGGAGTTGTCGGCGCGGCGTCGGTTTACAGGACAGGTACTGTGAAGTCGTGGAGTCAAAAATTAGATACAGTGAATTTTTCTGGGGTAATTCATTAGAGTCCCATCGATTACTGATCCTCAAAAAAAGACAGCTGAGGGGTACTGCTTGGGAAAACGGAATAAGGTAACAAAGATACTTAGCTGGACAGGGTGTACCGCCCCCGTCCCACTAAACTAATTCAGAAAAGACCGGTTTTCTGGCGAAAATTTTCAAGAAACTCCAAATTTTCTTGGGAAAAAGTGTTTTTTATTTGTTTCGAGGCCTAACACCGACGCCGGTGAATGCTTTCCTCCACTATATCGGGAATTTTCCAAGACATAGCGGTGGAAAGCCGATCATCTGGTAGCGGACTAGCAGTAGCGAACTACTGGTAGCGGTATGCCGAACCACAAATTATCTGCCAGATAGGAACACCTTAAGAGAATAACTACCATTAGAAAAGAATCCTTAATGCTCTAAGGCAATTCTTTTCGTGCCAAAACCCAATATGGCGGGCTTCGACATTCTCCTATTTTGTTTTTTCACAAAGACGTTCCATTTTATTTTTTGATAAAGGACAAGGGCATGCATCGCCCAAAATCCGCCAGATATCCTATTTACCTACGTCTTCCCACTCGTCTTCCCATTTGTGAACTATTTCGTCGGAGTCGCCTAAAACAAAAGCTTTATACCCCCATTTTTTGGTTTCGTTCCTCATGTAGGTACTACTTCATGTGGTACATGGAACATCATTTGTTCATCGACACATTTGTCTTCAAGTTAACTTCGTTAATCGTTAATCCGTAATTTGAACTGCGCTGCGCAACAAATATGTTGTCGCAAGGGAAAAATTGGTCCGACTTTGGACCACAATAACTTTTGAATGACACAAACTATTTCGATTTTGTTTTGACGGTTAGTGAGATCAGTCTTTCCGTTATTCACCTCCAGAAGGTGAAGATCAGAAAGCTTCATGTAAAACATCTACAGGGTGAAATGTAAAACAGTGCAAAATTTTAGCAAATTCAACGGACCCCTGTTCTCAGAATAATTCTTTTTCTCAAATGTGAATGAAAGGATCATAAAGCGTGATGTTTTGGCTTGCGCCCAGTTTTGAAATTTTTGGAATCGGGACTCTGGTTCTGACTCAACGATTTTTTTCTCTTGGAGGATGCTGATTTATTCTATCGCTACAAAAAAGACTATCCATGTTAGCCTAGGGAGCCTGTCATTATCAAAAACTAAAATTGACCATAAGCATAAAGTTCAGGATTTCAGAGGTCGAGGAAAACCAGCACTTCAAAGTTGACCACTTTTAACGAAAAGGTAACAAACTAACATCAAATTAGATTCTGACAAATGTGAGAAACATCAGAATCCGCATATTTGTTGTTAAGTTACAGCCAACATCCGAAATGAGGCTATGTAAATTGTACGTGAAATCCAGCAGATATAAAATTTCGAGTGATTTTCGTTGCGTTTTTGTGGAAGCTGTATCTAAAAAGATTATTATCATCCACAGGATAATGAGTTTGATACTGGTCTCTTGGCAATTTAATGGGCTACATTTACCTTCCTGGTGTTTGTGGTGTAAAGGCAAGAGTTTACAAGTTATTCAGAGAAAACCGGAAATTCTCAAGCATGACGCTCTTTGATCGGTCCTAAAAATATTCCAAGATTTGAAATTCTCGGGAATTTTAGTACATAAATATTTCTACATTGAATTCTGCACGATCTACCAAATTTCGTTAAGGATAGAGTTATATTGGTGAAATACGGCGTTGCGGAATCACTCAGTGTGGGTTTATTCCTTGACAGAAATCTATTATTCAGGTCTTTTTGGAAAGCTACAAGGATGTACTTTGGTTTGAGCTTATAGACATTTCCAAAATCCAAAAATTATTTATTCAAAACTTGAATTTTTTTAGACTTTGAAAATGTCTATAGGCTCAAACCAAAGTACATCCTTGTAACTTTCCAAAAAGACCTGAATGATAGATTTCTGTCAAGGAATAAACTCAGACGGATTAATTCCGCAACGCCTCATTTTACCAATTTAACTGGACTATAAGTATAAATGCGTAGATGCAAGTGAGTAATAATCAAACGTCATACGCAATCAGATTAAATACATGCCGCAAGAAACCTGGATAAGATATATAGCTTTGAAAACTTTCAGTGACAATGAACACATTATTTAGATTCATTCTTCTTGTGCGGTTTCCTTGTGTTTTTAAAGTAGTCTTGTCTCTTTTTCTGTCACATTTATTGTGGGGTTATTTCGAGCATGAGACTATGCTTATTTTTGAAAATCCAACCAGCGCACGACTGGATGTGACAGGGACATAGTCGATGCGATTAAGATTGGTCTTGATGAAATGCCAGAGTGTGACATGTCGGAACGAAGCTAATTGTTGGTTTT
Source organism: Anaspis maculata (assembly GCA_949128115.1). Taxonomy (NCBI): domain Eukaryota; kingdom Metazoa; phylum Arthropoda; class Insecta; order Coleoptera; family Scraptiidae; genus Anaspis; species Anaspis maculata. The sequence continues at coordinate 35,835,187 of OX421968.1, forward strand.
TCATGTCGTATATAAATTAATACGGATCGTTGTTGTAATGCACCTGTTATCTACACTCTACCGTTTGTTTCAGGTTCAATTTCTGCCGGATCCGGAATCAGGGTGTCTAAATTGAAAGTGAACTTTGCGTAAGTTGTTTCTGGAAGACGTTATATTGCGTTGCCAGTAGCAAATAACATTAGCCCAGTTCCGCAGTGAAGGTGTGAACATTTCCTTTATGATTGTGAACTTAATTTAATTCTGTTCCGCTAGTGTATAACTTAATAAGCGAGTAGATCGTTCGCTGTAGTGTAACATGGTTCGTCATAACTACGCCGAAAGAGATACGGTTTGAAGGACTACCTCCGCGCACTGCACGCAGCTGGTATCTGGATAGATATTTAATGCCCTAGATACCCTCAGAGGTGGTACCGCGGAGATGACCTTTCCAATTGTGGACATGTAAGTTTCCCGGGGAACAGAGAAAAGCTCGCGCGACGAAAAGCGGAATTTTCAGAATTAAAATGTCAAAATTACTAAAGCCCTGTGCTGTGTAGTGATTCGATTGTGAAATACCAAGCCCAGCATCAACAATGAAGACACTCACTCCGTCTCCGAGGACCTCTTCAGGCCTGCTTGTACTGACGTCCTGGATCCTCATTCTCCTCGAACTTTGCACAGGTTTGTCTTTTCCCTTTTTCCCCGTACGGCCACCACCAACAACACACAACACAGTTACGGCTTTCGTTAACGAAATGACCGCTCGCCACTACAAATTACCCGAATTTACTGGGGTCTTCCAAATTATATACATAAGACTGCTGCCAAGACCCTATACGTATACGCACCTCCAGCCCTGAAACAAAGAAAGAAGCCAACAATCGAACTGTTTCTAATTGAATAGCATCTACCAACAATCAAAACGCAAATAATTCAATTGATTTGCACCACCCCACCCCTGCAATGCCACGTCCGGTAATTGGTAATAAGCGTTATTAGATTCGTTGCACCAAAGGGAACTATTCTCGCAACTTCAAAGAAGGCCTGCTGAAATGCTTTATTAAACTCCATTTAATTTATTCTCACTCCGTATCTGGAGTGACTTGCAGTATCAGTACCTATTGAACTTTGTAGTCAGTCAATAGTAGCAGGTAGCATTAGTAGCATAATCATATCGTAAATTCGATCAAGTTCAATTACATGTTGTAAATGATTACTAGATCCAATAGTACAGTGTACAGGTGGTGAAGTCTAGGTGAAGGGAAGTTAATACGTGTAAATGTTTTGATTTTTTAGGGTGAAAACTAAACCAAGTATCATATATTATATTATATTATCAAATTTCCTTTTTACCCAATGAGTGTGAGGTACTGAACCAAGTACTAATTTCAATTAAAACTATTGAAAGACGGAGTTCATAACGTTTGCTAGTTGATAATAAAAGACATGTCCACTCACAAAAATCCTGACAGTCATGACGTAAAAGGGGAGAAGCTGGTATTTAGGTATGCAGGTATTCCCGAAGTATATCCCGTGTATCACTATACACGAACTGATGAGTGAACATTGCTTGTTTTGTTCGCATATTCAAAATGCCAGCCTATTTCCGCTCCGAAGCCCATCATCGACGCCGGTGAACACTATATCGGAAATTTTTTGCCGAATCCCTATGTGTTCCAATCCAATACGGGTGGGGACGAGGGTGGGGATATTTGACGCCCACCAACATTCATGAAGTCGGCACCATCGCTCAAATTTTAGGTATTTATGCGACACACAACGCGCCCTTACATTTAGCAAGCATTACAACGATATCAAAGAGCTCATTTTTTTTATTCGTTTATTTAATGTCGCCCTATTTCCGCAACGAGGCCTAACACCGACGCCGGTGAATGCTTTTCTCCTACCGGAATTTCCACTATACCGGAAATTTTGCCGAACCCCTGTGTGTTCCAACACAGGGTAGGGATTTTTAACTACCATCAACATCGCATGGGGTCGGCACCATCGTTCGTATTTTACGTGATATGCGACACACATTGTCTTGCATTTAGCAAGCATTCCAACTAAACCACGAAGCTTGTTTTTCGTGGCAAAAATCCGCCCCCGGCGGGGATCGAACCCGCGACCTCTGGAGCGGTAGTCGAACGCGCTAACTACACACCACAAGCTCCTCTAGGCGCATCTCATCATTTTGTGATACGTCTCGGTACCAGCTCAAATTTGATTGGCGAGTTTGAATTGGTTCCGATATCAATCAGCAGCGGATTGCCGAGATTGCCCACGGAATGCTCCAGGAGGTAGTGCCGAGACTCGCTATGGAATGCTGAGCCGCGCAAAGACGCGCAAGAGACGCCGCAGGATTACTAAGTGATGAAACAATTTTCGTAATAATCCTATAATATCCAAATTTATCTAAACTCATAGAGTTGCAAGAGATGTGATAATGTGAATGACAAAGCTCACTCTCTTTTAGGGCTTCAAGAATCGAAGAACTAAATAAAATTTAACTTGAAACTCAACTTTCAATTTAAAATTTGTGAAGCACTTTGAGTAAATTGTTCCTCTTTTCGACTAATTTTTTTCGAGAGAGAAATCACCTTCCGGAGTTTTTTATGCAAGCTCACCGAAACACCCTATGTCGGTCAACCGAAACATTGGATCACCGAGCTTCCGCTTCAAATGCTTCAGCGCTGATGAGATCCAAACAGGTTGGAACACGTTTCTGCTGGATTTCGATGGCGGTTGCTCGTCGGTCCACTGTTCTAAGATTTCTTCTCTTATGCCTTTTTTTCATTATTTATTATTATTATTTGGTTACTTCACCTCACAGGTCGAGACCCATTTCTGAGGTGAGAGAAGAAAGAGGAGGAAACACAAAGTCAATCTAGTTCTCGATGTATCTGCTCACGTGTATTTTAATAGTTACACGTGATGACCATTCATTCTTTATTACCGATTGCCAAAACGTCAATAATTGAAGTAGGACCGCAAAAAATACCAATTTCGGATGCTTATAGCTTCTAATCGAGCTGGTGGTAGCCCAGCGCTTTTTTTTGCCGAGATAGTAAAAATTTACTGTAGTCGTCAACCTTACCGGCAAGCGGCCCATCAAGCGATAAATAATTCCTGCATTCTATGTAGATAAGGCGTAATAAGGCGGTTGTTTTAGGCGTGATGCTTACCACATCATCCAGAACCCCGAGGAGTGCGCGACAACCGGGTAGTAAACAACGGAAGCTCACGCTTCGTTGACTAAGCCCCTCAGAAATCAATTTTTTTTCCAAAATATTATTAAACGCTTTGGCTTTATTTGCTTCACTGGTTGTTTAATGTAGAAATTTGCAGTAACAAAGAAGTCTGTCGCTTGCTGTAAGAGATGATGCATTCATAGCTGATCAAGATATTTTCTGGTCTATAAATAAATTATTGAACAATTGCTTATTGTAATCGCTGTTACACTGTTACAAAGGTGTGTACTTTTATAAAAAAAAAGACATAGCTCAATTAGATCGAAAGATATGATGCTAAGGTCAAGAACTACAGTGCATATTCACGCGTCGTTATCTCAGACGAGTTTCGCCACCCGTGCGTATTTATTGTTGATTGATTGATTGATTGATTGATTGATTGATTGATTGATTGATTGATTGATTGATAGATGGATTGAAAATTGGATGTATCTTGATGTGGTTCACATTGAATTTACTAGGTGACAACAAAACTTATTTTTGGGAGAAAGAAAGGTACAAAAGGTAAGATGAAATGTCAATTCGCATTGACTATTTCATTGAAAAAACTGTTAATTCCCCCATAACTGGCATATAAACGTTTGTTTCGAGCTTGTTAGCTCTCGTCAGTGACAGATATATGTTGGAATTAAGCCTTAGATGACCAAATAAAAAAAAAATTAAAATCGAAACGGAAATGTCAAAAAAATTCTCTAGTTCGTTACCGGAACCCCGGTCAGGGAAAATTATTTGAATAATCAAAAGGAAAAAAAGGAAAAACCACTCTGAAAGATCCATTCATTCTGGCCGGGATTCTAAAACCTGGATCTTTCAATGGTTCACATTGCCTGCAAATTTCGTTCTAATCGGATGACTTTCAGAGAAATTCAAAATTGCGTATCAAAGATGGCGGCAAAGTAACAAAAACCCAAAAGTCAACTTGACATCCTGGACATATGTACTATAGATCAGCCTTTACACCACATCGATATCTTTTTTTTCCTGAGGAGTTATCCCGGGTACGAACGGACGGACGGACAAAGTGAAGCTAAAAGCACCTTTTCCCGTTTTTTGGGAAAGTGCGCTAAAAACCGTTCGGAATATATAAAAAGCTGCCACAAATAGCCTCCGCCACTACGTTTGACGAGGCTTAAATACACGAGTTGCTAAATCACCCTGTATAGAGTCCAAGAAGTGCACAAGTGATGATAATAACGACCGCATTGCCGAAGATTAGGTATCAGGATTAGGCGTCAGGTATTTAAATTTGACAAAATTTACGTAGGTAAATAATAATGAATCCAAATTAAGTTTCTGGGTTGAAATTAATTATGAACTTGCACTGTCAGATCACGTTCATCTAATACGTGATCGAGTGATCGCTTTATCTTATTAGTAATCTGATGTAAACTGCTCGAAAGGGCACATTTTGCCCATTATACATTTCACGTGCATCTTATATTAAAGCTGGCAAAGTTCAGATTTTGAATAACTTGAATTTTGATCGTGTTTTTTCTGAAATGTAAACATTTGAGGCCCATTGTAATTTGATTACTCTTGAAACTGCCGTGCATTTAGCGTTGCCAGGCAAAGGAAGCGAAATTTATGAGTGCGGAAGGAATTACCCGTGCAAATAGGTACCTCGCTCCCTTCATTTAAGAGTAATGAAATTTTTTGCATATTTTTTAAATTATTATTCATTTGAAATATCTCGCATGCAAGAAAAACACACACATTCCGCACCCTTGCCAACAATATGTATACCAACACAAGGTGTCCGCACTTCAAACCAGAGAAATACGCCAATTGATAAGAGCACGGAAGAGGGGCACATTTTTATTTTCCAGTTTCCTTCACTTGTGCAAGTCGTAGATTTTTCATGAAAGAACTTTACCATTCCAGACGAAGGCCTAGCCACCGAGTATGCAAAAATTGTGAAACGCGGTCTTTTTTCAGATTCGTGTTCAGAAGTCTGGAAGCATGAAAAAGTGAAAGGTGCCGGCCGCGAACAGTGCACGTTTCAACCCGGTTGAATTTAGGCCCATGAATTAGAGGATCAATAAAGGATCACGAAATTTTTTTTTTGTTTCTTTGATAAAAATCAACGTTTATAAATTATCCTTATGGGTTGGGTTGTCCCTGCACTGAAACACTTACCGTCAGTTCCACAAAAAAGATGATCAGCGATCAAGGCTGATTGCAGATTAACTGAACTTTTTTCTGCTGAATGCTAGGCGATTAACCCCAAAAAATGCCTGAAATCTGTACTAGACCCATCATCTTTTCATTATTGAGGAATAAACCAGCATTTTCATTGATCACTCAGCTAGAAACTGACAAACAAAATCGCGAATCAACTAATCTCGTATTATCTTTTTTGTGGAACCAACGGTAACCGTCAGTTCCACAAAAGAGATGATCAGCGATCAAGGCTGATTGCAGATTAACTGAACTTTTTTGCTGAATGCTAGGCGATTAACCACAAAAAATGCCTGAAATATCTACTAGACCCATCATCTTTTCATTATTGAGGGATAAACCAGCATTTCCATCGATCAGGCAGCTACAAATTGACAAACAAAATCGCAAATCAACTAATCTCGTATTATCGTTGTTGTGGAGTGGAACCCACGGTAAGTTTATTCTGCCTTCACCAACCGGACTCACCGAGCCACAATGTGGTGCCTGAATATTTGATGATCGGTCCATCCAAGCACTAGGGCCAACAAGCGCACGGTTGACCTGGACTCATGAATCTTCTTTGGTCATTTTTTTCCCCCGAGAAATGAGTATTAACAAAATTACCACACTTCAAACTGGATGAATTCGGGAAAACTGGGGGGAAAACTATTTTGGCCATAACTTCGGCATTTTTAAACCAATATCGATCAAATTTGGAACTTGCGCTTCTTAAGCCATTGCCTACAATACAGAGTTTCAGTTTTTGCCACAAGTGACAAATGGCGCCGGTATAATGGGAATGTCGCTCTATTATCCCCCATTTTCTACGCCACTGTTTTTTTTTTCAAGAATCAAACTATGGTCAAATTACAAGTTTCATTTGGGGAAGTAACCAGCTCTAGTAAAAATTTGTTATGGGGCTTAGTTTATTAACAAATTTGGTTACAAATGCATCTCATACAAATTAATATAACCAGTCCATCTCCCCACCTTGCGGTGTGTTTTTAATAGGAAGCCTCGCCCAGAAAATAGATTTACTTCTCAGTAGTTAATAGGGATCGACCGATACCGATATAGTATATCGGTATATCGTCCTATTTTTGGAGTATATCGGTATCGGCTAATCGACCGATATTTGGCCGATATGTCGCCGGTATTTAAATGTGTAGCACGCTTCTTAAAACACTTGGGAAACACATAAGCCCAATGATTTTTTAACACTCAAAAATCATATCAAATTATTATTCTTCGTTATTAAACGACTTATAAAATCCGGAACTGAGAACAAAAAATATATATTCGAGAAGACAATCATACTTTATTCAATAATTTATCAATATCGAACTAAATAAAACTTCTGCCAATAAAAAAAAGTGATTTGGAGATTATTTAGAATGTTTGTGATAGGTAGAATTCATTGGAGACTAAAACATCGAAAAACCTTTCGCCGATACGGAAAAAATCGAGGAAAAAATCCTTTATTTTATACACATTGAGTGATGATATAATATACAGTGTGGTGATAAAAGTCCTGCACCAAATTCATATCTCCGTTAATGATTTTTTTTTTCGGAAAAATTCTGCAACAGGTCGATTTTGTTTTTATTCAACCCACTATATCAACTGTACACAAAAACACTTTTTTCGTTGGCTGTTTTTGCGTAACGATGACGTCATAATTTTTTTTAAATGACAACGACAACCCCCAATTTTTTTTCATAAAATTGTTAGTTTTGGTTTTTCTTCAAACAACAGTGTGGAAATTTTTATGTCTTACGGCTCGATACCAAGTTGGGGCTGAGACCGCCGTAAGTGCGGTTACCATAGCAACGGCGGATACCGACCAATCAGACCGCTGTATTTGGCGACTTGAGCCGTCCTAAATTCTGCGCCTGCAACTTGGTATAGAGCCCTTAAATAACAATTTTTTTTGAATAAAATGCACACAAAGTTTTAAAACGTGATATTTATCATTACCAAAAAAACACGTGTTTTAATTAGAAAATAGTTGTTGGATAAAAACAAAATCGACCTGTTTCAGAATTTTTTCGGAAAAAAAGTGAACGGAAGTATGAATTTTGTGCAGGACTCTATTACCACACTGTATATCCACTTGCGCAATGTATCTCATACGGGAAAATCCGAAATAAATAGTAATTGAAGGATAAAAATATTTAGGCCAATATATCGGTATTGGCCGATATGGATATCGCATATATCGGTATCGACCGATAATCGGTATCGGCCAAAAAATCCATATCGGTCGATCCCTAGTAGTTAATAATTTTGGTACATTATCACAAAAAGTATACATAATTAATTATACAAGAGACATACAATCGAGCATACAATAAATGTCATTATTATTTCGTTATTATCCTGGAAACTCCTTGAAAGCTGGTTGACAAAAAATTATTATTATTAGCGGTGGAGGGATAGCGAAATATACTTGTCAAATGTCACCTGAGATGAAATAGCCATTTATGCAAAAAGTTAGGAAACGAAAATAGAAGAAGTGTATGCAACACGCAAGGGACATGGATGATTATTTCACTAATTTCAAAGTTTGAGAGACATGAACAAAGGCAACTCCAAAGTAGGACCTTTTCGATGTAGAAATTAGCGGTGAGTGGTTTCGTTACCATCATACCTAATTTACGTTAACACTATGGCACCGTTGACGGCGGTTTTTGCACCATAACTCGGCTAGCCTAAACGGGAGCCTTGTTTTTTTTTATGTAAAGAGTAAATAAATATCTGATTATTTCTGTGAAAGCTCAGCTTTTTTTATGAAAAATGCCCACCTCAATGTAGTGGGTTTTGCACAGTTTAAACATTGAAGGGTTGTGTTTTCATAAATAAATACACATTCCAAAAAGAAAAGCTCATCAAAGAATATTTATTTCATGATGCTCTATTGATCCTGTAAATCACGGACCTCAAATTCGAAAATCGCCTGGTTGTCATCCGTCTCCCGTGCCCATAGGGAACGTCGAGGAGAACGTGCACTGTTCGCGGCCAATATCTTCACTTTTTCATGCTTTAAAACTTTCTGAACATGATTTTGAAGAGAAACCGCCTCAACTATTTTTGAATACTTGATGTTGACTAGGGCTTTGCCTGAAAACTATGAAATGTTTTTCGGAAAAGGCGATCACAAAGTGTACCACCTGCTTAAAAATGTGCAAACCAAAGTGTTTTCCTAAAGATGATCATAGATTTCTTTTGCTCATCTTATGTAGAGGAGTATTACTGTCAAATTTCATTTGATTATGTCCATCCGTTTCAAAATTATCGTCTTTTAAAATTTGTCTAGACATAAACAAGTGAATATGCCCCTCTTTTTCCATTGATGAACGCAAGATGCGTTAATTAGGGTCATACCCTAGGTCATACCGAGGGTCCTACCGTTATTTGATTATGATTTTTCCCACTTCGAATTCCAAGACTATGAGCTGTCTATTAACAAACAGTGTGCTAAAATGCAGAGAATGAAGTGCATACTTATAAATAATTATTGTTTCCAATTTCCTAGTTATGTCTGGTTATGACATGGCCTAATAAAAAAAACAGTTCGCATCGTTACTGCGGCAAAATTTGTCATAGTTTGGGTACCAAGGCCATGAGCTACCCGTTGGATTTGAAATCTTGTCTAGGACTCCGTCCCGTTTGAAGAAGAAGGTTCCAAGGAACGAATAATCCTTTGCCACCAAGCTGTAGCTTTGGGGTCGTTTTCAGAAATTTGCTATCATTGACCCTTGGGTCGCCGGTCGTACCGACGTGCATATTTTGTTACAAGAAAGTTCAACTATCTTCTAAATATACCTTCCTATATGTATTAATGCGACAATTCACCTCACTCCTTAAAACAGTAGGCCGTATAAAGTGTATTACCACCAAGGTCATTGGTGAAAACACCCCTCCAGAATGACCAACCTCAAACATTCAAATAGTTTTCACTTTTTCAGGAAGATTTTCAGTGTTGTTCGGTTAATTGTCTTAACAAATACACCTCTAGGTTCGATATATTATCGCTTACATCTCGATTTACACTCGGGTCCCCTCGTGAAAATCCTCGATGTAGCGATAATACACCTCACCTATCGGTGTATTGCATACAAGTTTAGTATTAAGGACGGAGTCATATTGTTGAAATAAGCGTTGCGAAATCAATCCGTGTGGGCTTATTCCTTAACGGATTCTTACCATTTTCGTCTCTTTCAAAAGCTACAAGAATGTACTTTGGTTTGAGCCCATTGGCATTTCCGAAATCAAAAAAAAAAAAAATTAAATTTTGACATTTGAAAAAAAAACTGGATTTTGGAAATGCCAATGGGTTCAAATCAAAGTACATCCTTGTAGCTTTCGAAAGAGACCAAAATGGTAAAAGTCCGTCAAGGAATAAACTCAGACGGATTGATTTCGCAACGCTTATTTTACCAATTCAACACCGTCCTCAATGTATTTTGATAAGAACGGGTACTTTTTGCATGTCATAACTTTTTATGTCCACCCGGCTTCTGAAATTCAGATTTTCATAGGCGATGCCGTGCCAAACTAAATTGTTATTTTTGTATTTGTTCATCATTATTTTGGTTCTTTGGTTCGGGTCCTAGGATCCTAAGAACCAGTGAAGTTGAATTTTTTTTGCAGAAATCCTTTCATCTAGGACTAGATTCTGTGACGGACAGACACACAGACGGACAAAGCAAGGACATTAACCGTATCCTGTTTGGAGAAGTGCACTAGAAACAACACCCTGTTTCTCGCCCTGTTTTTTTATAACCAATGGCCAAACACTTGTTTTTCTTACTGATCTAGACTAACTCGATGTCCTCTGTCAGACATCAAGCTATGGCACATATGTTTGAAACACCTTGTATCTGGAAAAGAACGCACGCACGCCTATTGAAAAGATTTTATAACATAGAATCTGGGAGAAGTTTATTGAAGTCACTGTTGTTAACATGCTTTAAGAGCGTTAATAAATAAGTTGTGGTAGTAAAGACCTTTTCAGGGTCGCTTTATGTTGGCAATAAATGTATGTCAAGTCGATTTCTATCGGCAAGTAGTGAGTACCATTTGTATGGGTTTCCTCCGGGAAAATTGAAAACACATCGGTTGACAGCAATTATTATTCGAGCAGCACAAGTTCGATTGCAGATGATTCTCACGTGGATGTGGGAATTCTTCGGATCCTTCAAAATTTATTATTACTTCCGCCTGGGAAAACTAATCCCCCTATTTCGACGTGCGATATATTAGCTAGAGGTAGCCACAGGTCTACATCTCGTATACATTGGAATAGAGAAATTCAGGATAACCGGCGGGAAAAATGAGTTTGAATTTATTGTTGCAATGCAGAGTTAAAATTAATAAATAAAGTTAGGGAGCTTTGCTTTCAAAAGATTAAAAAGTGTCTTGTTGAAATTGTTTTTTAGAAGTTTCCTCTTGTAGCTTTAGGCGCAACGTAAATCCCGCAAAACAATCGAGCACTGCGGTGTCTACCGGCGAAAACTCCACTCGGACGTGCTAAGATTAAAATTAAAAATTAATCTGTAATAATATTTCCCATTTCACCCTTCGTAGATAATGTACCAGATTAGCCTATTATTCCAAGTTTATGTAAGCTCGCAAGCTCTGGGATCTATCTATAAGTATTATGTAATTCATGTCCCGTACATAATTCAGTAATGAAGCCATACCGTGTTTTCATTAGTTATCATTATTCATTAGTAAGTAATCAATACATTCATTCATGATTTATTGAACCTTTCTTTTATTTAACCATTTTTACTTTCTCGATGCGTGTGTGCGTGCGTGCGTGCGTGGGTGGGTGTGCGTGATATAAGCGATAAGCTATTTCAAGGAAATAAGCTTGAAAATAATATGCATGTTGCACAGTGGTTGAAATGGCGATTTTTATAAACCGGAACGCTCGCACTTTCGATGCGAGCGAAGCGAGCAATCGCTGCAGGCGAAAATACGGTGTTGCTGAGACCTCCCTATTTTTGTTACATGATAAATTTCAGGTAGTTTTTTTTTCTTCAGATAATTCTAATGTGCTCAAGATAGGTATTGATGAGTAGACTATATCCCATTTGCGATGTACCTCAATTCAGTAATGTTCCTTCTTGAATTAATCCAAGAATCTTGTAAGATGAAGTATTTGTATGGGTCCGGTTTTCTCCAACACATATTTTGCTTGACTGCCAGAAAAATGGGTTGCGATTGTCGCATCACTCTACGTTAAAGTGCACGAACAGCTCAAAAAGTGACTACTGGATTTGCGTCGTGAATGGATAGGTACCTATAATAATTATTAGTATGATAAGATACCTATAATAATAATTAGTACGATAATAATTTCTTGAAAGAATAAATATGATGACAAGACAATAAAATCAAAATAAATCAACAGAAGACAAAATTATATTAGGAGACAAGTAGTGTCAACGTCTTATCGGCACATTTTCCACGGAACGGAACGGCTTTCGGCAAAATTTCACGGAACAGAATGGTTTTTGAAATTATTTGTTCTGTGTTGTGTGCAACATGCATGCATACATCACCATTACACAACTAAAATCAGAAAACTAAGGTCTCAAACAGAGATGTGCGTTCACGCGTAAATAAAATTTTTTACGTTTACGTGTAATTTGTGCTTAAATATGGTAAATGATACAAACTAATGTAAATAACGAGGTAAATAATGTAAATAAACGTGAATAAAATAATTGAATCGTTCTAAATAACGAAGGCTTTTAAATCATGTTCCAAGAATGATAAATAATCATGTTCCCCAATGAAAATCAACCCATAAACAATACACATACATTAATCTACTCCACTTACATTATTTACTTTATTCCGGTAATTTTGTTTTTCCAAGGCATGTAAATATTTTCCCTATCTTTACATTATTTTGAATGCCTTTCGCACCCGTTTTCAAGATCCCTTGAGGCAGGGTGCCTTTCCTTTGTGAAAAATTCAAATATTAATAGGGATAAAGTAACATTATTGTGAAGGCCTTCTTACTGTCTTTATTTTGGTGTGAAAAAAAACAAAATCGATAGTTCAGTATTGGAATTAGGATTCTCAAAATTCAGATATGTAATGTGAAGAGTTTCCGAATTTGAAAAATCGTCGTCATGTCTGTCGTGGGACCCGGCTAGCCTTATTAACACTCCCAAAGTATTTTCGCTGTTTCCCTTTTTTTGCTCACACGTGTACCTAGGTGAAAACAAATTTGATTTCTGTCTTCACTACCCTAAATCTATCCAAATAGGAGGAGCGGTTCAAGAGAAATCGGCTTTCAAAGTTTGGTTGAAATTTGAGTGGTGGATTTCTGACTACAGAGCTAAGTGCAATCAGAGTACTGAGGTCTCACATAGTAAAAGTAGGCAATTTTAAGTATGAAAACGTGTACAAAAAACCCACTGAATCCTCATCGTAGCTGATAACCATAGTTGTTTATGCGTCGTAAAACAAAAAAATCCTTTCAAAGTGAGGAGCTTGTGGTGCGGTGTTCAGCGCGTCCGACTGCCATGCCAGGAGTCGTGTGTCCGATTCCCACCGTGGGCGGTCGGATTTTCGTCTTGAAAACAAGCGTCTTGATTTAGTTGGAATGCGTGCTTAATGTGTGTCGCATAGCACGTAAAATGTGAACGATGGTGGCGACCGCGCTGCGATGTTGATGTATGGTCGTTGAAAATCCTTCCCCTTTGTTGGAGACACAGGGGCATTGTTTAATTATATCCAGTTAGCCAACTGAATAGGCCGATTGTACTTCAACGAAATAGTTCAAGATTCTTCCGGTGGATGGCGCTGCGATTAACAATGTCGATTTAATTAGTGTGAGGACGTAAACAACAACGAAAGCTACGACATGCGTGCAAATATGTTGATGGTAGAGTGATTTAAAGTGTTTCCGACTTTTCGGTCTGATTTCGGTTGTGCCTCTCTGATTGCAAAATGTCATACACGAAATGCAATCATTTTGGTGTCCAAAAAGTGACAGGAAATTTTATAAATTTCCAAAGAATGATCCCAACAGGCTGTAGAAATGGATAGACGCAGCAGGGAACTAAAAATTGCGCGGTAAGTTTTCATGTTCATACCTTTTTATAGAATAATGTTAAGTACCTATCTAATGATTTTTGTTAATATGAAGCTCCACAAAGTCACAGAGACCCCACCTCAACTTTGAGGTGCTCCATAATATATTTTTCCTGAAGTCACAATAAAGACTAGCTGGCTCGGCTGAGTCCAAGCAGCGGCTGAAAGAAAGTTCAAATAGTTGACAATCTCTTGAAATTGCATGGGGATCCTCGCCTAATCATTATTTCAACTTTTTAGAGTATCAGCCCGTCCAATTGTCCGAAATGAGTATCTGCAAGAATCATTTTGACAGAAGCGCCTTCGTCAATCCGACCCACGTTAGATTGAACCGGAATGCCATATACCCAAACACTTTGATATGCCGTCTACACCAGTCCATCTAGAAGTCGAGGGCCAACAACTGAGCCAACAACAACAACAACATAATCCATGGTAATTACTTTGGGTAGGTACGGGTACTCGCTTATTTATAACACTATTTAAACATAGGAATAAATATGGAAAAAAAAACATACTTGTATCTAAGCAACCTAGAGCATCAAACTAGAAAAAAATAGCTCCTCATAGTATTGACTATTGCATACAGCAAAAATAAAAATTATAGGGTGGCAACAAAAAGTCCTGCACCATTTCAAAAAAGTACAAAGTTGTAAGGTATCCTTTACCACCATGTATTAAGCATATCGCTGTCACAAGCCTGTCACAAGCCAACAAGTACCTACTTGCAGATGGTGGAGGTAGAAAGATTTATCTTGAAGTTGGTGGAAGCCGCTTCAGAATTCGATAACTTTCAAGAACTTGACGGCTGTTTGGAGGCGAATAATTTTTCGGATGTCCTCCCAAATTGTGACCAGTATAATACTTATGGTGCTATTCTGTAAAAAAGATACATCGATGTAAGCGCTGTATCGGTGTCGCTGTAAGATGAGATGACACATGTGACAATGCAAAACATTATTACCTACTTTTGTCATTGTACAGCGATGTAGCGCTTACATCGATGTATCTTTTTGACATAATAGCACCATAAGTTGAGATTTATAATAATTCAAAATTACAATTATAATAAAATTTTTATAACTTTTTTCACATTTTCAGGAAATTCCACAAGAGAAGGTACATCAGATACCGCCAAAGACCGGACGCCAAAACAAACCTACTCGCGGGAAGATGTTGTGTCAAAGGTGTTGAATTTTTCGCCATCAACAAGAAGTGTGCCAGCTGAGATACCAGCAAAGTAGAAACGAGTTTTCATATGGTTATTATTCCACCATGTCCAACTTCTCCGTCTTTGTCGTTACAAGATAACTCCAAGATTTGCTCAACAAAATATCATTTGTTGAGCAAATTGATTCCTATTTGATCAGAAACATGAGGCCGTTATCGCAGCAGAGATTGTAGATTTGTAGATAGATAACATTTTTTGATTTATTGCGATAGAATCTATGTTGTGCCTATGCAGACAGTGCTATAAAGATAGGTTTTGGAGTTGAAAAAATAAATTCATGAAATTTTGAAGCACTGTTACCGATTCAGAATTCACACCACCATGTAATTAAATTCCCCGAAAATCCCAGTTGAGCATTTTTTCGACGCTGTAAAAATATATCATGTTTGCTGCAACAAGTCCAAAAATTGTGTCCTCGTTGTCGCATTAGAGCCATACTGCTAGCTCACAGCTGTTGGTCCTACCGCAGGCGCAGGACATGACTAGACCGTCGTTTATTGAACCGTCAAAATCGTATTTCTCGCAAAAAGAAACACGTAACTCGCTTCAATTCGCAAATAACAGTGTTAATTAAGTATAGTCCGGGGATTAGTGGCCAAATTTGATAAATTTTTCATTGTATGATAAAGACATAAAATTTGGTGTGAGTGGTCATGGTCCTCCTTTAAAATGTAGACATGGCACCTCCGCTTTATTTTAGTTAGGCAACTCCTACGAACCACCGTAATTATCGTCACACATATCAGAAAATAATCATTCGACTCTACACTAAACCTTGACAAGAGACACACGAGTTCTCGCCATACGCACTGTTAATAAGGCTTTGCGGAATCAATCTGTACAAGCTTATTCCTTGACAAAAATTTACCTTCGAAACCGATCTCTTTCGAAACCTTCAAAGATGCACTTTGGTTTGAGCCCGTAGACATTTCCAAAATCCGAAAAAATTCAAATTTTGAAAAAATTCTAATTTTGAAAAAATTCTAATTTTGAAAAAATTCTAATTTTGAAAAAATTCTAATTTAGAAAAGAATCAAATTAAGAGAAAATTTATATTTCGAAAAATTCAAATTTTGAAAAAAAAAACAATATTGAAAAACTTGTTATAAGAAAAAATTTCAATTTTAAAAAAATTTCAATTTTGAAAAAATTCAAATTTTCAAGAAATTCAAACTGAAAAAAAATTCAATTTTGAAAAAATTCAATTCTTGAAAAAAATCAAATTTTGGAGAAATTCCAATTTTGAAAAAATTCAAATTTTGAAGAAATTCAAATTTTGAATAAAATTTAAATTTTGAAAAAATTCAATTCTTGAAAAAAATCAAATTTTCGAGAAATTCAAATTTTGAAAGAATTCTAATTTAGAAAAAAAATCAAATTTAAAGAAAGTTTATATGTATTTCGAGAAATTCAAATTTTGAAAAAAAAAAGTTTAGAAAAAATTCTTGGAAAAATTTTAATTTTGGAAAAATTCAAATTTAAAAAAAAATCAAATTTTGAAAAAAATTCAAATTTTGAAGAAATTCAGTTCTTGAAAAAATTCAAATTTTGAAAAAAATTCAAATTAAAGGAAAAAAATTTAAGATTCAAATTTTGAGAACAAATCATTTTTGGATTTTAGAAATGTCTGATCTCAAACCAAAGTACACCTTGTAAATCTCGAAAGAGACCTGAATGGTGAATTTCTGTTGAGGAATAGCCCGTACGGATTGATTCCGCAAAGCATTATTTTACCAATTTAACTCTTCAACACCACTATGCTAGAATCGATACAGTTTTCCATTATTTTATATGCATCAGAGCCGCGGTAGTATCTGGATAACCTCCAAATATCCTTGCAATTGAGTGATAGAATAGTTCCAGAAACCAAAAAGAACTTTGTTCCTTGCCTTTTTGACACAAACATCAGTTAACTTGATTCTTGAGTGCTTTAAAACCAATTTTAAACTCTTTGACAGAGTTTTAAAATTTATTACTTGAAAAATATTATTCTTATTCTCCTATTTTTTACTACCCTGGATATTTTTGGGAATCGTTCTAGTTTTTGGATTCTACGTTCAGTATAATAGTAGTATAGATAAAAAGATGCTCTTGCAAAATTTTGATTGGAGGCTTCGTTTTCGAGATATTTGGATTTGAAACTTGAAAAAACATCTTGAAAATGAAACTTTCAAGTCTAAAAATTAAAATCTAAAAAGCTCATGATTTCCCAGCTGACAGATTTTCTAGGTTTTCTAAGTCAGTAAACCACCTTTTTTTTTCAGAGAAACGGGAAGTTTTCAGAAAAAAAAGGGGTCTTAGAAAGTGGAGATTTCGGGGTGTTTTTAAAAGTTTCAAACCCAAATATCTCGAAAACGAAGCCTCTAATCAAAATTTGGCAATGAGAACCTTGTTTTCTAAATGAACCGTAAAATCCAAAATTTAGATCGATTCCTAAAATTAGTCAGGGGAGTAAAAATGGGGTGGAGAAACCCATACTACCTATGTGAAGTGCGCAACCCTAGCGGAATGTGTGCCCAAATGTAAAGGTCACCAGAGTCGTGAGCGAAACAGTGCTCAAAAGTAGACGGAAATCAAGCATGAATGTTACGAAAGACAGTATATTTTTATTCATGTATGAAATATTATTCACAAAAAATTAGTGGAAATAACCATAGGTATTATTATTTGACAACAATAATGTACATTTTAAAAATGTAACCATATACACCATTTTACATTAATCTTTTTATACTTTTATACGTAGAACATGTATTTTATATTCGATGTAAACTGCTCCACAATAAAAAATTTAACATTAACATTATTGGTACTTTTTATTTTGCTTGTAGTTACACCATAAATAATTATTGATACTTCTTTGGCCAACCGGTTTCGCTGTTAAGCATCGTCAGGGCTGTAATAAGTTTTATGAAGCTGTTGTAGGTATATTAAAATGAGTAAAGGATCTTACTTGAGAAGTGACATTTTGTTATTTATAATTATGTATAAAATTCAAATGTTTTTTCAGGTGTTATGATCAGAAACTAGTTGGTCCAAGATTACAATGTATATAAGCATAAAAATATAACGATAGTGGACTTAGAAGGTGTTGCTACAATGAACATTTTATTAGTACCAGATGTTATGGATTTAGGTATTGTTGTTCCCCATCTAATAAAATATTCATTGTAGCAACACCTTCCAAGTCTTCTGTTTGTTCATTAAGACAGTGGAAATTATGATCAGATTTAAGTCTTAAAATTTCAAGTGATTCTAGTAAAGTTCTTTGTTTAAAATTTGATGAAAAGTGTAAAAATTTGACATTTAAACTTGGGTCGAAGTTATGTTGAGATAAAATGATATGGCTTGCAAAATGCGATTTACTGTCCATATAACCTATTCTTTTTGATTTTATTATGTCTCTGTTATGCTCATGAATTCGTATCGAAAATTTTTTTTCCTGTATGGCCCACATATTTTGCGTTACAAGTACCACAACTAAGTTCGTAAACACCTGATTTTTCTTCTCTTGGAAGAAAATCTTTGGGATGACTGAGAATTTGTTGTAGTTTTGAATTGGTTCTGAAGGAAATTATGATGTTCGGGTTTGTTCTTTGAAAAATGCTTGCGATCTTATAAGATGTTGAACCAAAGAAGGTTAAAGACCTGTAAGTTCTGTTTGATTCTGTAGAGATTATTTGTCTGCTTGTTGTGTATTTTGAAAGGAATTTATTGAATATTTTGTCAATAAATGAACGAGGGTAGCCATTATTGAGTCCTATTTGTTTTATTGTTCGATATTCGTTCTTAAAATCTTCTTTTGATAAAGGTATTTTGAAAAGTCTATTGAAATAACTGTTGAATGCCGCTTTTTTGGTTGAAGCAGGACTACATGAATCAAAAGGAATGATCAGATCTGTTGTAGTACCTTTTCTGTAGATGTTAAAGTCCAGCTTATCGTTATTTCTTTTTATTTGTAGGTCTAAATAATTCAAACAGTTGTTTGTTTCTTTTTCAATTGTAAATTTGATATTTTGGTGTATATTGTTCATGTAACTCAGTAAATCGTTTAATTGATCATCGTTGCCTGAGAAGATAACTAAAATGTCATCTACATAACGTGTATAAAAGGAAATAAATTGTTTATAGGGATTGGTGTTGTTCATTATATGTGACATTTCTAACTTGTTCATGAAGATATCTGCTAATAGGGGAGACAAATTAGAACCCATGGATAAACCTTTCTCTTGAATGTACGTTTTCTCATTAAATTTGAAATAATTTTGGCTCAACGAAAGACCTAACAGTGTACACAAGTCTAGGACTTGGTGAGTTGGCAAATCAGTTTCAAACAACATTTCTCTAATGATCTTGATGCAGTCTTGACCAGGAACTGAAGGGAACAAGTTTGTGACGTAAAAGGATACTGAAGATGAATTGTTGTTGAGAACGACTTTCTCTAATTTGTTAGATCTGAAGAGTTTTTGATTGAGTAGTCGCTTTTGAAATTTGTTACATTACGTAAAATTTTGTTCAACTCTGGAGATAGTATTGAGCATGGTGAGTTTACGTAAGAGAGGAGAGGTCGAATAGGTACATTTTGTTTATGAACTTTTGGCAGGCCATACATATTCAAGATGCTAGTGAAGCTGAAATCATCCTAAGTTTCAAGAAGCTCCATGTGAAAAAGAAAATTTCAAAACTCAATGTATTCTTCAACGTTCAATGCCTGAAGCACAGACTGACACCGATATACGTCAACTTGAAAACTTCAAGCACCTCACCATCAGCAAAGAAAGCAATACAAACGGCCAGAACAACATGGATTAAAGCAGAAATCAAAAGACATTACCATAAGATAAGCGAGATCGATTTAAAACTAAAAATTCTTTATTTCAAGATAAGTGCATTCCTGCATAGCCTAGAATTTGATAGTTTACAAAACTCTATTTTACAAGAAGTTCAAGACAACGGCATAAAAAAGTTCAAGAAAATCACAAATAAATTAGAAGCACTAAGGCAAAGCCAAGCTCCACCACAACGAGAACGCACAAGCACCAAAGTCTCAAATCACAACTTTCACAGGAGAATTCACAATTTATCAGACACAAACTTTACCGAACAAGAAACAGAAATATTGGAACTGGGTCTTAAATATAACCTCCACCCAAACAAAAATAACATCGTGAAACATTTCGAAAATCTTGCTGTTGACATTGAAAACATCATTTTGACAACGACAATTCCCAACAATAAAGGTTTATTGAAGTCAAAGTTACAAGTACACCTACACGACTCTCTGATCAATTACAAATTCAGAAATACACAGAAAACCACAAAGACTGAGAAAGCATTATGTTCCATAAAGAAAAACATGAAAGATAATAACCTAATCATCACAAAAGCAGATAAAGGACAAAGTCTTGTTATTTTAAACAAAACCGATTATGTACAAAAAGTTGAAAATTTTCTATCACAAGGCGATTTCAGAGTCATCAACGCAAATCCTCACAATAACTATATCAAGTGCTTCAAAGACACTATCAGAGCTTGCAACGACACATTACATACTTTTAAGGTCAACACAAGAAACCTTCTCCCACAAAACCAGTACATGCCAAGACTGTATGGCCTGCCAAAAGTTCATAAACAAAATGTACCTATTCGACCTCTCCTCTCTTACGTAAACTCACCATGCTCAATACTATCTCCAGAGTTGAACAAAATTTTACGTAATGTAACAAATTTCAAAAGCGACTACTCAATCAAAAACTCTTCAGATCTAATCAACAAATTAGAGAAAGTCGTTCTCAACAACAATTCATCTTTAGTATCCTTTGACGTCACAAACTTGTTCCCTTCAGTTCCTGGTCAAGACTGCATCAAGATCATTAGAGAAATGTTGTTTGAAACTGATTTGCCAACTCACCAAGTCCTAGACTTGTGTACACTGTTAGGTCTTTCGTTGAGCCAAAATTATTTCAAATTTAATGAGAAAACGTACATTCAAGAGAAAGGTTTATCCATGGGTTCTAATTTGTCTCCCCTATTAGCAGATATCTTCATGAACAAGTTAGAAATGTCACATATAATGAACAACACCAATCCCTATAAACAATTTATTTCCTTTTATACACGTTATGTAGATGACATTTTAGTTATCTTCTCAGGCAACGATGATCAATTAAACGATTTACTGAGTTACATGAACAATATACACCAAAATATCAAATTTACAATTGAAAAAGAAACAAACAACTGTTTGAATTATTTAGACCTACAAATAAAAAGAAATAACGATAAGCTGGACTTTAACATCTACAGAAAAGGTACTACAACAGATCTGATCATTCCTTTTGATTCATGTAGTCCTGCTTCAACCAAAAAAGCGGCATTCAACAGTTATTTCAATAGACTTTTCAAAATACCTTTATCAAAAGAAGATTTTAAGAACGAATATCGAACAATAAAACAAATAGGACTCAATAATGGCTACCCTCGTTCATTTATTGACAAAATATTCAATAAATTCCTTTCAAAATACACAACAAGCAGACAAATAATCTCTACAGAATCAAACAGAACTTACAGGTCTTTAACCTTCTTTGGTTCAACATCTTATAAGATCGCAAGCATTTTTCAAAGAACAAACCCGAACATCATAATTTCCTTCAGAACCAATTCAAAACTACAACAAATTCTCAGTCATCCCAAAGATTTTCTTCCAAGAGAAGAAAAATCAGGTGTTTACGAACTTAGTTGTGGTACTTGTAACGCAAAATATGTGGGCCATACAGGAAGAAAATTTTCGATACGAATTCATGAGCATAACAGAGACATAATAAAATCAAAAAGAATAGGTTATATGGACAGTAAATCGCATTTTGCAAGCCATATCATTTTATCTCAACATAACTTCGACCCAAGTTTAAATGTCAAATTTTTACACTTTTCATCAAATTTTAAACAAAGAACTTTACTAGAATCACTTGAAATTTTAAGACTTAAATCTGATCATAATTTCCACTGTCTTAATGAACAAACAGAAGACTTGGAAGGTGTTGCTACAATGAATATTTTATTAGATGGGGAACAACAATACCTAAATCCATAACATCTGGTACTAATAAAATGTTCATTGTAGCAACACCTTCTAAGTCCACTATCGTTATATTTTTATGCTTATATACATTGTAATCTTGGACCAACTAGTTTCTGATCATAACACCTGAAAAAACATTTGAATTTTATACATAATTATAAATAACAAAATGTCACTTCTCAAGTAAGATCCTTTACTCATTTTAATATACCTACAACAGCTTCATAAAACTTATTACAGCCCTGACGATGCTTAACAGCGAAACCGGTTGGCCAAAGAAGTATCAATAATTATTTATGGTGTAACTACAAGCAAAATAAAAAGTACCTATAACGTCAACACCATTGGAAGAAGGATGGAAGAATTTTTTCAATTTATTAACATTATTATCCACTTTGAAATTTGAACCACATCGCAATGCCCGAACAGAAATCAGATATGCTGCTACGAAACATGAAAATATGAATAATTAAAACCCGAACTATTTCATCAGAAGCTTAACGTCTTGGCGGCTATTGGAATGGGCCGCTAGGCAACCCAGATCTTTCAGTCTCAAATTTAGGCTGGGAATAGCACTATATTTCAACAGTTTTTCATGTAACTTCATTTTAACCTCATCTGGTTTGTGGCCGGACGGCTAGCACGGCTGGTACAGTTTCATTTTTTTGCTGCAATGTTGATGGGGCTGTTGATTATATGTCAAATGCATTAATTCAGTCTCCATGCACTAAAGTTGGCCTAGGCTGGACTTCTTTGGAACGTGGGTTTTTGAAAGAAGAGTAGAAAATCTCCTAATTCAAGTATCTACCACAACATAACCTCCAATTTTCGCCGCATATCGCAGGGACCTGGAATGAAAGAGATCGACTTGCTAATAAAAGTCAGGTGTTATCAAGTCTCGACTTACCTACCAGTATGTGTGCGTCGGTTTTTCCACAATAGCATTGAATAGGTCATTAAAATGAAGATTTTTCTGAATGTTCACCTTTTGTTTTGATGTATACGTCAAACAGCGAGAAAAGTCAAAGATTCAAGCTACGACGTGCGGATGAACAGAGTCCGCACGAAACCGAGTCGATTTACCGGCCATCTCGCGGTTGAATTGGGAACTAATCCTAGCTCTTAGCTATAGCACACTCCCAGCTCTATTTGGTGCGCAGAAGTGGTTGCCAAAATTATACACAGCATTGGCTAACTGGATATAATTAAACAATGACAGGGGTTAGACAAAATTTACGGTATAGGGGACGAGAGCATTCACCGGCGGTGTCGGTGTTATGTTGAAAAAATAGGCCGACGATAAATAGAGGAAAAAAATCCTTCAAAGTCACAAAAACTAGTTCCACATAATATAGCAAGTTATAACAAAACCATCTATGTCTTTCACACAGACATGTCACTCCATGTCTTTGAAATGGATAAATCAACTTGGAAATGTGCCAAGGACCATCGGAAACGAGCACTAAAAAGCTAAAACTAATAACTGGTGGCAGATTTTTGTCAGTGTGAAATTCATATCGTGGTATTATTTCAGAGTAGATGATTCCCGATCAACTTGATCTTTTTGATTTAATTTTTTGTCTACTATCTTTTAAAATTTGGCCTGTGTGCGGCTGTTCTACATGGCTGTTTGCGCGGCTTTTGGTTGAAACAATGCGCTTTCTGTGTTTGACCCATCTGAGGCTTTATTTCCTGATGAGGCGAGTGATGAGGGATCAACTTGTTTCGGAAAATTCCGAGTGATCAAAAGTAGATCCACTTATGCACTTAGGCCCATTTTCGAATGCGACACGGTTTCTGTTTTCCGGCGGTGATTTTTTTCAAAACAAATCTTACACATTTCATAAAAAAAAATCGGTTGTGTCACCCCAAAACTTTCCCGACTAATATCCAGGAACCTATGTAAATTTTTGTTCGAAGCGTCTCTCCGGGTGGGAAGTTGGAATTAGAGAAAAGATTGAAAATAATTTCGAGGAAATTGAAACTTGTCAGGGAAAATTGAATTTTCCGGGAAAACCACGAATCTTATTCCAAATCATCTTATTATTGTAAAAATCGTAAATTATTAATGCTTCACTTTAAACTCCATAATTCAAGTCCGGTCTCAAGACTCCAGGCCGTTTTTACATTTTCAACCGGAAAATTCCCGGGAAAATGGAAAAAGAAGGTTGGCATATGTTCAAGAACCAGTTACCTCTTGTTTTCAAAAAACCGTGAAAATCTGTTCACGGGATAAAAAGTTGGAAAATTTGCAGTTTTTCCAGAGAGAAAAACTGGAAAACAGTGAGTCCGATTTCAAAAGTTTTTCTTCTAAAAATTAATTCAATCTTTTCTACAACTTTCATTTCCAGCATGTTTGCACTTAAAATGAATATTTTTAGCTATATTTTTCAATAAAATAAAAACTGTTGTTGATTATCACCCCAACACCAATGTTTTCAGGAGAAGGGTTTTCAATTACCTGGTCGGTCAGGCGTTCTACACGGAGGAGGAGTTCATGACCTCTTGTTGAACCTTGTTTTAAGTGTGTCACTTCTTGTGTTGTTTTTTTTTAACATATAATGTGATTGTTCATATGTACTTTAAGACAGGATTCTGTATATAGTTTTTTATAATGCTGTTCACATAGTATTAATTCCTTGACGTGTATAATGGGCATTACTGCCTCTTGTACAAAAAATAAATTCTATTCTATTCTATTTCGTGGGGCTCACTGTATGTCGAAGTTTGCAGTGCATTTTTTGCAAATTCACAGAATGTGCAAGTCTCATTTGGAAAAAATTACCGTCGGAAAACCGGAACCGTGTCGATTTTCAAAATAGGCCTACACGACGCCCAATCCAATTTACTTTTGATATCAGTTGCAATTTTTAATAAAAAGTCGATCCCCGAGCAGGAATGAATTTTTGAGTGGAGTCCCACTACAAAAGCGAGTCGTTCTGGTCAAAACCAGGGCGAGAGGCCGTCTCGGGTGGCAACGGCCAGGAGAAATTTTAAAAATTCATAACGCCTGACTGAAGGATGGTGGAAAACTGCAACAGCAGACTTAATTTGACTCTTTTGTTGTGTTGCTTCCTGCCAATTTTGGTTTCAATCCGTCGGATAGATTTTGAATAATTAAATGGTAAAGTTTTGAACGTTGACATTTTTTATTATTTGACAGATGACAGATAGGGCAATACTTTTAACTGTTCTGAACACAGTTTTTCAAGGGCTTCCAAGTGACATATTGCAAGTGAAGTTCAGTGGGATAAAGCTTCTGACATTTATTGACAGTGACACTTCCGTTTGACAGATGACAGCCAAAAACGAATGGGCTCTTTCCAGGAAACAACCATGTCCGTATACCAAATTTCAAGTCGATCTAGTCAACGGTTCGACAGTTATCGTGGAAGATTACGGACACACACACAGACTCACTCACACACACACACACACACACACACACACACACACACACACACACACACGCACGCACGCACGCACGCACGCACGCACGCACACACACAGACAGACATCATTCTGAAAATGGTCTTAATCGTCTTGGGGGACCTCAAAACGGATATATCCGGTGAAATCTCAAAACTTTTTTCTGCACGATTACAATACTTCCCCTTACATGTTGGTGGGGGGTCGGGAAAGTAAAAGTTGCAGTGGAAACTTCGACCCGTGATAAGCCATTTTAGGTGCAGACATGCTGCGAGTCATAGTTGGAGAAAAGATCAAATTAATTTTTTTGAGGGTTTCGAAATCGAGTTTTCCGCTTAGAAAAACTGCAGATTTCCAACTTATTATCCTGTAAACCAATTTTTGTCTTTTTTTTCTTTCAAACAACTGGTTTTTGATCATTTTCCAACAATTTTTGTTTAATCTTCCGAGAATTTTTCAATTGAAAATACAAAACCGACATGGCATACGAGACCGGGCTCAAATGATAATAATAATATAGGCCTCTATATGTGGCGAAGCAACCACTAAACATGATGGAGCTTAAAAATTTAAAGTTGTGGTCGGCAGTCGCGATTTTACACCATTTCCCGTTCGGCCGCTACGATTTGTTTTTACCAAGTATGAGGATTGCAAATTTTCAATTTTCACTCCAAGTTCTAACGTCTTACCCAAAGATACCTTCCCATCCGAAGTGACGTCTCGAACTAAAATTGACATAGGTTCCTGGATACCAGTTCTAGTGAGAGTGCGTTCAGTCAGCTTATTTAGCCGCAAGTTTTAATTTTAGTCGTAAGCGCTGCATCGCTTATTGGCTGTTCTGAGGAGGCTGGTTCATAAGAGCCAATGGGCGTCGCTGCGCTTGCGACTAAAATTAAAACTTGCATCTAAATAAGCTGACTAAACGCACCTTATTAAGGAAGGTATTCTAGTGATACAACAGATTTTTATTCATATTGATCGGGGTAAATTACCTGGCACCCACCTATTTGACATGCCAGTTATTGCTAGGAACGTTTCTCATTGTCCAAGTATGTAGGTGTAGTGATAACAGTTATTATCCAACAGGACACTCAAGAAATAAGAAATACGTGCTGGCGCCAGTGATATATCAAGGGGGTCCGGGGTCGCCGTGGCCATATCAATGTATAAAACCCTGGGCGACCCCTTTTCATAACCTTGCGTTATCTGGGCGAAACCCTTAACATTAATTCTCAGTATTCTTACCTTGTTTTGGGTAATAAATCCTTTGACTGTTTTGGTCCGCTATGATTCAACAAAAATCTGTACTTTCAGTGTTTTAATTTGGGCTATTATACAGCCGACTTCCTTGCTGCAATAAACCGTAACTGTATATTCTCTATCCGTGTATACAGTAGATGGCGTGCCAGCACTGCCAACCCCAGCCCCCTCAATAATGCTTTGGCTGCTTGATAAGCCTCCTATTGCAATTCCGTTTCATTATTCGATGTTTCAACAATACGCATTATGGTGTAAGTACAATACATGTAAGTGGAGATTCACGAATCCTGCGCTTCACCGCTAGACCTCACTGCATGCGAAAAAGTTACAATGGTCCATTCGTATTTTTCTACAGATTGATTGACATCATACAAATTTTTGCTTTCACCGGCCTCAATTCGATTCATAATATACACGGAATATTCTGCATCAACCTGCCTGATTTTAATGGCAGTTCTGTCGAAACAATGAACGCAATGTTGAATAAAAATCAAGAAGAAAGTTTCTTAAGCTAAAATGACGCAGTTTTCTTTATGGGATTTTTGGTGAACACCGTATGGAAAAATTCCAAGTTATTACGAAGCATTTTCATAAGTTGGTCCGTCTGCAGTCGCATGCGTGAGAATATTCGGCAAACAAGAACGAACGGCCGCCTTTAGCCTGATAAGCCACTTTCCAAATCCCGCCAATATGTCGCCAACAAATTTATATTTTTTTTATTTGGGGATTCAAAGTCATCAGCACCATCGCTGGCACCACAATACTTTCCCGACTAGTTTACAAGACCAGAAATTTTTGGAGACCGTCCTTTCGGGTGGAAAGGTGGAATTTGAGAGAAAGTTTGAAACAAATTTGCAGCACCTTCATTGAAGCCATCGAAAAATGATGTTTCACAAATCATCTTTTTTTTAATGTCAATAAGTGTAGTGTTATGTCGTTTTCTAAGAGGCAGTCAGTCATCTCCTATTCCCACACTGTCGGCAATACCATCTTGCAGCGGTCTGATCCAATCAGGGATCTGGGCATTTTCTTTGACCCCAAGCTCGACTTTGCGATACACAGGAAAAATATCATTAGTCAATCATTTAAGATGTTTGGTCTAATTTATAGAAACTGTCGGGAATTTTCCAGTGCTAGGTCATTAGGGCGCGCAAGCGCGCCTTTAACCGAAAGTCAGGTGGTCCTGAACATTGAATAAACTTGAAGATCAAATAATCTCGAAAATTTAATAATCTCGAAAACTGAATAATCTTGAAAATTGAATAATCTCACCCATACCCACCCAAGAAATTTTCAAGGGTGAATACCCACCCTTGAAATTATTCGAATTATAATTTCTCCTCAACATTACTTTTTCATCCGTTATTGTAGAACACACAATGAAAAAGAAATCTGAAACATGCTATAAAATGCGATTCCTTAATTGTTTGGCACACTTTGGCTGATTTCGAAGAAAAAAAAAATAACTGAAATTTTTCAGGAATATTTTCAAAAATTTCAATTTAGATCAGTCAAACGCTATTCCAGATATTCACAAAGTCACTATTGCAATTTTGGTACTCTAATTGACCGTTATAATACTCTATAACATTGTAATCTGATGAGGTGCACCTAGGTACCTACTCATTTTACTTTCATTAAGCTTGGAGCATAATAATAGGCAACACAACATACAACAGTAACCTTCGCTGAGCTGATGATCGTACTCAATGCGAAAGAAAGAAAGGACCGACCAAACCTACTGCTCATTTTCCTAGTCCTTACTCTAGAAAAGAGATGTCCACCAAGATTTGACTACTCCACCACACCCAGATGTAGACAACCAAACATACTCCAACTGATGTAGGGGAACAGTGTCTAAGCTAACGCGATCAAATATGGATCATTTTATAAAATAGTACCGAACTTTCACCAACATTAAAAAATTCATTCTGAAAATTGTGACCAAATATCATACGATGATCATGTTCGTTTTCACGTTTATTACTTCTTGTGATACATTCAGTGTTCACAGTCACCTCAATGTCCCCTATCAGTTCGTTTCAAACTACCTACTTGACCACGTGATCAAGTTAGAAGTTCGAACAGCGCAATCGCGTCCATGGCCTTGAAATGGACATCTTTTTTCTAGAGTAAAGCTGGATTTATAAACTTGACGTTGCAGTTGCCGTTCGCCGTTGCTGTTGCCGTTCAAAGTTGAATATGTGAAAGTGATTGTGGTCATTTATAAGAGCCGTTGCCGTTGCAGTTGGCAGTTCGTGCTGTTCGTGGCGACGTTGGGGTGCAGTTCAGAGATAACCATCTTTTAACTTTCGCTGTTGCCGTTCAGTTGCCGTTCGGGCTTTAACCAATGACACGACAGCAACAAGTCACGTGATCGTTCCCACCCTGGAAATTATGAAACCGTCATTCTTGTATGTTTGAATAACTGAGGAGAATCCCTCTTGGGCGCTGCACAAGCACCCAAAACTGCACCGAAGACTTCTAAAAGCTGATTGACTTCAGTAAATAGATGCATCAACTTGTTTTGACGTTTTTAAAATACCATACTGTGAGGTTAAAAAATATATCAGCTGTCAAAGTTCGTGGACGTTCGGGAGTTTATAAATCGACATTTGATAATTCCGAACTGCACCGCCGCCAACTGAACTTCAACTGCAAACGGCAACGGCAACAGCAACGGCAACCTCAAGTTTATAAATCCAGCTTTAGGAAGGATCAGTACTTTGAAGAGACTTTACTACACTTTTGTAAGATCAAGATTGAAATATGCCTCGATTATATGGCATCCACACTATATGACTCATGTTTAGAGTTGGTGCAGAGATGGTTCCTGAAGTTTTTGAGTTTTCGTGATGATGGTGTGTATCCTGAACGAAGTATTGAATACTCCTTATTACTGACTCGATTCGACTTCCCCTCATTACAATCTCATCGGGCTACTCTAGCTATAAAATATTTATACCGCCTTTTAAGCTGGATTTATAAACTTGACGTTGCAGTTGCCGTTCGCCGTTGCGCTGTTGACGTTCAAAGTTAAATAATGTGGAAGGGATTGTGGTCATTTATAAGAGCCGTTGCCGTTGCAGTTGGCAGTTCGTGCTGTTCGTGGCGGACGTTGGGGTGCAGTTCAGAGATAACCATCTGTTAACTTTCACTGTTGCCGTTCAGTTGCCGTTCGGGCTTTAACCAATGACACGACAGCAACAAGTCACGTGATCGTTCCCACACTGAAAATTGATTAACCGTCATTCTTGTATACTTGAAGAACTGAAGAGAATCCCTCTTGAGGGCTGCACAAGCACCCAAAACTGCACCGAAGACTTCTAAAAGCTGATTGACTTCAGTAAATAGATTCATGAACTTGTATTGACGTTTTTAAAATTCCACACTATGAGGTTAGAAAATATATCAGCTGCCAAAGTTCGTTGACGTTCGGGAGTTTATAAATCGAAATTCGATAATTCCGAACTGCATCGCCGCCAACTGAACGTCAACTGCAAACGGCAACGGCAACAGCAGCGTCAACGTCAAGTTTATAAATCCAGCTTTACATGGCGACATCGACTGTCCATGATTGTTTTGAAAATAATTAAGACAGGGTGACAGATTCATGAAATAAATGACAGTGGGTTTGAAAGTTGTGTTTAAGGGATTTCTGATGCGACTAAAAAAGTTGTTGTCGGAAATAGGCTTTATTTTAATTCTTTCGTCAAGTAGAAACTCCTCCAAGGAAAAAATGTACGGGCATTGCTATCAAATTTTCCAAATTTCAAAAAAAAATTGAAAATTTTTGATTTTGATTTTTGAATATTCAAAAACTAGATAGCATCGACAGTGCATCTTTCCGCAAGAAAATCGCATGCCAAATTTGAACTTTCTATTTTCAAAAAAAAGGGTACCAAAAATGTTTTCTACTAATTCACTTTTTCATGTCTACGAGGAATCATTTTTGGTACCTTTTTTTTGAAAATAGAAAGTTCAAATTTGGCATGCGACTTTCTTAGGGAAAGATGCATGCTATCTAGTTTTCTGATTTTCAAAAATCAAAAATTTTCAATTTTTTTTTGGAAATTTTCAAAATTTGATAGCAATGCCCGTACATTTTCTTCTTGGAGAAGTTTCTACTTGACGAGAAAGATAAAATAGGACCGGTTCCCGTCAAAAACTTCTTTAGTCGAATCAGAAACCCCTTAAAGTAACATGTACCATGTACATAAACCCCAAAGTTTTCTTGCGGGTACTGTTTTGTAAAAATGGAACGTTTCAAAAACCAAGAGCTGGCAGACATGCACTTCGTGTATGGCTTCTGTAATGGTCGTGCTCTGGCCTGTCACCTGTCTCGATTATTTTTTCCCCAAACATAGAAGTCGTGTTCTATGGCCTACGCTCAATTTTTATTTTTTTTGTAATTTCCAATATGAATTTTTATGACATGTAGGGTAAGTTTCAAATCGATTTTACTCGAGAACGGTGCTTCCAATTGAAGTTGAACAAGGGGACATTTTTATTGCAAAATGCTTTGGGGTTTCATAATTTCATGCTAAAGTTGCAAAAAAAAGGCACTTGAAAAAGTTGGGGTAATTTTACCCCCCCACCCCCCACAGTCTGACCCATTTCTGGATAGAATTTTGAAATTGTTATTATGTATAACATATTATTAGACATGAAAAGATTGGCCGATTTGCAAAATTTCATGATTCTGCTGTTGACAGTTTCGCAGATATTAAATAAAAACCATCTTCAGGGTACCACTTTTAGAGGGCTGTAGCTCGCTTATGAAGCATTTTTCGACCTATGTTTATGGGAACTTTTTTTCTCAGTTTGGGTCGCAGAATCTGGTGGTGAAGTATTGCACGCTAATTATGGGACACTCTGTATATCTACATCCTCGTCTACATCTATGTTAATCACATAGAGTCCGTCGTCGTCGGAGCGTTGGGAAACCTCGGAAGGCATTTCTGAAACACATTTGACCAAGTAAAGGATTCATAACTAAAGTTGGTGATATTGAGGATGCTGGATATTGCCCATGGCGCTTCCTGTTCCTGATGTTTGTATATAGATTTTTTCTTGGAATTTGGAAGAGCTTCAATGGAATAACAACCTCACCAGAGACAGAAGTTCATCGTTTTTTTTTGTTGTAAACAATGACACAGCCTCCTAGTGGAATGAACCTGTAATTTATAAGTACTTTGCATTATTGTCACTGTAATGTCAGTGTAAGAATACGAATACGATGGCTGAAGTAATGCATTCCTGCAGATGTCACTTTGAAAATGCTCTAAAAGACACGTTGCCAATTTCAGTGATATTGGCTGATTTCGAGGCTGATTTGCTCATTAAACTAGGTACTTTATGTTGTGACGAAACATTATTTATACGGTACACCCTCGTAAGAAATATTGTGCATACGAAACTAACCTGCCAAGCGGAAGTACACGCTTTGTTAACAACTTGTACAAAGTAAACATGATGACTTTATGGGTTTACCAAAGCTACCTGCTGGTAGGTAGGTGATGATACATGGTAAGGCTCATTATCAATTTAAATTAGGCATTATTCCGGGTTATCCTTGATCATTTTTGCGAAGGAGGTACATTTTGCGGATTAAAGTTGAGAACTAATTAGTTCACAGAATTATTTAATTAGTTAGCTAGCTAACTATAATATATAAGCTACCTGAATAGGAGCAGCCTGATGCCGGTGAAATAGTGCAGAGAGCGGTTTTCATGAAACCTGAAATACTTGGCGTGTTTGCTGTGGAAAAATTGATGGATGTTTAACATTGCAGTAACTTTATGGAACAATTTGTACTCCGTCTCATCGGCACATCTCACCTGTGTGTTTAAATAATCCCGCATTATTAATAATTCAACTGCATCCATTTGGAAGATTGTTCAAATTGTTTGTTGGTCCCTATACCCCTACGCAATTAGAATTCCGGCAAATAATTGACCCGCAAAGAAACCTCAACAGAATCATCACGATCTTCAAGCGCCAAAAGCTACCTACGTTTTTGAAGAAGTCAGTTTCTCTTGACCGCATTTTCGAAGGAATTGCTTTATTGTGGCCAGTTTGTCTGTCTGTCGTCGGACTATATATTTAAGCGTATTTTTACCAGAGACTTTTACTCCGTGGCCATGGAGTTTAGAGGGTAAAAGCCACCCCTACGGGCATTTGAGGTCTAAAAACGGTCAAACCCGGAAATAACTCCCACAAAGCTGATTTTTTGCAAAGTGACCTTTTTGACCCGTCTGAACAACTTATCAAAATACTCGGAGATTCCGGCGTTCGCGTCATAGACTTTTGAAGGTAAAAACCAGCCCTTAGGGTGACATGGTGTCAGTTTTTCTAATTTTTCTGCCAAACGGTAACTTGCTGGACGTGGAATAGGTAAAAGAATAAAAATGTTCCCCACTTGATTCTGCATCGAAAAGTTTGACTGTACGGCTAGTCCTTACCCAATTCGATAAAAAGCGTTTGAAGTGGGAAATGTTCTTTAATTTATCAATAAAAATGTCTAGATCAGTAATTGACTGGGTGACTGGGTGCAAAAAATATTATTTTTGTTACATGCAGTCAGAACAGACTTTTATCCCGATTACAACGAAATATAATAATAATAATAATAATAATAATAATAAAGGACTTTTATTTCATATCGCTGTTGAGAGGCGAAGTCTAGCAGATTGCTATTCAACTCAACCTTCTCAACACGTTTAGGTACAAGTAAAGATAACATAAATCAAATTGAAAACTCCGAACCTAAAATTATCCACAAATATATACATTATAAACTAAGTTTCATGAAGAATGAAAAGCAAACATTAGGTTGTGCTGAAGGTGAACAAGAAGATGAAATGAATGATCCTTCTAAACTGTACCCGATTTCAGAAACTTAAAAAGACTTGTCTTAAACGACGCGATGGCCGGCGACTGCAACAACTCCAGGGGAAGTGAATTGTAAAGTTTGACAGAGTTAAAGGTAAATGATCTTCGAAAGAGAGACGTATGATGGTGAGGCATTGTCAATTTGTTGGACGATCTTATATTTATAGAGTGGACGTCCGATCTCATCACGAGTCTTTCCCTCAATCCAGTACTGCAGCAGTCATGTTTCAATAGCCTAAAAAGAAAGTTACCCAACTGGTAAACGCGTCGCTGCTCCATATTTAACCAACCGATTTCTGAAACCTTTAGTGAAACATGATCATATTTTCTGAGTCCATAAATACATCTGATGCACGAATTTTGGACTTTCTGTATTCTCCCTCTTGTGACAACGTCTAGACATGGACCATAAATGAAACTGCAATAGTTGTAAAAAGAGAGAACAAGAGTGTCACATAGATGTTTCTTTGTATAAACAGTGTATTGATAATTATTGTGTATTAGTAATGTGTATTAGTGTATATAACACTTACGGGCTCATTTGACAAACAAACAGTCAAAATATCATCAATGCAACAGTTTAAAAATATTAAAAATCACAATCAAGACGATTTTGAGAATTTTACTTAAAAAACCTATCATTTTATACCAAATGAACCCGCAAGTGTTATATATGTTTGTAATCGGGACAAAAGTCTGCATCGATTGAACTGTTTAACAAATGTAGGATGTAATAAAACAAGAATTTCTCAAGGAATAAGGAATCAAGAATCCAGAAAATTTTTAGTGTCTAATTTGAAAAATTGAGCAAAAATCCGTCATGAATAAGTTTTTATTTTTGTAATTGGTTCAAAGATAAGGCGGCTAGTGAAGTAGGGGGGGGGGGCAATATTAACGTGAACACCATGTACATCGGGCATATCTAGAATTATGGTATGCACATTGCACATGGATCTCTCAAATGCCACGTTTGAAATGATTCCAATGACGCTTTGGAATGGCGGCTTCATTTGATAGGATAGTTTCTTTTAATTATTAATGACTTGAAGGGACAGACTGGACAGAGTATAAACTTGAACATTGGAGATGAACGGTTGATTGTGATCCGGAACGGTAAGAGTTTCCATTCCCGTTCCCAATCAACGTTAGATCTTGTGCGACGATAAGCTCATAAAACTCGTGCCGGTGCGTTATTGGCTGAGTAATGGTGTAATTTTTTCCGTGTTCCCTGGTGGTTACAAATGCAATTGAACAAACCGAATTACACATGTAGACAACCCCGTCATGAATTAATATATTCACCCTACGAATTCGGGGTTTGATGTTGATGTGTAGTTATCGTACAAGCACAAGCAAGCATTGTTCGGTTCGTCAACAAGGTGAGAGCCGAGAGCGGGAGGCACCACTAGTGTGCTCCAGTCACATTAAATTAATTTAAAACTTTTTCTTTGGGGACTTGCCGCCAGCAAGAGCAGCTACTGAATAAATGCTAATTGTGAACTTCTGACAGCACTGATGATTTAATATAAAGGGACGCCCGAAATCCAATAAATGTATATCGACGAATTTTATGCAGTTAGTTTGGCATAAAGAGTAATTCCATCACCATTTTTGCAACTAACAAACTTACATAACGACCCTATGATTTTCACCTCCGGGGCTCCCCATATACAGGTGTGCCGTTTTTTTACCGCTTACTGAACTAGGATCTCG
The DNA here is from genome assembly GCA_949128115.1 of Anaspis maculata. NCBI lineage: Eukaryota > Metazoa > Arthropoda > Insecta > Coleoptera > Scraptiidae > Anaspis > Anaspis maculata. The sequence continues at coordinate 35,870,306 of OX421968.1, forward strand.
GAAACGGTAAGAGATACAAACAGTTAGTAGGCGCAGGAAATAGTATCTTACATACTCAGGTAGGAAGCGTCATATTACAGGCGAGAGCCAAGATACATAACCGAGGCGCAAAGCGCCGAGGTAAGAGGTAGGGCTCGAGGCTGTAATGAAGCTTACTACCGTAGTTTGTATACTATTTTATTCACAATCATGTACTTTACGTTTGTTGAAAGTTATGATAAAATTGGTTTTTCATCAAAACGGTCAACGAAACTGAAAAGCCATGGATATTTTACAAAATAAATCAAAACATTCACACTCAGTATAAAACGTTGAGTTATTCCTACGAATTTTGCGAATAAAAATAAATAAATGAATGAAACCAAGCCATTTCCAAGATATTTTACTATGGACATACGAAAGTATAGACTATGCGCTTGTTTTTTATCTATACTCAAATAGTGAGTAGGCGCCAATCTTAAAAAGAGAGTTTATAGGCAAAAAATAGCAAGTATGGGTACTTATTCTTTTTAATAATAATAATAATAAATTATATTTATTGAACTGTTATGTTGTTCAAAAGGCTATCGACCGAGGTCCTTCTGCCCTTGAACTACAATTTTTTTTTTTTAAGATATTACTCAAAAAAGTGATTTACAACAACTTCATATTTAATGTAGAGCTAATTTTTTGTGGATTTTTTTGAATTGTTTTATGGAAGTTGCTCTTCTTTCATGTCTTCGAGGATTTCCCTGATGGTCAGGACTGGCAGCTTCCTTTTGGGGGGAGATGGAACCCTTTCCCTACACATTGCATCCAACCATTCCATGTGTTCCCCATTGGCGAATTTTGTAGCTAGCATGTTTATCCGTTCTGCAATTGGCTGGATTTTAGTTGTGTTGTAGAGTTCTTCGTTGGGAGGGTTATGCAGTGGATTGTTCTTGTTCCTCATTTTTGTGATGGCTCTCAGAGTGGATCGTTCGGCTACTTGTATCATTTTAATAGTGGTGTTATGCACATTAATCATTAACAAGGATGCGTACTCGATAATAGGCCTGCAGATGGTTTTGTAGATGTGGGCAGCAGTTTTGATGTTTATGCCTTTCGACTTGTATGTGAGGCTTCTGAAGTGTTTCGCCCTGGCTATGCATTTCCTCTTAGACAAGTTGGCATGTTGCTTGAAGTTCAACTTTAGGTCTATGGTAACTCCTAAGTACTTCACGTGGGGTCTTGGATTGCAGATGGTGTTGTCAATTATGATGAAAGGAGAGGAATTCTTGATTCGGTGATTGAAGATGATGAATTGGGTTTTGTTGGGGTTCGGCTCGAGCCTCCATTTGTTGAACCATGTGAGGGTGTTGTCCATGAGTTTTTGTAGTGTATTCTTTTTTTTTTTTTTTTTTTTTAATAGTCCACAGAATCGGAAAATTTAATAATTTTTGTAAAATATTAGGCGGTTAAACAATAAAAAATGATGGAAGGTTTATTTCTTGTGCGGTCGTATCAAACAATTGAATCAAGTAGGCTTGGGATTTGACGTGTTTCTAAAACAAAATTAATATTTGCTGTCAATTTCCAAATTTCTTTCGAACCAGTTCAGTTCAAAACATTAAAATGGATAGTGAAAGTGACATGAAACTTACGCTGCAATTGCAATTGTGTCTGGCCAATTGCTCCCAGATAAAAGTAGAGCGAGATACGAAAAGGCGTACACCTTGTTCAAGGAGTGGGTAATGGCGAAGGGAGCCCATTCTGTGACGGAAAATGTGCTTCTGGCGTACTTTGGTCAGTTGGCCAAAGACAAGAAAGCGTCAACACTGATGACTTTGGGCTACGTACTCAATGATTCGGGCAACTCTGAAAATAAATGAAAAAATTGATATCTCGAAGTATGGCAGATTACAAGCTTTTTTGAAGAAAGAGAACGTCGGCTTCAAAGCGAAGAAATTTAACGTTCTCACTTAAAACTAAAGATATTATTACAAAGTGGGTAATTTCCACATAATTTCACCTACCCTCCACCTACTGCAATTTATTCAATAAACCAATTATTATGCCATGCCGGTGGGAAATACGTTTCATTGCACATTTTCGTGGCTTTTTCGTTCCAGACTTCCAGAGTTCAGAACAAGAAACTAACACCATCATTATAAAAATAACCCAGAACATAACCTTTCGCGAAGTAGGCAGGTGTTTATTATCCATACTGGTTAGCAAAGCTGTTCATTTTCCCGAGAGGTCGACAAGAGGCTACTTCCCAACTTTTTAATGGGTATGTAATGAATCAATTAACATAGTGATTGTGAATAACAATAATCAACATCGTCGATCAAGGATCTCAAAAGATGTCAAGATATCAATTTTCAACTTGATAGCTGTAATAAGAAACAAATGATTTGCAATTTTTGAGTTCGACATTTTTTTCGGGACATTTCAAAAGCTACTAAAGATATCTTGGATATCTTGACATATTTGAGATAGACATAAAAGAGCACAACTTTTTTGTGATATAACCGACTTTGTATCTCTTACCGTCCTAGATCTCAATAGTGGCTTTGAACAACATGACACCTGCATAATAGGTACCTCTTTGTAAACACAATATAACATTGCAAATCCACTGGAAAGTGCTTGGCAATGTAACTAAATTAATCGGGCATTCCAACTGTCCATTGACTCCATTGAATTCAAACTTAAGCCAACACCTGTATCTTGGACAGATATATCAATCTAGCGATAATATTTTTTTCGTACCGAACAAACAAATCCACCTTTAGGTATTGCTATTTCGACCAAATCTCATCATGGTAATGGGAAGAAATTTGTTGCGGCATCACTATACTGTCGTGGCTAATATCCAGAGACGTAATAATAGTGGAGGTTCTGTTAGAGGTTAGAGGCGTCGCCGTCGGTTGCGTCACGTTGCGTCCCTTCGGATGATTTTGGAAAAGTAAAAATAGATTGTCAAACAGTTCAGTCGCAACAAGTGATTCGGTGTATTTTTGGGTGAGAACAACACCATCTTGAAAAGTCTGGTTTGCACTTCAATTGTTTGATGATGTTCCGGGTTGGAGTTTTGCCACTTTTGCCTTCCAGTTCGTGTCTTTGTTATTCCCATTTTTCGCATTCAAGAACTTACAGTACGTTCTGGTGTATCAATTTGGTCGCAGATTCTACTGATTCTAGCATTTGCGGTCATCTGTCTTCCCTATTCTTTTCTTGAACTTGTAACCTCCCGGCTTCCTATGTTTTATCAAGAATAATTGAAAACATCGTGAGCTTTGGTAATACACCTGAAAAGGGAGAGGCCGTCGTCAAGAAACGAGAGTTGAAAAAAGCAAGAAAAAGTCCGCCAGATGTCTAATAGAAGAACATTAGAGATATTGGTATTTCCACGCTCCAGATTTTAGGAAAGAGAAGATTCAAGTTTATTCCTATGTTGAAGACTTCCAGAGTACAGCTGCCGTGTCACCAGAACGCTTGCAAGTTCCATTATTCAATCTGTTTTATAAATGATATCCATTTATGTCAGAAAGACGTCATTGATTCATTGTTGCCTTCATAACTGAAATGGGGTAATCACATTAACGTAAGCAAGAGAATACACTGTAGAGTGTAGGTCACTGTTGTTTGGAGTTGAGGGCGAAAGAGTCCAACGATCCACCACGACACCTGTAGGCGACCGCGATCTATCAGGAGAGCCAGAGTCTAGTGAGACAACAAGACGACGACCTGTAGAGCAGGTGACGGAACTTTGAGACGTCAAGCTTCTCACAAAGCATGATAAAATGGTAAAGCAATAATTCATCATTTCTTTTGCCCCGTTTGAATGATTCTTTTACTCTCGTATACATAAGTCTACCCTGATCAATCTTGACTATCCTCCTGTACGAATGGACTTTTGTTCTGAGGCTAGTATACTTGGTAGTGAGAGAACGCCCTGGGTGATGTCTCGCTCATCCGTGGACCTTAGGCCCATACACCTAATGCTAACTTTCTGGTCGACAGGTCTCACCTTGGTGACTTGAAGTCGAGACTCCAGACTGCACAAGCAGTGATACCGCCTTTCATATAAGATCTATGAATGGATCCTTCTCCCTGACCAACTGGCCAACCTAAGTCTTAAACTGGAAGGGGATTTTGACACAGGATCTTTTGTAATTTTGCGCTCTGCGATTTTAGCTCAAGTATAACGTAACCTTGTGAAATAGAGCTAAAAATACTCATCATCATGATTCATATATTTCGTTGCCTCTTTTGAGCCTTCTTTTCTTTCATCCAAAATTTCCATTACTATAATTATTGTGTGTGTAATGTATGTAATAACATGAATAACAATACAGTTACGTAGCTAGGATTTTCATTTGGGAGGGGGGAGGGCAAACCAAAAGGTTGCAAAGGAGTGCGAGCGGGGCATTCAAAACACTAGCTAGCCAATCATGGGGTGCCGACACTACAGTCTTCCTCCGAGTGTACAAGAGTGTAGTGTTATCTAAAATAGATCATGGATCGATTGTATGCGACTCTGCCAGCAAAACCCTATTGAAGACAACAGACACAATCCATTCTACAGCCCTCAAAATCTGCACCGGGACTTTTCGAACCAGCCCAGTCATGAGCATCACCAATATAATAGGAGAACTACCTCTTGAGTACAGACGACAACAGCAGTCCCTTTCATATGCAGCACGCATTCAGTCAAATCCAATCAACCCAGCTCACAGATTTACCTTTTTCAAGACGTTTTCAACGAACCTTCGAGAGAATAAAAAGCAATGCAAAACCCTTCTACATAAAACTCGACGATCTTCTACAAAACCTGAACTTTACCTTTCCAAAGACGATAAACTTGATCTTGAAAAATTTCCTAAATCTGAAGTAAGCCCTCTGATTATCCAAAACAAATTTCAAAATATATGTGAGCAGTTTGAAACACCACCAGTGCGAATAGTATACACAGACGCGTCTAAAAGTGAAACGGGAGTCGGGTGTGCAGTGAATGTAGACTTACAATGCAATACAATACAACGTTTATTAGTCGCCAGAATCTACATTAGACATTACATTAACTGGCTTGTTATTCATGTTATTACACTTGAGAGACCCAGTGAACTTGACCATCCAACTACCAGGAATGTGGACTACCTATCTTTAGTGCGGAACTTTACGCAATACTGCAATCTGTAAAACACCTCGCCAACATTACTGGTGCTTAGGAAGCACCGGGCGGCTCGCCGCCGGCTCCTCGAGCACCGGCCACCGCCCAAAGATGCCGCAACGCCATCATCTGTACGGACTCTCTGAGTTCAATCCGGCAAATTAATCAGCTATACCCCATGAATCCCATAGTCCAAGAAATCCAACAACACATCACGACGCTGCAGAACACTGGCACATAAATTACCCTTTTCTGGACACCATCCCATGTCGGAATAATTGGAAACGAGATTGCGGACCATGAAGCATCCATTGCAGCAAACACTTCTCTGGCTCCGATAGAAAATAAAGCCACCGGTCAAGACATTGTAATGTACTTGAGAACACTCGTTGGCGTACAATGGGAGCAGAGTTGGCAAAGGCAGCACACAAAGTTGAACAGGGTGAAATCAACAGTAAAGACATGGATCTCAAGACTACCATCCAGAAAATGCCAAGTGGTCCTTACTAGGCTCAGGTTAGGACATACCAGATTCACACAACAACACCTTATTTGCCGATCAGACCCACCGGTAAGTGAGAGCTACCAGGGACCGTTGTCGGTGGCGCACATCCTGGTGGGATGTATATTGTATACCCGAGGACCAAATTAGTGCCGAAGATCTCAAGGTAGCATTGGGTGGAAGCCTCGAAGAAGACGAAGAACTCATAACACTACTACAGCAAAAAGGACTGTTTAGCTATAGAATGTAATTTTTTGTTGAATGCTAATAGTCTTCTAGGCTGATGCAAAATAAAGAAGAAAAAAAAAGAGTGCCGTAGACAAGAAATTTTTTAAAAAGGGATCGTGGATACGGGGTGTCGGGGGGGGGGGGGGACATCCGCCGACATAATCATCTATCGTTGGTATTATCATTGAAAAATTCACCTGTAAGGCTATTTTCTTCTCTCTTATTGTCTTGTACCCCACTAGAAAAGCAAATCCCGCCGCCCCTGATCACCACCACCACTTACACACATGGGAACATTTTCTGGGGAATACAATTACGTCCAGTCGGTATATAGCTCAAGACTTAATAACCCAGAATTTCGATTAAGTTCCAAATTAAGCGCATTTGCATATTTGCAGTGAAAACACCGCGCAAAAGTTTTTGTCTTTCATTACTTTTCATGCTTTTATTTGCATTTTGCATGGCTAAAATATCAACCACGTCCGTTTGTATTTTTCACGTCGAACCAGTCTAAAATCCCACGTGGTTCGCGGCCGCGAAAATATTAGGAAATCGATCAGTGTCCTAAATTTGATGGCTCTTATTATGATTAATCATTATTAGGTGTATTAATCTCGGCGCTCGTTTCTGAAACTATGGGTGAGCTGGCTGGTCCGTTGCCAGAACTTTTCGTTGCGAATGTTTTCAGCAGATTGGATGAGTTTTAACTGTAACGTGTGTATTCCTGTCAGTTTATAGGTCTTGACCCAAGAAAAAATTTGTTACAGGCTGAATTTTTGGGTATTTTAGATTAAAAAATTATGGGAAGCTACATGGCCCTAATCTTGGAAATCCTTGGTTTTCTCCGAATAACTCTTCCATATTAATGGTGCGATTCTCTAAAAAATTACATTCCATAAAGGCTCTGTTACGCTGTTATAAGTTATTACCTAGGCAACAGTCAATGCCTCCCAGGGATTTTTACACAACAGAGCGTTTATGGAATGTTATTTTTTACAGAATAGCACCATAACAGTGCCAAATTCGTTCCTTTATGATGACTGATTTCACAGCGTTCGAAAATACACCATAACAATGACAAGAAGATTCAAGCCTGATTTTATTAGGTGAATAGAGTTCCACTTGAAAAGCTGTAGTGTCGCTGTAAAATTTTTTTTTGATGCATCATACATGTTTGGAAAAGCAATAAATATCTGTGCTCCAAAACGATATGTGACATCAAACATTGAAACTTTTTAGCGCACTTTGAGAAAACCTATCGATTTGGCTCTGATCGATAGCCCATGTTTTCGCATGTGAAATTGATTTGTATCTTGCCTACATAACAATAAACAACTACATACAATAATAATAATATTAATAATAATAATAATTCAAAGCAACAACGCATGGACGGCGAATTTATGAATTTATGACTTGAAATTTTCGACATGTGTACAGGTACTTGATCTTGAGGAGAAACGTGCGTACATATGCGAGATTATTATATATAGAAATTTTATTTGAAAATTACTTCTTCCCAACACTTTGGGTTGCTATCAACAAAGAATACATTTCAAAAAGGTATAACATAATAATAAAAATATGAACAGAATAAAAGGGTAAAGTGTAAATTAAAATTACTTATTGTATAAATGATTTCGTAGTATGTATATAGAATTTTTCAAAACCGATAGCCCTATAATTTTCAGTAATTTCGAAGGCAAACCAAAAAGCTGACAAAAGTCTTTGAAAAAAGTGGTGATAGTTCCGCGGACTCCAACCAGTATTCCTATGACCTGTCGCGGCGCTATTACGCCCAGCGCTTTTTGGACGCGAAGCTGTTTTGCCCGGCGCTTTTTTGTCACGGCGCTATTATTCGAACGCTGTTTGGACCAGCGCTATTTTGTATCAGAGCCACAATTATATGTAGGTCTGTGTATGTAAGTATAACACATAGCACAGGCAATACTTACAGAGTTTTTCAGAGAAAACCCAGAATCATCGGAATTGGGACTCTTAAGGCTCCATATTTTTTCCCGGGTCGAAAATTTCCAAGAATCTGAATACGTTATTCTACATGACACCAAGAGCCTACCAAATATTCAGCTTGTATCAGATCATTTCTAGGGTTTGATTAATTTCGAGCAACGACTGGACCGGACTAGTGGGTTTGTAGGCATAGAAGGATTGCCGATTGAGTCAAGTTGCGACTTCAAGTGAGTCCCCGGGTAACCCGGGTTGGAATTCATGTTGTATTCATTGATCGTCATAACATAACTAATGATTCGGATTGTAATGGCGCTTAGATGGCACACGGGAGGCGCTTCATTGGTATGCGGAATCAATTTAGTATCGTCGATTACACGTCTGCAATTGTATAATCTAGGTGTGGATTAAGTGCACCTTTGGTTATAATGGTATCAAACAGAGGGAAGAGCCTTGTATAGCCGGAGATGAATTGTGTTACGCAGGTTCAGTGCAGCGCCCGTGCGGAACTAAGCAGTCCAGGGCTGCATCCAAAAATTTTGTCGGCTTGAACCTTGATTGGATTTTTTCTATTTCGACCCTATTTCGCGCTAAAACTCTAGCAGTAAATTCACAGGAGAATTGTATCAATATGTATAACACAGTACCTACTTATTACTTGAACTAAGTCAAGCTAAGCAAGTGCCATTCTGGTGAATTCGCTATTATCGATTATATAAAAAAATAATTTCTCGCTCTCAACATACCTCTTTAGGGTTCCGTCACAGGCGTGAGAGGGCTCTCGAAATCTGAAGAACCAGCGCGTCGTCGTTTTTCCCGCCACGGCGTGTTTGTGTGAGTCTGGGTGGGTGTAGAGATTCAACATCCACCCTTGTGTTGTTGGCAATCAATATTTTTGTTTGGAATTATTTGTCTGTCTATGTAGCCGCGGAATTTGGCATCAGAAAAAGAAATAAAAAAACGGGTGGGGGAATCCTGAAAAATTCCAGCCGGAGGCGCTGATTCGGCTAGATACAACACTGAGGCAGAGGCTCATTCATATTCAATCGCAATATCCTGCCCTGCCTGCCTGCCTGCCTTGATGTTCTGACCTACTACTTGCCATGCTTTATCTGAACTAACACGCTAACGTCGCTAACACATAGCAGGAGTCTCGTAGCACTCATCAGGCCACTTGCCACATGGAGCACCAGCCTGTGGCGCCACCACTACTGCCACCACCACCGTTACAATAACGCCGCTTTTCAACAAGATAGCTGATGTGCATAAATCGCCAAAAATTCGATTCATCTTGAGCTTAGCCCATCGAACTATATCCCGAGCCAGTATACGAGCCGGACCCGGGTCCTTCAGAAGAATATCGCCCAGTTCACGCAGTATATGATATTTCATTTTTAATCCAGCCACCGCTCGGGTCATATTAAAATGGAGTGCATAATTATGCAGCAGTTAATTACGGAATTAAATAAATTTACATTTAAGGCAAAAGCATATGATACACGTAAATATGAATGATTTCCAAGCGGACCTAATGAAGCACGTGATGGAATTAAGCGACCATTAGAGAAGTATGCTGTCATAAGTTGTGGCTCGAAGGGCATAAAAGGAAAAGCCGGGAACAAGTTAATAATGCCGATACGTGATGTGTTATAATGAGTTGAGTCAGTTTGGTGTCCGGATGTGTACGAAACGGTGAATTTTTGCAATAGTTATACGCTAGATAATACCAATACTTGAGTGGATACCTAGTGGACAGGGAGCTGGTGCCTCAAAACTTACGTCATAAGGTACATGATTTTAACCCTGTAGGACTAATGTGCGTTGATAAGGTTGTTAAAACGCTGTGTCTAGGTACACGCTAACGTGTACGCAAAGTTGAAGACGCGAAACGTCATAGTCTGTATATGACGTCAGCTCCAGCGTGCCCCAAGTTATATTTTTAAGGTACACGCGAAATTATTGTGATGGCGTTTGCGGGCGGGCTGTCAAGTCAACAGCTGGTAGTAAATGCGGTAGTCTCAGTCTCGACGATCGTTACCTATGATGATGAAGTGTGGACAAACGTTCTCGTAGTTTCTCGAAAGACTCTCGAAGACAGTGTGTCCAATATTTGGACTGGGACAATGAAGAGATATGGTTATTAACTTCTGAAGTCGTCATACGAGGTGTGTCTCAGAGGCCGATCCTAGGTCCACTTCTTTTAGATAATGTGAACGATTTGTCCGTTGGTATGTGGACCAGAGTATATGGTACAGTACGCTGATGACACATCGGTCATCGTTACGGCCAAAGATACTTCCGTCCAGGGGCCTTATTTTTGAAACGGGGAACAATGTTCTCATGCGGTGTTGCTATGCAAGGAGAACTATGATTGGCCCTTGCCTAGCAACTACACATGTGAACTCTGTTCCCCGTTTTAAGAATTAGAGCCCCTGTAGACAAGAATACATTAATACAGGCAGTTGTTTGGTCGTTCGCGAGTTGGTTTTGTGAGAATAAGATGAAGCTGAAGAAGAACAAAACCCAGATACTCTGATTTCACCTGGGAGGCCGCGTGGAAACGAACGTGACGAATGCGACTGTTTTCCATAGCACCAAATTTCTGGGCGTTGTTATCGTTGATGGATTGCGCTGGAGGAAGTTCATCGACCACCTACCTGTACTCTGGGGTCTCACCATTTGTGTATGCATTAGAGATCCTTACAAGAACGACAAATATCTCGGCGGTAGCTTGGTGGGCCCCGTCTCTGGCTCAAAACTTAAAGAGTTCGGAGTTCAAATCCCGCCGAGAAATATGATTTTTCTCTATGCGCTCTTTAGTACTATGACGTGTACTAACCGATCACGTCAAGGGGAAAATGGTGAAACAAACCAAAGAGCGCTAATAAGCTTGCTCTTGATGCACCCCTAAACACCTGAAAAAAAAACACGACAACTGAGAGGGGTACACTGATCTCTTACCATGCTTATGTCCAGACTCCACTGGCTGCAATTGGACGGATACCTTAAATATGTACAGACTGTACAAGGCATGCATCAGAGGGATCTACAATTCGAAGACAACTGAATCGTGTAGGCCATACTTCTACAGCAGAGGAGGCTGTCGTCCACGTACATGAGGTGGCAGTCTTTGTCCAAAACTCAGGAGCTTGATCCTGAGCACACCCCAAGAAACTGTGCGGGTCACTGAACCTACCAAAAACAAGAAAAGCCAGCATTGAAAAAATGCGTCATGAACCAGGCTGTCAAAATTTACAACTTCCGACCAATGGAATTTAAGAAGTTGCTGGCCAAAATGTTTCAGAAGACCCCGAAGCCATTGGGGTGCTTCTGGAGAAGACGCATACTCTGGACAATTTTATGCTTGTAGGTAGATGTTCATTTCCATAATACTAGTTTTAACTATACATCGTTTGATGTACATTGTTTTATTGTTTTATTTTTACACTTTATGTTGTGCATAAAATATTTATTTTTTAACGCCGTAAGGTTTTCAGTATATATGTAATTACTATTAGTAGGTATAAATGTTATAATTACATTAAACCCGGATGTCGTAGGTCGACTCGCAGGTATCATTCCCGATCTGGAAAAATGAACGTTTTCGATGCCCCTTTTGTACCATTATGTGTAGTTACACCTACTGCTTACTGTGATGATCATTCAAAGAGTGCGGACATAACGATCGTTGCAGTTTTTTCCATCCTTGACAAGCTGTACCTACATACCGTTTGTTTTTTGTTGAAATAAAATATTTATCGGCAATTAAAATACGACGCAAAACGGATGTTGATAAATTAGCGCCAATAAGTTTTATCAGGTTTGCTCGAAAGTGAGGGGCGCGCTATGAAATGATAAATTCGGTGCATTAATCTCGCGAGACCTTGTCTAGAATCTAGCATGTCCCGTCCCTAAACTCGGCACCACTACATTTTAATTAATCCAGCGGCAGATTGGAAAAAGTAATTAGTAGATAGAGATATGTATCTGGTGCTGGGGCCCCGCGCCTTGAAGCTCCAGTATATATAGGCGAACTGGGAGGGTTCATACTTCTGCTGGTCGCTACATCATGCATCAGAGAGAAATGATTTATTCCGCATCCGCAGCCTTTGGTTCCGCTGCCGATGCAGTGTCCCTTTGAAGTCGACCCAAGGCAAACACTGGGCAAATCGCGTCTAATACCAGGGACACCGACGAGCCTTTTCGACCCTCAGCGAAGATATTGTTACGAGTCGGGAGGCTTTCCATTGATTTCCGTACAGTTGACGCGACCCAAAAGTGAACGGCAAATTTGCCTGTTGTAATTTCATCACTAAATCATAGGCGTAGGTGTCAGCCTGAAGTTTTTGACTTCTATCTTCATTCTGTATTGATAACTGTCATGGACATACACGGGAACAAAATTCCAAGACATTTAATGGAAGCGCGAAGAATGGGGGCCATAACTAAGTTGGAAGAAAACTGGTTAATTAGTGCAGTGGCTACAGAACTGGATGTCAACAAAAGTTGGATGTTTTCCGTCAAGAAGCGCTGGCAAGAAGAACATAGACTGCGAAGGCCAGCCAGAAAAGACATTGAAAGGTTGTCAACTGTGATGGAAGACAACGCTCTGGGGTTGAATTCATTCAACAAAATCCGTTTAGTACCGCTGTAGCAGTCCGAGAAGAAACGTTATTCTCAGGATCTCTAAGAACAGCCTGCACAAACACGTTTGAACCGCTACGGATTGAGGAACTCTGCTGCTGCACAAATCTAACTTACTGACGAACACAAACAACGAAGAGTTCAGTTTGCAAATGAATTCTTGAATCATGGACAGAACTTTTAGAACAACGCGTCATGTTTTCAAACGAAAAGACTGTTCAGTCTTGTAGGTAATAACGGGTAGCAACCCAGAAACACGAGATTTGAAGAAATCAACGTATGGGCATAGATGACCCAGCATTCAACAGCCTGCAGGACATTTGAAACAACGTTGTGTTTGTATTCGTCAGCAAGGAAAATTTTCCATGCAGCGGAACACCTCTTCAATTAGTGAAGCTTTGAAGATGCTTGTGCCGTCTACGTCTAGTGATCCTGGAAACAATCTATCTTCTTGAGCTTCTACAACGGCACTAAACGGATTATGTCCACCTTGGTTATGGTCCTCATTCTTTACGTTTAAATTTTATTGTTGTCTTATGATGGATTAGAATATTCTTGTCCTTGAAATGTAATACTTGGAAGTTTGATTTAAATACAGATATAAATTTTGAATGATCATTATTGTGTCTGTTAGTTCGCCACTGGCCAAAGCCTCATTCAAAGTACCATAAATCAGAGAAAAAAACCGTAGCAACAGAAAGTCGTTCACATTTGGGTCGCGTCAACTGTACATTCGAGAACAATCGCGAAAGTTTATTCGAAGCTGAGGTTCTGGAATATTCTAGATTGGTGGGAGGCGCACCGCGAAAATAGTTCCGGACGGATCATCGAAATCTCCCGAACACCCAAGCCCTTATACAAGATGGCCCAACGAAAACAGACAGACAGGTTTTCGGACACTTGACCTCATTTGTTTGTATGTAATATATTCATACTTAACATGTAATATGTTTACTGAAATAATGGGAGGTCCGTGAAGTTGGCCCTGTCAGTGTCGCTTTTGATGCTGATTCTTGTCTCAATAACTAGGGACTAATTAGGGACTATTTGTGACTCATAAACCAGAATTTGTGACCTCACCGTTTTCGAGTTTTTGAAAAAAATCAACTTCGAGGGCCAACTTCTCGGGAGCCCCGGGAAGTATCTAGTTTTGACTTCATTCTTTCCCAGCAATTAGTGACTAATTAGGGACTATTGGTGACTCATAAACCCAAATCTGTGATCTCACCGCTCTCGAGTTTTTTAAAAAACTAACCTCGGGAGCTAACTTCTTGGGACCCCCGGAAATATTTAGCTTTGAGCTCATTTTTTCCCAATAATTATTGACTAATTAGGAACTAAACTGCTCAACAACTGGAATGACGGTATCGAAAATTTCGCCCTTTTTCAAAATGACGTAACTTTGGATTGACACAACCGATTTTGAATTTGTTTTCACAGTTTTTTAGACTCATCTTTCAGCAATCCATCCCATTGACGAGATAAGTTCATTGATTTCAATTACTTTTTTTACAGGGTGGAATGTAAAACATTGCAAAATTGTGCTGAGATCCACAGATCCCCGTTTCTGTGAAATTTTTTTTTTCAAATTCTAATGACTTATTTGTGAAGCCTGATGTCTAATCTCGAAACGGTTTTTGAATTTTCCAGATCTGAAAATCTGATCCACCAAAATCTGTTCACGGGATAAAAAGTTGGAAAATTTGTAGTTTTTCCAGAGAGGAAAACTCGAAAACCGTGGGTCCGATTTCAAAAATTTTTGCTGTAAAAGTTAATTCAATCTTTTAAATAAATAAATAAATAAATAAATACATTCATTAATCTTCTGTTGCAGTGGTAACACAAATAAGACACGTCAATTAAAACTAGTATACAAGATATACACAAAAATCTCTATAGAAACACCCATATCTATTTCACACAAATGTATTAAACAAAACACGGATAAACAATCTAAAAATGACTGTGTCGCGGACCGCCAAGGAATTCCTCAAACTCCGCCAGACTGTAAAAATAATGAGATGACAACAGCGTCTTCAACTTTGACTTGAACTCTTTAATAGTCGTAACATGGCACAACTCAGGAGGTAGTCGACCGAACAGCCTGCACCCTGCGTAAAGAGGTGATTTTTCGTAAAAACTGTGTTTGTGAGCCAAAGGTCTTAACATTTTTCTCTGTCGTGTGCCATGATCGTGCACATCTCCATTCAAAGTGAATTTCGATTTATTTTCGAAAACATAGCATAACAGCTTCAGAACATAAATCGACGTAACCGTTGAAATTTTATGCTTAGCAAAGTGTCCTCTACACGTGGCCCCGAAGGGCAAACCGAACATCGTCCGCACAATGCGCTTCTGCGCCCTCAGAACCCTTCCGATCTCAGTCGACTGCCCCCAGACCACAATGCCGTAAGAGACGACGGACTGGCAAATTGCATAATAAGTCTGAAGGAGGACGCCAACACTAACAGACTTCCTTAGAGTCAGAAGAACGTAATTCGCAGATGCCAACCTCGAACAGACCCCATCCACGTGCCCGCAGAAGCTGAGGTTTCTGTCGAACACCACCCCCAGTAGCTTACACTTCGTCGACACACCAAACTCCCCAACATCCACTGATGGCTGTCTACGAACGTTGCAAAACTCAACACAAACAGTCTTGTCTACATTTATAATTAAATTATTCAGCCTACACCATTCCCGAAACTGCTCCACTACAGCATCCAGACGCGATCTTACACGCTCAGAGCTGGAGTCCCTGATCAAAACTGTGACGTCATCAGCATAAACAAATAACAACCCATCCGTCACGTATTTTGGCAAATCATTTACGAACAATATAAAAATCAATGGGCCCAGAACACTGCCTTGAGGAGTGCCCAAGTCCATATTAAATAATTTCGACCTAGCATCGGCAATCTTCACGGTGAATTTTCGGCAAGACAAAAATGAAACTATCCCAGTCATTAAAGGAGCCTCTAACTCCTAATTCGTAAATTTTACGTGCGAGAAAATTTCTGTCCAAGGTATCGAAAGCCTTGGACAAATCAAATATCACAGCCACAACCTTCTCGCCCTGGTCTAGACCATCGTAGATTTGCTGGACAAGCTCCGTGGTAACGGTTTCGGTGGAGAAACCAGGCCTAGATCCGTGCTGGCAATTAGAAAGCAAATTGAACTTAGTTAAAAAATTGTACAATCTTGAGTGCACGGTCTTCTCAATGATTTTAGAAAATATACTTAGAAGGGCAACAGGCCTGTAATCTTCCACCGAGCCACCCCCACTTTTAAGCACCGGTATTACTTGTGCGATCTTCAACCTACTTGGGAATACACCAGATTTTATTGACATATTGATAAAGTCGGCAAGAGGCTTAGCTATTTCCTCTGCACAGTGCTTCACAACAACTGCAGGCACCCCATCAAGACCCGTGCTTCGCTTACCTTTTCTCAAACTTTTATTCCCAGCATGTCTGCACCTAAAATGAATATTTCGTGGGGCTCATCGCATGTCAAAGTTTGCGCTGCAGTTTATTCAAATTCACGGAATGTGCAAATTCCATTTTGAAAAAACTACCGTCGGGAAACCTTGACCGCGTCGATTTTGAAGATGGATCTACACGTTGAAAATGGTCTTATTCGTCATAGGGGACCTCAAAACGGATATATCCGTCGAAATCTCGGAAAAATTTTCTAAAGCTTTCTCAATACTTCCCCTTCTTGTTGGGTGGTGGGTCGGGAAAGTTAAAAAATAATATCATCATTGTTGAACTTCTGATTCGGAAAATTCAAAAACTGTTTCGAGACTAGACATCAGGCTTCATTAATAATTCATTAGAAATCGAAAAAAAAAAATCACAGAAATGGAGATCGGTCGAACTTAGCACAGTTTTGCAATGTTTTACATTCCACCCTGTAAAAAAAGTACTTGGAATCAAAAAACTTATCTTGTCAATGGGATGAATTGCTGAAAGATGAATCTAAAAAACTGTGGAAACAAATTCAAAATCGGTTGGGTCAATCCGAAGTTACGTCATTTTGAAAAAGGGCAAAATTTTCGATACCGTCATTCCAGTTGTTGAGCAGTTTATTTGTGACCCATAAACCAGAATTTGTGACTTCACCGTTCTCGAGTTTTTTTAAAACTAACTTCAAGGTCCGTGAAGTTGGTCCCGTCATTGTCAACTTTCATGCTGATTCTGGTCTAAATAATAAATGACTAATTATTAGGGACTATTTGTGATTCAAATAAAAATTTTTGACGTCACCGTTTTCGAGTTTTTTTTTTAAACAAACTTCGACAGTTGACTTTGGGAGCCCCGGAAGTACCTATGCGTTTTTAGGTTTATTCATTTTTTCAAATAATTAGTGACTCGATTAGTGACTGTTTAATAACTATCTGTGACTCATAAACCAGATCTCCAATTAATTTTAAGAGTTGAAGTCAGAAATGGTGTTTCTAGAAAATATGGTAGAGAGACTTCCACGCGGCGTCATATTAAATGTTCTACAGGCCGACATGCCAGAGAGTCATCACACTGGACTATGAATAGCTTTTTTACTAACAATTAATCATTATTTAAATTATTACCGCCTTGTAACAAGTAGGTAATGTATATGTGTTCCCCCTCTTGGCGAGTAAAACCTACCCTTCTTTGATTTTCAGGTATGTTCGTTTGTGTTATACCAAGTTACTCTGAACTGTTCCGAGCAGACTGCTGAAACGTCATCATCAGTGCTGATCAAATGCAAAACTGGGCAGAACCGAACACTGCACTACCGTGCACAAACGAACGCATCAAATGTCAAATGCCACTACACGAAAGAAATAAAACACGAAAGCAAGAAACATGAAATAATAAAATGAAAAATGGATTTTTTTTGTATTTATGTACATAGGTAAGTATTTATTTTGTGGCATCTTTGCAAGCTGATCCATGAAATTTTCTCGTGCAATGAAAGTTCATCGATAGTTTTTGACAAATCTTCACTCATGCAAGTTGAACTGTGTTCGGTCTTTTTAGCGCGTTTTCCATCTTGATGAATTTGAATTTTATTAGTTCTGCGAAGAACATTTTGTACAGTATCTGTATATATACAAAACAATACACTACATGCTATGGAACACGTCAAAAAACACCTATAACTAAAATTAACAACAATGTACATTACAAACACGATAGTAAATATCACAGTGGTTATTCCCTAAATACCGAGTCATCATGGATGAACTCGCTGATAGTGTAATAATATAAGTAATAATAGAGTAATCGCTCTCGCGATGTTTTCGCTGTTGCTGCCACTCCCAAAGCTGGGCTAGGCTATATGAATGTCTATATTGCGCCGCCAACATAGAGAAAACCGTCCCCGATCAACTTGAGATAACATGGTATTGCAATGTCTCCCACACCTAATGCTCTAGTGTTCTCATTTTATGAATTGCCAGTTATAAACGTAAGCCCAGAGACATTCCATCTTCAATATGCGCCGCCGACATGAAAAAATTGCTAAATACCGCCCCCGATCAATGTAAAATGAAAAACATAAACCCAAAGACAAAGCGATCTAATTCTTTCGCTGTATGAACAGCTGAATAAAAATGGGAAAGGATAGGCTACTTTTGGTTAGTCGTCGCCCCCAGATTCCGCCCTCAAACGACAAAAAGTGCAACTTTCACTATTGTTACTGATTGAGATGTTTCCTCAAACATTTAGAAACTGCCAATTCAAACTGTGCAACATTTGCTTAGCCGAACGTTGCCGCTCCCACACGCCGCCCAGAAAGTAGGAAACAAATAAAAAAACATAAACCCAAAGACATAGTGATCTAAGTCTTTCTCTATATAATAATAATGATGATAATAATAAGATGCCTTTACTGGCGGTATTCAGCGAAGCTGCTCTTCCATCCATATATGGCTATATTGATACCTGACTAAAAATGGGAAAGGATAGGCTACTTTTGATATGGCGCCGCCTCCAGCTTCCGTCCCCAAAAGAAAAGAAGTGCAACTTCAACAATTTTCACTGGTTTAGATGTTAATGTTACGTCAAATCTTTAGAAACTCCCAACTCAAACTGTGCAAGAGTTTCTTTGCCAAACGCTGCCGCTCCCACACGCCGCCCTCAAAGTAATAGATAAATGTAAAACATGAACCTGAAGACATAGTGATCTAATTTTTTCCGCTATATAAACTGCTCAACAATGAAAGTGTTACAAAGCAAAAATTCACCCAATTTTGAACCGCTGTAACTTTTGATTGGCACAAACGATTCTGATTTTGTTGAAAGTATGTACTGAATAGCCCAATCTTTTGGCCATCTCTCCTGTCAATATGAAATGCATAGGGCCTTTCGTCAAATGTCTACAGGGTGATGAACAGAGCAGTGCAAAATTGATGAAAGTTCAACATACCGCCGTTTTCGTAAAAAAATTTTTTTTCAGGACCATTAACACCTTTATGAAGAATGATGTATTCCTTGAAACGGTTTTTGAATTTTCGGGACTCCAATCGAAACAGCCAAAATGTGATTTTTTATTGTGAATACTGTACCGGATGATCAATTAAAAAACTATCCACCTGCAGTAACTCCCGATTCCTAGTGAATATTTCTTCGAGCAAAAACAGGTCGATTTTTATATCAAAAGGGACAGTTCAGATAGCTGACTAAAAATGGGAAAAGATCGGCTACTTTTAATTAGTCGCCGCCCCCAGCTGCCGCCCCCAAACAAAAAAATGCTTCTTTCACAATTTTCACTGAATGACAAACTCCCAACTGTGCAACAGTTACTTTTCGAATGCTGCCGCCCATCACTACAAATACAAACATAGAAAGCCCACCTAAGTTTCTCTACTGTTACCAACCCTTTGGAAAAGAAAATCGAGAAAAATCTTTACAACCATAAATATATTTATGGTTTTCAAATCTATTTCATTGGCAAGTACCCCATTCTGATAACAAAATATCACAATGAGTTTTGATTGGAGAGAGTAGGCAAAGAATGGTGTTTCTCCTTCAACCAAATTTCTTTACATTCACAATATGCCTCTTTAAGAGAATGCGCTACTGAGACTCACGCACGTGAATGCATACTCATTTGTTTTCACTGCCTCTGCTCGCGTTCACACTACTACTGTGCCCTGTGTTGTTTCGTTTGACATTCGCAGATTTGCACAGTCATACTCAATAATCACATCACCAGAAGAAACCAAAATCGTGATTTTCGGATGCTGGCTTACCGACTATGATGGCGCCCACTCATAATATGCATGTTTATAATTTGTCATAAATAATAAAGCCGCCTCCAAACTTTTTACGTTCTCACTCGCCCTCATTTATTAGCCCTACGGTTTTTGTGCATTTTTTTGCATATTACAGACGATGCCTAACCCAACGTAAAAATATTAAATGACTTTGCACCGACTACTGAACATCCTTAATCCATTCGGCGTTCCCGCACTCCATCCCAAAAAATCACAATCATAATTTTTCATGTGACTCTCGCCTTTACAATTTTGCATAAATCCTACAATAATGATGTAACGGTTCGTTCCCAGACGAAATGCGATCAATATGTCATTTTATCATCGCATTTTTTTAATTAACGCATCATCAAACTCTAAAGGACCAACTGACTGCTCGATTTGTGGGGAATACAACAATTCAGCCATTCATCAACACCTTATTACAATATCAAAGTCGCGTGGACCGACTGTTGAGCCATTTTTCAGTCTTCAGTATTGCGCTGTCCTACACATCGAATCTTCTACGAAAAAAATCAGCGAAGTTCACCAATTTTTCAGAAAAACCCGAAAGCTTCCATGAGGCATGGTGATGAAACAAGTAGCAAAGTACTCACGGGGGTGAGTCCCATTAGCGCATCTTCGGGATGCAGATGAGTAGACTGTTCACGGTTAGCTATAAACAGATGGTCCCAAAAGTACCACAAAAATCATCAATCTTTATGAAACCACGAGTAGTCAAGAAAGAACGAATGGAAACAACACTTGAACCAAAACTAGAAAATGTCCTATAATAATAATAATAATTATTATTATAATTTATTGTTTATCAAGAAATTACATTCTTATAACAAGAGAAAAAAGAAAAAATAGAAAATGAAAACAAAAGAAACCGGTAATTTGTACAGTTTGTAATAATCTTGAATCAACCTAAATCGTTCTGAAATAAGAATGTCCTATAATCAAGAGTTATACCTATATCGGTCACAACACAATCACGGCACCGCGCCAAGACCAGCTTGCTGAACCTAAGCGCCGCGCCGCGACTGTGAAAATTGCATCTGCATTATTATAAGTGCATAAGTGTATAGATCTCGAATAAAAATAAAGGTATCTTCCTTGAGAATGAATCAATATCAATCAAGTTGATTCTTCTATTGCTTTCTGCACATCTCATTCGTTGGATGTATGCATCTATCTGTAATGGGACGCAAATTGTCTCAATGTTGAAGTTTACTCTGCAGTAAATACACATAATTTTCAGTTCATAGAATCACGGGGCGAAACCCGCTTCTTAAAAAAGTTGTATCTTCTATAGCAGATATAGCCCCTTCTATAGCCCCGTAGATTTTTCTGCATGGCTTTGGTTTGGACGGATGTTAATACAGGGTCCTTCAGCCAGGGCCGATTCTGGCTCGTCGACCGCCCTTTCGTGAAAAATATTTGGCCGCCCGGCGCCCGTCAGCTGTAGCCCCGCAGCAATCTTCTAGCGGGGACATACGGGTCTCCTAGAAATTGCGCCGCAGGCGATTTTTTTTCACTTTGCGGGCATAAAACCGCCAAGGCCCCCCATTTTGAATAATAATTATGAACAATTATAATTTAGTTTGCGCTGAGGATCAAGGTGCGTCCATGGCCATCCCACTTCAGCATACCCCTCGGTATACCCTATAGATTAGTTTTTAGGCACTTAGTTATACCAATTATCCATCGGTATATTGATTTTGTAGTTGAATGGAATTAGAAAAAGCTGTTTAGATAGGTGGTTGTTTAATGATAAGAAGGCAAAACCCAAAAAAATGTCATCTTTATTGGTAAAATACCTATGATCTTGAAAATACAACAACTTGCAAAATTCTGAAAACGAAAAAACTTGACAAACCTAATACATATTTGATGTATAAAAGGTAAGCACTAGGTCTGTGAGTAGTAGGTACTAGGTATACCTATACCAAGGGCCGCGGTATTTCCGAGGGTATTTCCATGCCCTCAAAAAGTTTTGAATAGGCTATTTGTCAAATGAACCCTGCGCAGAGCATAGAGCGCAAAGTTCATCAGCCAAACAGACTATCCGAAATGTTACCAAGAGATGAAAATTATTGCCCTTCCTCAGATACTTATCTGAGAAAGAAGTCTAATATCTATAATAGTTGACGGAGGGCGGCCGCCTAGCCTCTATTCTTGACTAACAGTTGTATTTTTTCGGCACTAAAAACTCACAATTTACGCAGGGCGGCCGCCTTAGGTGTCGAAAATCATAATACCGGTTTCATTTTCGACACTCAATTTTTCGCTTAAAAAAATGGGCGACCATTCGCCGCCCTTGAATTTTGGCCGCCCTTGTGCAGGGGCACTCCTAGCACACCACTCAGAATCGGCCCTGCCTTTAGCGACCATAGCAAATTCAACTGTGAGTAGATCTCGTCAAAATACGACGAGAACCTATATACCATTTCGCAAAGTTCGGCCTTAATGACAAAGATACAGTCCTTGAAAGTTCACTTTTTTCGCCAATGAAATGCGTACGTGTCCACTATCTAAAGTTGACCAATAATTTTTGTCACTTGGCCGCCATCTTTGATCCGCCATTTTGAATTTCTCTGAAAGTGGTCCGATTTGAGTGAAATTTGCAGGCGATGTGAACCTCATCAGGATACATCCAATTTTTAACAATTGATGCCCCGACGCCATCTTGTATTCTCACTATTGAACATGTTTCGAAGTGATAGAACTAGGAGAATTATGCCTCAACGAAAAGAGATAGATATCGATGTGGTGCAAACGCCAATCGAATGCATACGTGTTCACAATATAAAGTTGACCAATTATTTTTGTCACTTGGTCTCCATCTTTGATCCGCCATTTTGATTTTCTCTGAAAGTAGTCCAATTTGAGTGAAATTTCCAGGCGATGTGAACTTCATTAAGATACATTCAATTTTCGACAATTGATGCCCCGCCGCCATCTTGTATTCTCCATATTAAACATGTTCCAAAATGATAGAACTAAGAGAATTATGCCTCAACGAAAAGAGATATCGATGTGGTGCAAATGCCAATCAAATGCGTACGTGTTCACCATATACCGGGTGGGCCATAAAAAACCGTACTGTTTTATTTTCCTCGCCGATTTTTTGTTTCTTGACCGATTTTGACAAGCTTGATATCATTGTGTAGCTAATTGAAGAGGCTACCAGAGCCATGAACAAATGATTCCTAAGTGTCAAAATTCAAAATGGCGGAAACAACTGAAAATAGGCTTGCTTTTGCAGTCGTTTTTTTAAATATAAATTTGACAGAATAACCGAACGAAAGACGTTTTCTGAAAGAATGAACTATTTTCTACATTTTGAGACCTTAACTAGCTCAATTGGTTCATTCGTTGAGTAGATGTGGCAAATTGAAAAAAAGCTTATCCGCCATTGTTTCAATCCAAAACGAATAATAAAGAATATCACTTATTTTGTCTGTGAAATATTGAAGGGGTGGGTCCTGAGATATGATCACCATTTTTCGAAATATGATTGAAAATTATTCCACAGGGTGTTCACTAGGTACGTTCCTATCTATGGACGCAGACTCTCTGGATGCAAACATTTGAGGACTATCCTATTTTTTGTATTTGTGTTGGTCAAAGTTGTTGTTGGTTACCTGAATCCATTGTTAGCCTTAAAATAGACATGTCATGTAAGATAGGTTTAAATTTTATTGATGGTAGAAAAATAATCTAATAGTTTTTTCCACAACATTTGCACATCATTTTTTTCAAAAAGCCCCTTCGATTCTGTAATTCTGTCAAATTTCAATGAAAAAAATGCAAAAAGAAGGTTGTTTTCAGTTGTGTCCGCTATTTTGAATTTTGACATTTCAATCATATTCGTATATGACACTTGTAGCCTACTTAATTAGCTACACAATGACATCAAACCTATCATAATGGCTTCAGAAACAAAAATTTTACAGACAAAACAATATTTTTTTATTATTCATTTTGGATTGAAACAATGGCAAACAAGCTTTTTTCCAATTTGCCATATCTCCTCAACGGATGAACCAATTAAGCTAGTTGTGGTGTCAAAATGTGAAAAACAGTTCGTTCTTTCAAAAAAACGCTTCTAGTTCTGTCATTCTGTCAAATTTCAATTCAAAAAGACGACTGCGAAAGAAGGCTAATTTTCAGTTGTGTCCGCCATTTTGAATTTTGACATTTTGATCATATTAGTGGATGACACTTTAAGCCTATTTAATTATTTGCACAATGATGCTAAATATGTCAAAATCGCTCCCGAAGAAAAAAATTGACAGGCAAAACAATATTTTTCATTATTCATTTTGGATTGAAACAATGGCAAATAAGCTTTTTTTCAAATTGCCACATCTCCCTAACGAATGAACCAGTTGAGCTAAATATGGTCTCAAAATGTAGAAAATAGTTCATTCTTTCAGAAATCGTCTTAAGTTTGGTTATTCTGTCAAATTTTATAAAAAAAAAACAACTGCGAAAGAAGGTCTATTTTCAGTCGTTCCCGTCATTTTGAATTTTGACATTTAGGAATCTTTTGTATATGGTCCTGGTAGCCTTTTCAATTAGCTACACAATGATACTAAGCTTGTCAAAATCGGTCGAGAAACAAAAAATCGGCAAGGAAAATAAAACAGTACGGTTTTTTATGGCACACCCGGTACATTTGACCAATGATTTTTGTCACTTAGCCGCCATCTTTGGTCCGCTATTTTGAATTTCTCTGAAATGGTCCGATTTGAGTGAAATTCACAAACGATGTGAACTTCATCAAAATACATCCGATTTTGGACAAATGATGCTCTGCCGCCATATTGAAACTTCTTATCACTCAACGATTTCCATGGAGCTTGGGACTTACTTTTGTTTCGTATGATCATTATTACTCTCCAGCCAAATTCCAACATCCTGCCGTCATCTTGGCCGCCATATTGAAAGCTTTAATTAGTGGAACGATTTTCATGGAACTTGGAACTTACCCTTGTCTATAGTAGGTACGATCATTTTGATTTTTAAGCCAAATTTCATGATTCTGACGCTATTTTGGCCGCCATATTAAAATTTCTCCCTCAAAATAACGGTTGAACCCTAAATAACATCTTGCATTCACTAATCCTTCAAAAAGGAAGTGCGCTACTGAGCCTCATGCCCATGAGGCATATTCGCTTGTTTAATAATACTACCCATTCACGATATTATATTATGCACCTTCTGAAATCACGTTGTACTTTATGAATCCATGCTTTCTTGAGATTCGGATATGTTGTAAGTTGTAAAACTGATGTAGGGGCATATTGACTACGTAACTTGTGAAGTGTGGACATACAATGTGGTGTCTAACATTATTCACTATATTTATTATTACTGTATAGACACAAAATTCATGTTTTATTTGTTCGGTTCAGCTTTTGGCACACTGCGACTGAGACGATTTTCTGCGCAACTGAACATGACGTCACGGTCCAGAAAAAGACGCTCACTTCAACAAATCTGTACCTATTACTGTAACTTACCAAAAATTATTGGGGATTTTAGAATCCATCCATCGCACCGCTCAGAGGTTTCAATGGGTAAGTACCTACATTATAAAAATCGTCTTAACTCATTATATCGGTGCATTGGACATTGGACGTGGACCCAAGCCCTTCCTGCAAGCGCTTTCGAACAATAATTACTAGTCGAGGGACTTTTTTGCATCATGGTACCAACCCGTAATAATCACAAATCAATTTAAATCAAAATTCTCTAACTGTACGTTTCGGTATTCAAAATCGCACCCCGATAATAAAAAGAATTCCGCTTACTGTTCGTTTTCGGGTTCGGTTTGAACATTTATTGCCGCTGCACTATTGAAAATCGCCACTCATTAATTGCGGAGCTCGGTATTAATTGATATAACCTGAAGGATTTACTGGACCAGAAACATGTCTTCGCATTCTAATGGGCCTAACATCTTAATAGGCGACTTTTTTCATGTAATTAACTTCTTCGAGGCCTAATAACATATCGTGCCATCGAAAACGGAAATGGTACATAATTACACACCTGATTAGCACGGTTCTCCAACGTAAATAGTCATTTAAGTACGATTACTAAATTAGGCCTGACGTGTCAGCGTGTGATTATTATAAAACGTGTCGCTGGTTCTTCTGTTCATTATCTCGAAAACTTTGTACACTTGTACAGGTCAGGTACCCGCCTGGCGAGTTGTGATTAAATTGATTGTGGTTTGCCCACCATCAGTGATAATTATATACATTTTGTAATTATATTATATTAATCAACAAGCGGCTAATGATTGCTTCTTACTCATGAGGATGCAGTTTGCCGACACAAGCCTTGGCGAGTGTCATAAAGCATCCGAATGAGTAATAGCCATTACCCGCGAGTAGAATACTATGCTTTATCCAGTCTTATTGAAAAATGCAGACATGTATGCGCGTGATAATGCATGCATTATTCAATAGGATTGAATGAAATTCGTTTATCGTTGGTCTTTTTTGTGATACGGAAACGTGCCTTATTGTACCCTTGGCCATAACAGTACCTAATTTGATTTCTCAAAGAAATGGGACTGGCGACTGGCTGTTGAAACGTATCAGTGAAAATTTCTGAATTTATTTAAAATTAGAACCATTGAGTGCCCGATACTACGCTAACGAAATTACTCCGCCACTAATGGCTTTCCAAACATCGTCATTAAATCGACGACATTTTGAATTACGCGCGTTTTATTTTTAGAACTACCACCACAATGCATTTGGGGCGATTATGTGGGAGTAGATGTAAATGTGTTTATCTTTAGATTCTCGATGTTGGAAGAGAATTTGCTGACGAACTTGAACTTTTTAATCTGATGCGAAAGTAACGCGAAAAAACCGTTTCATGAAAAATCATCTCGCGTGATGTGAATGAAACGTCTTTCAAATTTCGGCTCTTCTTTATCATGTTGTGGAAAAAATGTGTGGCAAAAATAGAAAGATTTGAAAGAATAGGCAACTACTGATCGCCTCCGTTTTTAGCGCACTTCTCCAAACGGGAAGGCGCTTTTGTCCTCGCTTTGTCCGTCCGTCCGTCCGTCCGTCCCCGCATCTAGTCCTAGACGAAAAGGTTTTTGCGAAAAATTTTTACTCCATTGGGTAGCTTATGACCTTGTATCCCGAACCAAGAAAAATCTTGACGAAATAATAATAAACAATGACAATAATAACAATTTAGTGTGACGCGGCATCGCCGTTGAATGCTGCATTTCAGAAGCCGGCCTGATCTCGAAAGTTATCACATGCGAGGAAGTACCCGATCTTATCATTTTACCATAATACATATGCGGAGTTATATTTAGAGGATGATTTGAACTTTATTTTAATGAAAATTTCACATCGGTGCGAGGCACAGTGGTCGGAAAATCAAAAGTAGGCGCAGAAATTCTGAAATTGTCAGAATGAGTTCACTGATGTATTGACATTTTCAGAAAAATGTTGAAAAAAATCTTTTCCATAATAGGGGGTTGTGACGGGGGCGAGAATTTGAAGAAGCGACTGAAATTTTTCAAACTTTCAGAATAAGTAGAAAACGGGTAGACATTTCCAAGAAAAATATTGAAAAAAATCAAACTTCAAAATAAGGGATGAAGGAAGGGTTGAAATGTTGAAATTATGACTCCACGTTTTTTATATCATCAAAATCTTCAAATCAAAGAGACACATTTTTGAAAAGAACACTTTCAAAAATTCATCTCAAAATACTGGTTGTAACAGGGGGTGAATTTTTGAAAAAAAAAAAACCACGAAACTCTCAGAATAAGTTATTGAACATGTTGACATTAAAAAAAATGCTGGAACAAATCCAACATCAAAATATGAGATGAGACAAGAGGGTGAAATTGTGGGAAAACTCTCGTAAATTGTCATTTTCTTTGTGTAATGGTTAGTGGCTCTTAGAAGAGCCGATCAAAAAAGTATGAACTGAAAGCCAGATTCAATCTGAGTCACTTAATGTCGACGAGCTACATTCGCTAGGAGATAGAAGCTGTAGAACAGCTCCTGGAAGTTCTCTATTCGATTTTCGAGATAGGGTGCTTGTGGCTGATATTAAAGGGTCAGAGGAGAGCAGAAGCCGCTTCAGAAGGTCTTCATTGGTTGCAGTTCTGGAACATTTGCGTGCGTGATGCTCTCGATATCTGCGGAGATCTTTGTTCCGCGCTTCTTGTGCTTCCTCCGAAAGCTGTCCAATAGGTAAGACAACAGTAGAAATAACTTCAGCAGCGTGAATAAGGAGTTTGTGGACTGAACTGGGCATATTGTACCACCCATATAAATCAATATACATCCTTGCTGTCTCCTCGCAGTAAGTCCCAAACTTCGGAATATTCACCGCGAAACCACAAGACACTGTAGTTAATACGACTCCAAATCGATCAATCAAGCTCTCATCTATGCCCGTAATTTCAGCGCTCAAAGGCGGATTAGCGAAAAACCGGCGGGCAGTATTACCATCATTAGTAGTGCCATGTCCTTGTTTCACAACGTCAACGAGCAAACCCATTTTGTCTCTGAACTCAATCTGCAGACGATGTTTTCTAGCTTCTACACTCTGCTTTTCAGAATCAGATTTGGCTTGCCATTTTTTTATGTCCAGACGATAAGCCACATGGAGCAAATTTTCGAAGCATCTGATGTGCGCATGGAGTGTAGAAAGGCCATACTCGCAAGCTTCCAGGTCTGTCCTTTTCTGCTTTATCAAATTCAGATCATTCATTTCCCGTGGATATGCTCCACAAACAGAGCATCTTTGGGTCGAAATTCCAGTGATAGCAGAGCAAACTTTACCATCTATCATAGTGAAGAGCAGCTTATGTGATACATGGATATCGCCGACAACCGTTTTCTGTAGACTTAGGATTTGTTCATCGACGTACTTTTTTTCAGCCACTGAAACTGACGTGGTTTCTTTCTTGAACTGAAAGCGTATCGGTCTGCAGTATCGCGTTGACGAAGGCCTAGGATTAGACCACACGATTTTTTGCTCCCCAGCTAAATTGGTACATGTCAGTCTCAAAGGCACCAGAGATGTCAGAAGCATAACATTGTCGTTGGTATCAACGTCTGAAAATTTTTGTTTATACGACGAATGGCTAGATGACCCATCAAAACCCCATTTGGAACTCAGTTCAAAGCTTGTGTGAGCCAAAGCGTCGATTCCTGCTATGACTGGCTCCTGCAGCTGAATGATTCGTTCTGTGGTATGGTCTAAGAGCTCTTGCAACCGCACTTCACCAAAAGATTCGCTGCAAGACAAACTCTCCTCTTCTGGATAAGACCGCTTCTTCGCCTCTAAGACTTTATCGTTCGACGGATATATGTCGGCATTGCGTTTCTTAGCGGAAGAGCGGAGCTTCATGTACTGATCTTTAGTCAAATTCAAGTCAATTAAAAGAGCAACTGCTTCTTCAGGCGTATAAGGCTTAACGGGCTGAAGCACTTTGAAAGCATTCAAAGTGTCCCGCATTTCCTGAGCTTTGGAAGAGGACTCAAAAGCTTCTTCGAATATTTTCGCAGCAGCATGATTGCCTTCCGCTCTCAAATTCACTTTAGTAGCATGTACCAACTCGCTCGTCGTGGCAGCGCTTCGAAGACTTGACACCTTCCCCCTTTTTCCACTTGACGAGCATTCATCAAATGGTTTTGGAGGTCTACCAACTCTCCTACTGGAAAAAGAATCAAGAACAGGGACAGAA
Source organism: Anaspis maculata (assembly GCA_949128115.1). Taxonomy (NCBI): domain Eukaryota; kingdom Metazoa; phylum Arthropoda; class Insecta; order Coleoptera; family Scraptiidae; genus Anaspis; species Anaspis maculata. Next base: position 35,899,785 of record OX421968.1, read on the forward strand.
ACAGAAGTCGAAGGACAACGTTGGGGGAAGTTCACTTCAGAATCAAGCCATTCAGAATTTTTTTGCGTGAACTTGGACGAAGATCTAGATGAAGCCGCCCATTTTTGTCTAATTTTCGAGACGAATCTGTTCAGCCAATGTATCAGTTCTTCTTTATACTCGACCTCTTCATCTTGAACATCAAGCTTCTGATAAACATAGTTTTGTAAAGTCGTGATAGCCCCAGGACTATTTATTAACTTTTCTTGCATTAATTCATACAAAATTCGCTTTGTCGTTCCAGCCATCCTTGCAGTAAGTGAATACACAACAAAATTCCGGCTCTAGAAATCACTTTCACAAAATGGCGAAGAAAACCTATGAGATAGAAACGACGTAGCTGCGCCAGACAGCCAGCGTCGAAGTAAAATTGGATGCGCGCATGCGCTAGTCATCTTACGCGCAGCTAAGAGGGCAATCTTCACCCTAAATATAACAGGCTATAGATAGCAAAGTTGCATTTAAAAGAAATCAGCTATTAGATATACTCCACTATGAATTATTATAGTGCCGTTTTCTACTTGCATCAAAAGGACCTGTGCAAATGTTCGTAAAAAGGGGTCTAGCTGCCAAGGTTGCAAGCATGGGCAAAAACTTTTGATTGCGTTCGAAAGCTAAAAGATTGGGGAATTCAATGATATAGATTTTAGCGCGGGTCTCGATGGGTCTTTTGAGAAAAGCTTACGGAAAGTACCAACTCCGAAATAAAACTACCACCTCGACAGCCCTTACAAAAACAAATCACCAGCCCTTGAAAGCTGACGCATAGCTGAACATCGCAAGCATTTTTGATAGAGAACAGTCTACTGATTCTTATGGCACCACCCACCATTCTCACAAGGCACCCTGTTTCGTGCCATTCAGGGAAGAGTAACAGTGTTTTATGCCGAGAAAGATTTATATTTTTTGATCTAGAGAGTAAGCCAAGTTTGGCGCTGGATTTAATTGATTAATGTTCGTCCAAAAATTGTAGTTTTTAGTCAAATAGTAGTTCGAACTTTCCTCTACGATATTCCAATGTCAAAATTACCCAAAAAAAATGTTCGTGAAATGGAATTTCTGCGCCGTTTTTCGATTTTCCGACCACTGTGCGAGGTGCCGATTAGTAGTTATTAATTATTGAACATGACTCCGAAACTACGGCTCGGCCGCAAATGATTTATTCGTTGCTTGCTGGTGCTTGATATCCTTTCCTCCGAACAAAACGAAATTCAATACAGAAAATATTTCAACTCGAATGGGTAGCTCATGGCCTTGGTACGCGAATCAAGAAAAATGTTGCCGAAATAATCATGAACAATTACAAAAATAACATTTTGGTGTAGGGCGGCTTCGCCGATCAAGTGCTGGCATTCACGGTAAGATGTAGAAAGTTGCGATATGCAGGCAACTACAATTTCTTAATGAAATACATCACTGCATGTACGGCATTATATTTAGAGAACAATTTGAACTTTCTTTTGACAAAAACCCCACTTCGATCCGACCGTTAGGTCAATTGTTATCGATTTTTGAAAACGGCCGCAAAGCCACGGCTCGGCGCATATTACACGACCCTACAAATTTAAAATCAGACGTGCCGAAATAGTAATTGAACATTTTGAAATAGCCAATACTAGGTACCTGGAGGATAATGGCACTCAAATTACGAAACATGTTCGCTCAATAACTAAAAAAAAGTAGGTAGGTATCACTAAAAATCATGTGACAAGGCTACCATTTTTTCGGTTTTTCGATAAAAAAGAAATGTTCCAATTCAAAAGTGAACCCGATATTCGTGTTCAGGAGGTCGAAATCAGTTGGAGCACATTTTTTTATATAAGTAACCGAATGACGCTTATGTGGCCGGTTTGTCTGTCTGTCTGTCTGTCTGTCTGTCTGTCTGTCTGTCTGTCTGTCCGAGTCCGTGCAGAAATTAAGACGCTGTACTCCTTCTCGAGAATAGAAACAAGAGTCTTGGAACTTTTTTCCGATTAATAGCTGATGTCTCCAAGGGTGGCCAATGGGCACTATTTTTGTTATCCATACATCGTTATCATTATTCTCAAAAAACAGAGATCTCCTGTGCACTTCGATGAAGTTGAACTTCTCCTCGGGAAATAAAGCTACAGCCGTTGAAGATTGAACTTTATCCGGTGGATAGCTTAGGTCCTCAAGGACCAAATAGGCAGGTTGGCTTTCATAATTCGGCCGCCATCTTGGCTGCCATATTGAAATTTCTTATTAGTGGAACGATTGTCATGAAACTTGAAACTCACCCTTGTCTAGTATGATCATTCTTATTTTCAAGCCAAATTTTATGATTGCCCCACCATCTTGGCCGCCATATTGAAATCTCTTATAAGTGGAAAGATTTTCATGAAACTTGAGAGTTACGCTTGTCTCGTACGATCATTCCTATTTTCAAGCTGAGTTTCATAATTCTGCCGCCATCTTGGCCGCCATATTGAAATCTCTTGTTAGTGGAACGATTTCCATGAAACTTGGAACTTACCCTTGTCTAGTACGATCATTTTGATTTTCAAGCCGAATTTCATGATTCTGTCGATATTTTGGCCGCCATATTGCAACTTTTTGCCCAAGACGGTAGAACCCTAATCACTTAACATCTTGCGTTCACTAATCCTCCAAAAAGGAAGTGCGCTACTGAGCCTCATGCCCATGAGGCATATTCGCTTGTTTATTCTTGAGCACTTGTCATAACTCCGGAGTCCAGACTGCTCCGGGGGCCTCTCTCGCTTTCTACAGGAATGCAACGGGCCGACCATTATCGATTTGTAAATTGCCCGATAAGGCCTTTTTCTTATATAAATTTTAGCAAAAACCTTAGGTGTATTGCTAAAACTGCATGTTGATTCATCCGCGAGGGCGCTTCTTTCTATACTCTAACAAACTTTCTGGTCGGAACTATAAATATATCATCTATCAAAAACAGAATACATACGAGTAAATACAAAAATTGCCCGGGAGCTTTGATAAGACGGGAAAACAGGTAACGCAATAACTTTTCCTGTATCGTGTCCGGGAGAAATGATGACACATTCTTACACTGAACCTGAAACTACATTTATTCCATTAAACTTGGTTTGTTCCGCGAAGTCGGTAAGTCGAGGATTTTCGAGAAGTTCGGGAACTTTGAGTGAATTATTTTTTTGAATACCTCAGTCATCACCTCTCTCTCTCTCTCTCTCTTTCTCTTTCTCTTTCTCTTTCTCTTTCTCTTTCTCTTTCTCTTTCTCTTTCTCTTTCCCTACATGCAGCGTCGCAGTTAAAAGTTAAAAGAGTAGTCTGGTCTGGCAGAACAAAAACCCACAGTGAAATTATTGGCAACTCTTGAAATCCCCTCTTGAGGTCCCCTATGACGATTAGACCATTTCCAGAATAATCTCTGTCTGTCTGTCTGTCTGTATGTATGTTTGTACGTATGTGTGTATGTAATGTACGTGTGCTGTAACCTTCCATGATAACAGCCGCAATGTCTACCCGATCGACTTGAAATTTGGTACACAGACATGGTTTCACCGTCGAATGAGCCCATTAGTTTTTGGCTGTCAACTATCAAACGGAAGTGTCACTATCAAAAAATGACAGAAGCTATATCTCACGGAACTTGACTTGCGAAACTGTATTCAGAACAGTTAACAGTGCGGTGAGCACCACAAAATATTCATTTTAGGTGCAGACATGCTGCGATGAATGTAAGTTAGAGCAAAGATTGAATCAATTTTTGGAGAGAAAATGTTCGAAATCGGATCCACAGTTTCCGAGTTTTTATCTCTAGAAAAACTGCAAGTTTTCCAAGTTTTGATTCCGTGAACAGATTTTCACCAATTTTTTTTAAACAAGAGGTAACCAGCTCTTGAAAATTTTCCAACAATTTTCTTTTCAATCTCCCGGGAATTTTCTAGTTGAAAATATAAAACAGGCCTGGGTTATCGAAACCGGACTTGAATGGATGGAGCTTAAAGTGAAGCCGTAAATGACGATTTGGAAAAAGATTTGAGGTTTGCCCGGGAAGTTTAACCTTTCAAAATTTTCAATTTTCTTCGAATTGATTTCAATCTTTCTCTGGCGCCAGTTTTGGATCATTCACCTTCATCCATGCACCAATCCGTCTTGTACCAATGCGTCTGACTGCCTCACTCTGTTTTATTTCTACATAGTTTGGTTTCTTGTGGAAAACTGCAAATTTCCAACTTTTTAGCTTGTGAACAGATTTATACCAACTTTTTTCAAACATAGGGTGAGTGATTCTTGAACATTTTCAGGCAATTTCTCATAACATTCTCCAAGTTTCCCAAGAGTTTTACACTTTATAGTGAAAATCTGACTTTCCTCTCGAGGATTCCGCCTAATAATGGTACATATGAATTTATAGTCATCTATTTATATCTTTTAAATAAGAGCCTTTGATTTCAGAGTTGCATTGTTAGCTTGCTACCTAACTTGTGTAATGCCGAAACTTGTTGTTTCTAATTATTTAAAATGAAGTCTGAAGATGAATTTATCTTGCTTTTGCCCCTCTCTTTACGCACAATGAAGGGTGCGTGCGCTGTCCAACAAACGCGAAATTTGTAAATAGGTGGGTATGTTGTTATACGGGATTTTGTATAAATAATGGCGCCACGGATTAGGTTGTTTTTCTCGTGGGTGGTTCCATGTATATATGTACAATTTGTCGTCGGGAAAAGTTCGAGAAGAGGAGCATCAAGACCGAATGCAATTTAAATTTTTCAAATTGAATTCGAAAAGTTCGGATGTAATCTTTTGAATTTTGCAGAAACAGAAGTTGTTATAAGTTGGTTTGGTTTCATTAAAGTTGCGGAGGTTGATGTTTACTGGCCAAATTATTGTTTCAATTTCGGTCGACACAAGGGGGGAGCCGTTTAAGTTGCGTCTGGGCGAACTCGGGAAGCTGAGGGAAGACGAAGAGTAGCGAACTTGGTGTACGCATTAATTGGTGCTGGTGGAGATGGAGGAAGACGTTCGAGGATCGTCTTATTATAATGAAATGTTTCATCGAGAAAGCCCTAACCGATATTGACTGGCAGGGTCAGCGTGCCATTATAATAGCCGTCCCACCTACAACCCAAACAAGGTTACGTCGTTTCAGATTATTTCTGAGGAAATGCACTAGACAAGCATAGCCGTTGCGTTCTAAACTTTATCTGAACTTTATACCGATCATACCTAAATTGTACGTTCTTGCAGTATTTAGGTACCAGTACCAGAGACCTAAACTTTCTTGGCGCCCAGCGCGGGACTTCGTGGCATCCTCCCTGAAACGTCTTCGAAGATAATTTAAATTATCTGCATGTGAAATTGCTTTGATAATGCATTATTGTTTTTGTACGTGCACTATTTGTTTCAATTATACTTACGTAATTATAAAATTTATTAGTTTGGATGTACCTATAAGCAGAAACTGACTGAATGAATTAGATTGAAATCAGTTTAGTACTTTTCGAGTTATTGAACGTCAAAGTTTTGGCTTTGACAGCTTATATAACTTTTGACAGGTGACAGATGAGTCATCTCATAACTTTCACATGTTTTGAATACATTTTTAAGAGCTTCAAATGAAGAGCTGTCGAAAGTCAAAATCGTTGTATCATCTGTCTCTGCAACAGTGAGATTTCTGACAGATCACGGTGAAAATTAGGTATCTTGCCGCGAATCAAATTTGATTGAAAGGATATTGATATTTTCTCTAATAAGGGCTTCATTTTAAGCTCCATCATTCGAGTCCGGTCTCGATAAGCCGGGCCGGTTACTCATTTTAAAGTGTAAAACTCTTGGGAAACTTGGAGAATGTTATGAGAAATTGCCTGAAAATGTTCAAGAATCACTCACCCTATGTTTGAAAAAAGTTGGTATAAATCTGTTCACAAGCTAAAAAGTTGGAAATTTGCAGTTTTCCACAAGAAACCAAACTATGTAGAAATAAAACAGAGTGAGGCAGTCAGACGCATTGGTACAAGACGGATTGGTGCATGGATGAAGGTGAATGATCCAAAACTGGCGCCAGAGAAAGATTGAAATCAATTCGAAGAAAATTGAAAATTTTGAAAGGTTGAACTTCCCGGGCAAACCTCAAATCTTTTTCCAAATCGTCATTTACGGCTTCACTTTAAGCTCCATCCATTCAAGTCCGGTTTCGATAACCCAGGCCTGTTTTATATTTTCAACTAGAAAATTCCCGGGAGATTGAAAAGAAAATTGTTGGAAAATTTTCAAGAGCTGGTTACCTCTTGTTTAAAAAAAATTGGTGAAAATCTGTTCACGGAATCAAAACTTGGAAAACTTGCAGTTTTCTAGAGATAAAAACTCGGAAACTGTGGATCCGATTTCGAACATTTTCTCTCCAAAAATTGATTCAATCTTTGCTCTAACTTACATTCATCGCAGCATGTCTGCACCTAAAATGAATATTTCGTGGTGCTCACCGCACTGTTAACTGTTCTGAATACAGTTTCGCAAGTCAAGTTCCGTGAGATATAGCTTCTGTCATTTTTTGATAGTGACACTTCCGTTTGATAGTTGACAGCCAAAAACTAATGGGCTCATTCGACGGTGAAACCATGTCTGTGTACCAAATTTCAAGTCGATCGGGTAGACATTGCGGCTGTTATCATGGAAGGTTACAGCACACGTACATTACATACACACATACGTACAAACATACATACAGACAGACAGACAGACAGAGATTATTCTGGAAATGGTCTAATCGTCATAGGGGACCTCAAAACGGATATATCCGTCGAAATCTCGAAAAACTTTTTTAGCATGTTCACAATACTTCCCCTTCTCGTTGGATGGTGGGTCGGGGGAAGTAAAAGGAAAAGTCAGGGCGTTATAGGCGAAACTGGGAATATCGGGACGTTTCAGTGAGCTGGCGGGACGCGGAGTATACGAATTAAAAGCGGGACAATCCTGCCCAAATCGGGATGTCTGGCAAACCCTTGATAGGCATGAGTGAATTAGCTAGAATAAAGTCGGCTGCGTCCGTTCCTTCATTATAATGCGATGAGCTTTCAAAAGCCAAGTAAAATCAAAACTGTCGTTTAAAAAAATATCTAGATACCTTATACCTACCGATTGTGATGGTTACAACTTGGGTGTGAGAAATACTCTAATCTTGATAAATTTGGCAGCTATCCTGTGCCTGCCTACGTGTCAACGTTTTTATTGAAGTTACGCTAAATGAAACTCTTTTGATGACTCAGTAGATTTTTTCAGGTCAGAGTTCAAATTGAAATATTTTTTACACGAGTGATGGGCATCCCAGCAAACTGAATGACAACAGAAGCGTTGGAATTAAATTGAACTCCATATGCCTATAACCTCATTATTAAACCTGCGTCACATTGCTTGACAGCTTTATTATACTGTCTGGGAACTGGGAGTTGAAGGGGGCAAATGAATTTATTACAACTCTACCTATTATATTTTATGGTATACCTACCAGTATATTAACGGGATATAAGTTTGCACTTTCGCAATTTTGTTGTGGAGGGTGCGAGCTACTTTTCAACATTTTATTCTAAATTTCTGCAGAGAATTTAGAGAATTTAAAGAGAAGTATACTTATTTGAGTTCTTGTGATTGAAAATTCTGGAAGGGTATACAGGGTGTTTCAGTGATGATAGCAAAAAAATTAACTGTGGGTAGATTTCGTCAAAATATGACAAAATAAACTCCTCAACAACTGGAATGACGGTATCGAAAATTTTGCCCTTTTTCAAAATGACGTAACTGTGGATTGACACAACCGATTTTGAATGTGTTTCCACAGTTTTTTAGGTTCCAATTACATTTTTTACAGGGTGGAATGTGAAACATCGCAAACATTGCAAAATTGTGCTAAATTCGACTGATCCCCGTTTCTCTGAAATTTTTTTATTTCGATTTCTAATGAATTATTCATGAAGTCTGATGTCTAATTTCGAAACGGTTTTTGAATTCCCCAGATCAGAAGTCCAACAATGACGATATGATTTTTTCACTTTCCCGACCCACCAGCCCACCACCCAACGAGGAGGGGAAGTATTGTGAACGCGCAAAAAATTGTTCGCGAGATTTCGACGGATATATCCGTTTTGAGGTTCCCTATGACGATCAAGACCATTCCCAACGTGTAGATCCATCTTCAAAATCGATGCGGTTTAGGTTTCCCGACGGTAGTTTTTCAAAATGGAATTTGCACATACCGTGAATTTGAATAAACTGCAGTGCAAACTTCGACATGCGATGAACCCCACAAAATATCCATTTTAGGTGCAGACATGCTGGGGATAGAAATTTGAGAAAAGATTGAATTAATTTTTAGAGAGAAAATTTTCAAAATCGGACCCACGGTTTTCGAGTTTTCTTCTCTGGAAGAACTACAAATTTTCTAACTTTTCATCCCGTGAACAGATTTTGGTGGGTCGGGAAAATAAAAAAACATCATATCGTCATCGTTGGACACCTGATCTGAAAAATTCATAACCCGTTTCGAGATTAGACATCAGGCTTCATGAATAATTCATTAGAATTCGGAGAAATTTTTTTTTACAGAAACGGGGATCGGTGGAACTCAGCACAATTTTGCAATGTTTTACGTTCCACCCTGTAAAAACAGTAATTGAAATCGAAAACAAAATCTCGTCAGTGGGATGGATTGCTCAAAAATAGATCTAAAAAACTGTGAAAACAGATTCCAAATCGGTTGTGTCAATCCAAAGTGACGTCATTTTGAAAAAGGGCAAAATTTTCGATACCGTCATTCCAGTTGTTGAGCAGTTTAGTTTATTATAATACAAGTTTTATAAGACGTCGTATTGTCACACGCGTCATTTTGAAGCACGAGGAGTGAAGCGACATTCGCGAAATTCCCTCCAAATTTTGATGGAATTCAACCAGTGGTGTAGGAGTTATGAGGGTCAATAATTTAGAAGCATCCTAAGAAAAGTTGACTTGAGGTGACCCCTCATAACTTCTACGCCACTAATTTTGGCGTTTGGCCAAAATTTTTCAAAATTTGGCAGGTTGATAGATAATCATGACAGACAAGCTTTCGCTGAATTTAAGTTAAATTTGTCGAAACGTTCCTAAGTTACAAACTTTTGAAATCCGAAAAAAGTGAATTTTGAAGGGCTGTCGTCAAGTGAAAAGTGAAACAAGTGAGTATGCCTTCACGTGCGTGAGTCTCAGTAGCGCATTATCTCAAAGAGGCATATTATGAAGGTAAAGAAATTTGGTTGAAGGAGAAACACCATTCCTTGTCCACTTTCTTCATTCGAAACCCATTGTGATATTTTGTTATCAGAATGGGGTACTTGCCAATATGAAATAGATTTGAATAAAAATTCTTTCACTCATCAATATTTTTTTGTTTGAGGGCGGGAGCTGGGAGCGGCGACTAATCAACAGTAGTCTATTCTTTCCCATTTTTAGTCGGCTATTCATATAGCGAAAGAATTAGATCGCTATGTCTTCGGATTTATGTTTTCCATTTATCTCTTACTTTGAGGGCAGCGTATGGGAGTGGCAGCATTCGGCAAAGTAACTGTTGCACAGTTTGAGTTAGGAGTTTCTAAATGTTTAAGGAAATATGACAATCAGTGAAAATTGTGAAAGTTGCATTTTTTTGTTTGGGGGCGGGAGCTGGAGGCGGCGACTAATCAAAAGTGGCCTATCTCTTCCCATTTTTAGTCAGCTATCTAAATATATAGCGGAACAATTAGATCGCTATGTCTTCAGGGCTATGGCAGGCTAATTCTTGCACAGTTTGAGTCAAGAGTTGTTAAATGTTCGAGGTAACATTATCAGCTAAATCAGTGAAAATTGTTGAAAGTTGCACTTTTTTCTTTTGGGGGCGAAAGCTGGAGGCGGCGCCATATCAAAGTAGCCTATCCTTTTCCATTTTTAGTCAGCTATTCATATAGCGAAAAACTTAGATCGCTATGTCTTCGGGTTCATGCTTTTCATTTATCTCGTACTTTGGGGGCGGCGTGTGGGAACGGCAGCGTTCCGCTGAGCAAATGTTGCACAATTTGAGTTGGCAGTTCCTAAATGTTCAAGGGAACATCTCAATCAGTAACATTTATGAAAGTTGCACTTTTTATCGTTTGGGGGCGGAATCTGGGGGCGGCGACCAACGAAAAGTAGCCTATCCTTTCCCATTTTCAGTCAGCTATTTATATACCGAAAGAACCAGATCGCTATGTCTTCGGGTTCATGTTTTTCATTTTAAAGTGATTGGGGGCGGTTTTTAGCAGTTTTTTCATGTCAGCAGCGCATATTGAAGACGGAATGTTTCTTGGCTTACGTTTATAAGTAGCAACTATGTATTATTCAAAAAATGAGAAAACCAAAGCATCAGGTCTGGTAAAAAGTGCAATATTATGTTATTTCAAGTTTATCGGGGGCGGTTTTCTCTATGTTGGCGGCGCAATATGGACATCCAATATAGCCTAGCCCTCCTTTGGGAGTGGCAGCTATGTAACAGTGGAAAAATTAGCAAGCTAGGTCGTCTAGTTTGGGAGGAGTTCGAGGAACGGACGGACGGACGGACGGACGGACAAAGCGCTTGTAATAGCGATTTTCATCGAGATGGAAAATGCGCTAAAAACACGGACGTGTCATGAATAATGTTAACATAATCCCAATCCCCTCTAATTTCGCTGCCAGTGATTAGATTTGTTTAAAACTTTAAAATGTGCATTTGAACTTACAAAATTTGGAGTTCCTACCTTTGATGGTTTTTCAGCAAATAATTAAAAATTTCGTTCCACTTCGTATGTTTGAGGAGCTGTAAACTCCCTAAGGAAGCACTTCAAGTATAAATGTTACTCCTACTTTTCGACTCAAGTACTTATTGTCTTGAAAGAAACCACCTTCAAGGTCACCGAAACACCCTGTATTCATTCATATCCCAACTTTGATATTGTTACGGATTTTGCGTTGGGTTCTTTTATGATTGAGACAGCGTTCAAATTTAAACACACACTGTTTATCACTTGGCACTACTACAAATACACTATATAGTACAAGAAAGATAGATTTCAACCTCGGAAAAAATATGGACGTCCTGAAAATTTGATATTTTGTTCAGAATTGAGTGCTCTACAACATATCCAAAATCGCCAAAAATCGCACCCGGGGGTTTTGAGTTATTAGAGGGGGGGTAAAAAATTGCTGGTAAAAATGGAGGGGATGGAACCCGTCAACCCATTGGATGCGAATACATCCTAGTTCGGCGTATCATATCCCATTGATACCATTTTAGCACAAAAAGTTTCCATCATTGTTGAAGGGGAGTAGTGGGGGGGCGAAGCTCTGCTAGGTGGTCCATTTTGTTTTTATGGCCATGTAGAACCGATCACGACAAGTTTGGTATCTTTTCCGACTAAATTCAATCTCCTGAACTCGTATCCGATGTGTAAATTTGGATGAAAACAAGTTTGAACAAGTTAACTTGAGAAAACTTGTTTTTTCTTTGACAATTTTGACGATTTTTTTTTTCACTGTTGCAGGTGTTTATTTTCAGAAAATTTTCAGGGACCATTAAATTGGAGTGTATTCTCCACAAAAATCATCCACTCGATGTATAATTTTGTTTCTCGAGTTTAAAAAATCGATTTGAACTTAAGCCGGCGCGGCGCGTCGTCTACTACTGACCAGAACACTACAGCATGCACATTTAAATGAAAACACCTCAAACTATTGAAGAAATAACAACTTATCTTTGAAAATTGGAGGATCTGTGGAGAATTGAATTCCGTAAAACATAAACAAAATCGCCATGAATCGCACTGCAGGGTTTCAAGTTATTTGAGGGAAGAGGTAACAGTTTATAGAATATGAATCCTGTCAAAGTATTATCCTCCTCCTCGAATAACTCAAAATCCTGCATTGCGATTCATGGCGAGTTTGTTCATGGTATAGGGAATTCAGTTCTGCACAAATCCTCCAATTTTCGAAGATGAGTTGTTATTTCTCCAATAGTTTGAGGCGTTCTCATTTAAAGGTGCATGCTCTAGTGTTCTTGTCAGTAGTAGACGACGCGCCGCGCCGGCTCAAGTTCAAATCGATTTTTTAAACTCGAGAAACAAAATTATACATCGAGTGGATGATTTTTGTGGAGAATGCACTTCAATTTAATGGTCCCTGAAAATTTTCTGAAAATGAACACCTTCAACAGTAAAAAAAAATTCGTCAAAATTGTCAAAGAAAAAACAAGTTTTCTCAAGTTAACTTGTTCAAACTTGTTTTCATCCGAATTTACACATCGGATACGAGTTCAGGAGATTGAATTTAGTCGGAAAAAATACCAAACTTGTCGTAATCGGTTCTACATGGCCAGAAAAACAAAATAGACCACCTAGCAGAGTTTCGCCCCCCCACTACTCCCCTTCAACAATGATGGACACTTTTTGTGCCAAAATGGTATCAATGAGATATGATACGTCGAACTATATTGTATCCGCATCAAATGGATTGACGGGTTCCATCCCCTCCATGTTTACCTGCAATTTTTTACCCCCCCTCCAATAACTCAAAACCCCCGGCTGCGATTGTTGGCGATTTTGGATATGTTGTAGAGCACTCAATTCTGAACAGAATATCAAATTTTCATGACGTCTATATTTATTCCGAGGCTTTGCCGATTTTTTTACTATTTTTCCTGTACTAATATTAAAGTGCTCAACAATGAAAGTGTTACAAAGCAAAAATTCACCCAATTTTGAACCGCTGTAACTTTTGATTGGCTCAAACGATTCTGATTCTGTTTCAAGTACTGAAAAGCCCAATCTTTTGGCCATCTTTCTTGTCAATATTGAATTCATAGAACCCCTCATAAAATTTCTACAGGGTGATGAAGAGAGCAGTGCAAAATTGATGAAAGTTCAACATACCCCCGTTTTCGTTAAAAATTTTTTTTGGGAGTATCAACACCAAATTTATGAAGAATGATGTGTTCCCTCGAAACGGTTTTTGAATTTTCGGGATTCCAGTCGAAACAGCCAAAATGTGATTTTTTATTGTGAATACTGTATATTATTCCTGTAGCAACGCAAAAACATTAGAACTTTTCATATCAGGATGACGCCACTTGGTAGGCTTGTTCACTGAACAATTCTGAGCAATTTGACTTGCAACACGTTCCTATTGTCTAGTGTAGGGGTGAAGAAAAGCCCAATTGGCAGTGTACTTTTTGGTACTACTCCTGAAATTTGAGTTTTTAGCATTAAGAAAAGGTTAATTTTTACTCTCTTTAGTCAACATGGGACTACGTCATTAGAATTGAATAACCAACATTCCCGCCATTTTATAATTTTTTGCCTTTACCTCAAATTTCAAAACATAGGCATGTTTGGCTTCATTTCTTGAAATGTTGGTCCCCTAAATGGGATTCTGTCAATAAGATCTGTCTATCTGTTTGTTTGTCTGTCTATCTCTTTCCGAAAAAATATTTATAGAATTTTTAACCCCACCCCCCTTCTTCCTGAAATTCTCTGAGTGTTCAATTTGATATTCTTGGCCTCTCAATTCTATTCAATGCAGTCAACGTCATCCTGCATAGCACCGGAAGAGATAATTTTCTGTGGAAAAAATGCCACCCAAATTTCACCCTTTCGCTCCCCCCACCTCATCTCAAAAATCTAAAATGGCAATCACCTACTTTGCGGTACATCAAATTGAAGGAAATTAAATTCTCTCCAGGAACAAAATTTTGTCAAACTTTTTAAAACCCCCATTTTTCTCACAAAACACCCCAAATGTCAAATTTATTAGGAGGGGGGTTGAAAATTGAAAAAAAATTGTTTTTGGAAGGAGAATTCAATTCCCTTCAATTTGATGTATCACAAAGTAGGTAGTGTTTCGTAAAATTTTGAAGCTGAGGTGGGGGAGAGCAAAAAGGTCAATTTGGGTAGCACTTTTTCCCCCGAAAATTCTTTTCTTCGATGTTTCCTATGATGACACTGACTGAATTGAAAACATTTGAGAGGTCCAGAATTAAAAATATGACAGTCAGAGAATTTTTAGGGCAAAGGAAGGTGGGGTTAATATTTTTGTAAATATTGTTTACAGAAAGAAAATTTAAATCTCTTCAATTTGATGTATCGCAAGGTAGGTCATGTCGTTTGAAATTTCAAAGTTGGGGTGAGTGGGGGCGAGGGGGCTCAAGATTGAAATTTGCCAGTTCATGTTTTAGATGTCCCCTTTGATATGAAAATCGACCTGTTTTTGCTCGAAGAAATATTCACTAGGAATCGGGAGTTATTGCAGGTGGATAGTTTTCAAATGGTCACCCGGTGCAGTATGCACAATAAAGAATCACATCTTGGCTGTTTCGACTGGAATCCCGAAAATTCGAAAACCGTTTCGAGGGAACACATCATTCTTCATAAATTTGGTGTAGATACTCCCAAAAAAATGTTTTTGCGAAAACGGGGGTATGTTGAACTTTCATCAATTTTGCACTACTCTGTTCATCACCCTGTGGAAAAATTATGAAAAGCTCTATGCATTTCATAGTGACAAGGAAGATGGCCAAAAAATTGGGCTATTTAGTACTTGAAACAAAATCAGAATCATATGTGCCAATTAAAAGTTATAGCGGTTCAAAATTGGGTGAATTTTTGCTTTGTAACACTTTCATTGTTGAGCAGTTTATTTGCGCTTGCGTATTTATGTGTATTTATTCGCGCTTGCGTGTATATCGCAAATCACTTCTCGCTCTCCTGTCCGCTCGTTGTCGCTTTGTATTTAGAACTGATCTGTCGGCCGATCCATTGGTGCTCATATACCTTCGACTGTTATTCTGGAAGTTTCCACCGGTTCTCTAGCAAGTTCCACGTTGACCGCGGCATATGACTTCGAGGCGACTTTCGAAGAATCCAACACCTTTTTGGAAGATCTGAACCAATTGATCTTTGCAAAAGAACTGCGTATTAGGCGTAGTTACTGGCATCTGTTGTGAGAACAAGTGGTTCTTCAAAATTTGGGAACTGTAAAATCTGTTTTAAATTTAATTTTCGAAATCTTCAATTCTTGTTTGTCAAAAGAGTTTTACAGAGTTTGAAACACTTTGTATTCGGCGAAGTTCTTTAGGAATTTTCTGTAATATCCGAGCAAACCGAGAATGGGTGAACCCATTAGTTTTTGGCTGTCATCTGTCAAACGGAAATGTCAAAAATGACAGGAGCTACCTCACGGAGCTTGACTTGCAGTATGTTATTTGAAAGCCCTTGAAAAACTTGAGAACTGCCAACAGTTGAAGGCATTTCTCCAGCTCTCATCTCTCAAATACAGGGTGATTCATGAGTGACCTTACATAGGCTAATGGAAGATAGAGGACTTCAAGGCGAGTCAGGATCCACTGAAGAAATTTTATTTTTTCCAATGGTTACGAAGATACAGGGTGTTTTGTGTGTTTAGTATGAAACTTTGATAAGCGATATTTCTGAAACGGCCGAAGGTATTTGGTTGAAATTCACCAGTATTATTTCTTTGTTGGAACTCATCCCGAAGTCATATCGGGTAAGTCAAAATCCAGGGTCGGGCTAAAAAAAAGGTGCCCCTTTTTTGTTTCATCAAAAAGTACATTTTCTGACCGCTTTTCTAAAAAACTGCTATCGGATTAAAAAAGCTAAGGAAAAATGCTTTAAGAATCACTCTTCAATTTAGATGGCACACTTGAACCGTTTCGATAATAAAATTAAAAGTGAAATTTGTGGGTGAGTTCCCATTTTCGACCGGACATAATCGACTCATTGTTTGATTGAATTCATTGAAATTCATTTTTTGGCTTGTCTCTGTTGAATAGAAGGGCTTGGTTGAAAGAAAAATTTCAGAGCTGACCATTTTTTTCAAATGACAAAATCGAGAGTGAAACTAAAATTAGACTCGATTTGGTCGTCAAAAAAAATTTCCGGCTATGGAATTTTTCTTACTACCAAGCCCTTCTGTTCCACAGAGACAAGCTAAAAAATGAATTTCAATGAATTCAATCAAACAATGAGTCGATTATGTCCGGTCAAAAATGGAAACTCACCCACAAATCTTATTTTTAATTTTTTTGTCGAAACGGTCTAGGTGTGCCATCTAAATTGAAGAGTGATTCTTGAAGCATTTTTCCTTAGCTTTTCGAATATGATAGCAGTTTTTTAGAAAAGCGGTCAGAAAATGTACTTTTTGATCAAATGAAAAAGGGGCACATTTTTTTAATCCCGGCCCTGGATTTTGACTTACCCAGTATGGCTTCAGGGTAAGTTTCAATAGAGAAATATTACTGGTGAATTTCAATAAAATATCTCCAGCTGTTCCAGAAATATCGCTTATCAAAATTTCATACCAAAGACACAAAACACCCTGTATCTTCGTAGCCAATGGAGAAAACAAATTTTTTTCAGTGGATCCGACTCGCCTCGAAGTCCTCTATCTCCCATTAGTCTATGTAAGGTCACCCTGTATAAAAAAAATGTCGAAGTTTAAGACTTTGCCATTTAATAATTTAAAATCTGTCTAATGGATTGGCATCAAATTTGCCAGAAAGCAACACAACAAAAGAATCAAATCAAGTCTGCAGTTTCTTTGTGCCAAATCAAAATTGGAAAAAAAGATCTGCAGTTTAGGTTTTCCACCATTTTCCAGTCTTACGTATTCGTATTTTGACGTTTCCATATATGTTTAAATGTCTGAAGGAAAATGAAGGATTACATATCGAGTATTACGCTACAAGTTTTTTTTTCTGGCCGTTACCAACCGAGAGACGGTTGCTGACTTGGGTTTTGACCAGGACGACCCGCGTTTGGTACAGAATTCAACTCAGACGTCCTTTCATGTTGAGTGATCGAATTTTCTCGAAAAAATCCAACTTGTATCGAAATTTGATTTCATGGGGCATGGGGCGCGGGGCGTCCTGAAGCCTCATTTTCAAATACGACACGGCTCCAGTTGTCGGGCGGTGATTGGGGTCTTTTCAAAATGAAACTTGCACATTCCGTGAATTCGAAAGAACTGCAGTTTTAACTTCGACCTGCGGTATACGGGTGGTAAACCCCACGAAATATTCATTTTAGGAGCAAACTTGTTTCGAGTCAAAGTTGCAGAGAACATTGGATCAATTGTCCGGAGTTCAAATCCCGCCGGGGCATATGGCTTTTCTCTATGCGCTCTCTAGTACTTTGGCGTGTACTAACCGAGCGGTCACGTCAAGAGATAAAGGGTGAAACGGAGGAAGCACCCAAAAAAGAGCGCTGATAATAATAATAATAATAAATTTATCCATTCTCAACAATGATATCATATCATAGAACAAGTCATACAGAAAAAAAAAAACATAATATACATGTAAGTACATGAAGTAGTAGGTACAGTATACAAATAAATTAATAAGGTGGTTATATCACAATACAATTCAGAAATTCATCTACGGAATAATAACATTTTTCGATTAGGTAAAGTTTATTTTCAGATTTGAATCTTGTGAAGCTTTCAATGTTTTTGATTCTATTGGGGAGCTTGCGAAATATCTGGCCACAACAGAATTCAAGAGACTTTTCGTACAGTGCGGTACGATGTTTCGGCAATCTGATCTCCTGGCCAGCTCTTGTTTCGTAAGTGTGAAATGCATTGTTATTTATAAACCAATCTCGGTTTTTATGGACATAAATACAACATTTTAAAATGAACAAAGATGGCAATGTCAATATTTTCTCTTTTATAAACGTAAACCTACAGGTTTCCCTATATCTCAGACCGAAAACAAGTCTAATTATACGTTTCTGCAATATAAAGATGCGGTTTACATGAGTGGCTCTACCCCAGATTGTAATATTATAATTTAGGTGAGACTGCACAAGAGAATAGTAGATATTTTTCCAAGCGGCAGCAGGTAGTATAGATTTCAATTTTAGTAGTGCATAATACGCAGAGTTCATTTTTTTACACAGGTGGTGGATGTGTGCTTCCCATCTCAAGTTGGAGTCTAGAAAGGTTCCCAAGAACTTAGTTTCAGTCAAATTTATATCTTTAAAGTACATCAGAACAGTCTTACTCTTGTTTACAATGAGCCTATTTCTATAACACCAAGTCCGCATCTCGTCTGTGACTGTCCTGACAAGCTTATTCAGATCGTCGGCACTATTTGCAGATACAACAATGGATGTGTCGTCCGCGTACAACACTACACTACCGGATCTAACAAATAAGGGTAGATCATTGACATATATAGAGAAAACTGGTGCACCCAAGATGGCACCCTGAGCCACTCCCGTGTCCAAACTAAGTACAGCAGATGTTCGGCCATTGACAGCTACACTGAGCCTTCTATTGTACAAGAATGAGATTATCCATTTCAATACCGCGCCCCTCATACCCAAATTGAACAGTTTTGCCTGGAGAAAGTCGTGGTTTACAGTATCAAAAGCCGAGGTCAAGTCAAAAAACAGTGCTGCGTTACCCTGATCTAACTCCCTGTGAATCAGGTTCAGAAAATATATTGAGGCAGTCTCCGTAGATCTTCCCGGTCTAAAACCATGCTGGGCCTCTGACAACAGATTCTTCGACAGCAGGTAATTCATTAGGCGCTGATGCACAATTTTTTCGATGATTTTAGAGAAACAGCTTAGCGAAGAGATAGGTCGATAGTTACCAACATCATCTCTATCGCCTTTCTTATAAATAGGTAGTACTTTAGCTAATTTAAGATAATCAGGGAGTTCGCCTGACTATACAGAAAGATTAACGAGATAACTCAGCGGTCCCGCAATAAAGGCTGCAGTCGCCTTGACGACTTTCACTGGAACCTCGTCCAGACCAAACGAGTTCCCACTCTTCAGGCCAGCAATCACACTACAACGTCTTGAGGGGATACCGGGAGGTAAACCATGCTGTGCGGGGTTGATACGCAAGATGTGCAGGGCCCGAGCGCACGGACTGGAAAGTGCTGTTGGAGCTTGAGCTAGTAATCGATGCGCTCTTGTCAATAGTCATTGACATTCTGTACAAGTGTACGTAGATAAAAAAATTACAATGTCGGGTTAATGTGGTGCGTGATTCATACTTAATTGGATGTAAAGTACAACCAACAAACGCAAAGCCAATCAAGGATGGAGTGGTGTATTGCATTAGTATCCACACGGGAAACATAAAAGTCGGTTATTAAGACAAATAAAACCCTTTGTTTCGTAATTCAAATGGAGCGCGACTCGGTGCCACTGTGCGTTATTAAAGTATAAACAGTGTCGGTGATTGGGGTTGTGTTTCATGTGTATTTTTTTCGAATTTCCCTAGGAAAACGCCGCTTACGTTTTACTGAGTTTACAACTCGCAATTCGTGCAATATCCATAGGATATAATCTGTTGGTCGTTGGGGCTTAGTCGTATTACCAAAAGCTTGACTGTATTTGAGTGGTCAGAGCATTACGTTGGTAATGTTTCTATTTGTAGTATGATTAGGCTTTGAACATTCGACGCGACAATGGTGAAAAATTCCATGCTCATTATCGAAGACGGTGAAGGTACTGCGTACTTGTGAAAGAAAATTCTTCTCGTTGCACAGGAAACTGCCCACTACGTACTTGATGGCATAATTTTTTAGCCTATTTTCCAATGTTTTGACTTTTGTTTTGAGTGGTGGGAGACGTTGTTTTCCAAACTTTGTCCGTCCGTCGCGTCGGTGTGTCTGCCAATTGATGGCGCATGCGTGTGCATGGTTTGACTAGTCAGACAAGTTGGCATGACGCCATGTGGTGTCGACTTTTTTTAAATTTTACATTCTGCTTATTTTCGATGCGCCACATCGAAAGTCTTCGAAAGGCTCGAAGTTTTTAACTTGGAAAATAGATCAAGGATTCGCTCTTAAATACATGCATATACGTAATACATATTCATGTATAGGCTGAAGAAATGTATTTTTCAGTTTTCTCAGTCGCCCCAAGGGAGAATTTGCCATTGTATTTGAAAATTTGAAATGCATTCAATAACGACGCTATCAAATCTTATTGGGTTTCATCATTTATGCATATCCCAGGTGATTCTCCTTCGATGCTTGGAAACTTTCATTAAAACGCCACTGGGAAGGGCTGTAAAATATAAGCCTGTGCAAAAGTAGGTATACTGGAAATACACAGAAGGAAATCTAATTGAAACATATTAATTAGTAACGATTACAAGTGCACTGGAATTGTGCTGGCTACAGTGTTGCTGCGCAGGCGAATACTACTTATTGCTTTATACTAAGCTTTGTTTATGTAAAACGGTCTAATGCTTCTGGAACTGGAACACACAATTTCTAAATCAGCAGGATTCGAAGCAGTTCTAATGCAATTATCATTGCTTTCGTGTATTGCTGAGTTTCTCAGTGATTTTTTTTTCCAGCACGAATACGTATATACAACTCTGCAATACATGCTCTTACAAATTAGGCTCCTCTACAGTTTACACTAATTACTTGTTGCAACCCTCTGGCTCTCATTCCCATTTCCCCAAATTTAATAAAAATGAACGGCCAAGTTGATTTTGATAACGCCTGCTTTAGTTTACTCATAAATCATTGGTACAAAAGTGGAATATCGGTTTTTTATTGGTTGTTGCGATTCGACACATAGCTTTTTGTTACGTCCATGAATAGCATTAATTCACTTATACTGTTGCAAAACACAAAAGAAGCAATCGTTCAAAGTACCGCTGACACGTTATTATATATAGCTGTGGCAGGGACTTTGAACACAAGGGATGATGATGATGATGCTAAGTAGATTCCTAGAACGCTTAAAATTACATTTTTATCCAGGCGGCACTCACTCCTTCCATTCCACTATACAGGGTGTCAATTTGAAAACTCCCCACTCCCGATTTCTCCTCCAAAAAATGTTACTCTCGATCTCGAGACAGGTCGCTTTTATATTTGAGGGGGACATATGATTAACATGAATTCAATGTTCCTGCTCCATCCTCTGAGTCTGAGGCAGGACTTGACCTTAAAAAACCTATCGCTATTTTATTGGGTGGGAAAGTGCATCGTGCTAGAGTGGCATCATGCTGCACGATATCATACTGAGAAATGAAGTTGTGCCGCCAAATGTGGCCAATGGGCAGTGATTTGAAATTTACAGCTCATGTTTCTGAATGTTTGCAAAGAGGTTGATGTACTTTGTCACTTGAGGATGATTCACCAAAACAGATATGCTTTGGTACATGCGCATCAAGGAACTTCTTGTGGATCACTAGGATCAGGTTTATGGTCTCAATAGATGATGCCGCTGGCCGAAAAATTTTAGAATAATAATAATGTGGACAATAATAAATGATTTTTGATCAATTGTCAACACAAATGACCAAAAAATTGAGCGGCTTTTCGGCATTAACGAGTGTTGTCGCGTGCGTAATAATCGAAACAACAATCACATTAGGTAGTTTGAATCGATTCACTAAAAAATCGTATACAGTTGAATCGATTCAACTTTTCAGATGCATCGTTTCCATTGAATCGATTCAAGTATGAATCGGATCGAAGTTGGACATCCCTAAAATAAAACCAAAACTTCTCTTACTGAATTACCGTAGGTGACGTTTCGTTTGTTTCGCACAAACTTCTTCAGTGGCAGATTAGTAGACACTGCATGATAATTTTACGTTTAAAACTGAGACGACAAAAAAAGTTGTCGGTTATAAATTTACGAGTACATTTATAAATTACCTGAATAATTCCCTCATACATAAAAAATGCGATAATTCTCATGGAAATGTCCAGAATTAAGAAGTGATGATTGCACTGAAACGTCAAAAAATTATCGGCGAATATTGCACTATGGAACGTCAAAAAATTATCGCCGTCGATTCAACTGAAATGTCATAACGTTCGAATATTTCCTGAAAAATTCTCAGGCATTACGGTTGAACGAGAGTTTTATTCAAGAAAAAATACTAACGTAATGACATTTCAGTTGAATATGTGCAATATTCGCCGATAATTTTTTGACGATTCAGTGCAATTATCACTTGAAATTTCTGGACATTTCCATGAGAACTATCGCATTTTTGACGTATGAGGGAAATAGTCAGGGTCATTTTAAAATGTACTCGTATATTCACAATCGACAACTTTCTTTGTCATCTCAGTGAACTCAAAATTGCTATGCAGTAGGTCTACTAATTTGCCATTGTAGAAGTTTGTGCGGTAGCGGAATAAATCGATCCATCTGTTCAATTTCGTAGTAAAACTATTTTGCCAAGATACAATAATGATTAAATAGTAACTGATCATTATGTAATTCATTTATAGTAATTCTGACTTCAAAGTCAAATGTTCAAATTGAATAGGTCCGCTTTTTTTACTAAAATAACCCTTGTTACTTACCATGACCTGTAAGGCATTGTGTAAAGTTGAAAATTACCAAATTTGGACTAGTATAAAGAGGTTATTCATAACCAGACTTTGAAGTTAAAATTAGGGTAATTTCGAAGTAATTGTGACTACCGTTGATAGCTTAAATTAACCTCAGAGGTAAAATGGACTTTAACGGCGAAAGTCAAGCGAAAATGAACTAATTTTTGCCCTAGATTATGCCTCATGAATTTTAAAGAATTTGAAGGCATTTTTTAGGTGGAATCTAGGTAATTTTCAACTTCCAAAAATTTTTTGTAGTCGATGGTAAATTTGAGGTTTTTGCAAGGTTAAGTCTTGGTAATTTTTGATTTAAATAATGACTTTGTAGAGCATTTGTCATATAAGGAAAATGTTATGTCAAATTCATGCATATTTCGCCTTCTTTAAGTCAATTTGACTTTAGCTTGGTAATTTGGCCCTAAATTGCTGCTTGGGCATTCTTAGAACCGTAGGCTTTAGGCGACGTGCTCCGTTGTCCTAGAGTTCTAACGCTCCCAACACAATATTTTCAATCCCTATTCAACAACTCTTTCTTCTTATGTGCTTGTGCTTGTGTTTCTGGGTGGATATGTGCACGCGTATGTGCGTGCCGTGTGTTGTGTTGCGCGGATGCCTGCGTGTACACTTAGTAAGTCGAACCGCGACATGTGTAAGTCGCGATTTACACTTATAAGTCATGATTTACACTTATTAGGTCGCGATTTACACTTAATTAAGTCGCGATTCTTACCTCAAAAAATAACTAGATTTTTGTACCAAACAGCTCGTGCCAAATTTAAAAATTAAAACCATCAAGGTCCTCTTGAAGACCTGCCCCCCCCCCCTCAGCATCATTTAAAACTCGAAACAGCTATTGGAGATTCTGATTGTAGAAATTTCCCTTTCTTCAGCATGAACCCGGGAATGTTTGTTGGGTTGAGGTCCGATGACTGAAGAGACTATAAACATCGCTAAAAACGCCTGTTATTTGACGAGATGTTGCCCTAACCGAGGAGCAACAGTACCCCATATATTTTTTTTCAATTAACCCCATGAAAACAACACAATCTGTCCCAACTGGAACAATAAGTACTTGATTGTGACTCAATGAAAATGAAACAAAAATTGAAATAAAAATAATAATAGCACATGTAGAGATGATTTTCCAGCAAAAATCTCTCTCTCTTAATTAACTAAACTGAACAGTTCTATTTTGTCAACATGAATTTTGATCAATTAAACCTGTGGATCAGGTCCGTCGGTTTGAATCGTTTGAGTCGGCGCACTTCACCAGTAGTGTCAAATTAATTGGAAACAAGTATGTTAGGGTGTACACTAATTCTGTTCTTGTATTTTTCACTAAAGCGTTTCACTTCACTCTTGATTGATGGCATCTGTAGGTCATTCTCTATTATTTTGTTCTGAACGTACCATGGCGCGTTGGTTATCATGCGTAGGACCTTGTTCTGGAAACGTTGCAATATTTCCAAATTTGAATTGCTGGCTGCTCCCCATACTTGAATTCCATACGTCTAAATCGGTTTTATGATGCTTTTGTATACCAGCAGTTTGTTTTGGAGGTTAGTACCACATATAATGAGATCAGCTGTGTTGCATGTCACGCGAGATGTCCACAAAGCCTTTGGGAACGTTTTTCAATTATTCCTTATTTTCTCGTTGGAGAGCTTCATTTTGTTCATGTGTATGTGTGTGGACAGTTGCGGGCGTTTCTTCTATATAAAAGAACACAATAGACTGTTTTTCCGACTCTGAGCGGAAATATCGAAAACGAGGCGGCGGCGGTGGCAAGTGTACCACGAGATAATTTTTCTCCGTTATTGTACGGTGGTTTGAGCCATGATTTTTCTGATTTGTTTCGAACAGGATTGGATTCAATTTGAATCGGCCACGTATATAAGGGTCTTTCGCTGAATTGGCTCTACAAGCAATTTATTTAATAAAATCTTGGTGAAATTGTTGCGTCCCTTTGGTCTTGGCTCCCGGGCTCTATCGCGGCGCTCTTCAATGTCTGGCGGTAAATTTCCAACAGACTTGGGACAGTGAAATAATTTATCATTTTCACTTGAAGCGAGCTAAAATGAATTTTTTGATAAAAACGTAACACCGTCCATGGGATCTTGCAAAGAAGAAAATGAATACCATTTGTGAATATTGCATATAGTGACTGAGTGCCTCATTCGTTGCCATTTCGAAATCCCATGCACTTTTACTATTTTATCTTGACAATAATAATTCAATTTATAAAAGCAGCGATAAAGCTCTTTCGATTCAAAAGAGTCTTATGTTATGTCGGCCTGTAGTCTGTGGTCGCAGCGAATTGTGAACCAGTTCATCTCCCCACCTTGCGGTGTGTTTAATAGGAAGCCTCGCTCAGAAAATAGATTTACTTCGCAGCAGTCATTCATTTTGGTTTTTGGTACATTACTACAGAAAGTATAATTTTATAAGACAAATGCACGCATATAATGAAATCATTATTGTTTTGGTGTTATCCTGGAAACTCCTAGTCCTAAAAAGCTGGTTGGTAAAAAATATTTGCTCTAAAACTACGGTGAAGCAAAATATACTCACCAGTTGTCACAAGAGATGATATGGACATTTGTGCAAAAAGTAAGAAAACGACAGTAGAAGAAAAATTGTATGCAACACGTAAGGAATACTAATGATTATTTCACTAATTTCAAAGTTTGAGAGACATGATGAACAAGGCATGTTTGAAATAGGACCTTTTCGATGTAGAAATTAGCTGTGAATAGTTTCATCTCCATCATACCTATTTTACGTTAACACCACTGCACCGTTGAGGGTGGTTTCCGCCCCATAACTCGGCTAGCCTAAACGGGTGCCTTGTTTTTTTTTGGTTGTGAAGAGCATACAAGCTTTATACGAAAAATGCCCATTTCAGTAGTTGATGTAGTTCATTTTACACAGTAAATATAAGTGGCATGAGTGCACCACTTCTTTACAGTTTTGTTGGTTGCGTCAGAAAAAAAAATCTAAAAAACTGTGAGTCCTAGATCAATTTTTTTTTTCAAAAAATTCTGCAATAGTTTGGCCTCATTTGCTTCGCTTGTTGTATATAGTGTAGTAAAATTGTGAAAACAAAAAAGTCCCTCGCTAGCTGAAAATCATGATGCATTCATAGCCGATGAAAATGTTTATAAACTAAGTAAATGAATAATAATAAACCATTGTTTCTCAATCGCTGTCACACTGTAACAAAGGTCTGGATGTGTATTTCAATTTGAAGAAAAAATTAGGCATATGGCTTCATTAGATCGAAAGATATGATAGTGTAAAGGTTGGCATAAGGGTGTTTCAAAAAGTATGTGCCATACGTAAATGGCAGATGGAGGATGTCAAGGCGAGTTGAGATTAAAAAAAAAACATTTTTTGGCGATCGGTCTCAAAGATACAGGGTGTTTTGTTCTTTGGTCACAATTTACAATGAGCGATATCTCTGGAGCGGTTTGATATTGTTACGAAGCTCGCGACCATCCCGGCTCTTTCTAGAGAAATCTAGCATTACGCGTTGCATTCAGGAAGCATCGAGAGACTTCAGCGGTAGGTCACGACACGTCGAGACTTCTGGCGGAGGTGCCGTAGAAAATACGCGTATATTCTCCACGCCGATACCAGAGAAATCCTCGTGTGCTGTAAACATTATCAGGAAGCATCCAGAACCTTCGATGCCACTATAAGAGAGGAGCTTGACCTGGCATCGAGAGTTTTTGAATCGAGCGATCGTGGCGTCAACACCTTAAGCGACATTGTGAATTTCCAAGCGATTATAATTCTGTGCGTTATTTAGTTGTTCGGTACTAGCTAATAAAGTGCAGTCTGTTTACAAGTAAATCAGCGCGTTTAATTTCGAGATAGGCGAACCCGGATATCGTAACAATATAAACAAATGAAATCCACCTATCACATTCCTCTGCTGGTACTTCATCAAATGCCATAGCAGGTAGAAGAAAAATCAGGTCCGGACTTGAAAAAAAAAGTTTTTGAGTTTGCCTGTCAAAAAGTACATTTTTTGAGCGGATTTCGGAAAGAACACCACCATATCTGGAAAGCTCAGGAAAAATGCTACAAGAGTGACTGTTCAATTTTCACGGCACACTTGAAATCATCCGGCAAAGAAATTGAGAAACAACTCATACCAGTGTTACTATTCAGAGTGAAATTTTTTATTAGGCGCAATAATGAATACAATTCGGTACGATCACTGCAGATTCTTCACTTTTATCATATCTTCCATCAAGACTCGACATGTCTAACAAGGGAAGACATTTCAAAAAAAAATCTCGAGAAAACCAGAGTTCTCGCCAGAGTTGGACTGTTACAATTTCGTTCTTTTGTTTTATTCAAATTTATTTGGATATGCAGAGTTCACAGATTTTTGTTGAAGTTGTTATCACATTTGGCCGAAATACTCAGTTCACCTAGGTAACTTAATTTTTTTTTGGAACATTTATTGTTGTTTTGTTAGTTATGTTACAAGTTTAAAAATTAAATTCTTGAAATTGAAAAATTCTTCCAAACGTGTTTCGAGATGCTATTCTGCGACCTGGATATCTTAGCTCGTATTCCCTTTTGGCGGCTTTCCCGTTGCCATCGCAGAACCCATACACGAAAATAATGTTGGCGAATTCAGCGTTTGTAAATCGGTTGGCCATTTTGTTTGCGAGGATTTATTTACATTAAACTCTCTCTTATTTATTTTTTTGTATGGTCAAATAAGGTTCCTACTAAGAAAACTGATTATTCCGGCCAAATGTGGTAACAACTTCAACAAAAATCTGTGAACTCTGCATAATCCAAATAAATTTGAATGAAACAAAAGGACGAAATTGTAACAGTCCAACTCTGGCGAGAACTCTGGTTTTCTCGAGATTTTTTTTAGTAATGTCCTCCCTTGTGAGATATGTCGAGTCTTAATGGAAGATATGATAGAACTGAAGAATCTGCAGTGATCGTACCGAATTGTATCCATTATTGCGCCTAATAAAAATTTCACTCTGAATAGTAACACTGGTATGAGTTGTTTCTCAATTTCTTTGCCGGATGATTTCAAGTATACCGTGAAAATTGAACAGTCACTCTTGTAGGATTTTTCCTGAGCTTTCCAGATATGGTAGTGTTCTTTCCGAAATCCGCTCAAAAAATGTACTTTTTGACAGGCAAAGTCAAAAACTTTTTTTAAAGTCCGGACCTGATTTTTCTTTTACCTGCTATGGCATTTGATCAAGTACCAGCAGAGGAACGTGACAGGTGAATTTCATTTGTTTTTATCAAACCGCTCCAGAGATATCGCTTATTTCAAATTGTGACCAAAGAACAAAACACCCTGTATCTTCGAAACCGATCGCCAAAAAAATTTTTTATTTTCTTGATCTCAACTCGCCTTGACATCCTCCATCTGCCATTCACGTATGGCACATACTTTTTGAAACATCCTGTATATGCGTTTTCTCAATCTTATTTGAGTTTCGCGACTTGCGCATTCTTTATTGTTAAAGATTGTTTATATTTGATCGATCATCTATAGATGTCGTCGGTATCAACCCGCAATAGTTAAGATTCCGTCAACGACATAATGAACTGGATATGTTCAACCGTTCGGAACATACGGAAGTTTTAGGTGAATTTTGTTAGGAAACGAGAAACGAGAGGAAAAATAATCACGAAAAAAAGCGGCCATAAATAGCTTCTGCCACTACGTTTGGCGAGGCTAAAAAAATCAGATTCTCGGCAGAGAAAAGAGCGGCGAAAAAGTCGTCGTCATATCTGCCGCGAAACCTCTCATCGTACCATTCTCCCTGCAACGTCCTTCAAGATAATTATTCCAATTTCATGTGAAATTGCCTTGATAATGCAACATCATTTTTGTACCTACTTTCAATTCAAAGTTATTACAGAACATAGGTAAGGGTAAGGGGAGAGGGGCAGACGGATAGGTCACTTTTTATGGAAAAAATGACCAGAAAACATATATATATATATATAAGCTTTCACAGGCCTTCTAGGCCCATTGCTTTGTGACGTTTCTCCATTCATTTCTGTTCTTTGCAATCCGCTTCCAGTTTTCAATCTTCTTGTCCTTCAAATCTTCTATTACAGCTCCACTCCATTTTTTTCTTGGTCTTCCTCGTTTTCTTACTCCTTCCGGTACCTTCCATCCAATTGTCTTCACCAGTACCGCAATAACAAAATTTAATTTCCTCTTGATGCTTACTTTTGTTATAGTTAGTATAAGACAGGACGTCCTTTCAATGTGAATTTTATGTTGAGAAGTGTTTCATGATCATAATACTGCGAAGTACCCGGAATATTATATTGAATTCCAGCATTACTTTGCTGCAAACGAAGTTCTTCTACTTCAAATAAAATAAATATTGCATTATTGAGAGAATCAATGCTATTCACGACAGGTAATGGCTCAAGTCAATATTGTAGACGATGGCATACAAATGACAACAGACTGACAGATTCAATTTTTGTGCAGCTATTCCGAGAAGAGCTGCATAGGTAGGTAAGTCTGCAACACATGATGTGGGTATTCACCTATGCGAGTAGTGAATAGCAAAAATAGCTAATGTTTAGATGAATTCACTCATATAAGTCATATAGTCAACTTGTCACCTTTACCTTTCAGTCTAAACATATTCCAGTAAGTTTGTGAATAGCAGAATAACTAGAATACCTAGAATATCTTCATTATCTTCAAGGACTTTGCAGGGAGGATCAAGTGAGAGAAAATTAGTCCGAACCATTTTTTCAAAGCATTTTTTTTTTTGCGAACCATGTTTCATTTCCTCGGTACAGTAGTGTCTAGTTAGAATGTCACAACACACTCGATATCGGTTAGTTTTCTCGTTTTTTCTCACTTATTTGAACTGATGATGTTTGTTGTCTATACCCAAAAGGTTCCTTCTGGTGTGCACTGGACTAATCATCTCTATCCCTACTTCAACACCTCGACATTTGTCCTCTTCTGGAGCAAGGATCCTCTTTGCCAAGATTTCGTGTGAATCTCTTGTTCTTGGGCACCTGGGCACCCAATCTCAATCATGGTGATGTAATAACCACATTTTGACTATCACAAGCCCCAGCTGTATGGACCCCTTATCCCTTACTGGGCTACTGGGTTGAACACTGGCACTGTAACAGTGAAACATAATAAATATGTGAACCAACATTACCTATTATTATTTATTGATGCTTTACATGGCAAATGGGTGGACACCCGAATCTTTTACTTTATCTTTTTCTTATATCAAAGTCATATGCCAAACATGTTACGAAACTTTCAGTTTCAGACTCGATTTCAGATAATTCATAGCCAGGACCTGCTGCAGTACGCCGCCAGCGTCGCTGCATTGGACCGTATACCTACCGCTCCTACTGCTCATTTCAACCCTTTTCCCAAACTCCTTTCCTTCTTCGCCTCCGCAATTTTCATCATGTAAATGAGGTTTTTCGGTATCAACCATGAAATAACACGATAATAAATCTCAATGTTGCGGCTTTAATTCCAATCGTTGATCAGAATCAATAAATGGAATTTGTTTTTGCTGCGGCAATACAATGGAATTTTGAAATTGGAAATAAATTAAATGTAATAGTGATTGCAGTCGGCGCTGTAAATTATTTGTAAACTTTAATTAATATAATAAAACAACGTAAATGTGCAAAATTAACTCGTTTCAGTATTTATGGTTGCATTACAGATAGTGAAAGTGAAAGTTGTTCAAAATGGATTTGCATGTTTTTTTTTTATTCGTTTATTTAACGTCGGCCTATTTCCGCAACGAGGCCTAACACCGACGCCGGTGAATGCTTTCCCCCACTATACCGGAAATTTTGCCGAACCCCTGTGTGTTCCAACACAGGGTAGGGATTTTCAACGACCACCAACATCGCATGGGGTTGGCACCATCGTTCGTATTTTACGTGCTATGCGACACACGGCGCGTCTTGCATTTAGCAAGCATTCCAACTAAACCAAGGAGCTTGTTTTCGAGGCCGCAAATCCGTCCCCGGCGGAGATCGAACCCGCGACCTCTGGAGTGGTAGTCCAACTACTTGATACATTTATGCTGGCTGCTGGTGCGGTGAACATCAACTCCGCCTTGGAACCTGCAAGTGTGGTTCAGTGGGGAAGGCGATCAAAGCTCAGAGCAGTTTCAGTAGAACTCATCTATATATTAAAAGACGTCCTCACTCCTCTAATTTCGGTCATCGATGCACAAACGTTCGAGTGTCCGCATATTCTGATGTTTCGTGTGTGCGACAAAAATGTGAGATTAGCTGTATTTTAGACGCTTGGCTCGGACAACCAGTGGTCCAGTGGAATACACAAGTTGAAGAACGTCCGTCGCTTCGTCGTTTCCCGTGCAGAGTTCGCATGGTTGATATGATTCTAAGTGTTCAGGTTTTTAGTTGCCCAATTGCCCGAACTGTCAATGGCAACTATAATAACATTAATAATAAATAATAATAAATAAGCGTTTTATTAATATTCATACAAAAAGATAATAGAAATAACAAAATTTTAAAAACGCAGCCACCCACAGGAGATAAATCTCGTGCGTGGGTATAGGCAGTAAGGTATACTTTGTTATCTAAAAATTTAACACACAACTGCAATAAAAACTATTATTGCAACAAAAACATTCAAAATGAGGAGAAGACAGGAAAGAAAGTCGTTGAGTTTTTTTATGATTCGTATCTGCCCAGCAAGGAAGAACAGTGAGAGCGGAAATGCCAAGATTTACCAATTATGTGTTTTTTATGTCAATAAGCCGGTGGGTATTTTCTTTACTTGCAATATTCAATAAGAAAAACCTTATCTCCCCTTTGAAACGCATTTTGATGATGGTCAAAATGATAATGATCATTTTGATTTTGATCACTGATGTCAATCAATAATCGAAATGTAAACAAACATAATCTCCTAACCATTCAACATTTAATATTGTTCAGAATGAAACGTTACGTGCCGTATGGTAAAAAGACGCAGAAGATATTCAGGTGATACAAAACACAACGAGCTGCAAGGCGATCACCGAAACAAGAGCGTTATTAGGTTAGGTCTCTCGAAACGTCAAATCGACGTCAAGCGCTGTCAGCTGCCATTTGAGTAACATTACACACGCACACCGTCTTACAGTGTTGTCAACTTGTTGTCGTGGAGATATGGCAACGTCCTACTTTCACAGGTATGCGCAGAAGCCTTTCGGGAAACGTGGATTGGCCCCGATCTGATCTTGATCTTTCCCAACAGAGGGACGATTTGAACCTTGAACCTTGCAACCTTGAAGGCGGCAAAAGGTCGCGGCCCTGTTTTTCACAACCGGCAGGCTGAGATGTCATGATATAAACCTCCTGTCACATTATTAACCTTCTCTATCATATCATTCAAACACATTTTATTTTTACAAATCAGGATGTTTCTAGTAGCAAAAAAAAAAGTAGATGAACCACGGTTGTAGATGCTATTCTGGCTTTGGCGCTAAAATTCCTCGCCTACTAGAATAGCCTTCTTCACAATCTTGGTATATAATGTACTATTACATCATAGTGAGAAATAAGAATAAGAAGCACATTTAATGATGAAAGAATAGTTCGATAATGTATCATCAAGTCCCGCATCTGGCTAACGAAAACTGACTTGTGACTACACAGTGTAGTTTAATTTTATTAGATTTTTAATCTGACCTGGTCGTCCAGGCTGTGTGCACACTTTGTCTTTCAATCATTTTCAGCATTCCGCCCTTCTCGCTAGGGGCTCTGGGAGCAATTAAAAAACTCTATAAAAGTTGGGTTATAGCCCCTTTGATGCGAATATTCAAGAATTTCATAAAAAAACCCTTTTTAATTCTGCAATTACACCGAATAGTACTCTTTGAGAGGCGATAATTTTGTGCTAATCAATAACGCAGGGCTTGGAGGGGCACAACGGCATAATTTTGTTTTGTAACATCTAGGTAGGTAACTTCCTGGCAAATTTAGACAGACGTCTTAACTAAAAGTCTCGAAAGAATGGGGGTTTATCTTAGATGGAAATTGAGCTGGTCTTTGATAAGTGGCAAGAGTAAACGTAAAGAAAAAATTTAGAAACTTTCAAAGGCAGCGAGAGCCCCCAGGGACGACGTATATAACGTTCTATCCAGTGGAAAATCTGCGGTAATTTCCTGGATGAATATAAAAAAAAAACCTTTTTAAAACTCGCGGTTTTGATTGATTTGAGATCATGATGTTTGTGTCAAGGCGTTTTTGAAATTAGGTGACTTCATATTGTTCTTTCATTAACGAAATGCTCGTAATGACCCGCCCTTTATATCGAGTAATACGGGATTTTTAATTGCTTTTTCATATTTTCAGGGTTTATCTCGGTTTCGCAACGTTTTCCGTTTTCGTAATGAAGGGCGTTTTTCGCTTCCTAATGCACCTTTAATGAGTCGATTCAGGCAATCGGTCTTGGCTTTAAAACAAAGAAGATCCTCGATGTGTCTTTTATGGTGAAAAGAGAGGTCAGGTGCTTGGGGAGTTTAGAGTAGAAGTTGCGCTGGTTCCAGAAAAACATGGTCACGGGGAATTTAACTGGATATAATAAAGGAGTATAAGTCGGTGGGGCGCGGCCCCCCATTCAAAAGTTTATTATTGTTCATTATTTTGTTTTTCCTGGGTGGTAGAAATGTTGTAGTGATATCTCGTTGTGTCATCTCTGGGAGAGGAGAGGAGATTTCAAAGTGGCTTCGTCCTTTTTGGGGACGCAGAGATATGAACGAGGAAAGTTTTAAGTGAAACAGCCGTTGAGAGAAAAATCTCTTTTGTTTAAGTTGGTAAATTGTGCGATGCGAATCTATCTGACATTTCGTTCAATGAAACCGCAGAGATTAATTCAAGTTGTTGAACCACAATGTATCAAATGAACTGTATGTGCTAACGCATCTGTCCTGGAACCGCGTTGCCGGAAATGTAACTTAATAAAAACGTATTTGACTTTCATACACATGGCGCTGTTTTCTATGTGCTGGTGTGTGTTGTGACTAGGGGAATGAGGGGAAGAATTTGCAAATATTATATTCTGCAACACAACCGCATCGTGATTTATGTTCTCACTGACAACTAGCAGAGGACTGGTGCATCATACCAGAAGTGAGTTCATTTAGAGGAGTAGCCGGCTAGTTTTGGACAGCCTAACGGACAGTTTAAATAATGTTTAGCGTATTCAGACGATTATTGAGATTACATTGAAACCGCAGATAGCAGGTTTCAGCGGTGATGTAGCGATAACGGCCATAGTGTTTGATTACGTTTGATGTTGACCAGGCCTGACCATTATGGGTGTTTACTGTATATAGCGACGAAAGACAGCCAACAAGGTAACACCAAATAGTCAAATACCAATAATAAAAGTCAGCGAGTCAATTTTTTCTTCTGTGGCACATATATTTAGGGGCGTTATGTTGAATAAGATAACCGTGAAATTGGTTTCATTGCAGTGCTATCCTGCCAGTCATAGTAGGGAGGAGTCATCCATAATCCAGGCTAAAGTTCAAGTTTTTTTTTTTTTTGGTTTTCCAACTCCTCTTTTGGTCAGCTCCTCTTTCGAGCGAGGCACACTAATGAACCGTGAGAAAAACGAAATGCGGTCATCATTGGGACTGTTATAGGTAATAGGTAGTGTTAGCCAGGTTCACAAGTTTGCATATTTTGTAAAATTATGTAAGTACCTACCTATCGATTCAATCGGGCCCTATTTTAAATTGGAGGTCCTATAATACCTAATACCTATAGTACTCGTATACAGGGTTATTCAAAAGTCCTGAACAAAATTCATATTTAATTTTTGACAATATTTTTTTCGGAAAACGCTCGAACAGGTCTATTTCTAAAAAGGCCAAGCCGTTTTTTGATGACACGTGTCATGATCTACCGTCAACCCCTTGACTCCTAGCCACCCTTGGTATTTTTTTTTCAATGGCACTCTATGGCTTTGAGGGGTTCGTTGGAAAGCTAGTCAAAAACTGTATTCAGATCTATCATTTAAAATTAAATCGAACGCTTCACCATGAAGTTTTCAGGAGCCCTAGGGTTGCTCAAAAGTCCGGAACAAAATTCATAATTTCTTACCATATTTTTTACGAAAAAAACGCTCGATGAGGTCCATTTTTGAAAACGGCAAGTCGTTTTTCCATGACACGTGTCATGCTCTAGCGTGAACTCCTTAACCTCCAGCCACCCTTAGTATTATTTTTAATCGCACTCTATGGCTGGTGGGGGCTCGTTGAAGAGCTTTCCTAGCAAAATTACCTAAATCTTTCATATCTTCCGAATGGTCAAATATATCGAGCTCATTCTTTCGTTGATCGAATCTTATCTAATGCGGGTCGATACCGACGCCGTTTGAAGATGATTGGTCAAATATAAACAATCTTTAACAACAATGAAAAATGCACAGGTCGCGAAACTCAACTAACATTGAGAAAACGCATATATGCTTACCTTTACGTCATCATATCTTCGGACCTAGGTAGCATGTCACTTATATCTACTGTGCAAAACCCACTACATGAAGTGAGGTGGGCGTTTTTCATATATGAAGCTGAGCTTTTACAGAAATAATCAGATATTTGCTATTTACCAAAAAAAAAAAATTGTATAGACCGGTTTCGAAAAGCTAAGAACCTCCATTATCAAGCCTAAGTTTTGCAAAGAATTAGACATCAATTAGATCAAACACTTCTTTGCCTATGCCTTTTCGAGTGTTGAAAAATTGACGGCCTGGTGGCATGGGCGGTTGGGTTTCTGCCTATGCCGCCGCGGTTCCGGCTCGATTCCTGGTCTATGTCTGGGTGTTCGAGTTTTCTCAAAACCACTTTTCATGTTCTGCAAAAATTACAAATAAAGGCTATCAAATCCTATAGCAAAGAAATGCTGGTGACAGGAAAACATTTATTATCATTATTATTATTATTACCTATTATTATTAATTATTATTAGTAAGTGTTGGGCTCCGGCTCCGGTATGGGAATATGAATAAATCTCGAAATGAATCATGTACACAGTCATCGCATTACGTCGTCGCATTACTTACGTGAATAATTACTGCAAAACACACTGGGTTAGTTAAAAGCCCGGAAGTACTTGGATAGTCAAATTAGTAGTTGAAAAACTCCCAGTCCAAGAAAACTTCACGCCGAATAAAATTGACTTAGGTAGTTCTTTTTCCTTGTGAAAAACTGCCGTGACCAGTTCAACAATTTTGCAGCGAAGTAACATAACGAGTTCTAATAGAATAGTAATTAACACTTTTGTCTCTTTTCGGAACTTTTCCTCATGAATAACTGGCAGTTATTAAGACGATGAGAAAAAATGTATTACTGCTCGATAAAACCGCTTCTTAGAATGTTTGCTCTGACACTCCCGTCATTCTCTGGTGGTTTGATTGTAAACTTTATAGGACACCGTTCACAAATTAATGTTAATCATTGGAAATTTATTAATATATTAATAAAGAAAGAATTTTGCAAAACTTCACCGTGGCTGGTTTTTAACTGATGGGACCCAGTTTAATAATGAGGAGCAAAAAAACGGCGTATTCAGACTAATTTTTAAAGCGTGCCTGGGTAATTAAAAGCGTGATAATTGCACGTTTCGATTGTCACAAAAATATCTCAAGTCGGAGTTCGAATCGATAGTTCCCAAGAAGATTTCGGTGAAATGTCTCTAATTTATAACCTTACGGGATTGCAGCATCTTTAATCTTTACAATCAATGGCCCGAGTTCCACTTCTATAGGCGGACGGACGCGTCCAATGTCTGTTTATTTTTCCTTTTATTTTACCGGACTCATCTGATCCTTGATTTATCCATAGATAAATTTGGTTTAACAAACGTAATTTGAGATGAGAATGACGTCATTTCTCCTGCACTAAAACACCAGACCTTGGGCCAATAGGTACAAGCCCCAGGACCGCAATTCTGTACTTCCCCACCGACAGCTATCGGATCGGTAGTAGGGATGCCCAAATAAAATCGATGTTTTAACATTGATATGACCTTTCTATTTATGTTATCGAAAGACATCGATGTTTCACTCTCACATCGATATCCATTCGATATTTTTTAATACTCAGCTCGACTCAGTGAAATTACCGAATTTGAACTTTTTCTTCCGGAAGTAAAAATTCGATCACATTTTAATTTTTGAATCTATTGTTTAGATACCCATATTTCGAAATTTTATGCACAAAACCACAAAATAAAAAGCAACATCTATGATTTGAGTGTTTTAGTATGTTACAATTCTCTTTTTTTCCGAAAATGGTTCACAGTGGCCTTCCCGACGGCCTTCCTATTTACTTATCTCAGAAAAATCGATATTTCAATTCAAGATTTCAATTTCAATTTCAAGATCGATGTTGGCATCGATGTTTTGATTTGATGGGCATCCCTAATCGGTAGCTAGCGTGGAAACTGGAAACCAATCAAATTTGGTCCTACCTAGCTACCGACACCGAAAAGCGCCGGTGAGTGAGTGCGGAATTGCGGTCCAGTTAGGTTTAATCGTGAATTTTTATTCCAATAACCACATTGTGAACATAGGAAACGTAGCCCTGGAGGTGTGTCCAGATTCCAGTGTTGGACTCATTACTCATTGTTCTGGTGAGATTATCTTTGGGTAATGGAAGTCAAGATGGAGCGGGGTACTTCAAGGTGATTGAGAACAACCAAATTATTTATATCAGCCAAACCATAAGTAAACTGGTTGGTCAGCATTCCGTACAATCATAAAAACCTGAAAGAGCTGTGGGAAGTCGGAATGGTCTACTAAACGTAGGATGTCGGCAAGACGATATCAAAACAAGTGAATATGCCCTCACGGGCGTAAGGCTCAGTGGCGCACTCCCTTTATGAAGTATCAGTGAACGCAAGATGTTAATTATTAGGGTCCTACCATTATTTAGACACGATTTTACCTAGTCCGGTTCTCAAGACCACGAGCTATCATGCAGGAGGTGAAGATGCTCATGGATCATAAGAAATGCTTCCGATTTTCTCGTTACGTCTAGTTATGACATGACCCAGTTAACGATCAGGGGCCCGATACTTGAAACGGGGAACATAGTTTACATGCGTAGTTGCTAGGCAAGGGCCAATCATCCTTCTCCTTCTCTCTCTTCTCCTTGCATAGCAACACCGCATGAGAACATTGTTCCCCGTTTCAAAAATAAGCCACCTTATTTATTTATTTACTATGTTTTGGAGACCATGGTATGGTCTCCCATCCAAGTTTTGGACCCGCTCAGCGTTGCTGCAGTCGAAGTTGTTACAATAATGGTAACCAAAACGACAAACTTGTAATTTATGTACCTAACCTGTAACTTTTGACTTTGGTGAAAATGGACCCTGTCACCCACTGAAAAGATGCGACTGAGAGAGAGTGGGGCGCAGCCCAATGTAAAATTATGCGCAAACAAAATGCTTGCAGCAAGCATAAATGTCCCGAAAACAAGCTGCGTCTGCCAAATTTACACTGCAAATTGAATCTGAATCACTTATTAATTGCACTTTTGTGTTCTTAGACATTAATCCTTGCATAAATTCAAATAGCATGTTTAATTCACCTAGTAAATTATTAAAATATTGAAATTTAATTTTCGCCACAAGCTTCCGATTAAAAATTCTAATGTGCTTGCCCGTCGTACCTGCTTGAAATATTCACCCCGTGGTGCTGTCGCTGCCTTAATGCAGATCTGACATATTGCAAGATTATGTATTACTACTTATCGATTTTATGAATATTCCCTTGCAGTTTATTTAGTATATTATTCAACAAGCGGGTAATGATTGCTTCTTACTCATGAGGATGCAGTTTGCCGGCACGAGCCTTGGCGAGTGTCGTAACGCATCCGAATGAGTAATAGCCATTACCCGCGAGTAGAATACCATGCTTTATCCAGTCTTATTGAAAAATGCAGGCATGTATGCGCGTGATAATGCGTGCATTATTCAATACGACCACATTTGACCCGACCAATCAAGAAGTAGATTGATTCAGTCCTTCGGCACAACACAATTCGGAGATTGTAAACGCAAAAAAGTCAAACAGGCAATGAGTAAGGAAGGAGACTTGATGTGTTGATACAATAAGGCGCATTTCTTCGCCATATCAGCCCAAGACGCCGCGCAGTCTCTATATCGCTGTCCCTTGTCGATGTTAGGTATTGTGAGGTTATGTTCGTTGGTACCTGGTCAGAAAATGAATATTAGTTTCGTTGTGCTTTTGCCAATCCATGAACGATCTAAAAACTCTTTCGTGCTTTTTCTGGCAGGAGGGTGTCGGGATGTTAGTTTGGCCGTTCCTGTAGTAATTAATGGTAGCGCGGCGTACCATTTTCTTCACATATTCACTTTCAGAAATCATTTCGATACACAATAACAGAAAAGTTGACAACTTCAAAATAAATTTGACACATACAGTAAGGTGACCAGATTTGTCAGTGAAGAAATCGGAACATTTCACGTTCACACAATATCTCACGAAGCAGAGCCCCCGAGATGCGCCGCAGGCGATTTTTTTCGAAAAAGGAGCGTGGCAAACTCTCATTTGCTGATTTAGAACTCCCAGGCACCTACCTACCATCTATTCCCCATTTTTTCGCGTCTGTTCATTGTTGGATAGACATGCAACAGACACCGATATTTGGAGATATTTTCTGAAACTTAGGTTTTCTGATCATTTTTTGCAAAAAAAAAACAGTAGACTTCAAGGAGGGCGGGTAAGTGCTGTCCTTTGCCCCCTTCTCAAGCAACGGTGTCCATAATAATACCTATCCCTAATAAGAAAATAATGTTGATAATAAAACAATGCTTTTTTGAAACAACATGTACCGAGTACCGTAACATGATCAAAGACTTTCTCACTCAATAAGGGAGGCTGTGGTTCTGATCATTGGCAGGCAAACGAGGCTGATTTTGGCAAGGCCACACAGCCTCCCTTGAATAAGGAAGTTTTTGATCTTACGGTACATTCTGCAGACAGTCGAGATTGCATAGCATGGGTGCCAATCGAAATAAATTCAATCTTGTAAATAAACTACAATCTACATAATTTTCGAACAGGTCTACCAAGAATATAGAAGAGGTGAAAAAAATTGTAATGTTCGTTGTGCAAATCGGAAATCGGAGTATTTACGGATTAGTTACTCAAATCGGAACATTTACGGAACAGAAAGTCGAGTCGGAAAGTGTCTCCCGAAAACGGTACAGTTCCGATCAAATCGGAACGTCTGGTCACCTTAACATACAGCGAAATTAAGTAGGCGCATAGACTCCTTGATGCTGCATCCATGGGAATTTGCGATTTTGTGATTGGTTTCAGCCTGTGGCTTCGCAGTTATTACTCACGGGGCGGAGCCTAACCGATGGAGTAATGATAATAATCGTTAGTCAATCAAAGGCGCATATGTAATGTGCGTAGTATTCAATAGGAGTAGATAAATAGTTTTAGTCAATCAAAGGCGCATATGTAATGTGCGTAGTATTCAATAGGAGTAGATAAATAGTTTTTATCTAGTCCTGTATCCTACTGGCCACTTTCCAACAAGCAAACGCGTGTCGTGCTGGCGCTTGACTTTTACGACACTGAAGTGCATTGCTAACTCTAGAATTTTTCAGTTTCTTTCAAATATTTGCGGCAAAATAAATAAAATAGTATATTACACTCGTTTAAGATTATAGTTCCCTAACCTCTAAATCAGCGAAAACTTGGTCCTAACCTCTCATCAAAACCAATGCATAGAGCGTGGGCCACGAGGGTATGCAACCCGACCACTGGAGGAACTGGTGCTGCCCCTTGCCAGGCGTAGTAGAAGCTCATATGTCAATCTGCTACGTGACGTGAAAGTCAAATTACAACTGTCAACCTCAAATTGAAAATTTTGCATTTCTTGGGGAAATCGGACGTATTTGATTGTTTTCGCTGCTTTTCCTCATGCTTTTACTGCTGGTAGATGATATTGATTGTAAATTATGTATTGTGTCTTCGTTTGGTCGAAGATTTTACGAAATCTGGAGTTTGGCATCACTTTTCAGTTTTGTGGAGCCACAAGTTGAATTGAATCGTTAAGTGCTTTTCCTTCACGTTCGAATTTCGAAATGGAGCACCTGAGTGCCTACACCAACACATCTGTTCTTATCTTGCTGCAAATGCGGGTACCGTGAGAATGTCGCTTTGTGGTGGCGTAGAGCGGAGACCTGTACAAATTCGTGATTGATCACTGCTCCATGAAGCTACTGGAGGACTTCCCCCAACCCCAAGGCTCACTGTTTCGATATCATGAGGCAGGCCAGGCCAGATACGAACTTCCCAAAGCTACTGTTAGAAGACAACAGAGCTAAGAAGCTTCTACTGCATTTGTCTCGACAGGAATTACATGTTGATGTCGACCAAGGCGGCCTGGGCTCTGGCTGGAGAGCCACCACTAGCATTAATTGCTTAAAAAACATATTGCAGAACCAGACTGAAAACGAGGATGCAAACAGCGCACTGTGGCAAACTGTTTGCACGCCGAACATTTCTCTAAAGCTGAGCTGGCGGCACACTTGATCTTCCCAACCAACGATTTCTGGCAGACTGAGTAGAAAATATATGAAAAAGGCCGAGTGATGTGCGCGTTGCACAATGAACAAAAGTGTGGTCCAGATGCTGATTGCATGATTATGGTGACTTTAGAATGCACAAACTTCTACTGGGTCAGACCAACGATGGCAACTCTGCTCCTTGCCAAGAACCAGACGATCCAAATCGCCGCATCTGGTGCTGTCTAGTGCTCACATCACAACTGACAGCATCGGCTGGTCCGATTCCTTCAGAGCGTAGCACTTCCTTGAAGACCCTGGTGGTCAGAGACTACCTGGACCTGTTGCAGCTATCCCAGAAGGGCCATGTGGTCCGTCTTCAGAAATGCCAGATTAGCTTCTGCCAAGAGAAGACGGACATCCTAAACATCCAGATAGGCTTTGGCCTTTCGAGAAAAAAAGAAAGCAAGTTGAACGTGTACCAGCAAGACTGCCTCCAGCATGCAGAGGGTCTGGAAGCTAGATGAAAAGATTGTGATAATTAATTATTGTTTAGTACGTACGTTATGTTTACGTTAAAATACATATCGTAAAGTGGAATAATAAAATATATAAGTAACGCAGGACGGATTTAAGGTGCCGTCAATAACAAATGTATATTATTGTACATATTCAAATCAACCCGCCCTTCCCCCCTCCCGCACAGGAAATGTGTTTTTGACCAAATACAACGAAATTGTTACAAAGATGCTTTTTATTACAACGGATACCGAGGTGCAGACTGTTCACTATATGCCGTTCAGGTTTTAAATTCAGTAGAATGACTTTTTGGAGCAAAAATAAAGTGACAAGCTGGGGGGCTAGGGCTTGGGCTGATGGCACCTGCAAAGTTTTGGTGCGAAACTATCAGCGGCCATCAGCCGTATCCTCCTAGATTTCCAGCTTGCCACTTTATTTTGCTTCAAAAAGTCATTCTACATTCTACTGAAAATAAAAAGTATACATGATATATGAAATTCGATTCCTCTCCCACTGGGGGATGCCCCTTTGAGATATTTCCAAATCTATAGTACATTTTACGGGGGTTCCGAAATGAAGAAAATAATGGCCAAGCGCGGCAGTACCAAAGAGAATGGAATGAGAATGCCTACTGTCCACTGTCCAGTGGCCGCTGTGAAGTTGAGCTTCCTTAGATGGACAATAATTTATGGAGTTGCACTGCACGAGACAATACGCGCGTGAATGCACTGTGTTGGTAACTTATCTATTTCCTGTATGTATCTTCTTCATACACGCTTGCTGTTCAAGTGAGAATGAGCCACAGTGGGGGCGGACACTCATACTCAGTGAATTTCATTCCATTTTCTTCAGTACAGCCACGCTTGGCCATCATTTTCTTCAATGACCACCGCTACCTAGCAGCATCAGCGAGGAGTCGCCATGCAGCACGCCCAACCATGCTTGAGACGATGTCTCTTGTCGACCACTTTTCACGTTTAATAATTCATTAGAGATATGAGGGGTCGTGCAGGTTTATTTTTTCAAGAGATTTCTTTCGTTAGCAAGGAATGCGCCAGACTATATTGTTCGACTGGAAACAGGTCTAGTAAGACTTGAGTTTATTGCTAATATTCAAAAACTGTTTGGATTGGTTGAAGAAAATACTGATAATGCCAGAACAGCAGTACCCCAAGATGTGCTATAGGCGACTGAGACAACTTAAAAACAATGACATGGCAGATTTATTTGGGAACTGAAGGTGGGGGAGATGTTTTATTACAATAGGAGAAGAATAATTATGTGAAACAACCGTACGTTCGGAAAGTTACCAGGCCGCAAGATCGCTGTACTTTGCTAGAGTACGGTCCGTCCTCCCGTATGGCGTGCTTTTCTGGGGTACATCGGCGGAAGTCGGAAGAGTCTTCGCGGTCTACAAAAACAGGCGGTCAGAGCGTTGGTAGGAGTCAAGAGCAGAACAAGGTGTAGGGAACTCTTCAAAGAGCACAGAATACTTACCCTGAGTAGTCTCTCCATTCTCAAT
Source organism: Anaspis maculata (assembly GCA_949128115.1). Classification (NCBI taxonomy): domain Eukaryota; kingdom Metazoa; phylum Arthropoda; class Insecta; order Coleoptera; family Scraptiidae; genus Anaspis; species Anaspis maculata. The sequence continues at coordinate 35,942,846 of OX421968.1, forward strand.
ACTCTCAGATACGTCCACCAAAACCGACTTCTTTTTGCAAAAAATGGCGACCGGCATGGATACGAAACCAGGGGAAGAAAAAACTTTGCTACACCGTTCTGCCGCACAAATAATACGAGAGGACTGCGCTACTGGGGTCCCGAAATTCGATTCCTCTCCTACTGGGGGATGCGCCTTTGAGATATTTCCAAATCTATAGTACATTTTACGGGGGTTCAGAAATGAAGAAAATAATGGCCAAGCGCGGCAGTACTAAAGAGATTGGAATGTGTAGTTGAACTTCCTTAGATGGACAATAATTTATGGAGTTGCACTGCACGAGACAATACGCGCGTGAATGCACTGTGTTGGTAACTTATCTATTTCCTGTATGTATCTTCTTCATATACGCTTGCTGTTCAAGTGAGAATGAGCCACAGTGGAGGCGGACACTCACTACTCAATGACTTTCATTCCATTTTCTTCAGTACAGCCACGCTTGGCCATCATTTTCTTCAATGACCACCGCTACCTAGCAGCATCAGCGAGGAGTCGCCATGCAGCGGTACCCCAAGATGTGCTATAGGCGACTGCGACCACTCGAAAACATGTTAAAATCATGTACCTTATGACGTGAGTTTTGAGGCACCAGCTCCCTGTCCATAATTTTCTTGAAATTTAAAGGATTTTTCAACTAAGTGACTGCACTATCTTATCCCAAAAAGGACTTGACCTGGCTGTCTTGCACTGAACTCTTCAGTTTTTTTTGTTGTTTCAGTGAGAATTAGCTATACAGTGGGGGACACTCACGACCCAGCGATTTTCATTCCATTTTCTTCAGTACCGCCACGCTTGGCCATCATTTTCTTCAATGACCACCGCTAACCTAGCAGCATCAGCGAGGAGTCGCCATGCAGCGGTACCCCAAGATGTGCTATAGGCGACTGAGACAACTTAAAAACAATGACATGGCAGATTTATTTGGGAACTGCAGGTGGTGGAGATGTTTTATTACAATAGGAGAAGAATAATTATGTGAAACAACCGTACGTTCGGAAAGTTAAGGGACAGTGCTGGGATTGTTAAAAAATTCAGGGACAGATTTTTTTGAGAAGACCTCGTACGGGCATCTTTCGGCAGGTATTCACAAGTCTATCGCATGTTTGTACAGTCGGACGGGCCTCAAGAGCACCTCTGGTCGCTGGAACCCACTGTCAGGATCAGATTGATAGCTCATATTCAACCAGTGCTACGGGGAAGTAGGGGTATGGCTTACATATGGATTGATCTAAGGGATTTGTACTGTTTGTACTGTGTAGTCTGGCGTATTCCTTGCCAGCGAAAGTAATATATCTCTTGAAAAAGTAAACCTGCACCCTCTGCTATCTAAATTAAACGTGAGAAGTGGTCGACAAGAGACAACAAGACATCGTCTCAAGCATGGTTGGGCGTGCTGCATGGCGACTCCTCGCTGATGCTGCTAGATTAGCGGTGGTCATTGAAGAAAATTATGGCCAAGCGTGGCGGTACTAAAGAAAATGGAATGAAAATCCTGCCTGTCACTATAAAAGTTGAAAACAGGCTGATTTAGCCCCTAGATACTCACCGCCTTATCATTAATTGCGCTGTTTTCGCTTCACTGCAATTTGACAATATGTGCAGTGTTCAACAAAAAAAAAAGCCTAGCGGAAAATATTGCAACTATTTGCAGCCAATTTTTTTTTAATTTTGAAGCTGAGACGCTGACGAATAAGATAGTAATAAATACAGGGCGGGACCTGTTGGGACTCGTGAGAAAAGCTTCGTCGAAATGTGAACTCCACAGTAAAATTTTCTTGTGAACAGTCTTCCAAAAAATAATCGATAAAGTCTTTCAAATGAGCAACTAGTGCATGTCAATGACACATTTCGTTAGAGGAAACTTTGGTCTTTCTCACAGTAATAGCGATAATTTTCTGAATGATCAACTTCCCCTGATGTGAAGTGAAGAAGAAAATTGGTGTTTCATTCTCTTTGAGAAAGAAGTTTTTGAACCATTTCAAGTAAGTCAAGTTCAACGTTGGTTTTCGGGTACTAATAACCAATGACCAATGGAACTATTCAGGCAAATGATAGTTCAAACCTTCTACTATGATATCGCAATGTCAAAAAAGCCCGCAAAAAATGTAGAAAAAATGAATTTCTGCGCGGTTTTTCTCATTTCAGACCACTGTGCGTTGGTCTGACCCAGTAGAAGTTTGTGCATTCTAAAGTCACCATAATCATGCAATCAGCATCTGGACCCCACTTTTGTTCATTGTGCAACCCGCACATCACTTGGCCTTTTTCATATATTTTCTACTCAGTCTGCCAGAAATCGTTGGTTGGGAAGATCAAGTGTGCCGCCAGCTCAGCTTTTGAGAAATGTTCGGCGTGCAACAGTTTGCCACAGTGCGCTGTTCGCATCCTCGTTTTCAGTCTGGTTCTGCAATATGTTTTTAAAGCAATTAATGCTAGTGGTGGCTCTCCAGCCAGAGCCCAGGCCGCCTTGGTCGACACCAACATGTAATTCCTGTCGAAGCAAATGCAGTAAAAGCTTCTTAGCTCTGTTGTCTTCTAACAGTAGCTTTGGGAAGTTCGTATCTGGCCTGGCCTGCCTCATGATATCGAAACAGTGAACCTTGGGGTTGGGGGAAGTCCTCCAGTAGCTTCATGGAGCAGTCATCGATCACGAATTTGTACAGGTCTCCGCTCTACGCCACCACAAAGCGACTTTCTCACGGTACCCGCATTTGCAGCAAGATAAGAACAGATGTGTTGGTGTAGGCACTCAGGTGCTCCATTTCGAAGTTCGAACGTGAAGGAAAAGCACTTAACGATTCCACAAAACTGAAAACTGATGCTAAACTCCAGATTTCGTAAAATCTTCGACCAAACGAAGACACAATACATAATTTACAATCAATATCATCTACCAGCAGTGAAAGCATGAAGAAAAGCAGCGAAAACAACCAAATACTTCAGATTCCGCCAAGAAATGCCAAATTTTCAATTTGAGGTTGACAGTTGTAATTTGACTTTCACGTCACGTAGCAGATTGACATATGACCTTCTGCTACGTCTGGCAGGGGGCAACACCGGTTCCTCCAGTGGTCGGGTTGCATGCCCTCGTGGTCCACGCCCTATGGAAAGTAATGAAAAGAGTCACAGATTCCTAAAATATCATAATGATGATGAGTGAGATACGTAGGTATAAGATTTTGAACTTCTTAAGATTTAAGAAAATGAAAATAGAACTTTTGCAGTACCTCCAAAAAAAAAGAAAACTATATCATCGCTAGCCAGTCACATTGCCAAGCTCTTTATTTTCTTACTTTCTTGGCGCACGATGAATAAAGCCACCTAGTTCCTAGTTGGTGCGAAGTGTACGTTTTCGTCTCTCTCACTCCACCACTTTATGTATGAGTCTCTCTCACGAGGTGACGGCGTCCTTAATAAGACGTTTCGTCACACTTCTTCCTTTGGGACCTTTCTCGCTGTATTCGTGGTGCCCCAAAAACCGTCGTGTGACAATCTTCGTCTTATTAAACTTGTATAATATACTTATACCATTTCAATATTGAATTTTTAATAAAAACAAAGCTCTCCGACTACCACAGCACGAGACCATCAGATCAAAACGGCACAGACACGTGTTTCGCTCATGTTGGGGGCTCATCAGGGCGCAAGCATGCAGTCCGACTATCTGGTGCCGTGACAGTTAGGGAAATTACACATTGGAGGACTCCCAGTATGTGAGTCTCAAATCTTTGTAATGTACACATTGGGGGACGAGTCTCCAAAGCGGCGCCATCTATCAAAGGCATTCCGTGATGCTATATTCCAAAAGCATTAAGCAGGTAAGGGAATTTATTAATTCATTATTATTTATTAAAAATGCCATGGATCCGCTATGGCCCTAAGAGGCGCAATATTTGCGTGTTTTTGTTTTCTTTTCATTAAGTTTTCAGCCGTCACGACCCATGAGGGATTTCACTTTGCTTCTCTGCCTATATTTCATATTGAATGGAGGGCTTACAATTTAAAGTGTATTACGAACTACGAGTGAAATTATAAGAATATAGTTACTTACAATAAAGTGCGTTCAACCCTAGTGTGATTGTAGTTGACTGGGAGTCTCGTCACGCAACACCCTTGGAAAGGAGAAATTTGGGAAACCATTACTATTCCACAGAAGCTTACGAGGGCCGAAGTATGTACTCGGTAGGTACGCCCAGAATATTGCCGAGGAGGAATTTTGCTCCGGCATTCATCTTTTCCTTCTGGGTCTGTGCCACACCATATGTCACACAAAGTCAAGTAACTTTTCGTTAAATCAGTTAGATAAGGTGATACATAATACCGAAGAAAGTTCCAAATAATCCGACAGAAATCAGTTTCAAGTTTTATTAATCGGTCGCTTTGTGGGAAAGTCATTATAGCGGGTCAAGATGGCAGAGAATCGTAGAATAAACCTCAAAGTCATAAATGATTGTACGAAAGATGTGTATATACCAAATTTCATCAAAATCGGTCCACTTACAAAAAATAATGTAAAACGTAAGTCGTTTAGTCGATAGATAGATAGATAGATATGTTTATTAAGGGGCCCTTCTCTACAAGGTATTTTAGCCCTAAAATTAACTAACAAAGAGCAAAAAAAAACAGGCATATAGTCCATAATAGGTACCTCAACATTTCCACAGTAGGTGTACAATACAAGAGTAACATTTGATTGACAATTATTTGATGCAACACATAAACGGAACCGGACGACATGAAACGTACACGTTATTGCGCAGTCAGGTTCAAAATTTTAAAATCTCCCTCAGAGTACTCATCCAATATGCCCTCTCGGTTAAATAGACCTTGACTTTCGCTTCAAAAGATTTCAGTGCCTGATGCTGAGCCCTGATGTCCAGCGGCAAAGGATTGAAAAGCTTTACGGCCACGTGTTCATACATTTTTTGAGTTTTTGCCAGTCTGTGAAACTCAGGAATTAAGTTTGTTCTGTGTTGCGTCTCATATGCATGCACACTATCATGACTGGAAAAATCATCCATATTGGATCTCACATACAACAAGCATTGCAGTATGTACAAGCACGGAAGGGTACACACACTATACTCCACAAAAGCTCTCCTACAGTCCTCGCGGTATTTCAGGCCAGCAATGCTCTCATGGCACTGCGCTGAAGCCCGAATAGTCTATCCCTCTTAGCGGCATGACCCCACAGCAGGAGTGCATATGATAAAAGAGAGTGACATATCCCATAGTAAGCGGTCACCAACGTAGAGAGCAGATACACATTACCTCAACATTCTCAACATGAACACGCCCTTGGCCAATCTACTCGCCAACCCCTCAATGTGACTCTCCCATTTGAGCGAACAATCAAGAGTCACCCGCAAGAATTGAGCTGTAGCAAGGTTATTGTCAAGACCCCTTGAAGAAAAAGTAACTCTTAAGTTTCTGCATCATTCAAGCAGAGACCGTTCAAAGAAAACCACGTATGAACACGCTTCAAGGCACTTTCCGATTCTGATCTGACTCTCCCCAGATCACTACCCCTACAGTACAACGATGTGTCATCCGCGAACAATACAAACTCAGCGTTAGCCCCGCTAAACGGAAGGTCATTAATAAAAATCAGGAACAGTAAAGGGCCAAGCACCGGACCCTGAGGTACCCCTACAGTCACCGGTCTGTCCTTTGACTTGACACTACCCACCCTCACATCTGCTCTCTATCAGTCAGATAGGATGTCATCAGTCTAAGACTGGCAACGTCAAAACCATAATGCTGCAGCTTTTCGAGCAAAAGCTTATGTTTCACGCAATCGAATGCTTTAGTTAAGTCACAAAAAATAGCATCAACAAGTCCACCATCCTCGAAAGCCCCAACTGCCAGGTCAAGTAACTTCATCACGGCCTGAACGGTATACTTCTACCATTTCTGAATCCAAATTGGGATTCAAAGAACAAATTATTGGTCTCAAAGTATGCGACAATCTGTATTCTTGAGGCTTTTTCAAAAATTTTGGACATTATGGGCAGCAGGGATATTGGTCTGCAATTAGAACTTGTATTTTTATCGCCTTTGTTTTTAAAGATAGGGACTACTATGGCGCTTTTTAACTGTGGCTAACGCTAGGTATGTTTTATTTTGCCGACCGGTTTCGTTGTCTCCTCTTTTCAGGTCATATTATTTCTCCAAACTTTTTTGTTCCCAATATTGACTCTGAATTCATACATTGTAATGGAAAGCTCTCTTTTGGTAAAATAATCCTTTTAGAAATACTTGGAATTTTCAAAATTGAAACAATATTCTAAAGCTGCTTGTCTGAATGAACAAACTGGCGACTTACTGACGATCTGAAATAGAATATTCTTGATGCCATGAATAGCTATTCATGTAGTAAGAGCGTAGAGTGACTTCGCCCGGAGGAAATGATAGTTTGTGCGGGTGCCCGACGGCCAAAAACAGGCTTTACGCCGAGCTTCTGACATTTTTTTCACACGACAATCGCTTTTCTAAATGTGTACAATTTTATTCCATTTCAATTGGATCTAGTGGTATATGAAAAGTCATAGGCACCTTTGAGTTTTGTTTTCGCTTGTCATTCAGTTTGTTAGGCGTCGTTGTCAGAAATCGAGGAAAAAATTGAACAAAACCCAGCATTGAGGCCCTGCACTCCTCCTGATTAGCCGAATTAGCTAATTGACGACCATGAACCTACTGCCCAAAAAATCTCGGAAAATGTACGAATGAGTGTATGTACGATACGTACAAAAAGTGGCTCTTCTCGAAAAACGCCTGTACATCTGAGAACATTGCCTTGACTTTCTCTGAGAAATCTGTACCAGCGCACCCCTGTAGGTACCCTAACATAGCAAGAGGAGCTGCTTGCTTAAAAGTGAACATAGGTACTTATTTTATGTTTTTTTCACAATTTAAATTTCAGTCATACCTATTTTGTAGCTTATTGGTGGCTGGGCTGGCGGGCTAGGATGGCGAACGTTTGCGTGAAATTTTTCATGTAAATGCACTGCCGAGAGGTACGTGGTAGTAATTTAAATAAACTCAATTCACAATTCGAAGAGAAAACGCGACAGGACGGACGGACAGACGTATAGACGGACGAACGGCAAAGTACGGCTAATAGCGAAATAGCGATTTTTCTAAAATTGGAGAAGGCCCTAAAAATACAAGACTCGTAAATCACCAATAAGTATGACACCCTGGGCGACGATCAATGTCTAAACTAGCAGATCAATTATTATTGAGAAATGCTTTTAATAATGCAGGATAAAAAGCTTTTCGCTGGGTGTCGTTTCGGTGGGTAATGGTTATTTAATTTATTTCGGAAAGGTTTCTATAGATTCGAGGGTAATTATTAGTTCTGATAACTGTGTGGAGTGTTAGTTTGAGTACGAAAGCACAGTAATGGTAAATACCTACTTACTTGATGGAGTGGAATGTCATTTATAATAATGTCATGAATAAGCAGTGTTTGACGAGCTTTTTCCTGATGCTTCTACAATACTTCTGTTTTAGGAACTTGAGTGTCAATTTTTTGTTGGAAGAGAAGTTTTTATTGATCTACAAATTTTGGATTTTACTTGAATAATTTGAACACACTTTCTTCTAGAATGGGCAATCAATTATTGACGTCGCGTTCAATGGTACGGTTTTGCAGTCACCTATAATAATAGTTCGAAGTCGCTTCTAATAGGAAATTTACATTTGTGCGTTACGCGAAGGGAGCAGCCATTAATCGGTCTTGTGCACGTCAAGGCGCCGCGCCGGCTCAAAAATTGGAAAACAATTTTGAAAATCACTTCAGCCATCGCCGAATCTACAACGCTTTACTGAATAGCAATTACACGAGAACCGATCCCTCACAATGGAAAATATGAAATGTGGCTAACCATAAATAATAACCGAAAATTTCATCAGGGTCGCCTCGTCGTTTAGGGGCCTCTACTCAGCCACGTTCCATTTCGTCTGAAGGAAATCGATTTTACTTTCATCCTGCTATCTAAAGTCAATTGACCTTTTTATTGAATGGGTTATAGTGCTAAGAGCGCGCAAGCGCTTCGTCACTTCCGGCATCCGGTTATGACATTCACTCGAATGACAAGACATGCTTTTCATATATCCTTTTCATAGCCCCATTCCGCACCCCTGCTGTTCTGATGCCGCGTAGAAAATCCGTTCTGGCAAAGTTAAAAGGAGCGCACACAACTGATTCACCCTGGATAATTAAGGGAACACGTGTTTTCGCGCTTATTTTCATAAAAATAAATATGCAGCGCTAATTGAATTTCGCATTCTGCAAGTTGTGTGCCGGGATTGTTGCGCTTTTTATGCGCACTCTTGATGCCATGAGAACCTCCGTTTCTCATGATATTACACATTCCGGACACAAATGAAGCATATACACATAACTACGAGTAGGTCTTCACTCTGAAATATGCAGAATATGGCGCATCAGAGTAGAAAGAAAATTTAATATCTTCACAAAGTATTAAATTGCCAATAGTATCGGATTACGTGACTCACTCGACTTGAAAAGAAACGGAAAAGCAAGCTTGGACACACAACACAAAATAAAAATCCAAGAATTCCCATCCCGTGACGTTGATTCGGAAAAAATCATTATCCGATTCCTTATTTGTATTTAATCTGCTCAAAGCTTGGGAGCTTTATTCGGGGAAACAATCCTTCCCGCAGGCTTTCACGCGTTTTGCCTTCCAGATAACCACAAGCGAGGTTCAAAAGGGGGAACCGCATATTTTCGAGGTTAATAAATTCCAAATGTGTGCCGGCTCTTGTGCCATTCTCGATAAGTATGACAGGTATTGACAGACACCCAGTGTTTTCCGGTTTTCCCCAAGGATTATAACGCATTTTTTCTGCCAAAGCCAAAAACGGTAGCAGATGATGTCACGTTGACAACAACACTGTTGTAACTTTAAGAACTTCAAGAATGAACCTAATTCTTCAAGCGGAGCGGCTGTACAGGGTGATTTTTTGAAAAGGACCCACTCCCAATTTCTTGCCGCACAATAATTTTTTCTTGAAAAAAGCTGAGACAAGTCGATTTTCTTTCCGAAGGGACACACAACTAGTGTATTTTCAATCTTCCCGTTCTACCCTACCCCTCTAGGTGACCATCCTTTCAAGAATTCCAAATAAGACTAGTAGTCCAGGAATTTTAGCTGTTAGAATCGCAAATAGCGAACAAAAATGAAAGCGAGCCGGATTTTTGTATATAAGCTCAGTTAAGCATGTAGTTTAACATAGTAAAAGTCCTCAAGAATCCGGTGTGAGCTTCGGCCTTTGTGGCCTCGAGAAGAACTTGAGGATCAGTTTTTCGCGTATATCTCGTGAACGATGGCACTTAGGAAGAAAGTGTTTAAGAAAAATTGTTGAAAATTTTATTGTCTATAAGAAAGGTCCTTACACATTCCATCGTCAGTCCACTCCTTCTTCGTCAAAACACAAGAAAATTAAAATAATCCAGATGCTCGATGCTGAAGGCTGTATGGACCTTGAGTTTTATGATGGCGGAGTGCCACCTCGTAGAGTTGTTGGTTGGTCCACTATTTCTTGATTGAAACTTGAAGCCATCAATACGAACAATGCCGGCGGCATATACAGGGTGAAATAAAAATAAAAAGTTGAACATTTGAACCTCAAGAACCAAAATAGGTGAAGTACATGTCTTCACCTATTTTGGTTCTTGAGGTTCAAATGTTCAACTTTTTATTTTTATTTCATAAATAATTCTGATTTCATGGTCATGAAGTCATCGTGAACTTGAATCAGATATCTTGAGCCGTTCTTGAAATATCTTCAAAAAACTGAAGTTATTACCGAAAAAAAATAATGTTTTCGTCTACTCATCAGAAAAAAAGTTGACTGTGTTTTTCCTGAAAGTAGTTGGCCTAGAGAGTTTTTTCACTATTATTTGATTTTAAATGTTATTTATCATTGTTTCGATTCGAAACACCAAGTCTCGATTCAATATCTGAAGAATAACTGATATACGGAAAACTAGTTTTTTTTTCGTAACGACTTCAGTCTTCTGAAGATATGTAAGAAACGGCTCAACATATTTGATCCAAATTTACGACGACTTCATGACCATGAAGTAAGAAATCTTTTTGTCGATTTATATGTCTTCACCTATTTTGGTTCTTGAAGTATATTTGTTCAACTTTTTATTTTTAATCCACCCTGTATATGCCGCCGGCATAGTTGGTATTGATGGCAAATAGTTTCAGTCAAAACAGAATAGATCGAACAACACCTCCATCAAGTGGCACCCCGCCATCATAAAACTCAAGGTCCATACAGTCTTCAGCATCGAGCATCTGGATTATTTTAATTTTCTTGTGTTTTGACGAAGAAGGAGTGGACTGACGATGGAATGTGTAAGGACCTTTCTTATGGACAATAAAATTTTCAACAATTTCTCTTAAACACTTTCTTCCTAAGTGCCATTGTTCACGAGATATACGCGAAAAACTGATCCTCAAGTTCTTCTCGAGGCCACAACGGCCGAAGCTCACACCGGATTCTTGAGGACTTTCACTATGTTAAACTACATGCTTATCTGAGCTTATATAAAAAAATCCGGCTCGCTTTCATTTTTGTTCGCTATTTTTTCTAAAATTCCTGGACTATAGGGGTCGAGTAGTACATCATTTTGAAGGTCTTTCAATTCTCCTATCAACAGCTGAAGGAAATTGAAATCAATCAATTCATACTGAAATTAGGATTTTTTAAAATCGGATTCTTTTTCCTTCTTAGTCAACATTGTATCTCGAAAATCAATTTATTCCTTCAGTAAACATCTTCGATCGAGAGAAAACATGGACACCAAATTTAGGCAATCATGTTTCACCCCATTGTTGCAACTAAGCTAGGGTAGGGGGTGAAATTACCCTTCCAAAATTTTCAATTACCATAAAATCTGAAAGTAGTAATACCCTTCTTTTAAAGACCGTAAATTCTTTTTCGAAATTTAGACTAGGGATTACAAATTAGCCCTAGACCCTTTCCACTCCCTACCTAACTTAGTTATAACTATGGGGTGAAAAATGATAATTTTTAATTTGGTGTTCGTGTGCTCTCCCAATCTGAGATTTTACTTTCCTGACCCCCAAACAACATGGAAGGGGGGGTATTATCGTGCATAAAAAAGTTTTGAGATTTCGCCGGATATATCCATTTTGAGGTAGGAGATCATTATTAGGATAGTTAAATGTCCCTCTCGAAAAAAAATCGATTTGTGTCAGCTTAAAAAAAATGCAGCGAGAAATCGGAGGTGGGTCCTCATCAGAAAATCACCCTGTATGTACAGGGTGAACCATGGGAGCTGATAAGCACGGCCCGATATAGCAAACAAATTAGCAAACAACGGGGTTAGGTGGAAGAACAGGGAACCCTTTCAACGGGACAACCTGAACCTCGCCCCATTTCTATTCTATTATTGAAATATTTGTTTTCGCTATTTTTTCACGGAATAGAAATAAAAGACCTTTATTATTATTATTGATATTATTATTATTAGCTGTTTTGGAAAGTAAGCATGGAAAAGTAAAAACAAGGATCCCCAAGTTGCAAATCGAAAACAAGCGAAAGGAAGAAAGCACAAGGGTCTTATATCGGAACTGGAAAATGTAATGCAACAGATCCAACTCTTTTTGCACGTCGTCCCTCCAACAAAAACAAAAAAGACATTCAATCTGACAGTCCTGCTCCGCTCTATACCTTCATCGCCCAGACAACACACGTTAGTTCAATAAACGTTTATTCAACGTTTAATCGGTATATTTTTGGTTTAAATCTGGTAGAGGTATATCGCATAAACGTTTATATTGCACGAATTTATATTTAAACGATTGAAAATCGTTTTATAAACGTATGCAAAAACCAATTTTTGTAAATGTAATTTATTATCTATTAAATTTGAACGAACAACATCATAGTTTATTCAACGACTTTAACAAATCAAACGTGAACCATTCTTGTCCATAATTCAAATAGGTATATTTCACATTTAAAATAAATGTTCGAACTATTTTCTTGAAAAATAATTCAATTTATATGGATTTTAAACGAATGATATCCAGGTATAATATATTTTTTGAATAAATGAAATGTGAACCATGTTATGGTTATTTATTGGTAGTTTTATGCACATTTTACACATCATTTTCTGATCAAGTGAAACAGAAACGTTTATTGGACGTCTAAAAACGATGCTGAAGCTAATGGTGCTGAATGGTTGAATTTATGTTTATTTCAAACGATTGATATGTTCGTATATGAAACGTTGGAAATACATAAATAATAAACCATTCAATAGCTATTCAGTTACGTAAAGGTCTAATTATTAATTTATACGTTTAGCATCAACGCTTATTTTATGTACATCAAATACGTTCGTTGTACGTTCGATCATCAAGTCGAACGAATGCGCGCCTAGTACACGTCGCGATTCGCAAATGCATGGCTTGAACTGAGTACTGACTTTACTTTATATTCTCCATTATACTACTACACTTTATTTCCTATATATACATGCAACTCAATGTTAATTGTTATGTATAATTATTATTACTTCAAGAATTTGTTTTTTGTTATTTGTTTTTGACTAATATGGAATAAAAAACAATCTTACGCTTATTATTGGTACTTTACATATTCTTTAAAAACGTATAAATTACCCAAATAATATTGGCATAAGCCGCCAACGTTCTGACATTGAATAAAGGTTGCATTTATACGATTATTGATGGTAGTTTACATAGATGATAAAAACGTATAAATTACACTGAACAATTGGCCAATATATTGGTTCAAGTCGCGGACATTCTGACATTGATTATACGTTTACCATCTACCGTATATTTCTTTAGTTTCTGACAAAAAAAAAGTTTATTGAACGAAAGTGTGTTGCCTGGGCGCTCTCACCGGACCAGTGTGGTCAATATCCTGATGAGTTGGGAAACGAAACATTTTTGCTGACGGACAATCTCCTCATCCTGGGAGATTTTATTGTTCCTAATCTTGAGGATCGCCGCAGCTCCAAGGCCGCGCACCTTGATGCTTTCACCAGGCTCCTTGATGTCCAGCAGCACAACCAAGTTCCAAATTTTAACGGCCGCCTGCTCGACGTGTTGTCGACGTCAAGATGAAAACCACCGTTTTCAAAAGACAGGCACAGGTGTTTTGTTGACTAACCGACTAAGTGTGAAATATTTATTAAATATATTTGTAATCAGGATGGAAAGCGAAATCGATTTCCATGTTAAAATAGAGAGTGTCCAATTTAAGACAAGTGAGTATGCCTTCACGTGCGTGAGTCTCAGTAGCGCATTTTCTCAAAGAGGCATATTATGAACGTGAAGAAATTTGGTTGAAGGAGAAACACCATTCCTTGCCCACTTTCTTCATTCGAAATTCATTGTGATATTTTCTTATCAGAATGGGGTACTTGCCAATGAAATAGATTTGTGAAAATTCTTTCACTCATCAATATTTTTTTGTTTGAGGGCGGGATCTGGGAGCGGCGACTAATCAACAGTAGTCTATTCTTTCCCCTTTTTTAGTCGGCTATCCATATAGCGAAAGAATTAGATCGCTATGTCTTCGGGTTTATGTTTTCCATTTATCTCTTACTTTGAGGGCAGCGTGTGGGGGTGGCAGCATTCGGCAAAGTAACTGTTGCACAGTTTGAGTTAGGAGTTTTTAAATGTTTAAGGAAATATGACAATCAGTGAAAATTGTGAAAGTTGCATTTTTTTTGTTTGGGGGCGGGAGCTGGAGGCGGCGACTAATCAAAAGTGGCCTATATCTCTTCCCATTTTTAGTCAGCTATCTATATAGGGGAACAATTAGATCGCTATGTCTTCAGGGTTATGTTATACATTTATCTCTTACTTTGGAGGCGGCGTGTTGGAGCGGCAGAGATTGGCAAAGAAATTCTTCCACAGTTTGAGTTTGGAGTTTCTGAATGTTTGAGGTAACATTAAAATGTAAATCAGTGGAAATTATTGAAATTTGCACTTTTTTTCTTTTGGGGGTGGAAGTTGGAGGCGGCGCCATATCAAAAGTAGCCTACTCTTTCCCATTTTTAGTTAGCTATCCATATAGCGGAAGAATTAGATCGTTATGTCTTCGGGTTTATGTTTTTCATTCATCTCTCACTTTGAGGGCACGGTGTGGGGGCGGCAGCATTCGGCAAAGTAACTGTTGCACAGTTTGAGTTGAGAGATTCTAAATGTAAGGGAAATATGACAATCAGTGAAAATTGTGAAAGTTGCATTTTTTTTGGTTTGGAGGCGGCGGCTGATTAAAAGTGGCCTATCGTTTTCCAATTTTAGTCAGCTATCAATATAGTGAAAGAATTAGATCGCTATGTCTTCAGGTTCATGTTTTACATTTATCTCTCACTTTGAGGGCGGCGTGTGGGAGCGGCAGAGTTTGGCAAAGAAATTCCTGCACAGTTTGAGTCAAGAGTTTCTGAATGTTCGAGGTAACATTATCAGCTAAATCAGTGAAAATTGTTGAAAGTCGCACTTTTTTTCTTTTGGGGGCGGAAGCTTGAGGCGGCGCCATATCAAAAGTAGCCTATCCTTCACCATTTCCAGTCAGCTATCCATATAGCGAAAAACTTGGATCGCTATGTCTTCGGGTTCATGTTTTTCATTCATCTCTTACTTTGGGGGCGGCGTGTGGGGCGGCAGCGTTCGGCTGAGCAAATGTTGCACAATTTGAGTTGGCAGTTTCTAAATGTTTAAGGGAACTTCTCAGTCAGTAACATTCTTGAAAGTTGCATTTTTTATCGTTTGGGGGCGGAATCTGGGGGCGGCGACTAACCAAAAGTAGCCCATCCCTTCCCATTTTTAGTCAGCTATTTATATACCGAAAGAATCAGATCGCTATGTCTTCGGGTTTATGTTTTTCATTTTAAAGTAATTGGGGGCGGTTTTTAGCAGTTTTTTTATGTCGGCGGCGCATATTGAAGACGGAATGTTTCTTGGCTCACGTTTATAAGTGGCAACTATGTATTATTCAAAAAATGAGAACACCAGAGCATCAGGTCTGGTAGAAAGTGCAATATTATGTTATTTCAAGTTTATCGGGGGCGGTTTTCTCTATGTTGGCGGCGCAATATGGACATCCAATATAGCCTAGCCCTCCTTTGGGAGTGGCAGCTATGTAACAGCGAAAAAATTAGAAAGCTAGGTCGTCTAGTTTGGGAGGAGTTCGAGGAACGGACGGACGGACGGACAAAGCGGTTGCAATAGCGATTTTCATCAAGATGAAAAATGCGCTAAAAATTTAGATGTTGCTCCCTGTAAGCGAAATACCATTGGAAATTTTTGTGGACACATTCGAAACCTACGTAAAAAATCATGTAAGAA